>OY294067.1:113726070-114354876 GCA_958510875.1 Endomychus coccineus | reverse complement strand
TGTCAAGTTTTCCGGTCAACAGTATAGAATTTTCCGATTCTGATATCGGATTCATGATTAGCGACCTCGAAAACCCCCGAGTGAATTTTTTGACGTCCTCAATTCAACATTTACAGATTTTGGTAATTTCCATGAAAATGTCGAGTTTTCCGGTCAACAGAATAGAATTTTCCGATTCTGATATCGGATTCATGATTAGCGACCTCGAAAACCCCCGAGTGAATTTTTTGACGTCCTTAGTTCAACATTTACAGATTTTGGTAATTTTCATGAAAATGTCGAGTTTTCCGGTCAACAGTATAGAATTTTCCGATTCTGATATCGGATTCATGATTAGCGACCTCGAAAACCCCCGAGTGAATTTTTTGACGTCCTCAATTCAACATTTACAGATTTTGGTAATTTCCATGAAAATGTCGAGTTTTCCGGTCAACAGAATAGAATTTTCCGATTCTGATATCGGATTCATGATCAGCGACCTCGAAAACTCCCGAGTGAATTTTTTGACGTCCTTAGTTCAACATTTACAGATTTTGGTAATTCTCATGAAAATGTCGAGTTTTCGGTCAACAGTATAGAATTTTCCGATTCTGATATCGGATTCATGATCAGCGACCTCGAAAACCCCCGAGTGAATATTTTGACGTCCTCAATTCAACATTTGCAGATTTCGGTAATTTCCATGAAAATGTCGAGTTTTCCGGTCAACAGTATAGAATTTTCCGATTCTGATATCGGATTCATGATTAGCGACCTCGAAAACCCCCGAGTGAATTTTTTGACGTCCTCAATTCAACATTTACAGATTTTGGTTATTTCCATGAAAATGTCGAGTTTTCCGGTCAACAGAATAGAATTTTCCGATTCTGATATCGGATTCATGATCAGCGACCTCGAAAACTCCCGAGTGAATTTTTTGACGTCCTTAGTTCAACATTTACAGATTTTGGTAATTTTCATGAAAATGTCGAGTTTTCCGGTCAACAGTATAGAATTTTCCGATTCTGATATCGGATTCATGATAAGCGACCTCGAAAACCCCGAGTGAATTTTTTGACGTCCTCAATTCAACATTTACAGATTTTGGTAATTTTCATGAAAATGTCGAGTTTTCCGGTCAACAGTATAGAATTTTCCGATTCTGATATCGGATTCATGATTAGCGACCTCGAAAACCCCCGAGTGAATTCTTTGACGTCCTCAATTCAACATTTACAGATTTTGGTAATTTTCATGAAAATGTCGAGTTTTCCGGTCAACAGTATAGAATTTTCCGATTCTGATATCGGATTCATGATCAGCGACCTCGAAAACCCCCAAGTGAATTTTTTGACGTCCTCAATTCAACATTTACAGATTTTGTTAATTTCCATGAAAATGTCGAGTTTTCCGGTCAACAGTATAGAATTTTCCGATTCTGATATCGGATTCATGATCAGCGACCTCGAAAACCCCCGAGTGAATTTTTTGACGTCCTCAATTCAACATTTACAGATTTTGGTAATTTCCATGAAAATGTCGAGTTTTCCGGTCAACAGAATAGAATTTTCCGATTCTGATATCGGATTCATGATCAGCGACCTCGAAAACTCCCGAGTGAATTTTTTGACGTCCTTAGTTCAACATTTACAGATTTTGGTAATTTTCATGAAAATGTCGAGTTTTCCGGTCAACAGTATAGAATTTTCCGATTCTGATATCGGATTCATGATTAGCGACCTCGAAAACCCCCGAGTGAATTTTTTGACGTCCTTACTTCAACATTTGCAGATTTCGGTAATTTCCATGAAAATGTCGAGTTTTCCGGTCAACAGTATAGAATTTTCCGATTCTGATATCGGATTCATGATTAGCGACCTCGAAAACCCCCGAGTGAATTTTTTGACGTCCTCAATTCAACATTTACAGATTTTGGTAATTTCCATGAAAATGTCGAGTTTTCCGGTCAACAGAATAGAATTTTCCGATTCTGATATCGGATTCATGATTAGCGACCTCGAAAACCCCCGAGTGAATTTTTTGACGTCCTCAATTCAACATTTACAGATTTTGGTAATTTCCATGAAAATGTCGCGTTTTCCGGTCAACAGAATAGAATTTTCCGATTCTGATATCGGATTCATGATTAGCGACCTCGAAAACCCCCGAGTGAATTTTTTGACGTCCTCAATTCAACATTCACAGATTTTGGTAATTTCCATGGAAATGTCGAGTTTTCCGGTCAACAGTATAGAATTTTCCGATTCTGATATCGGATTCATGATTAGCGACCTCGAAAACCCCCGAGTGAATTTTTTGACGTCCTCAATTCAACATTTACAGATTTTGGTAATTTCCATGAAAATGTCGAGTTTTCCGGTCAACAGTATAGAATTTTCCGATTCTGATATCGGATTCATGATTAGCGACCTCGAAAACCCCCGAGTGAATTTTTTGACGTCCTCAATTCAACATTTACAGATTTTGGTAATTTCCATGAAAATGTCGAGTTTTCCGGTCAACAGAATAGAATTTTCCGATTCTGATATCGGATTCATGATCAGCGACCTCGAAAACTCCCGAGTGAATTTTTTGACGTCCTTAGTTCAACATTTACAGATTTTGGTAATTTTCATGAAAATGTCGAGTTTTCCGGTCAACAGTATAGAATTTTCCGATTCTGATATCGGATTCATGATAAGCGACCTCGAAAACCCCCGAGTGAATTTTTTGACGTCCTCAATTCAACATTTACAGATTTTGGTAATTTCCATGAAAATGTCGAGTTTTCCGGTCAACAGAATAGAATTTTCCGATTCTGATATCGGATTCATGATCAGCGACCTCGAAAACTCCCGAGTGAATTTTTTGACGTCCTTAGTTCAACATTTACAGATTTTGGTAATTTTCATGAAAATGTCGAGTTTTCCGGTCAACAGTATAGAATTTTCCGATTCTGATATCGGATTCATGATTAGCGACCTCGAAAACCCCCGAGTGAATTTTTTGACGTCCTCAATTCAACATTTACAGATTTTGGTAATTTCCATGAAAATGTCGAGTTTTCCGGTCAACAGAATAGAATTTTCCGATTCTGATATCGGATTCATGATCAGCGACCTCGAAAACTCCCGAGTGAATTTTTTGACGTCCTTAGTTCAACATTTACAGATTTTGGTAATTTTCATGAAAATGTCGAGTTTTCCGGTCAACAGTATAGAATTTTCCGATTCTGATATCGGATTCATGATTAGCGACCTCGAAAACCCCCGAGTGAATTTTTTGACGTCCTCAATTCAACATTTACAGATTTTGGTAGTTTTCATGAAAATGTCGAGTTTTCCGGTCAACAGTATAGAATTTTCCGATTCTGATATCGGATTCATGATTAGCGACCTCGAAAACCCCCGAGTGAATTTTTTGACGTCCTCAATTCAACATTTACAGATTTTGGTAATTTTCATGAAAATGTCGAGTTTTCCGGTCAACAGTATAGAATTTTCCGATTCTGATATCGGATTCATGATCAGCGACCTCGAAAACCCCCGAGTGAATTTTTTGACGTCCTCAATTCAACATTCACAGATTTTGGTAATTTTCATGAAAATGTCGAGTTTTCCGGTCAACAGTATAGAATTTTCCGATTCTGATATCGGATTCATGATCAGCGACCTCGAAAACCCCCGAGTGAATTTTTTGACGTCCTCAATTCAACATTTACAGATTTTGGTAATTTTCATGAAAATGTCGAGTTTTCCGGTCAACAGTATAGAATTTTCCGATTCTGATATCGGATTCATGATTAGCGACCTCGAAAACCCCCGAGTGAATTTTTTTGACGTCCTCAATTCAACATTTACAGATTTTGGTAATTTTCATGAAAATGTCGAGTTTTCCGGTCAACAGTATAGAATTTTCCGATTCTGATATCGGATTCATGATCAGCGACCTCGAAAACCCCCGAGTGAATTTTTTGACGTCCTCAATTCAACATTTACAGATTTTGGTAATTTTCATGAAAATGTCGAGTTTTCCGGTCAACAGTATAGAATTTTCCGATTCTGATATCGGATTCATGATTAGCGACCTCGAAAACCCCCGAGTGAATTTTTTGACGTCCTCAATTCAACATTTACAGATTTTGGTAATTTTCATGAAAATGTCGAGTTTTCCGGTCAACAGTATGGAAATTTCCGATTCTGATATCGGATTCATGATCAGCGACCTCGAAAACCCCCGAGTGAATTTTTTGACGTCCTCAATTCAACATTTACAGATTTTGGTAATTTTCATGAAAATGTCGAGTTTTCCGGTCAACAGTATAGAATTTTCAGATTCTGATATCGGATTCATGATTAGCGACCTCGAAAACCCCCGAGTGAATTTTTTGACGTCCTCAATTCAACATTTACAGATTTTGGTAATTTTCATGAAAATGTCGAGTTTTCCGGTCAACAGTATAGAATTTTTCGATTCTGATATCGGATTCATGATTAGCGACCTCGAAAACCCCGAGTGAATTTTTTGACGTCCTCAATTCAACATTTACAGATTTTGGTAATTTTCATGAAAATGTCGAGTTTTCCGGTCAACAGTATAGAATTTCCCGATTCTGATATCGGATTCATGATCAGCGACCTCGAAAACCCCCGAGTGAATTTTTTGACGTCCTCAATTCAACATTTACAGATTTTGGTAATTTTCATGAAAATGTCGAGTTTTCCGGTCAACAGTATAGAATTTTCCGATTCTGATATCGGATTCATGATCAGCGACCTCGAAAACTCCCGAGTGAATTTTTTGACGTCCTCAATTCAACATTTACAGATTTTGGTAATTTCCATGAAAATGTCGAGTTTTCCGGTCAACAGAATAGAATTTTCCGATTCTGATATCGGATTCATGATCAGCGACCTCGAAAACTCCCGAGTGAATTTTTTGACGTCCTCAATTCAACATTTACAGATTTTGGTAATTTCCATGAAAATGTCGAGTTTTCCGGTCAACAGTATAGAATTTTCCGATTTTGATATCGGATTCATGATTAGCGACCTCGAAAACCCCCGAGTGAATTTTTTGACGTCCTCAATTCAACATTTACAGATTTTGGTAATTTTCATGAAAATGTCGAGTTTTCCGGTCAACAGTATAGAATTTTCCGATTCTGATATCGGATTCATGATTAGCGACCTCGAAAACCCCCGAGTGAATTCTTTGACGTCCTCAATTCAACATTTACAGATTTTGGTAATTTTCATGAAAATGTCGAGTTTTCCGGTCAACAGTATAGAATTTTCCGATTCTGATATCGGATTCATGATTAGCGACCTCGAAAACCCCCGAGTGAATTTTTTGACGTCCTCAATTCAACATTTACAGATTTTGGTAATTTTCATGAAAATGTCGAGTTTTCCGGTCAACAGTATAGAATTTTCCGATTCTGATATCGGATTCATGATTAGCGACCTCGAAAACCCCCGAGTGAATTCTTTGACGTCCTCAATTCAACATTTACAGATTTTGGTAATTTTCATGAAAATGTCGAGTTTTCCGGTCAACAGTATAGAATTTTCCGATTCTGATATCGGATTCATGATTAGCGACCTCGAAAACCCCCGAGTGAATTTTTTGACGTCCTCAATTCAACATTTACAGATTTTGGTAATTTTCATGAAAATGTCGAGTTTTCCGGTCAACAGTATAGAATTTTCCGATTCTGATATCGGATTCATGATTAGCGACCTCGAAAACCCCCGAGTGAATTTTTTGACGTCCTCAATTCAACATTTACAGATTTTGGTAATTTTCATGAAAATGTCGAGTTTTCCGGTCAACTGTATAGAATTTTCCGATTCTGATATCGGATTCATGATTAGCGACCTCGAAAACCCCCGAGTGAATTTTTTGACGTCCTCAATTCAACATTTACAGATTTTGGTAATTTTCATGAAAATGTCGAGTTTTCCGGTCAACAGTATAGAATTTTCCGATTCTGATATCGGATTCATGATTAGCGACCTCGAAAACCCCCGAGTGAATTTTTTGCCGTCCTCAATTCAACATTTACAGATTTTGGTAATTTTCATGAAAATGTCGAGTTTTCCGGTCAACAGTATAGAATTTTCCGATTCTGATATCGGATTCATGATCAGCGACCTCGAAAACCCCCGAGTGAATTTTTTGACGTCCTCAATTCAACATTTACAGATTTTGGTAATTTTCATGAAAATGTCGAGTTTTCCGGTCAACAGTATAGAATTTTCCGATTCTGATATCGGATTCATGATCAGCGACCTCGAAAACTCCCGAGTGAATTTTTTGACGTCCTCAATTCAACATTTACAGATTTTGGTAATTTCCATGAAAATGTCGAGTTTTCCGGTCAACAGAATAGAATTTTCCGATTCTGATATCGGATTCATGATCAGCGAACTCGAAAACTCCCGAGTGAATTTTTTGACGTCCTCAATTCAACATTTACAGATTTTGGTAATTTCCATGAAAATGTCGAGTTTTCCGGTCAACAGTATAGAATTTTCCGATTCTGATATCGGATTCATGATTAGCGACCTCGAAAACCCCCGAGTGAATTTTTTGACGTCCTCAATTCAACATTTACAGATTTTGGTAATTTTCATGAAAATGTCGAGTTTTCCGGTCAACAGTATAGAATTTTCCGATTCTGATATCGGATTCATGATTAGCGACCTCGAAAACCCCCCGAGTGAATTTTTTGACGTCCTCAATTCAACATTTACAGATTTTGGTAATTTTCATGAAAATGTCGAGTTTTCCGGTCAACAGTATAGAATTTTCCGATTCTGATATCGGATTCATGATTAGCGACCTCGAAAACCCCCGAGTGAATTTTTTGACGTCCCCAATTCAACATTTACAGATTTTGGTAATTTTCATGAAAATGTCGAGTTTTCCGGTCAACAGTATAGAATTTTCCGATTCTGATATCGGATTCATGATCAGCGACCTCGAAAACCCCCGAGTGAATTTTTTGACGTCCTCAATTCAACATTTACAGATTTTGGTAATTTTCATGAAAATGTCGAGTTTTCCGGTCAACAGTATAGAATTTTCCGATTCTGATATCGGATTCATGATTAGCGACCTCGAAAACCCCCGAGTGAATTTTTTGACGTCCTCAATTCAACATTTACAGATTTTGGTAATTTTCATGAAAATGTCGAGTTTTCCGGTCAACAGTATAGAATTTTCCGATTCTGATATCGGATTCATGATCAGCGACCTCGAAAACCCCCGAGTGAATTTTTTGACGTCCTCAATTCAACATTTACAGATTTTGGTAATTTTCATGAAAATGTCGAGTTTCCCGGTCAACAGTATAGAATTTTCCGATTCTGATATCGGATTCATGATTAGCGACCTCGAAAACCCCCGAGTGAATTTTTTGACGTCCTCAATTCAACATTTACAGATTTTGGTAATTTTCATGAAAATGTCGAGTTTTCCGGTCAACAGTATAGAATTTTCCGATTCTGATATCGGATTCATGATTAGCGACCTCGAAAACCCCCGAGTGAATTTTTTGACGTCCTCAATTCAACATTTACAGATTTTGGTAATTTTCATGAAAATATCGAGTTTTCCGGTCAACAGTATAGAATTTTCCGATTCTGATATCGGATTCATGATCAGCGACCTCGAAAACCCCCGAGTGAATTTTTTGACGTCCTCAATTCAACATTTACAGATTTTGGTAATTTTCATGAAAATGTCGAGTTTTCCGGTCAACAGTAAAGAATTTTCCGATTCTGATATCGGATTCATGATCAGCGACCTCGAAAACCCCGAGTGAATTTTTTGACGTCCTTAATTAAACATTTGCAGATTTCGGTAATTTCCATGAAAATGTCGAGTTTTCCGGTCAACAGTATAGAATTTTCCGATTCTGATATCGGATTCATGATTAGCGACCTCGAAAACCCCCGAGTGAATTTTTTGACGTCCTCAATTCAACATTTACAGATTTTGGTAATTTCCATGAAAATGTCGAGTTTTCCGGTCAACAGAATAGAATTTTCCGATTCTGATATCGGATTCATGATCAGCGACCTCGAAAACCCCGAGTGAATTTTTTGACGTCCTTAATTAAACATTTGCAGATTTCGGTAATTTCCATGAAAATGTCGAGTTTTCCGGTCAACAGTATAGAATTTTCCGATTCTGATATCGGATTCATGATTAGCGACCTCGAAAACCCCCGAGTGAATTTTTTGACGTCCTCAATTCAACATTTACAGATTTTGGTAATTTCCATGAAAATGTCGAGTTTTCCGGTCAACAGAATAGAATTTTCCGATTCTGATATCGGATTCATGATCAGCGACCTCGAAAACTCCCGAGAGAATTTTTTGACGTCCTTAGTTCAACATTTACAGATTTTGGTAATTTTCATGAAAATGTCGAGTTTTCCGGTCAACAGTATGAGATTTTCCGATTCTGACATCGGATTCGTGATCAGCGACCTCGAAAACCCCCGAGTGAATTTAGTGACGTCCTTAATTCAACATTTACAGATTTTGGTAATTTCCATAAAAATGTCGAGTTTTCCGGCCATGAGTGACGAATTTTCGGATTCTGATATCGGGTTCATGATCAGCGACCTCGAAAACCCCCGAGTGAATTTTTTGACGTCCTTAATTCAACATTTACAGATTTTGGTAATTTCCATGAAAATGTCGAGTTTTCCGGTCAACAGAATAGAATTTTCCGATTTTGATATCGGATTCATGATCAGCGACCTCGAAAACTCCCGAGTGAATTTTTTGACGTCCTTAGTTCAACATTTACAGATTTTGGTAATTTTCATGAAAATGTCGAGTTTTCCGGTCAACAGTATGAGATTTTCCGATTCTGACATCGGATTCGTGATCAGCGACCTCGAAAACCCCCGAGTGAATTTAGTGACGTCCTTAATTCAACATTTACAGATTTTGGTAATTTCCATAAAAATGTCGAGTTTTCCGGCCATGAGTGACGAATTTTCGGATTCTGATATCGGGTTCATGATCAGCGACCTCGAAAACCCCCGAGTGAATTTTTTGACGTCCTTAATTCAACATTTACAGATTTTGGTAATTTCCATGGAAATGTCGAGTTTTCCGGTCAACAGAATAGAATTTTCCGATTCTGATATCGGATTCATGATCAGCGACCTCGAAAACTCCCGAGTGAATTTTTTGACGTCCTTAGTTCAACATTTACAGATTTTGGTAATTTTCATGAAAATGTCGAGTTTTCCGGTCAACAGTATGAGATTTTCCGATTCTGACATCGGATTCGTGATCAGCGACCTCGAAAACCCCCGAGTGAATTTAGTGACGTCCTTAATTCAACATTTACAGATTTTGGTAATTTCCATAAAAATGTCGAGTTTTCCGGCCATGAGTGACGAATTTTCGGATTCTGATATCGGGTTCATGATCAGCGACCTTGAAAACCCCCGAGTGAATTTTTTGACGTCCTTAATTCAACATTTACAGATTTTGGTAATTTCCATGAAAATATCGAGTTTTCCGGCCAAGAGTGGCGAATTTTCCGATTCTGATGTTAGATTCGTGATCAGCGATCTTGAAAACCCCTAGGTAACCATTTTCAGCCACTTTCCTCATATATTGTTCCATGAAATATATTTGTTAATTATCGGTCCAAATTAACAATTAAGAAAGGCTTAATTGTTAGTTAACAAATCGGAAAATGAAAAGCGCAGGTTTAAAATGGGGTCTTCTGACTCGTACCGCTTTTTCGAACATTTTGAGCCCAAAAACGTCCAAATCCATGGATAGCAACAAAAGTTCGAAGTGAAAGTCGTATCTTTACTAGACTAATAAGGCAATGTAGCTAAAGGAACTGTAAGATGCACATGTTGCAAATTTTCCATGTTGCATTCGACTATCGCCACAATTGGTTCACAAGTTGAAATTTTTATTATCATTGGTTAACAATTAATGTGTTGATGAATTCGGTCGAATCGATTGAAGTATAGTTAAGTCAGTCCTGGAGCCTTTTCTTCATACAATATATACAGGTTGTTCCATCTCAGACGAGCCACCCCGTATATTTCTTATCCCATAGTGAGTGGAAAAATCTCCCGAAACACGTCGAATGATTCTGTTTGGGGGACATCTTTTGACGTATATTTGAGGCTTGAACGAGCAACTCCCTAATAGGGAGCTTAAAAATTAAATAGGGGAGAGGGGTTAGGCTATACGTCATTTGAAAGGTCTTCGAAGCCTCTTCACAACGGTGTATGAAAAACGTAAATTTGATGAACCGTTTTCGCCAAAAATTAATTTTGTTGCTCGATTGCGCCACCTTGAATATTTTGGTTATTTGTACAATGTGCAAGCTCATTTTTATCAAGCCTTTTTTACAAACTAAACAATCTTCAAAAAATCACATTCGTAATAAAATTGAATTGTGTTGTCATGCTTACAATGAAAAAAAATAAATCTGCTTGTTTAAATCAAATGTTCAAATTGTCCTCCATTGACTTCCATACAATAATACATTCTCTCAAACTAATAAATAAAAAAACAGCAAAACATTTCCTAACGTAGCCTTCATTTTTTGTTCTTAGAAGGTGTTTATCTGGTTCAACGTTTCTTCGATCATTTCATGATTTTAATCAATCTGTTGAGTTACTACTTTGCTGATTTGTTTAAAATTTCAAAAAATATGATGTACACATTACAAGAACGTGTTGAGCTGGTTAGCCTTTATTACCAAAATCAAAATTATGCTCGAGCGGCTGCAAGGATATTTAACGAAAACCATCCTGAACGTAGCGTTCGCCCTAAGTATGTAATGGAATTGATTTCAAAATTTGTGGAGACGGGTTCAGAAATGGATAAAAAAAGGACACCCATTGGAATTGTTAATGATGAAGGAGCAGCTGTGGCGGTATTGGGACATGTCCAACTTATGCCAAACACGCAATCTGTACGACAACTTTCTGCAGCTTCCGATATTAGCCAATCTAACGTTTCATCCGTATAAAATTAAATTAATTCAGGAATCAAATGATGATGATTGGGATCGAAGACAAGAGTTTTACGAAATTATGGTCGAGCGTATCAACAATAACCCAAATTTCTTGTACAACGTTTGCTTTCCTGACGAAGGCACTTTTTCACTTAATGGAGAGGTTAACCGGCATAACTGTGGAATCTGTGGCGGTACAAATCCTCATGTATTTCGAGAAGCTCACACTCAACATCTGGAAAAGCTAAACGTTTGGGTGAGAATTTTGGGAGACCACATAATTGGACCTCTGTTTATTCCTGGTAATTTAAATGGCAAAATGTATCTTGAAATGTTGGGAAATGCGATTGATCCGTTAATAACTGAACAATAAGAAAACGATCCTCTACTATTTGAACAACAATTGCATTTCCAACAAGACAGTTGGAACAGTTCGCCAATACCTCAATTTGCAATACCCCGGTCGTTGAATTGGAAGAAGAGGTCCTATGGAGTGGCCTGCCCGATCTCCTGACCTGAACCCTCTGGACTTCTTCTTGTGGGAACATCTTAATTCCAAGATTTTTGTGTCTCAGCTTGAAAATTTGGACGAACTACGGCAACGAATTGTGAATGAGTGTCGTCAAATAACTCCAATTATGCTGAACCATGTTAGAGACGGTTTTCAGTCAAGATTGTATTATTGTATGGAAGTCAATGGAGGACAATTTGAACATTTGATTCAAACACGCAGATTTAATTTTTTTCATTGTAAGCATGACAACACAATTCAATTTTTTTACAAATATGATTTTTTGAAGAATGTTTAAGTTTGTAAAACAGGCTTAATAAAAATGAGCTTGTACAGGTTGTCCCATTTTGGGTACTTTTGCGGGGTATCTCCTTTATTTTTAAAGATAGAGAGTTGCGGTTTTCGCGACACTGTGCTACTTTTTCGTAAAACTCAAGATGCAGTCAACAGAATTTTCATAGCCCTTTTAGTTTTTAAGATACAGGGCATTTCTGAAAATGTTGCATTTTGTGACCCCCCTCGTATCTCCGTTTTTGGCCCATTGTATTTGGCATGTAAGTTTTAATTCGTTTGAGAATAGAAAATGATCTCTCTACCGATGCCGACGTGACAGGAATGGTGACTGTCAAACAAAGTAGTTTATAAGACTGAGGTAAAACTTGTTGCAAATTATTGTCTATCATATATTTTATCATATCGGCGTGAATGTCGTACTGGCCTAAAATATCTTTATCCGAGTAGGTATATAACCCATAATTCATTGTGCAGTGCTATTTTATCAAAAAATTGATAATTTAGAACTAAGTTATCTAAAAGTGTATTGGGAAACTCTTTTGAAAAAGATTCGAAAAATCTTCTATTCGTCAAGTCGAAAAACTTCAATTCAAGTACCTCATAAAGTACTTTTAGACCTATATTGGAATATAACTTTTAAGCATTCTTCCTAAAATATACTTTTAACATTATAAAGAAGCATGTAGGAATTTGCAAGAAATTCAATTGATTAAATCAGTATAAATCTGACTTAATCCCTGAATATCATTCCTATGATTCACAGATTTGGAGTCACGTTTTATGTGAATCATCTCCAGGATAGATCTCTCATAATGATTGGTTTCCTCAGTTGAAATATTAACATTTTTGTAATCAAATTGATGGTTATAATCAAAGCAGTGCTTAGCAAGTTCGGTGGAATTTTCTAAGTTCTTATTTCTTGTGCTATACTTATGGCCATACATTCTTTCTTGTAAATATAGTTTAGAGATTCCAGTATAAGTCCCATCACAATCTAAACAATTCAATTTATATTCTGTGTGGGTTTGTTTATCTTTGGGTATTACAGTTTTTAGATTTGAGAAATATTTCCCAACACAGTTAGTAGGCTTATGCGCAACATTTATATCGTACTTTTTCAAACATTTCTTAATTTTCTCTGAGGTCTCCGGAATGTATGGTGGAGTTATGTAATTGTCTGTATTACCTGTTATGTTTTTTTATATGACGAACCATCATAGATTTTGTTTATTCTCTCTTTAATGGTAGGATTGAAGAAAGTTTTCGGGTAGCCATTCATTTCCAGTGTATTACGAACAATTTTCAAATTTTTGGGACGGTCTTCTGCGTGGGACAATTTTACCGCGCGGTCTGTAAGGCTGTTTATGACACTTTTTTTATAACAAGCTGCTGCAACGGAATTGAAGTGAAGATAACGTTGAGACCAAACTTCTTTGGTAAACCAAGAAGTTTTTATTTTTCCATCTGCATCATGACTAATGTTCATATCTAGGAAATTTATGTCTTTGTTTAATTCTATTTCACAAGTGAATTGAAGTTTACAGTGAATATTGTTAAATTTTATAATCACGTATTAAATTTTATCGTTGGGAACACACATAAGGCAATCATCTACATACCGTTCAAAGAATACAGGCTGAAAATATAATGAACTTATAACAGATTCGTCTAGCCATTCCGTAACGAGGTAAGCTATGGTAGCTGAAAAAGGAGATCCCATTGCTGTGCCGAATATTTGTCCAAAATATTGCTCACCGTACTGAAAATAAATGCATTCTAAACAAAACTTTACAGGATTTATAAATTCTGATTGATCTAGAGGTGTGTGGTTTTTAATCTCTGCTCAACGTTTTTTGATGATATTCAATGCAAAAACGACAGGTATATTTGTAAATAAAGAAACAACGTCCAAGGAAATTAGTTCATGGTTTACGGGTATGGATTGATTTCTTATAAATTCATTGAAGTGCCAAGAATCTTTCACATAAAATTCATTTTTTCCTATTATATTATTGATAGATTCTGATAGAAATTTTGATAAATTGTAAGTAGGCGCTCCAATATTACTTACAATGGGTCTTAGAGGTATATCATTTTTATGTAGTTTCGGAAGCCCATAGATATACGGTGCTAGCCCATTATGGCAAATTCATTTATTTTTTGATTCAATAGGGATTATCTTATTCTTGTGCCATTTATTTATCAATTCATGCATGTTTTTTGTACTGATAAAGTAGGATCAGATTTTAATTTTTTAAAAGTTGTTTCATCATTTAAAAGGTTTCATATTTTGTTTTCATAGTCATTTCTATGCATTATGATGGTTTTATTAAATTTATCCGCGTTCAAAACTAATATTTGAGGGCTAGCGTCTAAGAACTCTTTTGTTGTTTTTGTATGATAGTTAAAACGATTCTTTGCAATACCTATTTCTGCTTTCTCTTTGTTCTTTTTGTTTGTCAAGATGTTACAAACTTTGTTTCTAATTTCATTTTTTTCTTCAAAATTTTCATTCCTAATTCCGCATTCTAAATTTGCAATAATATTGTCGATAGGTAGTTTCTTATTATTATTAGGCAATGCAAATTTCGGACCTAAGCTTAACTATCGACAATATTATTCGATTGTTTGTGGTTCTGTTCGTTTCGACGGCGTGGGCCTTTTTTTGATTGAAAACTGTGCGATATGGATGCTTGTGCTATAATTAGTTTGAATAAACTTCTGATGATGGTCGTGAGACCGAAACGTACGCAAAGACGGAAATTTATAACAAAGTGTTATTGTGACCTATTTCCTGAGAATTTTTATATATAATTCATACTGGGTCAACAATCTTTATTAATACAATATATATAAATGACTTGTCGAAACCACCAATTGAGGAATATATTATAAACTATGCTGATGACACTGTAGTTTTTCTCTTTATATTGACGGATACTTGGGGAAAATAGAAAATTCTTGCAGAAAATTAGTTCTCAAGCATGAAAAATGTTTCGATAATGCTATATTTATACCGATAATGGCATTTCCCATCAACACCCTGCCCAAAAGCAATCCATCATGATTTAAAACATCTTTCTTTCATCTGTCTTATTATCAAATGATTCTCCCATTACAACACCCTCCCCCCGCCTGCCAAATCCACTGCGTATCGTCCATATATTGGAAACATCAGATCGAATTTCCAAATTCCACACTTCCATCTCAGTTTTACTTACCTTCACTTAGAAGGTGCTCACAGCATTTCTCGTTCTTGCGATTGAGTCTACATTGACGAATCAAATCGTACATTAGCTACTCGTGTGAAAGAACATGAGCGCTATACATGGCTTCGTGACACCAGTAGATCTTCACTTACGGAACACAAGTTTGACACCTATCATCAAATCCTTTTCGAAAATACTAAAATCCTAGCCCGAGCCCCAAACTTCTATCAGAGAAAAATTTTTGAAACTATAGAAATATTAAAACATCCAAATATTCTAAACCGTAACTCAGGATATTACCTTCCCAACATTTGGAAAGCCATCCTCAAAAATTTCACTTCGCAAATGATCACACAATGGCAGGGTCAGGTGCCAAAACGGAGTTAACCACCTGAATAAAGGCAGTAAACTGTGTAGCGTGAGGGATTTTTTCTACGATAAATGCGGCTACAAAAACTAGTAGAATCAGTTTCAGTTCAAGACTCCAAGCCTGCCCTGAAGATTTCACCTGTAAAGGTTGGGGAAACGTCGGCATCAAGTCGTGCTATTGGAATACGGAATTCATTCGAAAGCCAAGATGTTTCAATATTAGATAGCCGCGGAAGTCTACTATTCAAGATATCAATTTATAGATACATCATGACAAAACTGAATATGTCCATTTTTCCTCCTGCAGAAATGATAATTTAAGAAAACTTGGAAGAATCAAAGACTATTATATCAATTCGGAAAATTTCATCAACTGTTCAGGAATCATTAATGGTAAACACTTGAAATGGAATTTTGAAATAAATAAAATTGGTAACAAAAATAAGATAACAATAATAATAGCAATACTTGAATATAGTACCATCAAAAATTATGTATTATTGGGCTAATGACAATTATTGGAGCCGTCCAAAAAATGGGTAAAAAAAATTATATTGAATAAAAAAACAACAAACGATCTGTATAATGAAGTACAAGTCTTTGATATTAAACAGCTTTATGGCAAAGTAGTCTTAATCACCAACTTTAAATGAAAACATACAATTACCCAAATATACGTGAATATAATACAAGGTTTGAAATTATGTCTATAAAAAATTAAAAACGAGAAAAAAAATTGAACAAAAACATTATACCTTACCTGTTATACAGACTATATGATGATATTCCTATAGAATTAAAAAAATTAACAACATTTGAAACGTATAAATACAGAGTTCAAAAATGACTCAGACAAATTACAGCAAAAAACACATGATATCATCAATACATATTTATACATACCACCTAACAACTAAAAGAAAAATAATTATTAAATTCAGATTATCAGTCACTATGAATCAATCCATTGCACAAATTGTCATATACAAACACTATTGGGTGCTTCTGTGATTTATTATCCTATTTGTTTGACTCATCAGAGTCAATAAATCAATAAATGTGACCTTTTATGTTCTGTACTCTTCCTGAATTATGCGTAAATAAACATTCCTATTATTGGAAAAATTTAAAAAATGTTTTTGGCTGAAATCCTGCGAGGTTGTAAATTTAATAGTTATAATATGTTTTCTACTGACAGAATATGAAGAACATTGAAAATTGAGAATTTTCGATTAATTATTGTTAGGTTTCATGTTTGAAATTCAATTTTCAGGACAAAAATATTTAATTTCTATTTCTCGGACGTATTTCTGATCGTTTCTCAGTGGAATCTGATTGTTGATAGACGATTCAGTATTTTCCATTTCCCTTGACAAATAATTTTATAAACTATTTCCTATAGATTGTAGTTAAACTCAAGTTAATGCAATGGGTACTTACCCATTTTTTTATCATTTTATTCATTTATTACTACACCCAACGTAAAACTAGAGGCTGAATTGAATCTGACCAATAAACAAGTAGTCTCAAACATCAATAATTCGGACTTCAAGAACAGAAAAAATTAAAAATTTCATACCAAAATTTTTCAACTAGTAAAATGTGTAACTCTTCTAGCATCATCATGACACCCAGGTAATTTTCGAGAAAACTTTTTCTGCAGTGTTATCCTGGAAAGCGATATGAAGTGTACCATCGTCTGCGAAGCTGTGGACGGGACAGGTGGTCACTCCCAGAAGATTGTTGATATGAAACAGAAACAGAGTTGGTGCCAAGACAGATTTCTATGGAACACCTGCGTTGATAGCCATTGTGAAGGAGGATATTTCATCAACCAACACATCTATCTGAGATCTATCTGAGATCTATCTCAGATAGTAATATTCAAAGCAATGGACAACAGCCTGATGTTAAATTTGCAGAAATTGATACCTGGAAAGAAAATATGAGCGTATAGGATATTAAATTTAAAGGTGAGTTTCTGTTTCATGCAACTCGATCCGAAACATAACCTAAGAAATTGGCAAAGTTGCATGAAGCGGTTTTTTTTAAATAAGTAAAAATCTATAGCTCGGATCCGAAAAAGTTGGATGAGAAAGTTGTAGGCATCAAATAGATCTATCGATTTGCTTCATAATTATCGATGTCTCCCATACTTTTCTAGTTATATTGAAAAAACAGTTAACAATCGGGATTTCGAGAAGTCGTTAACTATCACGTTTCCATACTTGTTATTTGCTGTATTAAGAAGCATTTTTTTTTTCAAATTCCAAATATTGATAATTTTTCGAAATATATCGATTTTTCAAAAAAAAGGTGCTCTCATAAATTGGCTAGATTTTCTCAGCGGATGGTTCTAGTGTGAAGATTCTGGTCCCATTTTCTTCTTGAAGAGTTTTGCTATAGTGTTATTGAAGAGATATAGCGATTTTTCGAATTTTAAGTACAAAAAATTACTTTGAAAAATTTCCCTTTTTTTGAACATGTTTTTTTTCAGATAAGTCTTACAATCTTTATTTTAGGGACATGTCTTTGACGGAAATCGATTCGTGACATTTTTTCACGAATTACCAGAAACATTTTTCATCTTCCACCCTCTGGACCAGAGATAATTTTTTTTATTGTAAGACGCAATGAACATCTCAGAGAAGTGTACGTTATGGATCTGAATGTTAAATACCTACATTGTCATTAAAAAATACTAGGATATGTTTTATTAATTTATAGTAATAGAAATTGAGTAACAAAGTGAAGCGTACGCGGCTGCCGGAGTGTGCGGCGGAGTGGCGGAAACTGATTTCGTGTATTCAAAGTGGCTTGTGCTTGCAAAATCTCCAATATCTCGACTTTTGGATCACGTACAAAAATCGAGATAGACACGAATATTGTATACATTTTCGCCTTAGAAGCAAAATAGAAATTCCGCTATATTCCTTCCAAAACATTATAGCACAACTCTTAAAAAATAAAATAAGCCCGCAATCGTTATTGTTGGACACTCCGCTGAGAAGATCTAGCCAATTTATGAGCGCCCTTTTTCGATAAATCGATATATTCCAAAAATTTATTGATATTTTGAATTGAAAAGAGAATTCTCCTCAAGCTTGCCATGGGCTACACGTACAGCAAATAGGTATGGAAACGTTATAGTTAACTACTTCTCGAAACCCCGATTTTTAACGGTTTTTTTAATATAACTCGAAAAGTATGAAAGATATTGATATTCATTGTGGGAGCAAATCGATAGATCTATTTGATACCTACTTCTTTCTTATTTGACTTTTTTCGATCCGAGCTATAATTTTTTACTTATTTAAGAAAAAACGCTTTATGCAACTTTGTCAATTTTTTAGGTTATGTTTGCCATCTCGGATCGAGTCGCATGAATCAGAAACTCACCTTTAAATTTAATTTCCTTTTTTTCCAGGTATTAATTTCTGCACGCACTTCTGTCTATTGCTTGAACCATAAGCGACAAAGTTGAGGCGACAAACCATATGACGGAAGTTCCTCAGAAAGCTTTGGTGCCAGACTCGGTCAAATACTGTGGGGATATCCAATACTACAGCCAGAGATTCCTCATATTTTTCAATATATTCCTGCCATACATGTGGTACGTTTGCAAGCAGTCTCCAGTTTATCTCTGCTGATGACGAAAGCCATATTTCCGGTCATTCACAGTTTTGAAGCTCTCTACGTATTGGATGAGCTCGATGTTGATTGGTTTTTCCATCACATCGGAAATCACAGATACTATTACAATGAGCCTATAATTATTATGAAGAAATTTTCTGACATTCGATAAGCTTTGATCTCATTTTGGCATTATAATATGCCTCTTTCGAAACATTTATTGTTTTATTGCACATATTTTTGGGTAATGTCAAATTTGCCACGTAGTCAATACACCTAATAGTAAACAAATAATCAATTCTAAATACGTGCTCCTAGAATTGACCTGATGTTTATCAAAATATTTGTGATAACAGAGTTTTCGATATGAGATAAATCAAAATTCAATTAATGATCTACATTTTTATAGCTTCTAATGTACCTAAAAACGGTTCTTCGCTGTTTGTAAGAGGAAAACACGATTTTGTAATTGAAATTGTATAACCGGTTTGTAAGACATGGTTTGGTTTGGTTTTCCATTTAAATGCAGATTTTACTAAATTTATGAACTATCTGAATATGAAGCTCTATAGATTTCAATTGAGTACAGTTTTTGCTCTGTTACTATCAGAATTTACCGATTACCTTATAATAACTTTCATTTAATCCATATCATAACTTCACTGTCCAAAATTATCAGTCAAATTTAATTATTGTCGGAACGCAATTTTCCTGAATATTATGATGTTTCAGTGAGTTTGATAGGCTGGTTCACGTTTTTCTATGCTTTCGGACGGATACTTTGTGTTAAATCACTTCGATAGGTAGTTCGTAACAATCCTAATTCTGTAAAGTTCACGTATTGGATACACCTTTTGTTCGCATAAATATCGAATTTAAATTATGAAAGTTCTATAGCTTATGTTTGTTCACATATTAAACAAACAAACAAACAACATGCAACTTTTTGCATACCGAAAGCGTTTTGAGTGCTTTTTCGGAACTAACCATTGAATTTATAGCTCATAAGGAGGACGGTATTAAAGAAAATTCAGCTGAAAGCAGTATCATTTGCATTTTTAATGAAAACTCTAACGAACTTAGAGTGAATTACAAGAGTTGTGCTGGTATTCGTGGAAATATTTACATCGTCAGGTATGGTACACCTTCAAAGTTGTCTGAGAATAAATTCTGAAACTTTTAATCATTCAAGCTGTTATTTGAGAACATCTAATGCTGGTAATATTATATATTTGATTGAACCGTTATTCTTTTTCTGTATATAAATATATCATGTACGCATATTTAACCCTGCAAAAGAGTGCGAAATTCTTATTTTCAGATTTGAATGACGTGACACTTACGTTATCGAAGTGTGCCGTCAAATAGTTACATCTAATTAATTACTCTGTCATAACTTGAAAGTAAGGTCAACCATAAATAGTGCTTTCGGAGGATTATAATGGTACATAAAATATAATACATAGAGTTGTAAGACACTTGTTCGCAATTTGAATAACGATTCAATTTGACGTCTTTTCACGTAACTTATTGTAGATCATTTGCAACATATATTCTGTTCCAAAGGCTAGTTCCGATCAAATGTGAATCGGGTTGAGGAAAAGGTCACTTTGTACAAGAAATTCCTCGAAAAACTCCAACTCCTTTCTTATCCCTCAGAGAATACAACTATAGATCTTAATGATATTTCGAACACTTGACCTTGAAACCAAGAGATTGCCTTCTATGTGAGGTTTCCAAGAACAGTAACCGTCCCTTGTTTCCCACACCGATCTGGATAAAATTTTGCACACTTTGAAACAAGAGCAAAGTCAGTCTACATTTGCTCCGCCACTTCTTGTAGTAGGTGAGGATTGATCTTGTAGAAATTTTGCTCACTTGACATATAAAACAAGATATACTGTCTACATGAGATTGCAAAAAAAATCTACTCCTTCTCTATTTCTCACCTTTCATAGCGGATGAATATAGACCTTGATTAAATTTTGTGAACTTGATCTTTAAAACCAGAGGAGAGTCACGTTTCACAAGAAACTTAGAGGAACTATCACAACACACTTTTCCATCCCTAAAAGCAGACAAGTACCGATTATTGATAAACTTTCGCACACTTGACCTTCAAACAAATAGTATGGTCACTTTCAGTATAAAATTTCGAGAAAGTCACCTCATCACCCTTTCCCACACCTTAAAATATATAAGATCCGATCTGATTATTGATAAACTTTCGCACACTTGACAATCAAACAAATAGTAAGGTCACTCTCTATATAAGATTTGGATAAAACCACCCCATCTCCCTTCCCCACAACTTAAAATATATAAGATGCGATCAGATTATTGATGAACTTCCGCACACTGGACCATCAAACAAACAGTAAGGTCACTGTATATATATAAGATTACGAAAGAACCACCTCATCTTCCTTTCCCACACCTTGAAATATATGAGATCCGATCTTCTTGAAATTATGCACATTTTCAAATAAAGGAATGTTATAGTTTACATGAGATCTTAAAATACTACCTCAAACCATCCAAGTACCGATCTTTTTGAAATTTTTCTCACTTAACTCTCAAGCAAAGATGAAAATCTGCTATTTATCTCCATTTCTCACCTGTTGAAGCATATAAGTTAAAGATCTTGATGAAATTTCATGAACTTGACCTTTGAAACAAAAGGAAAGTTTCTTTCTACATAAGATTTCGAAAAAACTTCCCCTAGCCCTTTTCCCATCCTTCAAACTATAGTCACAGTCACAGTCTATATAAAATATATAAAAACTACCCCATCCTTCTGTACCTCTTAAAGAAGAAAACTACCAACTTTAAATACAACTAAACTACATATTTGGAGTATACATACTTATCGATAGCGAAGGATCACTGTGTTCGGTCTTTCATGAACTTAGAGGATCATTATTATGAAATTACATGGTGGGTAATAACATAGGCTAAAACTCTAATCAAGACAATAGTTAAAGACATGAATACATCAAATAATCGTGGATGAATTGGGTCTGTTTAATCAATAAGAAGTGGTGTATTGTCTTTGTGTTTGTAAGTTTCCAAAGATACAAGCAAGTTTAGTCTCGAGGCTTTATCAACTGTTTGTAAACTATCTATTTCAGGCAGGAATGATTATCATCGAAAAAATAATATGGAAATGTGAAACCTTTGTTTAAGAGTCTAGAGCATCTTTGATGTTCATTTAACCTAATATAAGATACGCGTCCTGTTTTGCCTGTATAAAACGAAACGCAAGACAAGTTAGCCATGAAGTCATATTTTTCCTTATGATTGAATAAGATATGTCCTAAATCGGAACTGGGTTAATAAAAGTGGCATACCAGAGGAAAAAGTTTAATTTATTGTTTTACATCAAAATTCGGGATACATATCTCCTTGTATGTATAGAAATAAAAATTATGTGACATGATTGTCCTATACGCGTAATTTTTCATGTTTTTCTGTCTACTCTACCTATTCACCTCTGCCAAGAAAATATAATTTCAGTTGGTTGGATGGTTTCATGACTGTTTTGGAACATTTAGGCACTCCTGAATTTTATATCATCCCTAATGAACAAAGGTAACTATCTTGATTCCTGTTCTTCTTATTTTAAGTTAATAATTGGTTCCACACCAGTCTTGCTTTTTGATTTTCTAGTAATTAAACTTTATTTCCCCTCTTAAGATTTATATCATAAATTCATATATGTAGTAAGCATAGGCATAAATATTCGGTTTATCGAAATTTTTTGGAAAAGATAAAGGTACCAACCTACATAATCATCTTTCTGAGGTGCTAATATCTCCACTCTGAAATTTTTGAAAAACATTTATAAGCTCTAGCTTACAATAATATTGGTCGCCATATTGAATATCTAAATTTCAATTAAAAATGTTAAATTTCAATTGTACATCAGACGAATCGAACAAAAAGTTATAAAATCGTTACGACATCAAGAATTTTTTTCCAGTAAACGTCGAAGTGTTTTGTAGCAGAAGCCATACATGCATATCAAATTTGTGTAAATCAGATATTGGATGTGGGTAAAATTGACCTTCATACATACATGCAACTAGTCGTTCCAGATTTTATTGCAGATTTGAAGCTTTCATCTGGTGTGCACGCCTATGCATGAAACTATATATTTCATGAAGAAATACACAAATGTCTAATCGTACTGAATAGAGAAATTAATGGAGTATCCACTCAGTGAAATTTTTACTACCAAAAAGTTCGTATAAGAAAATGCTTTATGTTGAATAACGAACAATTTCCTTTCCAAATATCTATAGAGTAGCAGTAGATTTAATTAATGGAGAGTATCCAGAGAATATCATCTATCTTTTCTCGAATTAGTTTCGATTACTATACAGTGTGATCATAACATGTTGTCGTTTATTACGTATAAAATCCATCAAGAATGTAATGATGAATTGAATGAATTTTGTTTCACATCCTGAACCTTTCCTGAAAATGTCACTGTGTTTTGAAACAATTATCCATTATACTGTTATTCAAGTGTGAATTTGAGTTTCGTTCACAATAAATTAATCTCCATGAATATAAATCGAATCATATATTTGAACACGTAAGTTCAAGTTGATTTTGCAATACTATCTGGAACTTTCATAACTTTCATATTCTTTATCATAGTAATAGTATGTTGGAAATAGAAACAATGCTATACAAAAAAAGTTTCTTCACTAGTTCAATGATGGTCAGCACTGTTCTACGTTATTATCATTCCTGGATGAATATCGAAATATTATGATTGGAATTTCAATGGGTGTATTGAACAAAAATACTCAATTAGGCTTATTTATTCAATGTCCAATTCTACGTGTGTGTTAACACATCCCGTTTGTTCATGATGCATCAAGTGATGATCTTCAGCTCCTCGGTAAATATTATGAAGATGTTCATTTTCAATGCTAAATATTTTAGCAAACGTCGTACAGATGAGGAGTGATTATCCGAAAAACGTACAACTTGGAACAGATTGAATCTGGTTGGATGAAACTCGATTTATATTTTTCATCCAACCATGACAATCTTAGGCGAATGAATACCTTATGTGATGGGGAGATTATGTTATTCATAAGTGATGCAAGCGGCCGTTAGGACAATACACCATACCTGCACCTTTCTGGAGAAAGATGAGTTGAATATTTCAGTGCTTTCAGTGGGCCTGCGAGAGATGATCATTACGTTCTGTAATTATTACTAAAATGTTCTTCTAATCACGCCTCACTCTTCTTGTAAAATGTCAATATCAATTCAATCAAAACTATCTTTCGTTCATAATCATAACTAGGACTTCTACTTCTACAAGGATTAGGAAAAATAATTTTGTTTCAATATTCATCTTGAACCATCCGGGATGTTTAAAAAAATTCAGAATGAACATGAAAAGCCAAAATCAATTAGAATTAACTCAATTATTCTCCGTTATCCGTATCTATTTCAACTTGATTTTGTTAACTTCCTTCGATGAATATCTGATACCATTGCTCGAAGAACTTTGACCAATATCCAATCATTTTCGGTACGTGTTCCTCATAAGTGACAAGATATGTCTTGAGAAAAAGCTGTAGTGTATCGATTCTGACGTAGAAGATCATCAGTTTGGTGGCATTATTTGATTCTATTAAGGATGTAGCTATGGATGATATCAAATATGAAGAGATTATTTCAGAAGAAAAGGAAAATACATATCCTGAAATGAAATCCTGCAGGATGGAAATAGTTACTTGTGGATGCACTGTGTATCGTTTGTCATTTGCGTTGTTATACGGTCCCCTATATTTTCAGTGATAGAACGGGAGCTCTTCCATCTCAAAGAAGTCTTACAATTGCACAGAAAATATTTGGCAATCTTCCCATTTCTCCCCTGACTATACGAAGTAAATATAAAGGTCTCGAATTTCCAAATATTTTCCAGCAAATATTCGTTTTCAGTCTTTCGGAACCGATTTTTGAGATGATAGTGTGCGTGCATATATGCAAATGTAAAGATGACTGCGGCGTTCCTATTGTTCATACGGATTCGAAATTTCACAAGTGGTGAAAATAGAAGCTGTATTGATCCGCGGCGAGATAGCCTTGTTGCATGTTATACTTTTGACATCCGTCTTCAGTTTTCCGAGAGGAACTATAGTATTTCATTGAACTGTAGTGGAATAAGGTCACTTGAACCTCCATATAGCTTATTGAACTATTATTATTGAAATCAGACTTTTAGTTGTTCTGCAATTAATACAGGAAACAGTAAAACTTCTACATTCACCTCCAGTTCATTAGCTTAGTAAATTGATGTAATAATCCGACGGATTGTATCTTTTGAGTCCTTTGAATGATTCAATTCAATATGAATTTAAGTTTCCTAAATTATCATATCTTGATAGAGCATACGAGGAGTAAGGCAGGCCTTCCAACGGTCTGTCTCGTAACTCGATCTCTCTTTCCGAGTCACCGACTTCTAGGTCAGCTAGGAATTATGCTCAGAAAACCTAAGCACAGTATAAGGCCTGTGGTACTTTTTTCTCTGAGCCAGGAGAAGTCCACGTGGGGTTGAAAAGAGCCGTCACTTACTGTTCTTCTAGTCAGATTCCTATAGGTCGTTTTAATAACGTATGGGCGGGGTTTGCCCCTGGTATTCTGAATTGAACATATTTTCTAAGCTTTGCGCGTGGGGTGGCCTCCGCTTCAATGATTTCATGAAAACTAGTTACTTTGAGTAGAAAGGAGAGTTCTTCACCACCTATTCTTTCGTTAAGGTAGTTTTTTCTCGTTCAGCTAGTTTTTGCTCCTGAAGGGATGACCCATTGTTGCATGAATTCAACTCTTATATTTTTTTTTAATTCCACAGTCAAAATAATTGAAAAAATTTTAATTTCTTTTTATTGTTTCTGAGATAATGTCTCTATAAAGTAATGGAGTAATTTCCCAGTCAAGTCATGCAGAACCATAATCCAGGTTGATTTTTGTTCCGAAGATCATATTTTTTTAAATCGATTAATATCCTGTTCGTCAAGATTGCAACGAATTAAATTCAAGAAATTCATAGAGAATAAATTAGATTTATCAAATAGTGTCCATATAGATATGCGTAAACAAAGAAATTATCCAAATTCAACCTACGTTATATTTTGCTTGCAGTATTGTAAAAGAAAGAAACCCGAAGCTGTAGGTAGCTTGCGTAGGGGAAGTTTGGAGTATTGAATTGGCTCATAGTTAGAACTCAGTTGTGTAGCAAAATTAAACGTATTATTTGCGCAACAGGGGTTATGTATTCCAGGGGTAAAGGAACGCTGGACTTGCACGTGTCTTCGCGTTTCACGGGAAGTGTTTGTTCTTAAATCATTCTGTGACAATTCCATAACATAATTCCATAATTTAATCCGAAGTAAAATTCGAGTGCGTAAATTCTCTGTGCTTCATTTCTATAAGGGATTCATAAGAGAATTGTGATATTAGACCAACAGGATGAGTGCATTTTGATTGCCAAAGAACAATTGTTATAATGAATCTGAATCGGCGAATCAGATCATGCTCCGCCCGTCATTGTTTATTTTGTTAATACATGTTTTTTTCCAGCCATTTAGGCTAAGTAGGGATCGATTGTAATTCCGCTTGTCAGAGATCACTTAGCGTATATTATAGAGTATCAGGTCGTTTGGCTTTTCTCAGGTTACCAGAAAGAGAGAAATCTTCCTTCAATTCTAAATATTATCTATTAATCATTGACGTGGTCGAGCGCGAAATCGATCACTGTTCGGAGTTTGTACTAACTAGCTCACGCTGATTCCAACTCTTTTAAGAGAACCTGAGCAGGAACTCGCTGGCGAAAGGGTTAGAACTAGCGACATTAATAACGGTCTCCCAGGCTCCTGTATTTATCATTTAATTTGATTAACGAGTATTACTGGTAATTCCTAATCATCTGTCAGCCAATACGACCTTCAGAATTTACGCTTGAATAGATACAAAGATATGATTGTGAGAAATTCGAGACGGTCCCTGGGAAGGGATCAAAACATCATAGTCAGAAACAGCTTCTAGTTGGGCTGAATTATACACCTAGTGGTGGCAGCTTAAAAAAACCTTAAGGGTACACAGATCAAATAAGATTTTTAATATCCGAACAGGTTCCAACAAACAATTCTCAATTCATATAACACTTCGATGAGGTATTGACGCTACCTGAAATAGTACCCAGCCGACTGTTACAAGTACGAGGTTCAGCGGTGATATAACCTTTCAAGCTTATTCACTTGGCTGGAACAATTAAATCTGGAGTAAGTTCAGATTTATAAAATATACGCTCGGCGCACTGTTACATTGATGATTAAGCTTAGTAGCTTCATTATTACATTTTGAATCGAATGTTCAACAAAAACTAGTCTAAAATGAATCACATGAAGGGACAACATGTTCTACTTAATCCAAACTTGGACGTCTTTATGGACGAGCAATACAGAGCCATTATGACGACAGTGTTTTCCTGGTTGACTATATACAATGAGACGTCACATAGCCTTGTTGAATTAATAACCTGATGCTGCAGACTTTACAAGAAGCACTACGAACCATGTGATATCATAAAAATAACGATGATTCTGTATCAAGTACATGTGCCAATCATTGTCGATATTTAGTGAATATTTTATAAATAAACACGTAACGCTGCAGATTTTACGAGAAGAATAATATGAATCCGACACCAGTCTTCGTGATAAGTTACATGACAGACAGATCCATACATAAGTGGATCATTATCGTGATACATACTGACTATGCTTAGACAGACAACACATTACTCATCAACAAGACAGGTAACGTTTACATGACAGACAGCGTTGAGTCACATACTGGTCATGTCAGACCATTCCATATCATAGATATCTCTGTCGTCTCACATGACATAAAGTAGTAATATTTTAAGTAAGTATTGAAATTCGGAAATAACATCGCAACGGCGCAGCCCATGCTTTCTTCTATGGGTATTAGCGCGGACAACAGATAATATATAATAATACAATGAAGGTAATAGTATCGACCTTTGTAGAACAGATTATGATGTCAATTCGAATGAGCTTTCAATGTAATGACGTAAAATATAATCCGACATCTTTGAACAACTTTATCTGTATCCAACCATCAGCAATGTATTGTCGGTTTCCTTAATTGAGTGAAGTTAGGGACGGCTTTGGTTCACAGTCAGTCTAATCCGTAATCCGATGGAATGATTGTTGCTACAATCACTCCTCTGTCTCACTACCTCACTGCTGTGAGATAGCTCTAAATGTAAAGATGCAATCATTGATGGCGCAGTTTTCATAAATCGGCACCCATTGAGAACATTCTCCTTCATATCTTTCAATATTCTAATCAGTGTAGGCTGCCCCAAGAAAATCTTCCTCGAGCTATGGGATTTTGGTTCATTGTTTGAGGAACTATCTACTTTAGATTATTATGAGTCAATTTTTCATTTATGTTGATTCTTCTTCTTGTGCTCCAATATAAACAAGCTATGAATGAACGAAATTATATAAAAATTGTAGCATCAATTTATAAATTTGATATGAATATTTATAACATTTTATCAACGCATGAAACATAACAAAATGGTAATCAAAATTATGTAAATGCTCACCTTAGGCAGTGAAAGTGTAGGGCGTAATAGGTACTCTGCAATGTAATATCCTGCTTATCTATAGAGGATTGTACACCTAGCATGAGCCTCATATTTTTATCAGCGAAAAATCATCCAAGCAATAGAAATGCTAGAAATTTCCAATAACATGAACCACAAGACAGGTTTCGTTAATATTAACATTATAAAAGATAATAAAGATTCTTGACCCAGTACGAATTATATATAAAAATTCTTGAGAAATAGGTCACACTAACACTCTGTTTTAAAATTTTTGTCTTTACGTACGTTTCGGTCTCACGACCATCATCAGAAGACTTCAATCAAACGCTCACGCCGCAAAACGAACAGAATCACGAATAATCGAAATTGTATCGTCAATATTAAAGTATAAATTTTTTGTAACAAGAATCCACTGTTCAGTAATATTCTCATAATATTCAAGTTCATGTTGCTATAGTCTCATAACAACTGACGTTCGAAGTTATTTGTTGGTATCTACTCGAACCAGATGTAAGATTTATGAGGTACTTGGAAAAGGTTTCAGACCTGTATTGGAATTCATTTTCAAGCATTCTGCCTAAATATACTTTCAACATTATAAAGAAAGACCCATGTAGGAATTTGCAAGAGTTTCAATTAATCAAGTTAGTATAAATCTGACTTAATCCCTGAATATCATTCCTATGATTTACAGATTTGAAGTCACGTTTTATGTGAATCACCTCCAGGATAGATCTTTTATAATAATTGGTTTTTTCTTTGGTTAAAATATTAACATTTTTGTAATCAAATTCATGGTTATAATCAAAGCAGTGCTTAGCAAGGGCGGTGGAATTTACACTTATGGTCATACATTCTTTTTTGAAAATATTGTTCAGAGATTCCAGTATAGGTCTCATCACAATCTAAACAATTCAATTTATATACTGTGTGGGTTTGTTTATCTATAGGTATTACAGGTTTTAGATTTGAGAAATATTTCCCAACACAGTTAGTAGGCTTATGCGCAACATTTATATCGTACTTTTTCAAACATTTCTTAATTTTTTCTGAAGTCTCCTGAATGTATGGTGAAGTTATATAGTTGTCTGTATTACCTTTTATGTTATTTTTATATGAAGAACCATTATAGATTTTGTTTATTCTGTCTTCAATGATAGGATTGAAGGAAGTTTTTGGGTAGCCATTCATTTCCTGTGTATTACGAACAATTTTGAAATTTTTGGGACGGTTCTCTGCGTGGGACAATTCAACCGAGCGGTCTGTAAGGCTGTTTATGACACTTTTTTTATAACAAGCTGGTGCAACGGAATTGAAGTGAAGATAATGTTGAGACCAAACTTGTTTAGTAAACCAAGAAGTTTTTATTCTCCCATCTGCATCATGCATAACGTTCATATCTAGGAAATTTATGTTTTTGTTTACTCCTATTTCACAAGTCAATTGAAGTTTACAGTGGAAATTGTTAGATTTATTAATCATATATTGAATTTTATCGTTGAGAAAACACATGAGGCAATCATCTACATACCGTTTAAAGAATACAGGCTGAAAATCTAATGAAATGTTTGAAAAAGTACGATATAAATGTTGCGCATAAACCTACTAACTGTGTTGGGGAATATTTCTCAAATCTAAAACCTGTAATACCAATAGATAAACAAACCCACACAGTATATAAATTGAATTGTTTAGATTGTGATGGGACTTATACTGGAATCTCTGAACAATATTTACAAAAGAGAATGTATGGTCATAAGTAAAGCACAAGAAATAATCTTAGAAAATTTCACCGCCCTTGCTAAACACTGCTTTGATTATAACCATCAATTTGATTACAAAAATGTTAATATTTTAACTAAGGAAACCAATTATTATAAAAGATCTATCCTGGAGATGATTCACATAAGACGTGACTCCGAATCTGAAAATCATAGGAATGATATTCAGGGATAAGGTCAGATTTATACTAACTTGATTAATTAAGACTCTTGCAAATTCCTACATGCGTCTTTATAATGTTAAAAGTATATTCAGGAAGAATGCTTGAAAGTAAATTCCAATACAGGTCTGAAACCTTTTTCAAGTACCTCATAAATCTTACATCTGGTTCGAGTAGATACCAACAAATAACTTCGAACGTCGGTTGTTATGAGACTATAGCAACATGCACTTGTATATTATGAGAATATTACTGAACAGTGGGATTCTTGTTACAAAAACTTTATACTTTAATATTGACGATACAGTTTCGATTATTCGTGGTTCTGTTCGTTTCGACGGCGTGGGCTTTTGGTTGAAGTCTTCTGATGATGGTCGTGAGACCGAAACGTACAATAAGACGAAAATTTCAGAACAGAGTGTTGATGTGACCTTTATCCCAAGAATGTTGATATAGAATTATAAAAGATGGTAATCGCTTTAAACTCGATGTATATATAGAAAGCTCATTCAAAGGAATAGGTAGGTATATACACCGGCGGATTCAGCTACACTGTTTAATAGTTATGAGATAGCTTTATCTGATAGTCGTATTCTCAGATTATTGAACGTCCATTCGAACCAGCAAAAATAGAACAACGAAGCTAAGAAGCTTCTGCAAATATCGTTGGACAATGGTCACGACAAATCTTTAATAATAATAACTCTAAAATGTTAATTTGACTCTGAGGAGGTGTAAAAATATAACTTTTACGGTGTGTGAAAGCACCTGAAGGTGCGTTTTTTTTACCAGATATAATGCGAATTCAACGTTCATGGTGTCGATTTTTTACACCAAACAGAGTACACAACTATTATAAATCTTACTCTATCAATTGTTTGTATTTTACACCAAAGGAGTATGGAACTCATCGTAGGTGGTCGATTAAATACTAATGAAAGTTCGAATTTTCTAATTCAATATTGAGTAACAAGAATAAAAACTAACTGAAAGCTGAATAGAAGTTCATATTAGGAACAGCTGTTGATGTTTTTGTACCAAAATTATCATTTCAGTTGTGTAATGAATTGATTTAAGTTAATATACTCAAGCAAAAATTTTTTTATGTTCTTTTGAATCGTTTTGTTATGTTGTGTAATGAAATAACATTTGTCGAGAAAACCTATTATGAAAGGTTATTAGATTCATTGAACTACAATTATTGAGGATGACGTGACATTTTCTAGATTGGAGTAGATGGGACAAAACATATAAAAAAGATATCATAAAAATATTCAGAATCATATCATTGCCACTTTTGTATTTTATCAAAACCTACCTTAAAAATTTTCGCCATTAGATGACGATAACAGCTAAGAACCTATGAACTGATTATTATTGTGTATCTCAAAAATAGCAGAAAATGATGATAACTATCTTTCTATTTTTGAATAATTACACAAAAAAAAAGCTGAAATAATATTTCATCTACATAGAAGCTTAATAATAAGGTACCTTATTCAAATTTCAGAACACATTATTGAAACGTAGGAATATTTCAAACGTTAGTGCTAATACGTACAAAGCAAAAACTACAGGCTGTTACATAGGTATTTGCTTCCCACTACAGAATTTTCAGAAACGGTTAGAGATCGGTTAAATTTTCACACAGTTGCATAATTTAGTGTTCCTAGGCTTTCAAAATATTCAGGAAATATATACTTGCTTACTTTTCTATATATTCTTTCATTTTTTAAGATGAGAATCCACAAGATCTGGCATTGCTAAATGAACCCACATACTTATACTATTGCACTACTCCCAGATATACATATTTCAATAATTCAAGAATAAGGTTATGAAGGACTGATTTTCGAAAAATAAATAATTTGTTATATTCATTACTTTTACGAGCTTAGAGATTGAGATTACCAATGAAATAATTGAATAATTTATATTCATTGTCAGTTCCGCGCATTTAATTATTCCGAATTTAAATCCTTTCTCCGCCTGCTTTGTTTCAGAATTCGTCCTCATCAATGAGACAGCCACTCTCGTCAGTCACTTTATATTCGGATACAGCTGTTTCTTCTGATTTGGAGATGTTTATCGCATATTTTTCAAGGCCTGCAAATGGATATGACAGCTCCTAATAATATGATAATATGAATCTCAATAAATAGTCTTGCAAGAACATTCTTGCTTACAAAAACAAACATGACTGAAATAACTTGGCCTGATTCCTCCCTGAAGTGAACCGACAATGGTCATCTTTCTCACAAACCTTGTTCAGGTAGGCACTACCAGTTTCGAGATCTACTATCTACACCTCATCTTGTAGTACCTATCTAAACATGTATTGTGAGAAATAAAACTGAATTTACTGTGCTGATTGCTGCTGTTGTTTACACTTCCTGTATGACTCAGTATGATGGTAGTTGGTTGAAGAAATAGCACTTGATGATTTTCAGTTACTTATTCACACCTATATACAGTTATGTATAAACTACCCTAAATCAACTGAGGTGCCTTATTTATGAAGGCTAGTTTTACTAAAGTTGTGTTTCTCCAGATTAATGTTTTTATTATAATGTTGATGATATGGTTAATGTTATTGGAAGTAATAATGTTGCTCGTTGAGTGATATCATTGTAATTGTTCTAAAATAGTTTACTTCAGGCAAATTTTAGACTGAGTAGGAGTTGTAAAGGAGGGTAGTAGCTGCTATCAGTGACTACATATCCGTTGACCAGAAATTCCCAGGCAACACAAACCATTCTTAGAAATACTGATGATGAACAAAACCATGCCATCTCACCGATAAAAGTTCGCCGGCTGATGACAAATTGACACAAGAATCCCATTCACGAATGGATTTCAGATGTGAACTAAATTCCTTTACAGAGGCTAGAAATGTGAAATAATATACTTAAAATGTCTTGTCATAATTATTATCGATATACACAAAAATATGAATATGTTAAGCTTTAACATTTACATCACAATTCATTATAATGAACTCAGAGTTTAGTCTGGTAAAATTGGCATTTCATATCGTGATTCTGCTACTATTGACCGATTGGACGTTCTTGTTTTCGAAATGTTCGTGGAAGCGCCCCAAATCAGAAGACACCATTTTGAACCCGCGCTTTTGTTATCCCTATTCGTTAATTACCAATTAAGCCACTAATTAATTGTTGATTTCGACCGATAATTAACTAATGTATTTAACAAAAAATATGAACGGAAATTGGCCGCAAATCGTTACTCGGGGGGTGTTCAAGGTCGCTGATCACGAATCCGTTGTCAGAATCGGAAAATTCGGGGAAACTTGACATTTTCATGGGAAATGACCACTAAAATCTGCAAGCGATGCATCAGTAGCGTAAAAAAATCACTCAGGAAGTTTTAGAGGTCGCTGATCACGATTCTGATATCAGAATCGGAAAATTCTACATATTTGTCTGGAAAACTCGTCACTTCCATGGGAAATTTCCAAAAAAATTTGCAAATGTAGCATCACGAGCGTAACAAGTTTCTGTCGGGGGTTTTCGAGGTCGCTGATCACGAATATGTTATCAGAATGAGAAAATTTGGGGAAACTCGAAATTTTCAAGGGAAATTACCACCAAAAACTGCAAACGATGCATCACCAGCGTAAAAAAAATCACTCGGGGGTTTTCGAGGTCGCTGATCATGAATCCGTTGTCAGAATCGGGAAATTCCATTTCATTGACCGGAAATATCGACATTTCCATGTAAAATCTCAGTCAAAATTTGCAAATGTTGCATTACTGGCATAGAAAAATTCACTCGGGGGTTTTCGAGGTTGCCGATCACGATTCTGTTGTCAGAATCAGGAAATTCGACTTTGTGGACAGTACAACTTGACATTTTAATGGAAAATTAGAATAAAAATATATCGTTTAAAATTTTTTTCCTTTCATTTCATAATTTATTTCGGAATTATTCCTCATAGAAAACATATACATATATCTAAATGTATATTAACAAAAGTAGAATATTATTATCACTCAATCAATCTATTAACATCACTTATATAATAATATTCACGCCACGCTAGTATAAAATGAGCAATAGGAGGGCGCCTTTCCACAATTCAATCAAACGATAGTAGTGTGGAGAGAAAAAATTTAATCCTGTTACTGTAACTAATCAATTTTTTTGAGGAAGCATATCACAGAAATCATATAGGTAGGTATGTTCAGGAACGTATCTAGAAATTGTTTTAGGAGGGGGAGAAGTTGAAATTATGCTTTCTCTTAACGAATTCATTATCAAAAATCTTTCTCATTACATATATTTCATGTTATCAGTTTCGGAGGGGTGAATGCCCCTTTCGCCTCCTTCCAGATACGTGTCTGGTGTTTAGTCGATATGAAAAAGGGAAGAGAACTGTCTATGGATGGAGTCTTAGGTGTTTGTACACGCACCATTGATAAATATATTTTGTATAAACATTACAAAAAAAAATCACACTGTATCTAAGCAATTTGAAAATATTAAAATAAATTTTCCATGAAAATGTCGAGTTTTCCAGCCAAAGGTGTAGAATTCCGAATTTCTATTCTGAAAACGGATTCGTGATCAGCGACCTCTAAAATCCACGAGTTATTTTTTTACGCTCGTGATGCAACATTTTCAGATTATTTTAGAAATTTTCCATGAAATTGCCAAATTTTCCAGTCAAATATGTAGAATTTTCCGATTCTGATAACGGATTCGTGATCAGCGACCTCGAAAACTCCGAGTAACGATTTGCGGCAAATTTCCTTCCATATTTTTTTGTCAAATAGATTAGTTAATTATCGATCCAAATCAATAATTAATTAGAGGCTTAATTGTCAATCAACAAATGGGGATAACAAAAGCGCGAGTTCAAACTGGAGTCTTCTGGTTCGGGGTGCTTTCTCGAACATTTTGACACCAAGAACCTCCAAATCGGTCAATAGTAGCAAAATAGCTTCGTTTTCGATTCTTTAGGGCTATTTCCATGAGTTTTCTCGAATTTTCCGATTCTGATAACGGATTCGTGATCAGCGACCTCGAAAATCCTTGCGTTAATTTTTTCACGCTCCTGATGCAACATTTTCAGATTTTTTTGGAAATTTTCCATGGAAATGCCCAATTTTCCAGCCAAATATGTAGAATTTTTTGATTCTGACAACAGAATCGTGATTAGCGAACTCGAAAACCCCCGAGTGATTTTTTTACGCTAGTGATACACCGTTTGCAGATTTTGATTGTAATTTTCTATGAAAATGTCTAGTTTTCTCGAATTTTCCGATGCTGATAACGGATTCGTGATCAGCGACCTCAAAAATCTCCGAGTTAATTTTTTTACGCTCGATATGCAACATTTTCAGATTTTTTTAGAAATTTTCCATGAAAATCCCGATTTTTCCAGTCAAATATGTAGAATTTTATGATTCTGACGACAGAATCGTGATTAGCGACCTCGGAAACCCCCGAGTGATTTTTTTATGCTAGTGATACACCGTTTGCAGATTTGGTTGTAATTTCCCATGAAAATGTCGAGTTTTCTCGAATTTCCCGATTCTGATAACGGATTCGTGATCAGCGACCTCGAAAATCCCCGAGTTAATTTTTTTACGCTCGTGATGCAACATTTTCAGATTTTTTTAGAAATTTTCCATGAAAATCCCGAATTTTCCAGTCAAATATGTAGAATTTTATGATTCTGACGACAGAATCGTGATTAGCGACCTCGGAAACCCCCGAGTGATTTTTTTTACGCTAGTGATACACCGTTTGCAGATTTTGATTGTAATTTTCTATGAAAATTTCGAGTTTTCTCGAATTTTCCGATTCTGATAACGGATTCGTGATCAGCGACCTCGAAAACCCCGAGTAACGGTTTGCAGCAAATTCCCTTCCAAATTTTTTTGTCAAACACATTAGTTAATTATCGATCCAAATCAACAATTAATTAGAGGCTTAATTGTTAATTAACAAATGAGGATAACAAAAGCGCGAGTTCAGGATGGAGTCTTCTGGGTCAGGGTGCTTTCCTGAACATTTTGACACCGAAAACGTCCAAATCGGTCAATAGTAGCAAACTAGCTTCGTTTTCGATTTTTGAGGGCTATTTCCAGATGACTACTTGTGTGATAGAAACCTATCGAATATAATTGGTTTTATACTGATACAACTTCATTAACTTTGAATTTCACGTTATATTTGTTGATGGCCCATATTTAGGACCAATTTTGAATTCCTCCAAAAGTACATCCTCTTCAATATATCTGAATCTGAATCTGAATATCGCATATTTTTAATCAAAGTGTTCTAAGCGACAGATCAAAACTGGGTAATATAGCTAGGGATTCATGTGTTAGCTAATGAAATAAGATGCCCATATTTGGCGACATTCTTTCAATTAACTCTTTCTCAAATTCGACCTTATCACGCTTCCTTTCGCAATTTTTTAGTTCAGATTTGGTTTTTGATAATGGCTGCATTGTAGTTGAGAAATGCTCAAGATAAGTTACAATTTTATAATTTTAAGTGGCTGATATTGTGAACTAGATTATATTATATTACATTAATTTCACAGTGGTAGGTACCTCATATTAGTATTGCACTCTCTAAAGTTGAAGAATTAGAATCAAATTTACACGGAAGCTTGTAACATATAATTTTTCATTAATGCTCTAGCTTGGAGTGGCATTTTCAAAGTTTGAACTTTTACATTTAGTTTTAGTTGACAACTCCAAGCTTTGGAAATGCCTGTATGGTGAAACATTTTGTCAGCATTAATTAGAAGTTTTAAATCAATGTTATCAACTGAGATCAGCATTTTACGAATGGAATGAAGAATGAGATATTATAAATAGTTGAAGTTATATATTTTTATGGCCGACGGATCAGGAAGTTTGCAATTGGATTGCATGCCTTGGACCGTAAACATAGATACCGAACTATCATTTTTGAAATTTTACATTTATACTACAAAAAATGTGAAAAGGGTGACAAAAAAAGTGAAGAGGGTGTTATGCGCATTAGCTTCGATGTTCTAATAATACATGAACCATCTCTCGAATGCAGGATAATAATTTATCGAATATTATATTGCTGTATCATGGAATCGAATTTTATTCAGTTATATGTTATATAACCTTCTTGATATATCATGATATTGATAACTCAATGTCAGACAACAAAAGACAAAACCACAAGACCCTATTTATTTCCATATCTGCAATAACCAATCCAAACTGAGAGCACATGTTCCTTTATCCACTTCCACAGTCCATAGTTGGAACCTATTCCACAGACACGAGATAAGATACAATATTATTCTGCCTATAAACTCGCTGTTCGAATATCTGCGCATAGAGATGATATTATTGGAGGGTTTTCATGAAAATTGGTTGTTAATGGAAATGCTAATGAGTTCTACTAATATCGAGCATAATATAAAGCGTAAGATTCATACAGTAGTTCATGCATATTTGTCTGAGATCGGACAATTGGAGCTTTCAAAATGTTGAGTTGAAAATCCAGCAGACACAAATTGAAAAACTTCCATGAATTCCAATAAGTCAAGTTATATCAATGAACAAAACATAATAATTATACATGTGGTCTAATGAGTTTCTGCGAGTAAACTAAGGACGTCCTAGTCGAAATAAAATGAGATTGTATTTGCAATATTTCTTCATTCATTTCTACACCCACCATACAGCAACAAGTCAACTCAAGTTTTGAAATTGAGAAATTCGCTAGTGAACTTAAACATTAATAATTCAGACTCCAGAAACAGAATAGTAAGATGAAAAAATACAGCCATTACAGTACAGCTGAAAATATAATGAACACGTCATCAAGACGTGTTAAATCTGGTGGACAGAAGCAACATATATTATCAAGTGAGTCCTGAATCTAAGCGTAAACGTGACAAAGCTGATGTATTTGAGAATGAAAAACCAAAGTTAACAAAAAGGTAGGAGATGCTTTGTTCCTAGTTGTCTGGAAATTGAAGTGTGCATGTAAGTCTGGATTACTCACTACACTATTCACATGTTTGAGTAGGAATAATACAGTCAATATTTGTTGTCGTCAAGATAAAATCTTTCCAACAGTGAATCTTGAGGATATGCTCTGATGAGATGAGCACCGTCGATCCGATGAGAGAGACAAGCCAATTGAGAATAAATCTCACATGCCCAACATACCAGTGTCACCAGAAGTAGATTGTGACCACACAGTATAAGCATAATAAAACTGAAGGTTGCAGGGGAAGAACACGGAATGTCATAATTTTGAGGCCATCTCGCGGTTGAAGTAAATATCTGATGAATGTAAATTAATGGTGTTAAAAACAAATGCTCGCTCTCGAAACCACATTTGAGATATAGCCGTGTTGATCAAAAATACGAAATGGTAACCGCAAACGAAAAATAACTGGAATGGTCCGACTAGTTCACAGCGCCATGCTATTCAATGGACGTTGCATGTTTTTTATAATTGTTCAAGCTTATACAAAAAGTTGGGGAGATAGAGAATATACCTAGAGTGATCCTAGATTCGATAATTACAAAACCATATGAAATGAGGTATATCCTGGAGAGGTTCTGCGGTCTTGTACTTATCGGATCTAGTTTCCACATCAATAGTAGTTTCGGTGGACATAGCGTGTTATTTCCCTTTATGAACGTTGTTATCGTAGAATTCATTTTTTTACTGAGTTTGACTGAAATGATTCATTTTATGCTTTTCTCTTCAACACTCCAGTACATTTTGCAGTGTCTGGCTAACGCCATACATGGCATGAAAAATTGACTGAAAGTATCAACCGTTGATTTTATTCGGATCATCCATTGATGATTATATGCCTATGCCGAAGTGGACTACAAAACTTTAAAAAATATTCTGCATGCTGGATAAAACTGAAGATCATCGCTTACATTGGTACCTCGTCATATGGTTTCTGTTTTATCCACAAATGTAACACCTATTCCTTCTGCTTCCTTATAAATCATTATTTTTGAATTCCTTTGAATTAGTGCTTGGCTTGATTGATTGATCGAGAACTGAGAATAACATTTATCCCATTTTTGCGAGTGTACTAGAGTCACAGCTTCATGAAAAGCAAAAAAAAATTGCTCCCTATCGTAGACAGAAGTTGAAGTAATATCCGTGAAATTTTGCTTACCTAATATCGAAACATGACCATAAAGGTTCAAACAGTAGTTCCCACGTGAAGTCTGATAGACGCCAGGTCAACAAAACGTCATATTAACACTCTCAGCATGTAGCGATCTGAATGAAGACTGAATTGATGATAACTGACAGCGTGTCAACCGTACATGGACGGGGAACCCCGCATCACTCTAATTGAGACAGTTACAATGTTAAATGGAGTCATGTCTGGTAGACGCTGTGAGGGTACCGGAGGGTTACTAAACTTGCCATAATTTAATTTTTGCTGATTGTATGATGTTGCTTCAATAACAGTTGATACGTTGATAAGAGTGAAACGCAATTATGTCAAAACCATGAGATTTTTACATTTTTAGTTTTTTTTCCAGAACCCTCCAAGTGATCACGAATCAGGAAGTTGAATAATGAAATCAGTCTTAGGATCAACAATATTGAGCCTGTTGTGATTCCTCGGAGAGATCCATCCTAAATTAGATTAGCTACAATTTTCTATTTCCTTATGTCATAATAATGCTTATTGATATAGCATAAGAAATGATGAGTCGACCAGGTTTCGACGGTGAGGACATGAGTGTCAATGCAGGTACGTAGGTCAACCTTCGCCGAACTATAGCATGGACTATTATTAGAGGAGGAAGGCTTCTCCCTTGAGAATAGATATTTAAGTTAGTAACAAGTTAGTTCAATAGAGAGTTATTTAGTTTTCAGTCAGTGTGAGCTAGTAGTGAACATTTAAATTATACATCACATTTCGTACCTAGTGTTGTGATCCCAACCATCTGCTCCTATGTCTGAGTTCCATACGAAACTTCTATCACAGCCCAGCACCGAAACTGTTAACTAATAAGACATGGCGATCCTTGCAATCTAAAGAAAGAACTTATGTTCAGATATTAAAGGGCGACACTACCAGCCCTTTCATCAGTTAATATATGGCGAGCCTGACCAGTCCCTTCTTTGAGGAAGGCATAACAATTATTATATGACGATCCTGACCAGTCCTTTCTTCAAGGAATGCATATCATATGGATAATTACCGTGATGAAACGGAAAACTCAATGGGAATTGGAAATGGATACGGAATTGAAGTTAGAAAAAGAAAACACAAGTAAGTCAAATACAAATTTCATATGGACTATGTGCTACACTATGGGACACGAGAGACCAAACGGAGGGAGTCAGCCCGGACATCAAATTTCCTCAGGAACAACATATGTGTTCGTTATTCATATTAATTATGTATTATGTTCTATTTCTTCCTAGCATAGTAATGATGCAGGATAGAACAGAAAGCAAATATACGCCTATGCGTATAATATATATATATATATATATATATATATATATATATATATATATATATATATATATATATATATATATATATATATATATATATATATATATATATATATATATATATATATATATATATATATATATATATATATATTTAATGACAATTTATTTGTTTGAACCAATCTTCTAATATTTCAAATTTTGGATAATTAATAGGGTTTTAGGTTCAGTATTCAATGAAAAATTACTTTGTTAACGTTTCGGTGGTAGATCTCCACCTTTTTCAAAACTTTAATATATAAAACTAAAATCGAAAATGTTACATTAGTGAAATGGTTGAGTAGTTAAAATGGAGGTAGTTACCTTAAAATTTCATTCTGTGTTGGTATATTGATTTGTTAAAACACTACATTTTTATTTGTAAGCTTTTCCCTAGATTTCCAATTAGGAGATATTCTGCACATTATTCTAGATTTGTACTTTTATATTGTAGTTATTTGAATTTTATCCCGTTCAATCTACTAAGGCACATAAATGAATGAAATCAGTTGTGGAAATGAATCATATGCTAGAACCAGGTGACCTAACTGTATTAGTTATCTTCTTTTTGTGGTGGAGGTTTGAAATATAGTGTGTTATCGATAATTGTATGTTGCTTGATCCTTTACTGGTTAGATGTCGTGATTGAGTTGTTGTTCACAATTGATGAGAGGGTTTGATTTAGGACGAAAATTTATTATTATATAATTGGTAGATATATATTGTTTAAATTTGAAATTTCTGTTTTGTCATTTACCACATTATTTATATTTTTTTGAATGTTTATCATTTCTAAAATTTCCCTTGATTTTTTGTTTTTTTCAAAACCTATTATTTGGACATTTTCAAAGTCGAATTCATGTTTTTCTGTTTGTGTGTGTTTATTTAATGCTGTTTTTGCTTGTTTTGTGTATTTGTGGGCTTTGATTCTTTCTTGAAGATATTGTGTGGTTTGTCCAATGTAAGTTTTGGAGCAATTTTTACATGGTATATTGTACACTAAATGTGATTTTTTCAAAATTGGAGTGGTTGATTTGAGTTTGGTGTAGAACTGTTCTACGTTATTATGGCTGCGATGACTTATCTGAATGTTATGTGGCTTGAGTATGTTTTTAATTTTTTCTGATAGACCTGAAATATATGGTATGCTTGTGTATTTTATAGATGTGTCGTTTGGTTTTTTTGTTTGGTTTTCTCTATTGTAATAAGCATATGTTCTTTTTTTTATAATTTTATTTATTAAGTGTATAGGGTATTGGTTTTGTGTGAGTAGTTGAGTTACATTGTTTAGACTTTGTATTCTGAGGTGAGGGCTAGTAAGTTTTATTGCTCTATCAATGATTGAAATTGCTGTGCATTTTTTATGTGATATTGGATGGTTTGAATTGAAATTTAAATATCTTCCAGAAGAAGTGGGTTTTGTGTACCATTGGGTGAAAATGTTAGATTTTTCTTTGATTAGGGTTATATCTAAAAAGTTTATTTTATTGTCTAGTTCTTTTTCTATGGTAAACTGCAAGGCTGGATGAAAACTGTTGAATTGGTTTAAAGTGTAATCTATTTTATTTTCTGGGATTGCTGTTAGGCAGTCGTCTACGTAACGTTTGAAAAAAATGGGGTTAAAATCTAAATTTTGAATAACTGTTTCTTCTAATTCTTCCATCACTAATTGTGCTATTGTGCTGGAGATGGGGCTTCCCATTGCTACACCTTCAATTTGTTTGTAAAATTTATCCTTATATTGAAAATAGTTAGTGGTCAGTGTGAATTCTATTGCTTGGAGAAATTCGTCTTTCGTTAAGGGTGTAAGCTCTTCTAAAATGTGCCATTTTTTTTCCAAAATTGAATTTATTAAGTTTAGAGGAATATTTGTATATAGTGAAGTGACGTCAAGTGAAATAAGTTTATGATGTTCCGGTATTTTGATATTTTTTATGAAGTTTTGAAATTCAAAGGAGTTTTTTATATAGTGCTCATTTTTACCTATAATGTTTGAAATACTATTTGCTAAAAATTTTGAAAGTTGGTAGAGTGGGGTTTGGTTGTTGGAAACTATAGGTCGGCAGGGCATGTTTTGTTTGTGAGTTTTTATCAAACCATATATTTTTGGAGGTTGTGCATTGTGTATAGTAAGTTTTTTGGCTATTGTGTTGGAGATCAGATTTTTACCTAACCATCCTTTGACTATTTTATTATTTTTGTTCTGAAAAATGTTTGTGGGATCATTTTTGATTTCTTTGTATGTGGTTTCATCTGATAAGAGATCTAAAATTTTGTTATTGTACGAATCTTTGTTTATAATTACAGTTTTATTGCTTTTGTCCGGCTTGACTATTGATATTTGTGGGTTATCTTTTATGAATTGTTTGGTTTTTTTAATATTTTTGATTAGAAGTTTGTTTTGTTTCAAAGTATTATTATTTTTTAATTTATTTTTGAAGTTTTTGATTGTGTTCGTTATTTTATTTCTGATTTCATTTTGACTATTGGTTGGTAGCTCTTTGATGCTGGTTTCTATATTTCCTATTATTTGATGAATTGGGATTTGATTTTCATTAATGATAGGTAATGCAAAATTCGAACCTAATTCTAGCAGTTGAGTCATTTCGATGGGTAATTGTGTATCGGAGTAGTTTTCTATCCAATTTGGTTTATTTTGAACCTTATTAGAATTGAACTGATCTGTTTTTTTGAATTTTAGCAGGTCAATTTTGTTTTTTTGTTTTTTGTTGGTCTTTTTAATTATTTTATCAATTTTACTTTGCTCGAATTGTAAGAAATTATTTAGTGTGGTATTAGGTATGATATTTTTGATGTTATTTTTGAGTTTCTCTAAAATGTTTGACAAATGGAAGATAGTTTTATTACAGTCAGATATGATTGTATTCAGAATGAATTGTTTGAAAAGCTGAGTTTTTTTGAAGAATGAAGTTTCAAGGTACTTACAGTCATATTTAATGTGCTTAAGGTTAAAATTCAGGAATTTGGGTACAACTTCTTCTTTTCTGCATCTAGTTAGGAAAATTCTTCTTGATTTTTGTTTGCAAATGTTGATCTGAATTTTGGAGATACGTTTCAGTTTTTTTACGGCGTGATGGCCATAGTTTCGTTTGATTTGTGTGAAGAATCCCATTTCCAGGTTTTCTTCACATCTGCAACTATTTTTCACCCAATGTTGCTTGTATTTAATGACAATTTATTTGTTTGAACCAATCTTCTAATATTTCAAATTTTGGATAATTAATAGGGTTTTAGGTTCAGTATTCAATGAAAAATTACTTTGTTAACGTTTCGGTGGTAGATCTCCACCTTTTTCAAAACTTTAATATATAAAACTAAAATCGAAAATGTTACATTAGTGAAATGGTTGAGTAGTTAAAATGGAGGTAGTTACCTTAAAATTTCATTCTGTGTTGGTATATTGATTTGTTAAAACACTACATTTTTATTTGTAAGCTTTTCCCTAGATTTCCAATTAGGAGATATTCTGCACATTATTCTAGATTTGTACTTTTATATTGTAGTTATTTGAATTTTATCCCGTTCAATCTACTAAGGCACATAAATGAATGAAATCAGTTGTGGAAATGAATCATATGCTAGAACCAGGTGACCTAACTGTATTAGTTATCTTCTTTTTGTGGTGGAGGTTTGAAATATAGTGTGTTATCGATAATTGTATGTTGCTTGATCCTTTACTGGTAAGATGTCGTGATTGAGTTGTTGTTCACAATTGATGAGAGGGTTTGATTTAGGACGAAAATTTATTATTATATAATTGGTAGATATATATTATTTAAATTTGAAATTTCTGTTTTGTCATTTACCACACTATTTATATTTTTTTGAATGTTTATCATTTCTAAAATTTCCCATGATTTTTTGTTTTTTTCGAAACCTATTATTTGAACATTTTCAAAGTCGAAAGTTTTTCTGTTTGTGTGTGTTTATTTAATGCTGTTTTTGCTTGTTTTGTGTATTTGTGGGCTTTGATTCTTTCTTGAAGATATTGTGTGGTTTGTCCAATGTAAGTTTTGGAGCAATTTTTACATGGTATATTGTACACTAAATCAAAAATATTAAAAAAACCAAACAATTCATAAAAGATAACCCACAAATATCAATAGTCAAGCCGGACAAAAGCAATAAAACTGTAATTATAAACAAAGATTCGTACAATAACAAAATTTTAGATCTCTTATCAGATGAAACCACATACAAAGAAATCAAAAATGATCCCACAAACATTTTTCAGAACAAAAATAATAAAATAGTCAAAGGATGGTTAGGTAAAAATCTGATCTCCAACACAATAGCCAAAAAACTTACTATACACAATGCACAACCTCCAAAAATATATGGTTTGATAAAAACTCACAAACAAAACATGCCCTGCCGACCTATAGTTTCCAACAACCAAACCCCACTCTACCAACTTTCAAAATTTTTAGCAAATAGTATTTCAAACATTATAGGTAAAAATGAGCACTATATAAAAAACTCCTTTGAATTTCAAAACTTCATAAAAAATATCAAAATACCGGAACATCATAAACTTATTTCACTTGACGTCACTTCACTATATACAAATATTCCTCTAAACTTAATAAATTCAATTTTGGAAAAAAAATGGCACATTTTAGAAGAGCATACACCCTTAACGAAAGACGAATTTCTCCAAGCAATAGAATTCACACTGACCACTAACTATTTTCAATATAAGGATAAATTTTACAAACAAATTGAAGGTGTAGCAATGGGAAGCCCCATCTCCAGCACAATAGCACAATTAGTGATGGAAGAATTAGAAGAAACAGTTATTCAAAATTTAGATTTTAACCCCATTTTTTTCAAACGTTACGTAGACGACTGCCTAACAGCAATCCCAGAAAATAAAATAGATTACACTTTAAACCAATTCAACAGTTTTCATCCAGCCTTGCAGTTTACCATAGAAAAAGAACTAGACAATAAAATAAACTTTTTAGATATAACCCTAATCAAAGAAAAATCTAACATTTTCACCCAATGGTACACAAAACCCACTTCTTCTGGAAGATATTTAAATTTCAATTCAAACCATCCAATATCACATAAAAAATGCACAGCAATTTCAATCATTGATAGAGCAATAAAACTTACTAGCCCTCACCTCAGAATACAAAGTCTAAACAATGTAACTCAACTACTCACACAAAACCAATACCCTATACACTTAATAAATAAAATTATAAAAAAAGAACATATGCTTATTACAATAGAGAAAACCAAACAAAAAAACCAAACGACACATCTATAAAATACACAAGCATACCATATATTTCAGGTCTATCAGAAAAAATTAAAAACATACTCAAGCCACATAACATTCAAATAAGTCATCGCAGCCATAATAACGTAGAACAGTTCTACACCAAACTCAAATCAACCACTCCAATTTTGAAAAAATCACATTTAGTGTACAATATACCATGTAAAAATTGCTCCAAAACTTACATTGGACAAACCACACAATATCTTCAAGAAAGAATCAAAGCCCACAAATACACAAAACAAGCAAAAACAGCATTAAATAAACACACACAAACAGAAAAACATGAATTCGACTTTGAAAATGTCCAAATAATAGGTTTTGAAAAAAACAAAAAATCAAGGGAAATTTTAGAAATGATAAACATTCAAAAAAATATAAATAATGTGGTAAATGACAAAACAGAAATTTCAAATTTAAACAATATATATCTACCAATTATATAATAATAAATTTTCGTCCTAAATCAAACCCTCTCATCAATTGTGAACAACAACTCAATCACGACATCTAACCAGTAAAGGATCAAGCAACATACAATTATCGATAACACACTATATTCAAACCTCCACCACAAAAAGAAGATAACTAATACAGTTAGGTCACCTGGTTCTAGCATATGATTCATTTCCACAACTGATTTCATTCATTTATGTGCCTTAGTAGATTGAACGGGATAAAATTCAAATAACTACAATATAAAAGTACAAATCTAGAATAATGTGCAGAATATCTCCTAATTGGAAATCTAGGGAAAAGCTTACAAATAAAAATGTAGTGTTTTAACAAATCAATATACCAACACAGAATGAAATTTTAAGGTAACTACCTCCATTTTAACTACTCAACCATTTCACTAATGTAACATTTTCGATTTTAGTTTTATATATTAAAGTTTTGAAAAAGGTGGAGATCTACCACCGAAACGTTAACAAAGTAATTTTTCATTGAATACTGAACCTAAAACCCTATTAATTATCCAAAATTTGAAATATATATATATATATATATGTATATATATATTATACACATAGGCGTATATTTGCTTTCTGTTCTATCCTGCATCATTACTATGCTAGGAAGAAATAGAACAGAAAGCAAATATACGCCTATGTGTATATATATATATATATATATAAACAAGTTTAAAGTTTCTTTGCCTAATTGGCCACTATCGTGTATGTAACTTAAGAGATATAGAATTAAATTTTCTGAATTATGAAGATAACTTAGATAATTTAACATAGGATTATAAAGATGAATAAACGTAAAAGATTGAACCATAGGCGGGATTCGAACCCACATTTCTGGATTTCTAGTCCAGGGTGTTTACCAATTACACCACTTCGGTCCTGTTAGATTTTTATATTTTTGTAAATATAAACCTCTGAAAGGATAGTAGATCATTGATAAACACAATGCGATTCGATGCCCTACCACAGATCAACTATTCACGCACATTCATCTGAAGTTCAGTCGTTTTTTGAAGTAAGGATTGTAGGTTAGTACTGCTATGGTTGGCAGTTACTTGACAGTTCTTATTCAAATGACAGCATCCCGGTTCTTATATATTTCAATAGAACTGACTGAGAATTGTTCTGGTTAATTATAAACAAGTTTAAAGTTTCTTTGCCTAATTGGCCACTATCGTGTATGTAACTTAAGAGATATAGAATTAAATTTTCTGAATTATGAAGATAACTTAGATAATTTAACATAGGATTATAAAGATGAATAAACGTAAAAGATTGAACCATAGGCGGGATTCGAACCCACATTTCTGGATTTCTAGTCCAGGGTGTTTACCAATTACACCACTTCGGTCCTGTTAGATTTTTATATTTTTGTAAATATAAACCTCTGAAAGGATAGTAGATCATTGATAAACACAATGCGATTCGATGCCCTACCACAGATCAACTATTCACGCACATTCATCTGAAGTTCAGTCGTTTTTTGAAGTAAGGATTGTAGGTTAGTACTGCTATGGTTGGCAGTTACTTGACAGTTCTTATTCAAATGACAGCATCCCGGTTCTTATATATTTCAATAGAACTGACTGAGAATTGTTCTGGTTAATTATAAACAAGTTTAAAGTTTCTTTGCCTAATTGGCCACTATCGTGTATGTAACTTAAGAGATATAGAATTAAATTTTCTGAATTATGAAGATAACTTAGATAATTTAACATAGGATTATAAAGATGAATAAACGTAAAAGATTGAACCATAGGCGGGATTCGAACCCACATTTCTGGATTTCTAGTTTATATTTATAATCCTATGTTAAATTATCTAAGTTATCTTCATAATTCAGAAAATTTAATTCTATATCTCTTAAGTTATATATATATATATATATATATATATATATATATATATATATATATATATATATATATATATATATATATATATATATATTTATATATATATATATGCTGTGTTGGGTTGCCGGGATATTGTAATAATCCTGGGGATTATTATTTTCACGATTGAATCAAAGTAGCAGAAAGCAGGGGAAAACTCCTGAAAATTAAGTTACTCTAAGTAAACCAGGTATACTTGACTTGTCCTTACGGGCATTTCAAAACCTAAAACTCGAAATTTCTGACAGGATTAGGTCTATACATAGACATTCTGGATTCAACAATTAGAGTTTTATTCAGATTTAATCAATGAAATTCCTAGCTGGCGACAATAAGTCGCCATCCGATACCTTTCACAAGTTGTACGTGGTTTTTAATAATTAGAGCCTTCGAAGTGCAGTATATTCAATTCAAATAAGGTTAGCCCCCAAGGAAACAACTCTCTGGCTACGTTACATCAGGCGAATCAATAATTCACCAATTGATCGTTCTTGATAAAGTTTCATCAAATTTATTATATATATTTTTCCAAACCATTCAGAAAACTTGCCCCAAATTAATTTCGTTTATTTTCTTTTTTTTTCATTCTTTTTAACTATTTGTCATATTTCCACAGTGTGTTTATATGCATGGGACTGAGTGTCTATATCTGTTGATTATTATTATTTTTGTACTCGATTAAGTTTATCCCAATATATAACTTAAACTGTTCGCTGTGTTCTTCATTGATATACCATCCCGTAAATATCGTTATAGTGGAATAGAACAATCATTCCGAGTCTCTTCAGCTACGTGAAGCTGTCATACTAGTATAGTTAAACTTCGGCCAGGAAAGGTCCGCTACTTAACAATTTTCTATACCAAGTGCTACTGGAGGGGAAATCCTTCGAGATTAGTTCCGTTCCCTAGACTATTTTCTAATACATCTCAAAAGGGAACTGGTGGCAGCTAAATTTAATCCATTCTACCAACGACAGGGCACTCCTCGTAGTGTAACCCTGTAATTTACACTCTCCGCAACCCTCGAGTTGCATAAAAGGGTAGCTATCCTAGCATAGTTACGATAAGGTTTCCACTCTCCATAGCAACATATAATCCCATGAGGCTTTGACCTGAGGGAACAGTAGACAAACATAACCTAGTAATACCCTGAGCAGGATTTGGACTGCCTGGCTCGTGTGAAAGAACATCATAAATAGGTTTATTAAAATTGCTCCCAAAGACCAGCTCAGAATTTTACAATATACTTCGCGTTGTCGTAGATTGGTTTCGATGGAAACCGTTGATATGACGACGTTTCGGCACAATCTTATATGTCATCTTCAGGTCTTCTCTTCAGGGCTGCTGCTCTGCTTCGAGTTAACTTGGAACTGATCTCCGTTGATGCTGTTGGTGTTTTATGTATCCTTGTTACATCTGGATGATTTTGCCGGTTTGATGCGTCTGATTGAGATTGTTGGTCTGTTGCGTTCGAGCGATTTTGTCGATTCGTTGCGTTCGAACGAGTTTGTCGGTTTGTTGAATTAGTCTGGTTGACTGTTCTCCTGGGTGGTTGAAGGGCTGATTTCCAAGCAGTTGGTAGTATCTGTGTATCATCTCTTGTATTGAGATTTGAAGGTCGCTTCTCGATTTCGAAAGCTTCTCTTATGATGCGTTTTGTTTTGTGCTCCAGTCTGGCTGGGACTCTGTTGTTGTCAGAATCGATTTCATGTGAAGTTTTTCTCACATGTTCGGCAAGTGATGATGTTGTTTCTTGCTTTGCGACTGCATTGAGGTGTTCTTCACGCATGGAAATGTATGGAACATTGAGTAAACAGAAATTTTTATAAGATGTACATAATTAGAAAGCAGCAAAGATTAATCATTTTATTGGTGAATGTTTGGATATCTGACGAGATTCAGAGAATTCATTATTGATTACAATCATTATTGTAATGAATATCATATTAGGAAATGCGATTTGCGTACAATAAAATACTTTCAGTCAATCATAAAAATAATATAACATTTGCAACAAAGCATATTTCATTCATATTATAGTGAACATGGTACCAATTAAATCAGCGAAGTAATTGCCGAATGATATTTCATTCGATATTTCAATAACAATCCAGTGGCTATAGGAATGATCACCCAGAACGTCACGGAACAATTGAAATATGTTACTAAGCGAAATCAGTTGAATATATGTTACGGAGAAATTGGAGAGGAAGTAAGGGGATGGATATAGTCGCAGTAGTAGCAGAAGAATCGAGATTTATTTCGAAAGAGGTCAGACAAAGATGTTATTATGGTTATAAATGAGAAGAAGTGTAGCATCAGGTCAGTCTGCAGCTTTGTTCCACACATATGACAGGTATACTGTGGAAATGTCTGACAGCAGTAATATAAGTTACAAAATATTCATTAATGATATGATGGAGGAAGAAGAGATAATTGATGTAAGACGAAGCTTTAATCCACATATGGCTTAGGTACTCTGTGGAGAAGTCTCACAGAAGTAAGGAAAACAGATACTGCAGAAGGCATATTCACAAAGTATTGTTATAAAAAGGCTTTACTTTTTTATTTATAAATTAATTTCAATGATTCATATTTTGTTCTATTTTAATTTTATTATTCCGGCTAGCTTTTTTTAATTTGTTTCCAATTCTTACTTTGATTTGAATGATTTGAATGAATTGATATTATTATTATATTACACGGAATTGAATAAAACCTCATTTAAACTGTTTAAAAATTTTATATTTGAATTTAATAATGACCCTGTATTATGCTTACAAAATTATTCAAGTTAACTTTATGTTGACAATAGTTCTTTGTACTTTAAAATTCTCTATGTTTCAATTATAACCTCAAACTACTTAAATTTAATACATGTTTACAATAACAATCTTTCATTCAAATACAATGATTATATTATAAATAGACTCACTTTTAGATATATCCAATAAATATTAGAACGAATGTTGGTAATGTTCTGTAGATTTTATATTTCTTCTTATTTATTTGATTATGCACTTCAACATACTCTGATATAACACATTCACAGGTAAACACGTTGATTATTATTTATAATTCAGGAACTTGTTGATAATATGTTGTTAATTGTTTTATTATTTTAAGATATGAAACTCCGTTTATAATAAACTGGAACTGCTATCGAAGATTGAATATTCTACGATGCTACTTGAATAACTTTGGTTATGTTAACCTTAGACGTTGAGATGAAGACTCATGAAGACTATTTGCTTCGTAGGAATTATTAATTTGCTTCGGTTATTTTAACTTGTCGAAGCTACAGAGACTGTTTCAGTTCTCCGATGTTACCAAAAACTTGGGTTATGGAAATTAAATTGAGCTACTTGGAGACACTTTAGTGTTCAGATGTGAATGCAAACTAAGTAGCTTCCTTTCATTTTTCCTTTTATAGGGCCCACAAAAGGACTCTAGTTCATTCTCTAATTAGCCAATCAGGTATTTCTCCTCAATATCTAGGATGCTATTCCCATTGTTTAATCTGACAGTTCTTTTGTATTGTTAAGCTTTAAAATATCTAATTGTTGTATCGACCAATGAGAATTGAGTATTCTTAAAATTTTGATATTTTGAAGATTTTAAAATTAATTAAAGCTATTATGCATTCTGCTATTTAAATTCATATTACGAACATTTTTTCCCATATTTTGATATATGATAACCTATGATTAGGTTCCTATTAACTTGATAATTTTAATGCTCATGTCTATTTTGACATTTGTCATTGCTTAAATCTAATACATAAATTAAAATATAAATAACATCTATATACTTTTGTAGAACTCAAATTTCCTAATACTATCATATGTCTATAACTTATTTCACTAGTTTGTGCTATCTTCTGATAGTCTTTGAATCATTTTAATTATGATTTTCCTCTTTCGTATCACTGTACGTTTATCCACTTCCACTCTCCTTCTTTACACTTCTTATTCTATTTTACATTTTGATTTCTGTTATTATACAATGTTTAATATCTTATGCTACTTATAATTTACTTTTAAATAATGTTTTTAATTCCATATTATATTTACTTTTTAATCTTTTCTAATTTTAATGTTTCGGTAAATTCAAATTCTATCATTTTATTTTATCTAGGAAATGAAATCATAACAGTATATTCCTAACTATCGAGAGCCAGAGGTACAGCACAAGAATTTAGTAAAGAAAGATATAAAGATGGTACAACGATATTATATTTTTCTATATGTATATAAGTGAATGAATAATTCGGAAAAATCAGATAACTTGGAATAAAACATGTAGATTTTGAATATAAATTGCAAACAATATTATGATGACATCACATCATTCAAGCTTAATTAAAGAGTATCCGCAAATCCCGAAGTATAATAATGACACGTATGACCAATAGTTATGAACAAAGTTTGTGGTGATATATTGTATCAAATAGGAATTGTAAAGGAAAATCAACTATCGTGAAAAAAGTAAATCATAAATTCACATTTTTTTACCTTGCGATGAAGGTTTATCTTATTTTCGTATCATTTATTCAAGTCATTTCGTACAAAAATGAGATGACCCCTTGAATTGGAAAATAAATATATTTGCCTTAATGAGCAAGCACTTCATATCTATGGACTTCGAAAACTACATAAAAGTGATATACCTATAAGACACATTCTAAGATATATTGGATCTCCTGCTAGTGGCATTATAATGAATTTATGAAAAATCAATCCGTAACGGTAGATCATCTAATAATTTCCTTGGACGTTGTATCTTTCTTTACAAATATACCAGTCATTTTGGCATCGAATAGCATTATGAAACGTTGGGCAGAGATTAAAAACCACACACCTCTAGATCAATCTGAATTCATAAATGCAGTAAACTTTGCTCAGAATACACCTATTTTCAATACGGTGAACAATATTTTGGGCAAATATTCGGCACAGCAATGCGATCTCGCATTTCCGCTACTATTTCTAACCTAGTTAAAGGATGCTTAGAGGAATCTAATAAATTCATTAGATTTTCAACTCATAACGGTATGTAGACGATTGCCTAATGTGTGTTCCCCAATGATGAAATTCAATACGCGATTAATATATTTAACAATTTCCACTGTAAACTTCAATTCACTTGTGAAATAGAAATGAACAAGGGAAGAAATTTCCTAGATACGAACATTAGGCATGATGGGAAATAAGAACTTCGTGGCTTACTAAAGAAGTTTGGTCTCAGCGTTATCTTTACATCAATCTCGTTGCAACAACAAGTTATAAAAAAATGTTATTAACAGCCTCACAGATCGCGCGGTTGAATTGTCTCACCCAGAGGACCGTCCCAAAATTTGAAAATTGTTCATAATATACTGGAAATGAATGGCTACCCAAAAACATTTTTCAATCCCATCATAAAAGAAAGAATAAACAAAATCTATAATGGAACGTCATATATAAATAACATAAACGGTAATTTTATAACATTACCATACATTCCGGCGACCTCAGAGGCAATTGAGAAATGTTTAAACAAGTATGATATAAATGTTGCGCATAAGCCTACTAACTGTGTTGGGAAATATTTTTCAAATCTGAAACCTTCAATACCTTAAGATAAACAAACCCACACAGTATACAAATTATAAATTGTTTATATTGCGATGAGACTTAATATTTACAAAAAAGAATGGCCATAAGTATAGTACAAGAAACAAGAATTTAGAAAATTCCACCACCCTTGCTAAACACTGCTTTGATTATAACCATCAATTCGATTACAAAAATTTTGATATCTTAACTAAGGAAACCAATTATTACTGAAGATCTATTCTGGAGATGATTCATATAAATCTGTGAATCGTAGAACGGATATTCAATCATTAAGTCAGATTTATACTACTTTGATTAATTAAAACCCTCGAAAATTCCTGCATACGCTTTTATGATGTTGAAAGTATATTTTAGTTAGAATGTTCGAATGCAACAGTTCTAATAAGGTCTGAAAACCTTTTTCTATTAACTCATAAATTTTCAACATCTGGTTCGAAAGTGGATTCTCGAACGTTATATTTTTAGTTCAGTTCTTTAGTCGTATTACATACGTGATTCGATATGTATATAGAGCTTATAAACTTAGCTGCGGATTTTTAATTTATATACATTAAAACTTAACTCAACTTAATTTTGTTTCAATTTCGATTTTTCGTGTTTCCTTTCGTTTTGGCGACGTGGGCATTTTAATTGAAATTAGTGCAATAAGTACGTCTTCTGATGATGGTCGTGACACAGAAACGTACGTAAAGACGGAAATAATAAACATATGTGTTAGTGTGACATATTTCCCGAGAATCCTATATATGATTCATACCTGGGTCATGAATCATTCTTAACTGATCAATATCGGAGAAAAATTTCTCTGATAATATTACGTAAAAGAATTAGAACAACTTTGCGTCTACATTAATTTATAGGATTGAGTTGAATAATGAAGCAATAAAGTTCGTTGTATGAGTTCAAGATGTTGATGAAATTAGATTATTCGGTGCTAACATGATTAGAAGCTCTTCAGAGATAATAAGTCGTGCAAAATTTTGTTCGCCTAGATTATAACTTATCCTATTACATCCTTTCAATTTCCTTGCCTTGGGATATTCGCAAAGGTGAGGACCTTCTTCATTATCCAAGTTGTTGAGTTCAATAGGGATTATTATTCAGGACTTGCATGAATAGAATCTTCAATGATTTGGAATCCTTACACAAATCCAGTGGATTGAATGGTTCGAAATGGCTCTTGCAATTCGTCAATAATACGTGAAATTAGGATAAGAGTAACCATGTCAAGTAAATGGAAGAGTAAGAAATTCTTGTTTGTTGAATGCTCAATCAAAACTTCGATTTATAGCATCAAAGTTAGGGAATTGTTGAAGAGTTACTACTACGTTCTTTTAACATCAGCGTCGATCACTGTTCTAATGGACTTGAAATTATCCTGAAGGCAATGAAAATCACTATTTTTGCTTCTTATTCAGATAAGAGACATACTTTGTGCGTATGAAGATGGCTATACATGTTCACTTTCCTCACTATACACTATATACTAAAAGGGAAGTACTTATTGTAATCGGCCTAAAAAAAAATATATGAATTTCCGCAGAAATATCCGTTTTGCTCTTTCTGAATGGATGTATAGTATTCTTGAAATGATATCTGTATGTGCCTGTATGACCCAATGTGGAGACGATTGCGCCGTTCCTATTGGTCGTACGGATTTTGAATTCAGCAAATCGCTTCGAAATTGTGAAAATGAGAACTCTATAGGGTGGCCCGCGATAGCCCTGTTGCAAGTGCTACTTTTGACATCCATCTTCAGCATTTATAATGGAACTACAGTACTCTAATTTACAATTATGATTACAGGGTGTTTCAGGTTGTAAATATATGTCACACGGATACATTCAACCTGCATAAGTGTCCAACATTTTTATTTTAAGGTTCATATGATGTCACGAAGTGTGGAATAAATTCCAGGTCGTTATGGCAGTGAATGGTCGTTGGAAAATCTCAACCTAGCACCCCTTGCGAAAGGCTCATTAATAATGATATATCATTATCAATGATATATCGAACTCAGGATTGACTCAGCCGAGGACGGTTGTAGTCGAGTTGGAAAGACGCTCTTTGAGCAACTTGAACATATGTTTCCTGAAGCAGTTGAAATATCGTTCATGCAGACGTAACATAAATCCATATCCGATACCACTTGGTGCATGAATCTTCGGAATTTTGGGCTGCACTTTAACATCCATTTTGTAGATAAGAAGGCAACAGCACATGGACTGGGCCATAATCCTTAAGTTTATTCTATAGTTTATCGTTGATAACACAGTCGAATGATCTTGTTGGATGGGACCATGCGAGTTCAATTTTCATTTTCACTTTCCTCACTATACGTAGTATACAGCTTGAGTTAGAACTGAATGGGCATCATACGTGATTCATAACGCGCGCGACAGTACCTCTTATGTTCCTCACATTTTACTATACTAACTAACAATTCAATTCCTTTGACTAGTATGATGTCATATCATGCTTTACTTAATAATACTATTCATTTGTTGTGCATCACGCATAGCATACACAATGCCGTGATTCTTTCGCGCAAACCTTTAGGAACCTAGTATTCTACATCCAGAGAACCGGCTATATAAGAACGAATCTCCGGCAGGCTGCAATGCAACAGATCTGGTAGAGTGAGACTGCTTCAACACACCAAAGTTGAGCTTGGTACTGGGAGAACCCGAATCAAGTTCAGGATCTCCGTATGACCACACGAGCATGAAGAAATGGACACTTTGATTAATGACGAGCTTCGGGAATACGCCAACCTCTGTGAAATCAACGAGACAGTGTGTGGTGCCTCAAACCGAGTCGTCACGGAAGTGCGGAGTGAGAGACCGCACGACCTGATCGAGAAAACCGAATGGAGACTTCCGAACTTCCGAGTGAAACAAGGCGTCGTTAACAAATATGCTTGCCATTTCAGCTCTGCTACACTGGTGAAATGAGTGGTTGATGATTTGCATAAACTCGACAAAGACACCCGGAAAATGATGCATATCCGTCACAGTTTGCATCCTAGGTCGTCAGTTTTCTGCATTTATCTCCCACGTAACCGGGGAGGTTACTCCTTAGTTTGGAGAGGCTGCATCTAAGTGTGGTTCTAAGTATAGCTTGTGAAGTTCTCAGGAGTTCGGACCCCCTCCTGTGGCTTGTCAAAAGTCACGAATTGGCCAGAGTAGGGTCATTTATTGTTAAAGCAGAACAAAAAGCTGCAGAAGAGCTTGGTCTCGTTATTCACATCCTTCGAAGAGGTCAACTAAAGGGCAACCTCGAGTTCCAACCCTCTCGCCTGAAAGTCCAGATAAATGTGGCGGAGCTAGATAATCGGCATGTTGACGAGCCGAAACACTGTGTTTTCTATAGAAATATTGAAATGCTATCACGAAAAATCTAAATATTAAACCTGTTATAGCAACATCATCGAGCAAAAAATCAATGTGTGCACCTAAAACAAGTTTCTCTTACCTACATATTAGCCGGTTGAATCCTCATACAACAAGTGTTGATATATCGAACCATCTTCAGCCTCACTATTCTAATATGACAGTTGAGAAATTAAATTTCAAGAAGCCTGACATATACGCATCATTTAAAGTCACAGTATTTACAGCTGATCATGATATGCTCATGAATCCAAGTTTTTGACCGAAAAGAGTGACAATACATCGTTTTTTTCTCAAATGACATCCCCCTATCAGCAAAAGTAACAAATACAATTAACGTGATTAACTATTCAAAAATGTGTGTTCTTCTCCAGGAACAAGATTTTGGAAATTGAAGCTCTTCAATGGGACCACGACATTCTATATTAGGTGGAACATTGAACGATAAAAGAAGAAATTGACACAGTTATCATTGAAGGGATAAAGTAATCAATGCCTTTTCTAGAACCATACACTCACATGGTGGTGTGAATATTCACTAAAAAAACGGTTTCGTAACAGGTGAGTGAGTGAGATGAGTACCTGAGCAGATCTGTAATTCAGTGGATACCACAGTTATGGTGGAATGAATCACTGCTGTTACAAATAACTAGGATGGTCCTTTCAGAAGGACAGTGAGCTTATATACCCAGAGGCTTGACACCGGATCAACTACTTGAAGAAGCTGACGCCGAAGTTTCCCAAGGTATTATTGACATCAACATAATGCCTCCTGGGAACGCATGAGATCCATCCTGTGAAACTGATGAAGAAGTGGATAAGGATCAGGTAGCGAAGAAGTGAAGATGTCGCCACCAAGTGACAGCTGTCATGGCGGACCTGAGGTACAAATTGCTTTGTGAAAATGTCGCCACTAAGTGACAGCTGTCATGGCGAACCTAAGGTACAGATTGCTTCGTGGAGATGGCGCCACCAAGTGACAGCTGTCATGGCGGACCTAAGGTACAGATTGCTTCGTGGAGATGGCGCCACCAAGTGACAGCTGTCATGGCGGCCCTAAGGTACAGATTGCTTCGTGAAGATGTCGCAACCAAGTGACAGCTGTCAGGGCGGGCCTAAGGTACAGAATGCTTCGTGCAGATGTCGCAACCACATGACAGCTGTCATGGTGGACCCAAGGTACAGACTGCTTCGTAGAGGGGGCTCCGCCACCTCTAGGAAGCAATCTGTACCTCTGATCCAAAGGTACAGGCTGCTTCATGGAGATGTCACCACCACGTGACAGCTGTCATCGAAGGTACAGACGGCTTCGTGGAGATGGCGCCACCAAGTGACAGCTGTCATGGCGGACCTAAGGTACAGATTGCTTCGTGAAGATGTCACCACCACGTGACAGCTGTCATGGCGACCCTAAGGTACAGGCTGCTTCGTGTAGGTGTAACCATCACGTGACAGCTGTCATGGTGGGCTGAAGGTACAGGCTGCTTCGTGTAGGTGTCACCACCACGTGACAGCTGTCATGGTGAGCTAAAGGTACAGGCTGCTTTGTGTAGATGTCACGTGACAGACGTCATGGCGGACCGAAGGTACAGGCTGCTTCATGTAGGTGTCACCACCACGTGACAGCTGTCATCGAAGGTACAGGCTGCTTCGTGTAGGTGGCGCCACCAGTTCGGCTCGTCCGACTCGTGCAAATTCAAGATGACAGTCTGCTATCACAGGGCAGATGTGTGACGTCACATTATAAAGGTACAGACTGCTTCGTGGAGGTGTCGCCACCAGTTCGACTCGTCCGACTCATGCGACTCGTACGGTTTTGAAATCACATGATCTGTCACGCGGTGAGATATGGTGTCTGTCACTTCGACGGAGTGTCTGTCACAAGGTGTCATGGTGACTATCACGTACCATAGAGATGAAGGTTATAGGGCTAACCCAACTCAAAACCATAGAGCATCATGGTGGTGGAAAGAGTTGTCATGGTGTCTGTCACGTGAGGTCTTCATCGAGGTGTCATGTCGCGTCTTGGAGGGTGTGACGTGGTGGATCCATGAAGCATCTGTCACGCGAACTGTCATGACGGATCTATGAATGTCAACCATAGCTTTATAGGTATCAAATGAAAAATCTTGATATGCAGAATGTTAATTTTATTGAATTGAAGATCCTGCGATCATAGTTTACCAACGATGATGACGTCACGGGAGGCATTCATTGTTTCAATCCGGCGACCATAGTTTACGAACGATGATGACGTCACTGCTTTGAACCGATGACAGTAACTGATTCAATCCGGCGACCATAGTTCACGAACGATGATGACGTCATCATCCTTCACGAACTATGATGGTCAGATGAGGAATGAAATTCGAGTAATAATAATGATATCTACTCAATATTCATCAGATTGATATTGAGAACTCTATGTTTAAATGTGAATAGTTGGAGGTTATGATAAAGATATCCAGTAAGTTTGTAAATGTGTCATTATGCATATATCTTTTGAAGAATACACACGTATACTTTGAAAATTTGTGGAGAAAGTTCATGAACTAAGAAGAGACTTGAATTTTTACGAAGATAAAATAAAAGTTATAAGACTGTTGAATACATTTACAAGTGTAAAAAGTGAAGATAATGATGGGAGTGTGGATGTTAAAAACAAATTTCGTGATTCTAACCATAATTCTGAATGGTATTCTATACGCGAACGTTCCCCAACACGTTGAGCGCATTTATATTTGTCTGAAGGATGTTGGTGGGGGGTGTAACCGTACCGAATGGATTCCGATGAATTTTAGGAAAATCAACGATAATCAATTAGAGGTATTCGCATTCAACCTTCCTCAAGACAATCGTACCACCATACATTATAAACTTAAACTTCTATTCTTCGATCGGAGTGAGGGAGATATGGCTGAGTGGCAATTGCTCCAACAATCATCATGTTTACCACATGTCATACAAAAGACAATATCAACACCATCCACACGTACATCATCCTCACTAGACGAAGAAATTTCTAAAATTTTCGCAATTTTGTATGCAATTTTATCTTCTTTATCGGTACTAATGTTGAAAATGTTTGTTAAATATGTAAAGAAGGCTATTTACCATGTAAATAAATGATTGTATGAAGATATAAGTGTTTTAATAAAACAAAAGGAATGATAACAATAATTCCGATATATGGTGATAACTTCACTGCTTCAAACCGGTGATGGTAAGTAATTCAATTCAGAGACCATAGTTTACGAACGATGATGAACACTCGAATGATGAAACATACATATAAACATTAACGCAAGCGCATTTCATAGTTACCTCGGTTTTATTTTTTTTTTTTGAAATAATAGAAGAATTTAATATGTTTACATCAATATATTGACATTATCATGAGTTAGTTCATAAGCTTTATTTTTGTGATTGATAACACATTGTATCAATGACTCGATGTTGATATCACTAATCAATTGTTCACCCCCCTCTCCTTCTGCGGCATGAATAATATTTCCTCTTGCATACCATTTCAAATCGCGGCGGAAATTCTGTTTCACTTCGTTACCAATATCGATAGCATGAGATATGTTAGACCATTTACGTATTAATCGCATTCCTCGATTTTGTAATTTTCTGTCGGCATCACGCCAACCATCTTCCTGTCGACGCATTAGGTACCATTCTGGTCTCATATCATTCGATGTTCGATATAATCCTAAATAATATATATTATATAAATTTTATTATAAAAAACAAAGTAATTACCTAAATTTCGTCTCTTTCCGAAATTTATAGGAGGTGGAACAATATTTGGTGCAATGTTATTCCGTAAGGTGATAACATTCATTTGAATTTGTTGAGATAAGCGTTGAGATCGTTCTTTCGCAAGACATTCACGTTCCTCAGCTCTTTGACGTTCTTGTTGTTCATAGAATTTCTCGTACTCACAATATTTCATCATAATAAATTTCATTAACGAAAACAGTTCACGTAACTCGATGACTTCAGGAGTTCGCATTTGCATCAATAATGATTCGAAATCAATAGCATCTAGAACATAATATTTCTTTCGTGCATCAGTCTTATCACAAATTTCTAAATGGTGTATATGCGGGTTTTTCCTCAACAATCTTGTTATAACACCCTTTTAGCATGATATTTTTTGCCGCGATAACCTAACCAATCCAATAGATCTTCATTCATCAGAACGCGTTGGTTTAGTTGAATATTCCAAAATAAATAGTTTCTTTTATCGTTTCTTATATCGATCCCAAATTTTAGACACACTTCATTAACTGTTAACTTAATAAAATTGTTGGTGAACCATGTAGCCACATTTGAATCACAAACGCACGCTGCTAAGTTCATTTTTATGACTGAACATTTTCTGAAATGATTCTCTCTTACATACGTGAGAACTTGAACGTGAATAGTGAGGGTGGACGGGTAACTCTCCGTTTCGATCTCATTGCAAACGTTGATAACTGACTGATAACGTCACTAATTGTTTCAATTTGTTTCATTTCCAGCAACCGACTACCATGGTTTACAAACTATGATCGCCGGATGTTTACATCACCACCTACCGTTTGAGAAATAAAATATCAAATATAATAATAATAATAACATTTATTGGGAAAAATACATTTTGATAGTACATCATTTAGAACTAAAATTATAACATTATGATTCATCACCTGGTTCTTCACACCAAATTCCGAACTGATCCTGTAATCGGAGAATACTCCATTATACGATCATTAATGATGATGCAATAAGCCCTGGTGTTTTTGGGGAAATTCAGGGAACTTTCCATCTCTAGTTTGACGTAAACTGTTGATGACTTTATAGCATCGTTTTGTTTTGAACAGTCAATCACAAAAATTGCTCTATTCTTGAATGCTATGTAATCTAACATGGGCTCACTTATTATTTTATTTGAAAATGATTTCTGGAAATCATAGTACATCCGGTATGCTTCCACGTATTGCTGGTCGGTGAAATTCAATTTCATTGCTTCATATGGATAACACTCTGAATTCAAGTATAATTTTACATTTAGCAAGTTTATATTATCGAAATATGCACTGTGCTTAACAGGATTATTTTTTCGATCAGTTTGGAAAGCTGGAGTCTCATATCTAGGACGTTCCAAATTCATTGATGTTTTAACAGCCCAAATGTCGCGTGTGCTCACCTTCATCAACGGATTTTCATGCAGATCCCAACTACGGAATGGAATCAAAATAGGCTTCTCAGCACTCAAATTCCCCAACATTTGAAATTTAACTTGATCACTTGGAAACACATGTCGCACTTTTAATGCTATCGTCTTTACATTTATTTTAGCCGTTTTCGTGCCTGTGCTATTAGTGTAGCAATCGTTATCGGTTCGAGACCTTATCAAGCGCAGCTTATGTTTTCCACTCAAAACTTTGTTATAGTCAATGAATAGGCCTAGTAGAAAATTCAACGGTATCCATAAATTGATTTTATTATTGTAGACTGAACTCAATGCATCCTTAAATGACCATCCAGAAATAGCTAGAGGTATAGATTCATGTTTGGCATATGTTAGATAAGCTCTGATGGTGCTGACAATACCAGGATCACGTACTTTGTCTATCTCTTTTCCATTCAATTCATAACTGATATATTCGAAGAGAAACGCTCCGAAATTATTCGTTAGTTTACATTCACCATCACCACTTGCTTCTGGCTGGAATTCTGCCTCGATGATTAAAGCAGACGAGGCCAAATCTACCAACACATCTTGTTGATTGATTAATATCTCAATTTCATCACTTTTGCCAAAAGATGTTGTGTGGGGATAGTAGGTATGAGTTTCTTCTCGGATGATGTCTTCAATGAAGTTTGGCTCGTTGAATATTTGAAGTTTTCCCGACATTGTTCCCAAGGGACTTCAAAAAATTTATATTTTCCAATGATAGTGATGCAGAAGCAACCTTCTCCCTTGAACTCGTTGTAGATAATGACTGATGACCACTATGGGTATGTCTCTTATTGCTGAAATCCAAACCCATGTTCTCAAGTGATGGCTACTGCAACAACAACAACCTTCTCAGATGGATTCTTTTCATATAATGAGTGGTGGTGAGTATTGGATTATTATTTATTTTTGGAAGCCATAATCCCTAGCGGTCTTTTTCAACTCCAACCGTATAATAATTTCTTCTCCACGAAAATTTACCCGTTTCCAATTCTGATCTAAAATATTCAGTGTGATGTTATCGAAGGACGTCTTGCTGATGACCGGTAGATAAATAAGATTCTTCGGCTCTATATCAATGGAAAACCCAGGTGGTACAAGAGGTGAGAACTCATATATCGTATGAGCTATCTTATTGTTATAATATGCTCCTGCGGTTAAGTTACACTCCACTCTAATAGTTTGAACTTTGATTATGTTTATAGGTCAATTTCTTTTTGCTGAATCCCAACAGTTCGCTTATACTATCTTTAGGAATAAAATTCACTTCAAAATCACTCTTCAGCTCTGTGTGTAGAGTGTTGTTGTTAGATTTTATTGATAATTTGCGGTCATGTTCTTCTTGCTTCACTCCTATCCCACAAACTGCACTTTGTATGAAATCCTCGATGTCTGTCAACTCGTAGGACCCCGTAGGTATAGTTACTACTTCTTCCTCACCCTTCACATTTTTATAATGAAATTTATTAAAACCTTCTTCAATTTTCGGAATGCTATTGTACGTATGCAAGCCAACAAGTGTGATAGAATAATATGAATGAGGATCTAGTTCTATAGATGGGTGAAAATCTACAGATAAGCGGGAGCTCTTACCCGTGGTGGAACGTCTGAGACATGATTGATGAAAACTTTACCAAACAATCTATTTATATACTAATAAATGCAGGGTTAGTCGAGCACAACTGAAGAGTTAGAGAGGAAATATAAATATAACTGACCACAATTATAAGTGTTATATTGTTGAAACTTATCGTGATTGAATAATATCTTACACTTTTTGAAATAATCCACTAGTTCGCGAGGGGGGCGTAAATTGCCAAAACTGTCATAATATAAAACTGTATCACCGACTTTATTAAACCCAACCCAGTGAGTGCCTCTATTGTCCGAGCTATCTAAATTAACTATTCCACGCTCGTTTTTCCATGGTCCGTTGGATGGCAGTTCATCACGCATAAATACTCCTCTAAAATGGGGAATTTTCAGAGCTTTTGCTAGTTTTCGTAGATCGAGATCGGTCAGAGGTCTTCTGGGTAGGTTTACTGAAAGTTTTTTGGATGTTTATTTAAATATAGACCAAGACCTTTGCGATACTTTTTCAAATATAGACCAGATCCTTGTTTCCCCAAAGCTATAGCTTCCATTGTTTTATTATGTCTTTCCGTTTCCTCCAAAAGGTTTTCCGAGCTGTTTTGCTGTCGTTGACGGCCTTAGCGATACCTGCACCACCTCCCGCCAATGCTCCAGCAGCTGATAAGCCTGCAAACAGAGGTATTGAAAATGGTAGGAATCCTCCAGTCTTTGGAATAGGAATTACTCTTGGTAACCGAACATTTTTCCGCCACCTGCTTTTTTGAATTGTTTTCGTGCAACTTTCAACGCTGTTTGGGATGTTTTCTTCAGATTGGATGAGTCAAACTTATTCTTCATAACTTTTCTCACCCCATCGACAATTGCACTTCCGAACCCAACCTTCTTTCTCATACCCATCCCCAATTTCCTCTTTGCCTTCATAATTTTATTTACACCGAAAGCGGCAATCCTTTCTCCAAATTTTGTGTCTTTAGATTTGACACGTTGCCAAGCAGCGTTCTCTAATATTTTATCCGCCTCGTGACGTCCTTCCAAACTAGCGTTTCGCAGATATGAAATATCGTGTAGGCGGCAAGCTTTATCGAGTGGATTGATACCTGAATCTCCTCTTCTCAACCGTTCTTCTAATTTTGTACCGGGACCACAGAATTGATAACCAGGAATATGAAGTTCAAACGGGAGCTTGTTTATAAGCGTATTGAGAACACCTTCTCCTACGTACGCTTCCATACAGACTGATGAGAATTCAAGATTGCACCGGTATTTAACGAGGGGAGGGAGAAAGACCAAAGATCTCAAAATAATATTTTTTTTTAATTTCAAAATTTTCTCAATACAAAAGACTTAAGTATAACCTTAACAATATATGTTTCAAATATTATAATCTTCACTCTTCATTCACCCTCATATTCACGGAATTTTGTTCTATTATAATAACCATACCCTCGAGTCAATAATATTCCAGCTATTTGTTTGTTCCTAATAATCTCCAAATGGTTAATGATGGGTTCATTGAACGAGATCCGAATTATTAATCCAACTGTTGTGATTGTTATCTAGACCCAACCATTTCACATACTGTTGACCCCTCCCTTTCGTAATATTTTTTCGACTAAATACACATCGGGTTGTTTTGTTCTCTGTAATTCTTCCTCGTAGAAACAGCCGCTGATTGGTGCGTGGGTCATATCTTCTAGTAGATATGTGACCGGGTTGGTAATTTTTACTTTGATGATTTTAAATAATTCCGTACTCCAATTGGGCGTAAATCCCTTCTCAAAAATATGTTTAGCCTTACTTATTCGTACCACATCTCCAACGTTGTATTTGTGAGGCAGAGCTAACTTGATGTGTGAGTAGGATCGCTTCAATATCTCGCTCTCAATCTGTTTCGTCACTTTTATTGGAGCAATATTTATAGTACTATGTTTACGTTTATTATATTTTTCTGTGGTTTCTTCAAGTATATCAAGCCATTTGTATTTCCCGCTAAGACTGAAATGTTTGTAGAGCGATTCCTTTAATGTTCGAATGACACGTTCAGCAATGGCTGCTTTTTTCACACTATACGTATTATCATGATTGATATTATGTTTCTTCATTAGATCGTTAAAGTGTTTATTGAAGAATTCTTTTCCCTGATCGCTTCGCAGATTCCTAGGCTTACGATGTCCTTCTAGCAATATAGAACTGACTGCTTTCCGAACCTCTTCGGCTGATTTCGTTTTCAGCGGGCGTGTCCATAGAAATTTCGAGAAACAATCGATCATAACCAAAATGTATTTGAATCCTCTATTTTCACGAGCGTAATTACCCATTTCAGCCAGATCCATTTGCCACAAATCATCCAAACCTTTTATGATTGTTCTGCGTCGTTTGAAATTCTTCCTACTCGGCTTATGAAGCTCATGCACAACTTTTTCTCTACTCATCTTATCAATGTGGAAATCTAGTGTAGAATTAATTTTTTGGGTATATTCACAGGATTTGGAGATATACGTTTCACAGAGCCCTGCTTTGTTGTTGTGGATGATGAGGGTCTCTTCTTAGAAGGTTCTACAGATGTCATCCGTCGTTCTAACGCCTCCACTTCACTAGTAATGACATTTAGACGCATGTTCACACTGTAAAATGTGTTATTGATCTCTTTCAATTCATTTCTGTTTTCTCTCACACTATCACTGATTGTTTTATACTCTGATTTTATATAGATCCCCATTCCATTATATTTATTCTGAATGTCCATCAGATGTTTATCAATGTTGAGAATAACCTTCTTATTCGTTAATTTATGTTCATCCAGATCCTTGTTGATATCTTTGATCAAATTATCAACCCTAACATTGAAGGTATCTTTAAGACTGGTTTCCGTTTTCAGATTCAGTTTGTGTGTTAATTTATCAACATATACTTTATTTGCAACATCTCCATCATCATTCGGTGATTTTACGTTGCACAATCTACGATTTTCCATATCATAACTTCCATCGCTCGTTAGGAATAATCCTTGTCCGTGAACTTGTTTGAAATTATTATCAAATACATTTGTATCATATATCCACATGGAAGAGGAGGCTCTGCCAAACTTATCCATTGAAACCATCTTTATAACTGTGATGAATTTGTCTTACACCTGGTTTTTGTTGAATTACCCCTGCCTCTATCAATTCTTCTATTATAGAGATTATCTCGTTGTTATGATTATGGTTACCTGCATGCGAGGATGCAACAAGAAGTCTCAGTCTATCCACAATTTCGTTAACGTCATCCCAATAAACATATTCGATAGGTTTCTCGTTATATCCAAGCATATCATTTTTGATATATGCACTTCCAGTGTATGTTTTGGCTCTGGGTCTTTTCATGGAATTAATCAAAGGTTTCAGTACATTTTTGTATTTTACAATGTTTCTTATTCGATCAGCTGGATCGTTATTACGTCTATGGGCACTAGTCATTTCCATCATTTGACTGTAATTTTTTCCATCTTCCACAGTGTAAGTATCAGGTAGAACATCTCTGTAAAATATCAAATTATACAGTCCTGTGGTACCCTTGAACGGAGTACCCTTGATAATTATAATACTCTCACTATCAATTTCTATAGGTTGATTACCCATGAACCATTTGTCTAAAGTTGAACTATATTGCAATCCCATTCTATCATCGTATTTCTTGACATCATCATCCAATAGGAATCCTTCCAAGTAATAACGTGCTAATGTGGGGTATTGTTGCAGAAACTCCTCTGTAGCCTCTGCATTATCTTTCTTATGTTTTCTGAATTCTTCACGAATCTGATCGATAGTAGGTTCGAGGGTAAACACATCCTCCTCAGTATTTTGGGGGTTATATACTAACTCTTCCCCTTCAATTACAATATTTGGGATTGGTATGTTCTCCATTTGTGTTGCTGTAGAAACAATACTTTTAGGTTTAACCAACGAATTTTGTTTGACTATTTCAGCATTTTCCGCAATTTCCTCCAAAGGTTCAGATACATTCTTGAACATATTATCTAGAATCTCATCATTTTCAGCTTTACCCAATTTCACAGCCATATATTTTTTCCTCACAATGTTTGCTAACTCCCAAATTTTTTTCTTCAATTGTTGTTTTTCTTTTAGCATGTTACTCAAACTCACGTCCATGCTGAGCGGGTTGTCTATTTCAAATGAAAGTACATATACATGTTAGATGTATATATAACTATCAAAACCTTTGCGATAACGTCCTTTGTTCATATCACAGTCTTTGTTTATCATAAGGAATCCATATGTATCTTTCCAACATACGCTACATATCTCTTTGAATTTTCCGAGTGACATGTCGGTACTTACATGATCGGTGAATATATGTTTCAAATTGAGCTCATCCTGTTTGAAAATAATCAAGCAATTGGCATTGTCGCGCTTCCATGTTTCGGACATTTAGCAAAAGACTGGCAAAGATAGAAACTATCAATTGAGTTGTGTCTCCCTCTTGAAAAATAAGCACGAATTTTCTCCTGTTTCTCAAACATCACGTCATCGAATATTATGATTGAATTAGGCCTCGCTTCTGTGGGGTCTATGACCTCATCACTTTCGGTACAAGGAAAATATCCAAGCCCCTCAATTTTCTTCAATGTCTCCTTTAGTAACTGGTATTTTGGTTGGCGTAAAGACTTTGAATATATGTACACGTTTTCAAATTTCAGACCGTTTGCATCTAACAATAGAGATAACATCACTTTTGTTTTCCCACAATTACTTGGACCACAGATTATTGTTCGTAAAGTATTTGGCAGCAAAGAGCTGTGACGTTGTGATTGTTCAATAGTTTCAATGCTTGTTCCTAAATTCATAATATTCAACGAGTCTTTCTGCTTAACAATCTTCATGTTGTCTAGAGGAGCATCAAAATCATACTGAAACATATGTTAATAAGCATTTGTTTATATACTAGTTGATGATGTTATATTGTGTATGTCCAATCACGCGGTTAGGTACTTCTACGCTTCTCTTAAAATCAGGTATCAAATACGTGTTAAATAGGTATGAATGTTGAAGCACGTGCTAAGCACGTGTCTGAGTATTGAAGCATGTGTCTGAACACATGTCTGAGTAGAGCATGTGTCTGAATGTTGAAGCACGTGCTTAACACGTGTCTGATTATTGAAACACGTGTCTGAACATGTGACTGAACACGTGTATTAATGTTTAAGCACGTGTCGGAGTGTTGAATCACGAGATAAAACATGTGCATGAATGTACTACCTATTCACTTTTTACACCTTATGTATTCAACAGTCTTATAACTTCAATTTTACAGTGTGATGAATAATGAGTAGATATAATTATTATTACTCGCATTTCATTCCTCATCTGACCATCATAGTTCGTGAACGATGATGACGTCATCATCGTTCGTGACCTATGGTCGCCGGATTGAATCAGTTACTGTCATCGGTTCGAAGCAGTGACTTCATCATCGTTCGTAAACTATGGTCGCCGGATTGAAACAATGAATGCCTCCAGTGACGTGATCATCGTTGGTAAACTATGATCGCAGGATCTTCAATTCAATAAAATTAACATTCTGCATATCAAGACTTTTCATTTGATACCTATAAAGCTATGGTTGACATTCGTAGATCCGTCATGACAGTTCGCGTGACAGATTCTTCATGGATCCTCCACGTTACACCCTCCAAGTCGCGACATGACACCTCGATGAAGACCTCACGTGACAGACACCATGACAACTCTTTCCACCACCATGATGCTCTATGGTTTTGAGTTGGGTTAGCTCTATAACCTCCAGCTCTATGGTACGTGATAGTCACCATGACACCTTGTGACAGACACTCCGTCGAAGTGACAGACACCATATCTCACCGCGTGACAGATCATGTGATTTCAAAACCGTACGAGCCGCATGAGTCGGACGAGTCGAACTGGTGGCGACACCTCCACGAAGCAGTCTTTACCTTTATGCTGTGACGTCACACGTCTGCCCTGTGATAGCAGACTGTCATCTTGGATTCGCACGAGTCGGACGAGCCGAACTGGTGGCGCCACCTACACGAAGCAGCCTGTTCCTTCGATGACAGCTGTCACGTGGTGGTGACACCTACACGAAGCAGCCTGTACCTTCAGTCCGCCATGACATCTGTCACGTGACACCTACACGAAACAGCCTGTACCTTTAGCTCACCATGACAGCTGTCACGTGGTGGTGACACCTACACGAAGCAGCCTGTACCTTCAGCCCACCATGACGGCTGTCACCTGGTTGTGACACCTACACGGAGCAACCTGTACCTTTGGTCCGCCATGACAGCTGTCATGTGGTGGCGACATCTCCATGAAGCAGCCTGTACCTTAGGGTCGCCATGACAGCTGTCACGTGGTGGTGACATCTTCACGAAGCAATCTGTACCTCAGGTCCGCCATGACAGCTGTCACTTGGTGGCGCCACCTCCACGAAGCAGTCTGTACCTTCGATGACAGCTGTCACGTGGTGGTGACATCTCCATGAAGCAGCCTGTACCCTTGGACCAGAGGTACAGATTGCTTCCTAGAGATGGCGGAGCCCCCTCCACGAAGCAGTCTGTACCTTGGGTCCACCATGACAGCTGTCATGTGGTTGCGACATCTGCACGAAGCATTCTGTACCTTAGGCCCGCCATGACAGCTGTCACTTGGTGGCGACATCTTCACGGAGCAATCTGTACCTTAGGGCCGCCATGACAGCTGTCACTTGGTGGCGCCATCTCCACGAAGCAATCTGTACCTTAGGTGCGCCATGACAGCTGTCACTTAGTGGCGACATCTTCACAAAGCAATGTGTACCTTAGGTCCGCCATGACAGCTGTCACTTGGTGGCGACATCTTCACAAAGCAATCTGTACCTTAGGTCCGCCATGACAACTGTCACTTGGTGGCGACATCTGCACGAAGCAATCTGTACCTTAGGTCCGCCATGACAACTGTCATGTGATAGTCACGTGATCCTGTACATGTGACACACTTTTTATACACAGCCTGTATACTCTTTCATGTGACACACTTTTTATACACATCCTGTATACTCTTTACAAATAAAATCCTTATCACCTACATCCTTTCAAAACTAATAAGGACAAGCTCACACCGGATGCACATCGACAGCTAGACCGGAAGTGGAGACCGGATATCCTGGTGTCGTGGTAGCCCAGTACATCTACTTACATCGTATGATTACCATGGAGCTCGATCCGAAATGAAAGATTGGTATAAGCAGATGGGCTGAGGTTCCTCCGTTGTCTTAGAATAAACTGACAGGCTGCGTTCAATGTATAATAGTGTACCATATCGTCATCTCGTTCTTTGATAATTGATGATTGAAATTGGGAGGATGTCGGAAACGACAGTCTTGCATTCTAATTCTTTTAAAATTTCCACTCAGATCCTCAATTACAGAATTCGTCTGAATTTCAAACGATGAATGTATGCGACGTGTTTGCTCATCGAAAAGTAATAAGTGAAGTGATAGGGGACCTGTGCTATGAGTGAATTAGGCCACTGATGTGGAAGATCGGATTTAACATGGCAATAATATTCCAACGGAACACAAACACCTAACGAAGTTTCATTAATGCAACAAAATAATGCCCTTTCAGAACAATGCAAAATCAGAAAATGAGCAAAAGCACCCCAATGCAAAGGAATATCCAATATACTACAAGCAGAAACAAGTGTTACTATTTGGTATTAATAATGTAGACAAGTCTTACCCTCAGCTTTTTTCCCTATACTTTGACTATACCTATATGTTCAAAGAACATCGTGTGAGTCGGCAATGTGATGCTGGGAGAAGAGATAGGTTACAGGCATGAGGAGAGCCAGGAGTTCCGCAACGTTGGCGTTCGATAGAAAAATTAAGTCTGGTAGGAAGAAGTTCACCAGGTCTCAAGCTTGACATTGAAGGGGCTCAAACCTGTCTAGGCCGCCTATCTGGAAGCTCTAGTGGTGAAATAATAGACGAGATTTTTTATGAACACCGACCATGGAAATAGCTATAGAAAAGAGGGAGATCTCCCACCTTTCTAGGATGTTCTAGAGAGGTTAATGAATTCGTAAGGGTGGATTCATGAACCTGACGAATGGCTGTCTTCTTGATTGACTCCAAGAGCTTCAGCGTATGTTTGGGAGCTGAATTCCAAACATTTGAACACTACTTCATGATAGGTCGAATCTGTGCTTTGTAGATTTTGAGCTGCTAAATCGGAATTTGATGAATTGCTCTCTCGGTTAAACACTTCCATCCCTTCTTAATTACCTAGATATTCAACTGTACTATGTTTCAAAAGTGATAAACTTTCTTGAGAAATGGTGTGACCTCTATCTAAGATATGTTCGTCTAACGCTGTATTTTCTCCATTAATTTTTTTCTTTATATGAGCGAAATATTCATCAGCGAAATGATTAAAAAAGCTTAAGGAATTCAAATAGTCTACATAACGTATTTTAGTAATATATTTTTGTACTGGCACCTGCTTCCAAGCTTTGCTATCGCATGAACTATCAACGTTTCCCGCAGAGTAAACGCATAAAATGAATTGTTTTTGGCTCTAATACAATACTTCCCTCACACTATATACTCCGAATAGTGAGAGAAGTAACAATATGGAAATATATGTTGTTGCATGTTTTCAGAAATAGCTGGCAACCAAATTACCGCTATGAGATGTATTAAATAATATCCGATTGATTTCAAAGGTTGCATTCTACCTTCACTTTAATTGCTTTCAAATCTCAAATATCATGCTAGTGGAAATATGCAAATTGTCATTGACGATTTCACTAGAGTTTTATCATTTTCTGCTTACAAATTACAAAAAATTATTGTAATCCTAAATGTAAGTCAGTTGTAGTGTTAACCAAATGTTCGAAAGAGAAAGGTGAAGGTATGAAATTATTTAAAATAAGAACATTGGATATCCAAGACTCCTCGAAAGATATTGTTCGGAGCTGGAACTGAAGTGTTATGTGAAGGCATTCATATTTTGATATGTAACAGATTCATTCATACTTCTAATTTGACAAAAACAAGTAGTTCTTGATTTTCATTGTCATTTTCACAAAAAAATTTTCGGGAAGAAAATAATGAAACGATTTTCAGTTTCTTACATATCATGTGGAGTATTCAAATAATGCAATGATCATTTGAAGCTGAGATATAATCATCCAGTGAATGCGAAGTTTATGATTCAGCAACTTGCTCTGCAGAATTGTACTTTTGATCATCACCTAAGCACAGCATCAGGCTTAAGCTATTTGCGATATATTTTCAGACCATGGAATAACTAATCATTATTTGTAAAGTTATAACTACAAAAACGGTTCCAGGAAGGAACCCTAAAAATCAGTATATCATTTTTATTGTATCGAAACTATGTTAGCCCTCATTTATGTTGTCAGTTCTGCTATTAACACGATAACAACACAGAGTGAACACAGAAATAAACTAGCTCTTTACACTTCGATGACGTCATGTGAATCTCAAAATGGACATTTTGAACACTTTTGCTATTAAATATATGCGTGTGATATATATTTATGAAAACAAAAACACAGTTGACATTAATAAAATACTCAATTTGGAACACTGAACGTGGATGTCAAAACTACAACTCGAACGGAGCTGTCAGTCCAAAAACATGTACAGTTATTATTTTCTCCACTTTGAAATGATCTGAAAAATTTCAAATCTATATGATGAAATGAGAAACACCATGGAAGCCAGAGGTGATATCTGTGTATATCGATATTTATGTATTACCAGTAAAAACAAGTTAGCAACGAAAATGTAGATAGTCGGGTCAAATTAGACGAAAAAAGTATGAAAGCTCGGAAAATTTACCAATATGTGCTTTTCCATTTTTCAATTGTTATAAAGGAATATAGAGAAAAATGGTCAATTTTCATGAAAATGGCTAGAAAACTGTACTCGGGGGTTTTCGAGGTCACAAATCTTTTCAGATTGTTGGAAGATTTATATTCGATCTATGAAGTAACATTCAAATTAATTTGAAAGAAAGATGCATGGTAATGGAGAAGAGTGAGGAGGGATTACTTTCTATATTGGAATCATATCAAGATCATCTCGGGGAGACGCATACTTCCAAAACCGTTGATTGAGCACGTGGCTGTTGAATTTCATTTGTTTATTGTGTGAACGACATTTTTTTAAACTTATTATTTTTTGGAATAATTAATTACCTAATAATTAATTATTCATCCACAAATATTTTTTTTTTCACATCCACTTATTACGAATTGTAAGTATTTATATTCTTTTCGGTTGTTCCATATCAACACAGATATTTTGAAAAAAAAAATTGTTTTCCTAATTTTTTTTTCATAGATTTTCAATTTGGACAATATTACGAGTGGGCAATTGCAGCCATTGTTGGCATGATTTCGAAATTTTAGAAATTTCCTAATTTTTTGGCCATGAAAATTGACCATTTTCCTCTATATTCCTCTATAACAATTGAAAATGGAAAAGCACATATAAGTTTTTTCTCGCGAATGTTGTAAATCCGTTCAGGAAAATTTTTCAAAAAACCCGGAGTCGATCGGAGTTGCCCGCAAATATGATTCGACTAAGAGCATTTTTAATTTTTGCCAAGAACCACTCAACTCCAGAAGTGTGTGAGAGTTTTACCGGAAAGCATGAGTATCAATAACTATGAATACTGACTTCATGAACATTGTAAGTAAGTGATAAGTAAGTAGTATTTCTTGGTTCCATGTAAATATCATGACAAGAAGTAGAACACGTCAATACATCAAGCTGAAGATAAATCAATTAGGTTAAATACGACTCCACAATCCGTAATTAAAACATGTTAAGCTCGGAATTATAATTATCAGTAGTGAATTTTTGGCTGTAGCTTATCGAATGTTGCCTTATATTAGTCAATGGTGAAATGGTGTGAGACAATGGTTTCAGTTCGCGACTAGCTCCCGTTCATATCAATCTATAACTATTCGGGACCGTTTGCTAGTTTTCACTTTGGAAGAGGAGTCCCAGAAGAACTAATACTTGGAGTATTGATGAGTTTAGGATGCTTAGGAGGTATTTAAGCTGGTAACAGCATATACGTATTTGAACGTATTCAAATACGATACCTATTGTTAGAAGTATTTTGAATTCATATGTGAACCAAATGGTAAGCCTAAACAGTTGACATCACGCGATCGATCTGTAACCTCGTATTGTTTCTAGGAGGTATTATCGGAACGCCATTAATTTAATGTTGCTGCTAAGGAAATTGTACTTCCCGTTATTGCTTTGAATATCGCTAAGTGCTGCTTATCATAGCATTACTATTTAATGTTCTCAAACTTCGTTCATTTCCAAGGACCATAGTCACAGTCAATATTTTCTATCTACAGAATGTTTAAGAAAACGTAACATTACACATTTTATGACAAAACGGCCACATATTTGCGACCATTGGTAAGAAAATTTCATGAAACATATAATCAGAGGATACCTGGTCAAAATATTTAAGATTAAATCGATATGTGTTGAAAAGTTATGAATAATTGACTTAAAAAAAAGCAGGTGCTCAAAAAACCAAAGTTTGATTTTTTCATCCTATGACATAACCGCTCATGTGAAATAAGCAATGAATGTTTTTTCTGAAGACAAGAATATGAGCTTTTAAGCAATATGTTTGGAATTCAACCCTGGTAACCGAGCGATTAATTGGTTTGCATTTTTTACGAAAAATGCGTTTCAGCCAATTTCAAGCACAACTTCCGAACTGAACACAACATCATTGACAGCTTCCATTGTCATGACCAAAAAACATATGCACACCTTTTTTCACAAGATGAGAGGCTTTACCGTAGAACAGGCTATCATTTCCCACATTATACGTAGTGTAATGAAGTATTGTAATCAGTCTGAAAATTGTTTTCGCTATTTAGCCGAAATATGGGTTCTAAACCTCTCTCAATCCATGTGCACTATTTTCGAGATCTGTGTATGCGTGCCTTGCTTAACTCGCTGTGGAGATGCTTGAGTCGTTCCTAATATGGTCGTAGGAATTTGAAAATTGGCACCTCGTTTTAATAGTGAAATTAGGAACTGTATGGTTTTAATCCCCTTGTGAGTGGTACTTTTGGACCCATCTTCAGTTTTTCAAATAGAATCTATAGTACTTTTGTATCACTATGAGACAAGTCAGTCGAAATAGGTTCTTGTAGCAATTATATGCACGGAGTTAGAGACTCCTAAAGTCGAGAATATCATGATGCATAAAAATTATTCTCAATGGCTATAGCTGAGGAGTAAATATATACTTCAATTCACATAACAAGTAGGAGTTGATTTAAATAAAAATTATTCATTGGGGCTTAACGTACAAAGACCGTTCTTGGCTTCTTGTACTTTGGCTCCAACAGCGGGTCATATGCCGCTGCGCCTCTGATTGTGGGATTTGTATGCGTTTCCATCTTTTGGTAAGTGTTTTTCGCCTCCGAATTATTTCCTCAATTTCAGGTATTTCTGTATTCCTATGGAGAGACTTGTTTGTGCATCTAGACAGGATCTGAATACCTTATTCTGTATTATTAGCAAATTCTTTAGTTGCGCGACGTATGTTATTAACGATCTTATCACAGAAGTATAGATCCTTGATTTACTTTTGGTACTTGGTTTGCTTTTCCTGTTGAGTAGCGGATATGGATGCCCCTCATCTGATTTGCCTTTTTCTTCATGTTCCTTAGGTGGGAAATGGAAATTAGATTCCTGTCTTACTTCCAAGTATTTCACTTCTTTCATCCAAGGTATCTCTTTCTTGTTTATCTGAATATATTTCGTCGACCTCCTCGAGGTCGGTGACGTATCTTTGAAGCATAGCGCATTTTATTTGAATGTATTGACAAAAGCGCCTATGTCGTCTCCATATTCCGCCAAGTCTATCCCTGTTATCTTAGATATATCTGAGGTATACAATCAGCACTCCAGCGTGCCATATCTTGTCAAAGGCTTTGGCTATATCTAGGAACACTGCACAGGTAGGCATTTTCTTGTTGTGCCCTTCTATAATCTTCCCAGCTATTCTAACTAGATGGTGCGTCGTGCTATGCTCTTTGCGGAAACCATGCTGTTCATCCGGCATTATATTTTGGTTTTCTAACAGCTGGTTCAACCTGGTAGGTATAGTTCTCTCGGCTATTCAACTCACGTTTGATAGTAAAGTTATCGGTCTATAACTTGATGGATTATTCTTTGGCTTATTCGGTTTGGGGATCATTACTGTTTCCGCTGTTTTCCACTTCTTTGGATGGTGCGTGTATTTGAGGACGCCGTTTGCAATTTCTACTTAGCATTCTATAGCATTTTCCGGTATATTTTTCAATATCTGGTTTGTAATCTCATCGCTGCCGGGGGCTTTCCGGATCTTTGTGCTTTTGATTTCCTCTTTTGTTACTTCTATGAATCTGTACTCTTCCTCTTTCCTTAGCATAAGCTTCACCTCTTTTTGTACTTTGTCATTGTGTCGTGGTTACTTACTTGAGCTTGGAGTGGATCGGACCAGCGCCGCAGCAAACGCTCCTGCTTTCTCGAAATATGTCACTGCTACGTTGCCATTATCTTATTCGAGTGCGGGTATCGCGGAGCTTGTTCACCTTAGCTTCTTCGCGAAAACCCAGGGCATTAAAACGTTCTCTTTGTATGTTCCCAATTTCGCGTAAATTGTTTCGTTCCTTCATTCTAATGGGGCATACTGGATTTCCGTGTTCAGCCTATTTAGTACCGTTTTATCTTGAGGTGAATTCGTTCGATAAAATACCTTCCTTGTCCTGTTTTTCTGTTTGATGAGTTTTTGATTCGTGAGAGGTTGTTTTCATTGTTCTGTCGAAATGACTTATCGTGTTTTCTAGCGCGTCCGTATTTTGTATTTTCAGGCTTTGAGCTTTCAGGTTTATAAGCTGTTTTATTCTCTTGTAGTCCGTGAATTTATTGTTGTAGGTATTGTTTGGCTTCATCTCCTATCGTGAGGTACATTGAGTTATGATCCGAGTTCAATTCCTCCTTTGTTATAATAGGCTGTACAATGTCTTTCATCATTGCTATATCCCAAGATGTGCTCGTTGCGCCCATTATTTGAGGAATGCATTGGTTCCGTTAGGAAACTCACTGCCAGTTGCCGATTCTAGGCATTTCTTTTCAGCAGTTTTCCTTTTGGGTTTGTCGTCCTGCAGTTCCAATCCGTATGTTTGCAGTTCAGATCACCCGCTATTATTGTGCGTACGTTTCTCCCTAGCGAGCCGTCCATTTCGGTTTCTCGTCGGGAGTACTATACGGGGAGTATATGGCCCCATTGCGTGTTAATCAAAGCTTCTTCCGCCTCTATCGTTTTTCCAATTCTCCCTGATTTGGGAATGCGTTGTGTGATATGTTCTTTTACCCTGGGATCGCTACTCCTCCTTCTTGTTTTAATGTTCTATCTATCCTCCCTGTAAAATGTGTAGTTGGGGACCGAAAACCTGTGCGACGGTTTCAGGAATGTTTCGCTGATTAGTGCAACGTATATGTTTTCCTGTTGCAGATGTTGATCTAGTAGTACCTTTCTTTGGTGTGATGCTACACGCATTACAGAACATTATTTGGAGGGTAGCTGGTTTTTGCTTTGTTTGTGTATTCATTGTTGACTGAGCTGAGTTATCGTTGAGATGTTTTGCTTGGTTGGGTTGCATATCCTTTATTGAGTGAGCTGAATTATCTATAAGATAATTCTTGAAAAATGACATTTGTTCTTGTTCGCTTGGATATTCTTCTGAATACGATAGAATCAGTTTTGTTAACAGCTTAGCTATCTGCTCTTCTCCCCATTGGCATGTGTTTTTGATATTTTGAGTTCATCCTTGTTATCTTCTCGGCTTTGTACCCTTGTCTTCCAAAGTCTTCGAAGATCGTCTCCTCGGATATTTCCATACGAATACTCCAGATGACCACATAGAGGGTCTTCTCAGTCTTCAATTGATCTGAGTGAGGAAGCAGTTTCATTGTTCCCAGTTGCCTGCATATTTTTCTCTAGTCCTCTACTTTTTCAGCTTGAATTTGTATCCTTCTTTGGTCGTTTTTGCTTCGATATATCTGATTTTGTCTATGTTTAGTTTCATGGAAACTTCCATCCATTTAGTTTCATCTATCAGGATAATCGGTGGCGTTTTTTCTTTCTTTGTTTCGCTGGAAGGGAAATTAGGGTAAGATATTTGAGCCTTCTTCTTAGGCACGACAAAGTCCGTTCTCATGTCGGTCCCAGTAGAGATGAGGTCGGGGTCTTCTCGATCGGCGGGTCCTGATATGATATTACCACCGCTTCAGTCGCCCGCTTTTCCTCTCTTTTCTTCTGGAGCTCGGTTATTCCTTCCTGGATGGCAGCCTGGAGCGTCTTCAGCTCGGTGATGTCACAACACACATAACACAACACATGGCTATTGCCAAAAAGGCAGGGCTAACAAACTATGACCCGACTGAAAGACTCTTGTCATTAAGAGGTGTCCTGTTCCGGTATCCAGTGTAGGGTGGAAACAAAACAACGAGCGCCAGGTTTAACACTGAAAAGTGCACTAGGAACTTCTGCTCTGATAAATCCGAAGTCGAGAATACGAGAGAGAATGATGCTGGAAGACATGCAAGTATATATGCCGTATAATGCTAGATACGCTTACAAACCAAGAACTGTAATATTACGAACATAATTTTCATCAGGACCATGCTGCTATAGCATGCATGTGAGTTTCAAGTGTTGGAGTAATCATTAATATTTATTATGATATGCAGTCATTTATGAAGACTACAAAAGAGTGAAACTCAGAATGGTATCTTCTTGTTGCAATATATGACGATGCGTGACACCCCTTTTTTATTCTGAAAAAATGTTCTTCTCACTTTTTCTACTGAGATTGTTTGAATCAACGTAACATTCCGTTCAGAGATGTTAATTTTTTTTATATCATATAGAATATCAAACTGAATATAGCCAAACATCACATCAATATTTAACAATATGGAAACGTATTTCGGCAACTCCTTGGTCATCTTCACTATACTCATATTGCTATAGTTCCCGAAATATGTATCCCGATTTCTGAATACGTATATTGAAGGGGTTGTGTAATAGACACAGGCTCACCAGTCTCATCGATTCATATTTAAATGTGATATCATATCATCATATCTTCCGGAATTGAATAATCTTCCATACTTTTCACAGCGACAACATCTAATTGAACTCATATAGCAAATCCAAAGTACTACCATATGAACAAAAAATCTATCCAAGCTTTTTGAAGCGACATTATTTCCTTCGAATTTGATCTCTGAGCCTTGCTGAATACTTCTAACAACATGCCTCCTATTTCAGTTGATATTCGGTAAGAAATTTCCGTCCCTGAAATTGAATATCAATAAATACGCAGTGTCTCAAAAATGAATATATCAATCATGGGGATGACGAAACAGTAATAGATACCTACAGTTCAGTTGAATGAGGAAATGTTGCTAAACTGGAGGAAGTATAAAATTTCCAATGTGATTTTTGATTTTTAAGTAATATTTGAAAACAGAATTTCGTGATTTCCTATTTTATATTCCTCCAGTATCACGGTAAGAGGAGGAACAAAATGAGGAAAGTTTTAAGCAACTTTTTGATATATTAATTATTAATCACTTTTTGAAATTTTCTTATACTTCCATTACAGTGTATATTACACAAACTGGACAACTAGGCGCAACTATAACAAAATGTATACGTCAATGATGAATATTGTAATTATAATATGCAATAAATGAAAGTAGCTATTTTGGTGGAAGATGATCCCTCCACTAACGCGAAACCAATATCTTGCAGATAGCTGTTGCCTGCTGAATATAAAATGATAATTTGTTTCTTGAACATATTTATGAGACTGCATTTCCAGATAGTTGCAGAGATAATTGACTGAGAACATGTTTCTCACTTTGTGTTGCACCATTAACCATTCACTATTATGTAACCGCAGTTTATTAAACCCTTCAAACTGTCGAAACTGTGTAATAATTAATACTTTGTTATTACCAGTAATGAAACAATCTGCTCTACGAATGAACTTCGAAGCAATCAAATGATGGTTGACGACAAACAATGTTGTACGCAAATTTAGTTGAGCGAGGAATTACGGAAATATTGATTCGTATTTGGATTAAACGAATCTGAAACTACCAATAACTTTTAAATCATGAAATGTAATGAATATTCAAGAATAGAACAATCGAGTTATCACAATTTACCCACAAAAGTAGAGTGATAATAATCTTCTGAATCAAATAGGTAGTTCACAGTTTGGATTTAAAGTTACAGAATGCCGTTGTCTCAGAAATATAAAAAAGTGAGAAACATTTTGGCGGATGCGAAGGAAAATTAACTTTATCGTTTCGGTTTTTTGGCAACTAAAAAATAATTTTATTACCAATGAACAGTAATTTATGATTGATGATGGTGATGGTGTGAAAGATGCCCTCCTTTGTCAACTAAAAAAGAATTTTATTGGGTGTAAACAATAAATTATGATGATAATAGTTTGAAGAATGATAGTCTCTAGATAACCAAATTGAACAGATTAAACACGGTAGAATACTATGTGTCCAAGATAAGGATGCTTATCATAAGGCTATTTGAGACGGCAATAGATACAGTTTTGGCTGAATGCGGAGGACCATACATATGGAATTATCAAATTCCGAATATTGCTTTGATTTCCCGTTTTATTCTTTTTTCAGTGCTCCATCAGAGATGATTTTATTTTTAATAAGGCTCTGCTTTTTATTCTAAATTTTTTCGGTATTTTCGGTTCCACACTTATTGATATGTCAGATGTGATGATTCGATAACGTCTTAGATCAGTTTCAGCTCTCATCTGATTATAATAGAAATTACAAGATAAACAAATGTTTTGTCAGGTTCCCTGGTATGTCCTTGGGTCTCGAGGCGCTAGCAATATAGGATTATTGTGGCGTTAACCAACAAGTTAATCTCAAAAGCGCATCTCAAACTTCACTAAAAGTAAATGAAAGTATACATAAAATCACAAATTCATTATTCAGATTTTCGATACTTTTGTTGGTTATTGGAAAAGCAAACTGTTATTCATGAAATTCATGAAGCTTGATTCTGATAAAATTGTAATGAACTGAACAAGTTTGGAATAAAAACAGAATATTATGAGAGTAAACTTACTCAGCATGAATTTCAGGGATAATAATGTATTGTTTTGTAAACATTCTGTGACATTCAAGAAATATTCGAAATAGATAAAGTGAACAATCACAGCAGGCGACGCTGCAGGTATGGTAGAGAACACGCATCGACATATACATATGGACTGCGCGTGGCAATGATAAGCGTGGCTAGTTCAGGCGAGAGAGAGGGAAAACGAAAAGGCCGGCTCGGGACGTAAACATACTAGCCACAGTACGCAGCGGCCAATAGAAACGCGATAGAGACGGCCTCTTCGTTTTCCCTCTCTCTCGCCTGAACTAGCCGCGCTTATCATTGCCACGCGCAGTCCATATGTATATGTCGATGAGAGGACATCAGATGCAGCATGTCGATACACAACGCTCAGTTGATTAATATAAATATAAAACTTTTATTTATAATGTAACTTGACTCTCAAATTTTGAATAGGTAGGGAAAAGTTGGGTATTTTTGTGCATTCAAGCCATACTCGTTCTTGTGGCAATTACGTGATAGCTATCAAAAGTCTAAAATCGTTGATAGAAGCGCTGATCAGTATAGTTCAATTAAGTAAAATGATATTTCAAAGAGATATAAGTGTAAGAGCACAATATTTGGGAACATGTGAAATGATTTTATGCACCATTCCCTACCCCAACATTTAAACGTACGCACGGGCAGGGGAACGTAGCATCAAAGTAACAATTATGTTTAAATTTTTTCTGGAATTTGAATAATCGCAATTATATTTAGCGGCGTTTTCTGCGACCGTGATATCTTACAGCATTTTCCTGAAAGTTTATTCAGAAACATTGGAGCTTTTCTTATTTTCTTGCCATCTTTTTTATGACGTCCAATACTTTCTAAAGAGATGCAGGGGTATATGGGACAATCTAAGTTTTGCTACTGTTACTTGGCATCTAGGAATAAAAATTGAAATCCAGTATAGCTCTTGCCATATAAGTGTATATGAGGGAATCGTGCCCATTTGTGTGCATCTTAGCTCAACGTGTTTTGAAAACATTTAACAGTAAACAAAAGTACTTATTGAAATAGCATGTATAGTACACTCAAGCAGCTACAGATAGCAATTACTATAAAACAATGAGACGAGAATTGTTGACTCACTTTTTATTTCTCTGGTATAGATATAATAGCAATATGCACGTTGTCACATAGACTCATCTGACATGTCTGTAAAAATAAATGGCACGATGTATGATACCTTTGGCAATATTGAATACGAATACTTGAGGACAGCACTAGTTACGATACGTATATCACCCGCCAATTTTAAAATATGATGGTGCGCAGCATTACCCGCTGCGCATCATTCCTCCACTTCCTTCTGATCTGAGACAAATACCAGACAATCCTCACTTCGAAAAACTTTTTCCGAAAGACTTGTGGCTTGTAATGCTGCCTTCACTGTCATATATATACTACCAGAACAATAAGAAAAGTTGTAGTCATTGAGAATTTTTTTTATATGCACCGACTGATTGGCGACAAATACGCGGCAATTTTGCCAAATGATAACTGCGGAAGAAAATGATTTCTTGGAAGGATATGAGAGTCAAGTCAGCAATAGCATGCCAGGCCTTTTTTCAATTAAGAGAGCCACACATTTTTGCAACAATGGCGAATTGAAAGTGGTGATGTTAACATTACGGATGTTTTTTAACGCCGAGTTTCGAACTTTTCCCCTTTGAAAGCTAATGAATTTTACACCAAAGTTGTTCAGAATTGTGCCATTTATATTCGATACTAATTCACTTGTTTCTCATTGAATTAACAACCTAAATCTGAGGGAAATACCCATTTGTAAAACGCATCATTTCCTTCCGGGTCGGGCATCAAAATGCAAGGGTGGAAATGGCACTTTGCTTCAGAGTAATAAATATGATTTTTTTCACAAACTTTTACTACGTTTTACATCAATTCCATCATTATTTTTCTTCTTGTGTAAATATGTCAAGATGTCATAATATAAATACATTTTTCAAAGTAGATGGTGCAATACTAAGGTTGTTTCTTGTTTATAATAAACAAACTCTCAGACTTCTCATGAAAGTATTCTAATTATGAAATTCGAAAATGAAGATGAAGCCTCCAAGATATTCTGGAGAGAACAATTGAATTTGTTTCTGATTAATTTAATTAATGGAACATTTTCTTTTCAATGAAGGTAATAAGCTGCTGAAATAGTGGAACCAATGAATAAAAGACGAGCATTTCCCTATGTAGGAAAATTACTATTTTGCTTCTTCAGTTGGGGAGTAAAATCTTACTCTTTCTATATAGGGATTAGAAAGAACGCATCTTTCAACTCCGTGACGCGTATCGAATACATAATTATACGCGAATTCTAGTGCATTCCGATGTTGAAAAGCTGACAAACAGTTATTAGTAGTTCTTCTGTGGTCCTCAATATCATTATAAAATTTTGCATAACACGCACAACCGAAATGTAATTGAACAAAGTACAAGCGACTAGAAATAATAAAATAACATTTAATTCTCAGGAATGTACATTCAGTTATTTCAAACATTGATCGTGACTTTTGGATATATATAGCGTTTATATTCACGCCAGGGTGATTTTTGTTGGAGTGATGTTCTGTTCAACGTTATTGTTTTCTTTGACGATCGTATTTCGATTCTCAAGTGAAGTAACTGCTGTAGATTCTCCGTAAACAAAGAACGATCCTTTGAAAAGCCAAGTAAATTTTCATCACTTTGTTGGAGAATTTGTCATATTTCGATGTATTATTTTAGAGAAGCTTCAACGTAAATGTCAGATACTGTTGACAATTTCCAGCCTCCATCGCATTCAAAGAATAACAAGTCACCACCGTGACTGGCTAAATTTGTTGCACTAGATACGTAAAAGCAAGGTGCAGTATAAGATTTAGGATTATGTCACCTCTGAAAAATGACTATGCTCTTCGACACTCCTGCTAAGATATCGATTGCAATCGGGCACCGTTGCGATAAGTGAAAAATCGTTTGTTACTGTAGGATAGAATGCTCTCAAATTCAAGGAATATCCAAATTTTAACGATTTATCATTTTCCAGTGCATGTATTTTTTAAAGCATAAAATGAGGTAATATTCTCGTCTCCCGAGTCAAAGTTTGAATACTGCATAATTTGTTTGCGTTTTGAACTAAGCTAATTATTCCTTACACATTGAAAAATGTGAACCCAATTAAATAGATAAATTAATGGTCTTGAATTATCAACTGGATGAGGATACACGATACTTAACTTGTTATGATTGGAAAAATTGTTCACGGCTATGATCATAATTTGTCACAATCATAGCACAGAATATTTTGTATCCAATTTCTTCTTATTCTAAAATTTACAATTATAACAGTACCACTACGACAGTCTTGTTCTATTATTGTTGTAACCATTAAATATTCCACAGAGACAGCCGAAATTCATTGTTTCAGTATTCCATTATCATTAGGAAAACTGAAAAGTTCAGTTTTAGGCTCTTTGTTGTAGCCAGGAGTACATTGTATATTCGGTATAAATAACTGAAAAACAAGCATCAGTAAACTGTACCTACGGCACAAAATGCGGTAAGAACCAACATAAACTTTCACTAAGGAAGCTATTGTGCAACGCAGCTTATCGAGTCATAGCACTGATATACATGCTCATTTACAGATAAAAATACACAGCAATATGAGGATACCATAGGCACAGGTTGATCATATAATTTTCCACAGGAATATAAGACTAAAACGGTACTGTCGTATGCTACGTATTTTCTCAAACCTTCTAGTTGATGACGTCATATTGACTTTTGCACTAAGCTTCCAGGCCTAATACTGTAGAGGATATGAGATAATCAGCGGTATGAGACGATGATGTGACTATTCGGCCATCTCCGTCACAATTTCATAGATCAATTTCTCCCAGAAGGTAGATGTCCCAGTGAAAGAGATGCATTGAGTAGAAAATATCAAACTGTCTGGAACTAATAGCGTGATAACAGAGTTCGACCTATAACATTAACTCAGCTTATTGACTGTTAACACAAAAATGTTTCTTTTTTCATGCAATGTGTTGCAATTATTTGAATTTCAATTGGAGAAAAAATCCATACTGATTATTCAGCAAGTTAGTTTAAAATTATGAATTTTCTTAATAAAAAGTAATCTTAAAAACGCAGAATAGGATGTGCTATTATATAAATGTATACTGCATTGAAATGAATTCAAATTACACCTATTAGTTTTTCTAAAATGTTATCGAACTCAGTTCCATTCCTTTTATAGTGGAGTATATTGTGATTGTGAATCTATGAGTATATCGAATTCACTTTACATCGGCTTTTTGTTAGGTCCTGGAAGGTTTTCATGAAAGTTAGGCCACCAATTACATCGGATTCAGGAATATGATATATAGGGAACAATAATGTACAATCCATATAACAACAAAGGTATTGGGAAATCCATTTAGCTCAGATAAGGAATTATTATCAAAGCTGCAATACTGTTTGAGGCTTTGAGTGCTTCATTCCATCAGAGGAAAATTACAAAATTGAGTGCACACTTTAAAGTTGTCGTTAAAATCCTGTAGTTATAATTAAACCTGTTAGTTAATGTAATTTTGGAAGGAACTTGTTATCGTAGTTCATTGCCGCATTTAATGGTTTCATAGTTCAAAGAAAAAGACCAATTACAACAACGTTTGATGGTTAAAGCCTCCCGTAGACATGATCGTATTCATTTCCTCTGCCCTAGTCGGCTAAGTGTTATAGTTTGACCTATTTATTTCCAAATGAATCATCGTTAGTGACCTCAATAAAAATGATTTCATTCTGACATCTTCAATTTCATGTACTCCGATATCACAGTTCCTAGCAATCAATCTTACTCTATAAAATAACTGTTTTAAAATCATCGATTTCGTAAATATTTGTGAAATTATTCTGGATATCATAATTTGTTCATAATAAAGAGAAATTGGACGACGTTAGTTATTCTGAATAATATGACGTACCATGTCACTTTTGCGGTAAACTTCAATTCTTCGGGCGCCAGATTTTTCTAAAGGTTTACTTGTCACTATGCTATCTTTTTAGATCTAAAATTCGCACTCATGATCGTCCGGTTTCTCCACGGCGCGGCGAGGGAAAGGAATATTATCGGAGTTTCTTGGTTGTACGCAGTTTTTACACATAAGGTTGTTTAAACTGTGATGCGTTGATTCACCAGATCCCCGATTTTGCAACATAAGTTAATCGGAATAAATGCAATTTTTTAAGCGGGCATGAATGCCGCTATGTATGATCCATTTATTGGAATAATTACACTCATTCAAAATTACGGAAACTATCACGGAATGTACAGTCGGAGTTCACGAATATCTGTTGGAATAATGACCTGTTTCACCGGAGTTTAGTGTAATACTCCTATTTTCTGCCCGATCCAAAATAAATGATATGTGAAATTTTAAGCTTCGTTTTATAATAAATTGTAATTGAAAGGAATAATATTCATTCAAATTCAAAATTTGGAAAATAAAAAATATTAAATATATCCAGAAGAGAATCATGCGAAAACAGTATCCATATCATGTCAAAAGAATAATATAAGTACTAGATATTTTAATTCCGAACTATTCCCTGTAATGTGACAACGGCACTGTGACGAAGATAAACATATCAATGATGTGACTGATTGAAAATTAAATCAGCGAAATCACTGACAAGTTTCACAATTTTCTTAATACGATGGTTGGGTCATTAACGAAACGGGTAATGAAAGAGTCAAGCAAGAACAAGAAAGAAATGGGTCCGGTTTCCATGCATTCTTTGCTTCTGAAATAGATTCATGAACACTTGACAGAGTTCTTATTTTCATAATTTGAAGTAATTTCGTATTTGGTTGTAGAATTTGATTTCTTTTTGATTCAGTTCGATTTTATTTCAATTATGTCATCGGTGGAAAAAGGAAGGTTAATTGAAAAAAGAGGTACTTGCAAATCGCAAATGACTAATTGCGGAGCTTTGTGAGCTTCAAGAGCGACTTAATGACAGAATATTCCAACTTTGACGATATTTACTCCATTTTAACATAACGGGAGGCATTACGTATTAGAAGGTCAAGATAATAAAGGAATATGGCATATAGGGTATGCTATACTTAATTTGGAAAAGTCAATCAAATTCTACTTTGGATCCACAAGGGAAGGACCCTCCTAATATTGCTGTCATCAATAGCCAATAGCCATATACCTGGAATTGTCTTTCGTCAGCGCACAACTAAGCGCATTCTGTTTGATATCAATAACAGAACTTCTATGGGACCAGACGGAACCAACTGTCGTTCTCAAGGAATGTGCGTCTGAATTAACACTAGTTTTCTGCAGGTTGTTTACCCCTTCATACAAACTTGGTTTCTTCCGTTCCAGCTGGAAGACAGCTAGAGTACAACCAATTCCAACTGAAGGCAAGAAGGACGTTCCTAATAATTGAAGACTCATTGCACTTCTGTAATCTTCAACGTGATGGAGGAAGCAATCATTAGCTCATCTAATACCTAGCAGGGAGCTCCAAAATCGTGAATGAGCGGCAATATGGATTTCGCCAGAAGAGATAAGCAGAAGACCTGCTTGCCTACAAGACACATATATGGCAGAAATCTATTGAAATACATGGAGAATCTCTAGCTGTAGAATTGGAAATATTCCGAGTATATGACCGAGTCTGGCAGTAAGGCCCGCCTGAACTTTGTCGATTACTGTCGAGTTTTCTCTTAGATAAGTCACTACATGTGATGGTTGACAGAGTATGCGCCGATACAATGGCTTTCGGAGCTGGTGTTCCACAGGGATTGGTCTTGGCACCAATTTCGTTTCTGCTCCATATCAACAATCTGCTGATGGTGACCATCTGTCTCGCCTACAGCTTTGCTGATGATACACTTTATACCGCTTTATCATCTACAGCCCCTATACCATCCAATGAAGGCAGAGGAGCTAGAGAGAGAGAGAGATAGGTTGACGCAATCAATGAAGATCTGGCAACGATTCCAGAACGGGGATCTAATAACCTGATGGTAGAGTTCAATGCAACCAGAATTCAAGCTTGCTTCTTCTCCGGGAAGGCGGATCTCACAATCCTTAACAAGATGACAACTATTCCTATGAAGTTTTCTATATTCATGCTCGGGATCACCACCAACAGCACCCTCTCATGAGATAATCATGTGAGGTCCATTGCGAAAACCACTTCTCAAAAACTTGGTTTTATATTCCGTGCCAAGAGCTACCTCTTCGGCTCGTAAACATACGCTGAAGCTCTTGGATCATATCCGGAAGAGACCTATTCGAACTCATTGATCTCCATATAACATCATAGAAAGATGAGCGATGTTCCCCCCTTCAATAGATATTACCATGATAGGTATTCATCAGAAATCTCGTATGTTATTCCACCACGTGAGATTCTAGATAGGCGGACCAGACGAGCTCAAGCTAGTCACCCATTATTTCAAGCTTGAAGCCCGCCGAACTTCTTCCTACCAGACTTCATTCTTCTATCAAAGGGCGATGTTGTGGAACTCTCTATCCAGTGAGGTCTTTCCCTATGCCTATAACCTTCATACCGTCAAGAAAAAATCAAACGCCTATCTCCACTTCCAACATTCCACCGGTGGCTCACACGATGTTCTTCGGAAATTATAGGTTTTTTCTCTCGTGTAGTCAAAGTATAGAAAAAAATTCATCAAAAAACATTTAAAAAGGTTGAGTGGACTCAAAAAAATAGCATTTGGCCGAATGTTATCATAAGAACGATAATTTTCGTCAAATTCAGAATTCATACAAAAATAGTTAGATTTTGTAAGTGAATATGAATATTTGGGTAACATGAGCGAAGCATTAGATGCAGAGGCGATTGAACCTCCGTATTATGATGCCACAGTATGGGGTGATGAAAGAAGATAGTTCGACAACTATCTTCTGAATTTAGTATGCAAACGTCATCAAGAACATCTACTAATTATCTGCAAATGACAAGCCCCATAATTCAACCTGATTTGATAAGTATTTTGGCTAGATTTCGAAAAGATAAATACGTTATATCTGCGGATTTAGTCGGAATGTACAGGCAGGTTCTGATAGATCCAACGTCATTCGCAGAGAATTCTGTGTCTTGAATCGCCTTGTCATTCAATCAAAATATTGAATTCAATCACGGTGACTCAGGGTCAGGTATCTGTAAGTTTTATTAACAGCTGGCTGAAGAGTACGAAAGGGATTATTCACCAATTTCGAAAATTATAAAACTTCGTTTCATGTTGATAGTTTTTTATACCCAGTTGATTCGATTGACAAATTTTTGTTTGTAGGAATGTGTCAGATGAATTAAAATATCATCTGTTTGAAATTACGTAACTGGATTTCGAATTAACCTGGAATTCGGAGTGCTGTGTACCAACAAAATGAAGAGTTTAACACAGTCGAATTTGGTGAGAATGAAAATGAGAAAATCTTATGGTGAACGTTTCTCCGAGCCAAATAAAACGCGCCGAATATTTCCCTATACTTGTCGGTAAAGTTAAATTGCTCTCCAGATTGACTACAAGACTTGTCTTGCGTGTCTTTTACGTTTAGTCTGTTTGCGTTGATGATTTTTTCCTAAAGTATGTTTTGTTAAAGACAGCAGAGACATTGAGTAAAAGACATCGTTTCCAATTAATACCGAACATATATTCAATATTTGGGTTGCTCGAGGAACGTCGAATATATGAAATATTATCGCTGAAGGATAGGGGAGATCTGAGCTAGTTGGTGCAATTTTCACCTAATGTTTATGTATTTTGAATCGATATTTGTAATTTGAAAGTGATAAACATATAGTAATCCCTTGTGCATGTAACAAGATAATGTCTCAATAAAATTCAATGGAATACAAACACAGCATTTTTTGTGCTAGTGTCGATTGTACCAGCTTGTCCCAATCTAGGAGGGCAGCTGATAATATATTCACCATAATCCCCTTGACACAATATTGCCATATTCATATTTTCTATAAGCCAAAATAACGATTAAATCCATGAAGTTTCCGAAAAATTAGGATCGCTATTTTGTATACCTTATAAGATACAGAACTTCCTAGTAAGTATTAAAAATTCACTCAACAGTTGAAAAATTACATCTATTCGCATATTTTCTCTATGACGCACCATAACGAGCAGTAAACTGAAGATGAAGGTATCAAAAAAATTGAAAATTAATGTCAGTTTATCATAAAATATTAAAATAATTAAAATTACCATGAGTTCGAATTATTATTTTTTAACGAAAAAATGTAATTTAAAAAAAAAATTGTATCAGGAAATACTCCCATCTGAAAACGGTTGAATATCTCGTAAACAAATCATCGGATCGCAAAGACAAAAAACACACCTCTTTTTATTTTTAAAGATCTATTCAATGATGCTACTGAAAAAGCACCCCCACCCATGTAGGGGATGATAAGAGAGGTAGTTTTAAAATTTTAAATGGAAACATCTACTTTCTATTGCATTGTTGCTTTCTTCATGGTAAACCGTGTTAGGATGTGCAATCAACCCTACTTAAGGGGTGAAAAAAAGGGCAGTTTTGCTTTTTTTGGGAAAAAAGTTTGTTTTCATACGGTGTTGCATTCACTATGAAAAATGTGTTTTCATGTGCAATCAATCCTCTTTTTCAACCCCAATAAGGGGGTTTAAAAAGGGTAGTTTTTTTGTAATTTTGTAAAAAAAAAACTTTTCATACGCTGGTCATTTTCCATAAAGAAAACCATGTTTTGATGTGCAATCAACCCCTTTTTCAATCCCACGTAGGGGGTGAAAGAAGGGGTATTTTTGGTAATTGTTGCAAAAAAATGATGATTGCACATCAAAACATGGTTTTCTTTTTGGCAAATGACCAGCGTATGATAAGTTCTTTTTTTGACAAAATTACTAAAACTACCCTTTTTGCACCCCCTAATTGGGGTTGAAAAAAAGGGTTGATTGCACATGAAAACACATTTTTCATAGTGAATGCAACACCGTATGAAAACAAATTTTTTTCGCTAAAAAAGCAAAACTGCTCTTTTTTTCAACCCCTTAAGTAGGGTTGAAAAAAGGGTTGATTGCACATCCTAACACGGTTTTTCATGAAAAATGCAACAATGCAATAAAAAGTAGGGGTTTCCATTTAAAATTTTAAAACTACCCCTCTCATCATCCCCTACATGGGTGAGGGTGGTTTTACAGTAGAATTATTAAATAGATCTTTAAAAATAAAAAGAGGCGTGTTTTTTGTCTTTTCGATCCGATGATTTGTTTACGAGATATTCAACCGTTTCCCGACTTTTGGGACACCCGGTATGTTGCGTCCCCACGTACTTTTAAATTCATTTCAATAATATTATCAATTCTTTCAATAATTTTCTTCTCTTACCTCAAATTGAGCATTTCAGATAACGCATTCAAATCAGTCATTTCCGCTTAAAACTAATCTATAGATCTTTCGCTACATATATTCGATAATGACACTTAATATCTCATCGATCACGTGTGCCCGCTGTGTCAATTGTCTATTAAAACAGTATTCGTTCAATGGTTAACAGAGGAACCACTTGTGTTAATTTTTAAAACCGCTACTCCGCCATTTAATTTACAACCGCTATTTTCAACTTTTGAATCTAAACTTGAGTGACCACGACCACAGCATTCATCTAGAAGAAACCGGCCGGTTTAGCACGCTGTCCTGGAGGATTCAGGACTCTTCCTGCCGCACTTAAGCAGGAATAACAACTAACTACACACTGTAAGGTAGGATCTTAAGATTTAGTTCAAATTTTACTTCAACCGCTATAATATTACATAGTCCACTTCTTACAAATTCAGCTTTGAATTATTCCCGCGCAAAACATTGGTCCATGACGAACCGGATTGCTTATTTCGTGTACTTAATAATTCATTCAAATATTAAGTATTGGAATCTTCGCTATCATTAGATATTATTTACGCATAATCTGAAATACTCATTTCGAGATATCTTCTATTCTAACAAATCATAAAAACGCATTTCTTGTGCAGGTAGTCGGTTAACTCGTACTTATCTGTTTGATTTGAAGCCAATTTGAATCTAATTGCCGACAGAGTTTGGGTCGATGATTGTTAGCCACGCTTGCTTATACAAATCTTTGTGAAAATTAATTTCTTGCAAATTCTAAATTGTTTTGTACGTCGACTTTTACGCCTACTATCATATGTTCCAGGTTGAACGATCATTGTTCAATTAATTCATTTCATTAGAATTCAAGGTTTTCTCTCCCAAATTAAAAGTGCAATTCTATTTGCTTTTTCGGGAAATTTTATCAGAACTTTGGTAGAATGGCTCCTTCATCTATTGATGTGGAGAAAAGAAAGAAAAATCGATATTATAGACAAACTGAAATCAAACGATTGGAAGAGGTTTTCGAAACCGCAAAATTTGCAGAAACTGATTCAAACTATCTTACAGTCTTCAAATTCAGGTTCGAACAAATCGAATCAATTCGAGACGAATTCTTTAAGTATCAAATAATCTTATTGGGCTCTTGCCTGCAGATGGAGCAGAGACTCCAGAGGACAACTATATATCTGAGGATAATGTTCGTACTCAATTCGAGAAAATGTATTTTCAGATAAAAACAATCGAATTTCGGTTGTTCAAACAAGATGTCGAAAAAGAAGCTCATATTCCTAATAATCATCATATTAATGTCACTTTGCCTAAAATAGTACTGCCTCAATTCAGTGGTGACATTACCGCTTTCATCTCTTATATTGATATATATGATGCCCTAATTCATAAGAATTCTAGTTTGAGCGATATTGAAAAATTCAATTATTTACTTGGATCATTGAGAGCTGCACCGTTAACACTTGTACAACACTTGCCAATGACAAATTCTAATTATAATATTGCATATGAATCTCTCGTCACAAGGTATAAAAACTCTAGACTGATAGCTGCTGCACATTGGGCAGCCATTGAAAGTACTCCAAAGTTAACTAATGATGATGCCACTGCTTTGCGTCAAATGTTGGATATTTTTAATGATAATCTTGCAGCCTTGAAAAATATGGAGTTGCCTGTTGATCAGTGGGATTTTATTCTTGTCCAGATGATACTGAATAGATTGGATGCCTCTTTGGCTACACGTTTTGAACTTCATCATGATTCTACTGATTTTCCAAGTTACGCTACGCTTCATGAATTTCTATCAAAACAGTGTAGTCCTATCGAAAACACAAACATGTCCCGTAAATTGAAGCCAAAGAAACTGGAATCCAGTAAACCAAATTCAACATACCGAACTTCTAGTTTTATGGTTCAAACTAAAACATATCAATGTCCTATTTGCAGACAAGATCATCTTTTATATCGTTGTCCAGATTTCTTGAGTAAATCTCCGAATGAAAGATATCGAATAGTCAAACATCAAAAATGTTGTGTCAATTATTTGAGTAGCTCTCATTCTCTCAAACAATGTAAAAGTAAAGTAAAATGTTGCAAGTGTGATCAGCTACATCACACATTACTCCATTTTGGAACAGTTGATAAGCCACCGCTAGAATCTGACTCAGCTACATCTTCGACTACAACTACTGACAGAGGTACAGCTTCAACCTCTAGCAGTTTGATTACTAATTTACACCCGCAAGTTCAGACCGCATTTCTTTCTTATACCGCTAGTGTGTTACTGTCTACTGCCCAAGTGGAAGTTTTGGACAAATTTGGAAATTATGTAACTATGAGATGTCTTCTCGATTCAGGGAGCATGACCTCCTTCATAACTCAAAAAAGTATCCACCGTTTAGGATTACGAGGAGATAATCTAACCATAAATCTAAATGGTTCAGGTGACATGCAAACTCTAGCCCAAAATGGGGAAGTAACTGTCTCTATTAGACCATGTAAGAAACTTGTTCCTAACTTGCTAGTAAATGCGGTGATTCTGACCCGCATATGTGATCAGTTGCCAACCTCTTCAATACCTAATAGAAATTGGCCCTATATATCTAACCTCTCACTAGCTGATCCTCTTTTTAGTCATCCAGGACAGATAGATCTATTATTAGGTGCTGATGTTTTCACAAGTATTTTGCTCGATGGTCGCATTCTAGGGAAGGATGGTGGACCCGATGCTGTTAATACTATCTTTGGATATGTCCTCATGGGGAAGGTAAATATGCCACCTAATCCCTCTGTAAACTCCTTTTTTTGTACTGTAGGGAATTCCGAATCTTTAGATATGACCATGAAAAAATTCTTCGAGGTGGAACAAGTTCCTGAAATGCATGTTTTATCCCCGGAAGATATATCTTGTGAAAAATTATTTTCCAGTACTACCTCACGAGATCAAGATGGAAGATATATTGTGTCTCTTTCGTTCCGTGATACTTCTCCAATATTTCCAGATATTCGTTCTCTAGCAGTTCAACGCTTCTTATCTTTAGAGAGACGGCTCTTGAAAAATCCACCTATGTATAATCGGTATTCAGATTTTATGAGAGAATATCTCAGTCTGGGCCATATGGAATTGATTTCAGAAACATCCACACCACTTTCGACCTACTATATTCCCCACCATTGTGTGATAAAGCCTGATAGCTTGACCACTATGTTAAGGGTGGTTTTCAATGCTTCAGCACGCTTACCGAATGGATTTCCCCTCAATGACCACTTGATGATTGGACCCAAGCTCCAGACAAATATATTCTCTATTCTGCTAAATTTTCGTCGCCACTCGTTTGTTCTCCTCGCTGATATAAAAATGATGTATCGCCAAATTTTAGTGGTGAAGGAGCAACAAGATTTTCAGAGAATCGTTTGGAGTTTTAACTCAACTGATTCAATTAAAGATTATCGTCTCAAAACGATAACTTATGAGGTGAATTCATCTCCATATCTGGCAATCAGAACATTGCTGAAATTGGCAGACGATCATGCGGATGAGTTTCCTCTAGCCGCGGAAGAGAGGATGTCTACGTCGATGACGTTTGCACGGGGAGCTCAACTCTGAAGGGTGCCCTTGAGATTCAGAGGGAATTGATTGAGGTTCTAAGAAGAGGAGGATTCGAATTGCGAAAATGGTCCAGCAATCATCCTTCACTTTTGTCCCATTTGCCCGATTCTGACTTGTCCATTAATCCCTGCAATTTTGATTCCGATCATGAAAGTTCCCGTATTAGGACTTCAGTGGAATCCCACTTCAGATATGTTCAAATTTTCTGTCAAATCGTTTGACTCCCGCTGTACTAAACGCAACCTTCTCTCCAATTTGGCGAGAATTTTCGACCCCCTAGGGATCTTGTCCCCAGTCACCTTTTTGATAAAACATTCAATCCAGAAATTATGGTGTCTCAAACTAGATTGGGATGAAACACCCCCGCAAGAGTTTTTTAAAATCGGGAAAAGTTTCTCATCTGAGATTCTTGAATTGACAAAGATAAATTTGCCACGTCAATTATCCAATGATACGTATGAGTCATGTACCTTACATTGCTTCGTCGATGCCTCTGGAAAGGGCTATTGTGCGGTAATTTATTTTGTATTCTCTTCCAGTTTGAAAATTACTTCCATTTTCGTGTGTGCAAAAGCCAAAGTGGCACCACTTAAAAAATTATCTATTCCAAAACTTGAACTCTGTGCTGCAATTCTCGGAGCCACATTAGTATCATTTGTTGTACGCACTTTTCATGGGGAAATGTCATTCAATAACATCATATGTTGGAGTGACTCCTCTATAGCGTTATGTTGGATTCGCGCTTCAGCGCACAGGTGGCTAACTTTCGTGAGCAACAGAGTGGCATTCATTCAAGAAAATGTTGCACTCTCTTGTTGGTTTCATGTTCATTCAGCTGATAATCCTGCTGACCTGGGTTCAAGGGGTTTACTTCCTTCTCAACTATCAGACAATGCACTTAGGTGGCAAGGCCCTCTATTTCTGAGAAAGTCTTGTAGTCCATCTTTGTCCGGGGAAAATTTATCGGAACCTGTCGAAACTCTTATAGAAGAAAAGAAGGTGACACTCTTTAACACTGCATAACCAAATTTCCTCGATAACCTAATCAACCAACATTCCTGTCTAAATACCATTTCCCGCGTTCTAGTGCTAATTCTACGTTTCATTCATAATACCCGAAAACCCAAAGAAAGAAAGACGGGACCTATTATGTTTGCTGAACTCCATCCAGCTATATTAGTTTTGGTTAAATATACTCAGACCTTGTTCTTTTCCAGTGAAATTTCCCTTATCAAGGAAAACAAAGGTCAAAAATGGTTGAAAAGGTTGTCCCCGTTTGTTGAAGATCAGGGACTTCTGCGAGTCGGAGGCCGACTTCACTTCGCCCCTGTTTCATATGATCGAAAGTTTCTTGTATTACTTCCAAGTCATTGTCGACTAACGGATCTGATAATTTCACACTAACACGAAAATTATCTTCACGCTGGAATTCAAACAGTTCATTCCTTGATTTCTCATCTTTTTTGGATTCTATCTGCTAAACGTTCTATACGCCGAGTACTATCTAAATGTCTTCGCTGCTGGAAAACCAACCCCTTAGCTACTCAACCTCGAATGGGCAATTTGCCTGCTGTACGGGTCACTCCAGCTGAACCATTTCTGCATGTAGGTGTAGATTATGCTGGTCCGTTCCGTATTACAATGTGTAGACTGCGAGGGGCAAAACCTTTGAAAGCCTATCTGTGTCTTTTCGTATGTTTAGTAACCAAGGCATTACATCTCGGAGTGGCTTCCGATTTATCTGTTGAGACTTTTCTAGCTGCTTTGCGACGATTTGTTGCTCGAAGAGGTCGTTGTCAGTATATTTATAGTGATTGTCGAACGAATTCTCTAGCTGCTCAGAAGCAAATCACTAGTATTATAGAATCCTCGGCGATACAAGAAGGCATATCGTTCTCCCAAATTCCCACTCCATCTCCGTGGTTTGGTGGTCTCTGGAAAAGTGGCGTAAAATCTGTCAAAACTCATTTTATACGAGTTATTGGGGAACAAATCCTCACTTACGAGGAATTACAAACGGTCTTTGCTCAAATCGAAGCGGTTCTGAACTCGCGTCCTTTGACTCCTATGAGCAATGATCCTAACGATCTGAGAGCTTTGACTCTTGGTCATTTTCTGACGATGGAGCCTTTAGTTGCCGTACCTGAAGTTGATCTGATGGATGTCTCCCTCAACCGCCTTTCAAGATGGCAATTAATCCAACGTATGCACCAGAATTTCTGGTCACGGTGGTCGAGAGAACATTTGCACACTTTGCATCAACGTAGCAAATGGACAGATTCTTCTGTTCCTATCATCACTGGTACGTTAGTATTAATAAAAACTGATAATATGGGTCCTTTACGTTGGTCTTTAGGTAGGGTTGAACAAATTTTTCCTGGAACGGATGGTACGTTGAGGGTCGCCTCAGTGAAAACTCTCAATGCTGTGCTTTGACGACCCGTCGCCAAACTTTGTCCGCTACCAATCGCTTAAACCTCGCAAAATACTAGCGTATTTTGTTGGGGCAGTATGTTGTGTCCCCACGTACTTTTAAATTCATTTAAATAATATTATCAATTCATTCAATAATTCTCTTCTTTTACCTCAAATTGAGCATTTCAGATAACGCATTCAAATCATTCATTTCCGCTTAAAACTAATCTACAGATCCTTCGCTACACTCGTTGCGCGATAATGACACTTAATATCTTATCGATCACGTGTGCCCGCTCTGTCAATTGTCTATTAAAACAGTATTCGTTTAATGGTTAGCAGAGGAACCACTTGTGTTAATTTTTTAAACCGCTACTCCGCCATTTAATTTACAACCGCTATTTTCAACTTTTGAATCTAAACTTGAGTGACCACGACTATAGCATTCATCTAGAAGAAACCGGCCGGTTCAGCACGCTGTCCCGGAGGATTCAGGACTCTTCCTGCCGCACTTAAGCAGGAATAACAACTAACTTCACACTGTAAGGTAGGATCTTAAGATTCAGTTCAAATTTTACTTCAACCACTATAATATTACAGTCCACTTCATACAAATTCAGCTTTGAATTATTCCCGCGCAAAACACGGTATATTAGGGTTCCTGATTGAATAAGAATCTATCTATCTGTCTCTGTAATACACTTAATACTTATTTGAGTACCAAGTCAGTGAAGTTATTCTCTATCGAACGAGTCTGAGAGTATGAGTCGAACGAGCGAGACGTGTAACAGACGATTCCGACAAAGACACTTAACTGACATGGTGCTTACAAAATTTTATCGCCAACCGTAAAAATTTATAATTTATAGGAAATGGAGATATTATAACTCATCACATTTAATAATGATAAAGTTACAGCAAATACAAAACAAATATACTTGTTTGTTATATTAAACGTGAACGTACACTCTGACACATTCAAAACATTTTATTCCTGAAGTCGAAAGTGTTTGAATTGAAAATGTTTGAGGATTATTAATTGTTAATAATTTGTGAAGCTTCTTTAGTGTAATTATCATTGGTAACGCGATTCAAAGAATTGACGAGGAAATCCCGCAACTGAGCATAGTGAAATACAAACACATTTCATGTTAGCATTCTCAGTGAGACATCTGGTTTCCGACAGATAGAACATCTAAGTTCGCCAAACATTTTCGAGGGTGTTTCATTATATTACTTTCGGAGAAGGTTAGTCAGTGACTCAACGTCTTCCTCGTCCCTTTGACAAGCTAAAGGAACGTGTTATCACTGTTCAACCTGGTGAAGCAAACCTTTGTCTGTTGACTACTACTACGAATTGGGTTTGTATTTCAGTATGTATTAAATATTAGTCTAGTCGGAATCAAAACCAAACACCGAACATATCTATGTATGACCTAACATAAGACGTGACGTTAGGAACTGCTCGATAACAAGACCAAAGATAAGGTTAGGTTAGGTGACTACGTTGAAAACGAAACGACATTGTAGTAATGGGTCGCTCGTTCATAATTTAGTCATATTTCACTTTCGTTCTGGGCGACAAGTTCAAGTTATGAAATGCTGGAATATTAAAGAAGAAATTACAAGATCCGCTTTGAAGAAACATAAAAAATTCAATGAACGCTTGATGTCCTATTCCGTAGGGATGAGTGATAAATGTGTGGTTACAGCTACAGCGTCACATATACAGGTTCGGAAATTATTTATCTTGGGTATGGTGACTTCATGAGAGCGTAAAGAATAGCTTGCTATATGATAGAGAGAGCATTACAATTTCAGGTTGGTCAGCTCAGAACGTAGGACGTTAGTATCATACCAGCACCAGTCGGGCGAATGTGCGAGTAGCAGTGAACGCCTCGGGTGGGGTAAGGGGAGGGGCGCATAGCAGTGCGTCTCTCTTGTTTATGTGGTATTATCAAATCATTGCGTTCCTTGTTGCATGTGTAGATTTATGTCTATACCCCAGAAGAATTATTTCCGATACTGTATGTGGCGCCAATACCGCGCCTAACCTCAGATTAATAGACATAACCCCAAAATAATAATAATTAAAAGATGTCCGCGATTCTGCCGGGATAATTTTCAAATTCAGTTCATTATAGATATTACTACAACAATGATAAATATTTAATATAGTGATTCAAAAAAGACAGGTAAGCAGACCATTACCTAAGATGAGGTATATAATAATTTAGAAACTGATTTATTGTTTCAGTATGACTAGTATAAAAAGAAAAGGAACCCAAAATACAATTTCTTTCCAATATTTGGTATATTAGAAAGCAATTATGTGTTTCTAAGTGGAACTGTCGATTACATAAAAGAAACTGAATGAACTAATTTCAAAACTAAATTTGACTGTGAACGGTCCAGCTCTGAAAAAACAGAGTTGGCAAAAAGTTTGTTTTTTTAATAAGTTAGATTACTCGATTAGTGTGTTTTTGAATTTGTAGCTCCCTCATAACAATATAAATATTGTGTGTGTTTAATATAATTATAAGAGTAAGCACTTAGTTCCATTTTAGGGATTCAAAGTAACAAGAGCTAAATATAGAAAAATTATAGAATGCAGGGATTCATCTGGTGGGGGATAAGAGAGAGGTGACAACTGAATTGACACCTCTGGAAAAACATGGACTTGAAGGTTGCTGTTACAGGTGAACCAAAAGTAACAGTTACATCCAACCCTTGCTGAGTCTCAAGTAACTGACATGACTGAGAGTTAACTCTAAATCTAGAAATCCAGGAAAACGGATCTGAATGAAAGTACAATCAAAAGTATCATTATGACCAAAATACACAGCTATCAAGTAATATTTCAAATTAGCATTATAATTTTCTAGTAGTATATGAAGAGAGGAGAAAATCAATGAAGAGAGGTTAAACTTTGAAATAGAAAAGTACAAATATGAACAGATTGATTTTAAATTTCATGAATGTGGTCCTAATTTTGTAATCAATTTCTTACTCCTCAGATATTGTCTTTTCTGAGCTTATAAAAATCAAAGTTTGCTTTATAGATGTCTCTATAGAATCGTTCACATACTTTATAAAATTGTGACAATTGTTTTCTAATTCATCTTCCTATTTCTTGTTCTTATCATCATCAAATAGTGCTATATTTTCTTGCGATGCCATATTGTGTAATATCGTACGTGCATATATAATATAACCAGCTTTGCTGGGATGGCATAACAAAACTATCTACCTTGGAAAACATAAAAATCTCCTTCCAAATATTTTATTTGTGCATTCTATGACATTATGAGCACATTTTAATAATATGTTATATATTACTGAAAACAAAGTTGAAGACAGGGTTCAATTTCATGATCGCTGCCTCCAATGAGGTAGGACCCTCTATGAGCTTTATTATATACATTTTTTGAGTGAAACCGAACTTCTGAGGTTCTGAATATGGTATCGCATTGTATTGTGTTGGTGATGTTTGCTCACTGCGACCTAGAAGGTATATTGTGCCCCTTTTGCTGCTGCGCACTTTAGGATATCTCAAGTGCTATAGCAGTTCCTCCAGCCTTGTGACTTCCAAAAAGTTCAGTGTGCCGTATAGCTTCGCTTTAGGTAAGTCTCCCTTCTCTATTCGATATGCCCAAGGTATTATGTCCTTGGGTTTTGCAAGGTAGTACATTCTGCAACGATGTGGATGAAAGTTTTTGCCTTCTCCTCGTAGAACTTGCACTTTTCATCTTCTACCAATCCGAGTCTTTTAAGGTGTTCTTTCAACCAGCAGTGTCCGTTCAGAATTCCCGTTAGTATTTTCCCTTAGGTTGATGCTCTCATTAGATCTTTTTTAGTTGTAGTTTTCCAGAAGTATCTTTGCTTGCCTCAGTCCTATCCAGTGATGATATCATTTGTATTTCACCTCTTTTTTTTATGTTCTTCCAGTATTGTGCTGGAGCTTGTTACGTAGAAGAGTTCAGGTCCCACAAATGATGCTTAGGCCCCTTTCTTTGCAAGATCGTCTGCGTTTTCGTTACCTACCTTCCACCCCGGTGTGTCGCGGGACCCATAGGAGGGTAGCTGCGTTGTCCTTGCATAGATCAATTATTTTTTCTGAACATCCAGAGCTCAGCGTGGATAGCTGCTTGACTATCCGACATGATGAGTATTTCCTATCTATGAAGGTCTCTTTCAATATTGAACTGGACACATTTCCCTATAACGTGAATTTTGGAAAATGCTCGGGGATTTGCCTAAGCTATCAGAGTATAGCAGCCTACTAGTCTTCACATTTTCGATAGATTCATCTTCGAACAAGTTCTGCGAGTTCTGGCTCCTCAGACCACTGAGGATTGGTCTTACTATTGCTGTATACATCCACCACAAGGTTCTAGGATTAAATCCCCAGTTTTTTCCCGAATAGCTTCTGCACACTATTAAGAATTTTGCAGCTCTGGTTGTTATTTCTTTTTCATGTTTACTTCAGAAGAGTTTTTAATCTAGTGTTAATCTCAGATATTTTACCTTTGACCACCTGATTGTCGAAAATTTATCGATTTTTTTTTCATCGGACACAGTTTCGATAGTTGTGACATGAATTTCTGTCCTTAAAGAAGGCAGTGAAGATTACCAAGAATAAAATGTATGATCCTTAGAAATGAGAGAAAGTCATATTATCAGAAGCAGAAAAGAAAAACCTTCAATTCCAAGTGCATCGTATGACATCGATATCGTTTATTCATCAAAAGTACAAGAAAATGTTATTGCGAACAGAAAAGTATCAGAAGATAAACGGGAATTAAAATGTTTGGAGATACAATAGTTACAGCTTCAAAAACAACAGTCACAAAAACTCTTTCAAAAAATAAACAGTGTGTGAGATTTCAAAAGGTTTGGAGTTGTCCATATAGCATGCCAAGAAAGTTGTGGACAACCAACACGTGAATCTCATTAGATAGAACTTTTGTATCCCAGAGGTAAACCAATAACCAAAAATAAAAGGAAAGAAGATTTGTTATCTTTATTAAAATACATAGAATTAAATTTTCTGAATTATGAAAATAACTTAAATTAACATGGTATTATCAAGATGAAGGTACGTAAGACATTGAACCATAGGTGGGATTCGAATCCACATTCTGTCTAGTCCAGTATGTTAATCAATTGTACCGATATAATTCCATCAGAGTCTTATATTTTTGTAAATCTAAACCTCTTAGATGATAGTGGATCATTGATGAACAAAATGCGATTCGATGTCCCGCCATAGAGAAATATTTGGGATAAATATAAGCAAATTCAAAGTTTTCTTTCCTAATTGCCAACCATAGTAATACTCATATCTACACTCAATTCAAAAAACAATTGGATTTAAGATGAATGTGCTCAAATAGTCAATCTATGGTGGAACATCGAATCGCATTGTCTTCATCCATGATCTCCTCACCTTTCAGAGTTTTATGTTTATGGAATTTAACACTGACGGGACCAGAGTGGTGCAATTGACCCACAGGACTAGACATCCGAGAACTTTGGTTCGAATCCCACCTATGGCTCAACGTTTCAAGTTTATTCATCTTGATAACCTTTTTGAATTATCTAAGTTATCTTTCTAATCCAGAAAATTGTATGATATGTCCTATAATGTACTTACACGAAATTATGTATGTATGTTTAGAATTTTTTTAATAATAATTATTCTAATAAACAATTCACTCGATTACCGGGAGCTACCTATTTCGAAATTTCCGATGATCCCTTACTCGTAATTGTGATCTCACTAACCCAATTGTACTGTATTCCTGTTTATACTTGTCTGTTTATTGTTAACTTCATAATTCTGTATGTGTTTCATAGTGGCACATCGGTGTTGAAAATATAGTAACATTTTCATGTTATTATTACAAGTGGTATAAAAGTGGTGTTCTTCCGTTTAATAATATTAATATTGAGGCAACAAGGTTTTATGATTCAGGTATTCAGTTAATTTACTTATAGTGAGCTAATTAGTAGAAGTTGATATAGTTATATGTGTATATCTAAGAATGTGGAAAGAACATCCTTCAAGATGTGTACATATTCTTAAGAGAAATAGGCGAAACATATATTACACTAATTCAGTAGGTCAAGATGAGACCCTTGAATTGAGACAATAACGTGACGATACAATTGAATACCTAAATATACAGTTTATAAGAACATATCGTTAGTATAAGCAATCATAGTTTCGTCAATATAAATAGAGACGAGACTGGTAATCATCATTATTATTAAAGTCATTCATACATCATTAGTGTTCATATATCATTATGCATTACGACGTCGAGTTATTATTCACCCTCATCATAAGTGAAAATCAGTTCTTAATCTCATTTCACCACAGAATACTTTATTATTCACATCTTTGGTGAGATTTTAGAATCCCAGATTCCGGTTCCCAAATTTACAGCTTTGACCAAACCAAACCATCGCCTTATGATACGCTTCTTGCAATAGAACAAAATTTTACACTTACTGTACATTTGAAGCGACTAACAAGCTACATGTGATGTGGGATTGCATATTTTTATTAGTAATTGATTCAATTCCAAATCATAAGCGAAGCCGAGTAATTACTTATTCAACCCTCATTGAGTTGCTTAATAAAATAGTACCGATTTTCCTAGAAAGCATTCGTATGTCTTTAACGCGATAGCATAAAGAAAATCGATGAACGTCAGTTCCATCTGCGTGAAAAGTAGCTAAATTATGTTCTCCTCTTAATGTTATGGAAGCATCAACACCTCCGATTAGATATACAGTGTTTATTTTCAGTCACTATATAATATAATAATAAATAATGTGAACACTGTAATAATGTGAAGATAAAGTGCACTTAGAATGACTAGACAGTTTAGAATGAAATAATAATGAGGAAATATGTGAGAGTAATGTTGGAGATAACAAAACAACATAATTACTGAATATCTGGGAATGAGCTACATCTGAATTTTCTTCAATAAAACAGTGCGTCTATTTATACAGTATATTTATCCTTATTCGTCCAGCTATCGAGCATCCCTAGTGGCCTCTAGCGGTAATCGCAGTTACAATTGATATACCGCAACGGTTATTGCTTGCAATAGCATGAGTTCGAAATTCAAGGCGGAAACTTACTTTATTAATTTTGCATATATTTTGTGACTACTAGATTGGTCGGTTATGTGAGAGTTTGTTTTTGTAACTGATTGATTTTCCTTGCCCTTGTCAACTCCGAAAAGCAACGTTATCACAGGTTCGTTTCTTTATATAATAATAATAATAATAATAATAAGTTTATTTACCACACAAATAAGAGTAAATAATCAATAACTCACGTAAGTATGCAAATACTTGTGTGTGAGTGGAAATAAATATAAATAGAATAATTATCAATATCAATTTCTTACATAAGATAAATTTGACATATTGAGTTATATAATCTTGTAATGTCCCTTAACTACTTATTTATACGCTAATAATATCAACAATACTCAAATATAAGAAAGAAAAGAAAAAATACTCATATATATGCATAGATCAACACATATATACACATATACACATACACATACATATATACACACATATACACCATACACATATATAAAAACGAAGCATCTAAACAAAATATGTTGACTAAACTTACAATATCTATTTGGGTGAGTGATATTTTTCATTCCTGAACAGACAACAAAGAAAGAAAAAAGTATAATAAAATAATGAATTTAGACAATGTTTGGTATCGTATATTGGCAATGATTTACAGATTTCAATAGCTAGGATCCATCAATCAATTTATGAAATAGGCTTCGTTTCTCGGAAATAACAAAATGTTTTAAGCGTTTTTTATATAAATTAATGTTTGTTAATGACTTTATATTTGTTGGTATTATATTGGCAATTTTGTGTTGAAGGTTGGTATATGATCGTTGACCTTTTGCTTTCTCCATTTTGGGTAATTTAGATTGTTCTTTATTTCTAGTAAAATAGTTGTGGGTAAATTTGTTCAAATTTTTCATCTCACTGAAAAGTCTTATTCCCATATTGTAGAAGTAGAGTTGTCTAATGTCCGTTACCCGTGCTTCCTTATATAGTTCATCTGAAGAATAGGAACGTGGTTTATTAATCAATGCTTTTAATATGTACTTGTGTAATGAATCTAGTGATTTAAAAAAATTATTTCTTACAGATCCCCAAGCCGTTATTCCATATCTAATATGACTTTCCACTAGAGCATAGTATATGGTTTTCAAATCTTTCATTTTAAGGTAGTCTCTTAAGTTTCTAAGTTGGTATAATATATAACGAAGGCGTTTTAGTAACACTGAAATATGTTGATTCCATCTAAGATGTGAATCTAATACAATACCTAGGTAAGTGACAGTATTTAGTAATTGATATTACAAAATTTACATCTTGACTTGATTTTATGTCCAGTGTTTCTAGGTTTGGAATAGAATTTTCGTTGCACTTAAATGCCATGAAGCTCGTTTTCTCCAAGTTTATAGAGAGTAAGTTTGATGAGAGCCAATTACATATATTTACTAGGTCATTTTCAGCAATATCCTTTAGATTATCCCATGAATCTGCTTCATAGAATATGACCGTATCATCCGCAAAAGCGATCAAGTTTCCTTTAGATTTTACATTAAATAAATCATTAATATATATATTAAATAAAATGGGTCCTAATACTGTCCCTTGGGGGACCCCGCACTTTAGGAGGTTGAACTCACTTTTCACTCCATTTATAACAACTGACTGCTGTCGACATTCCAGGTATGATTTAAAGAGCTTCAAAGGCACGCCTCTTATGCCGACAGCTTCCAGTTTTTGGAATAAGATTTCGTGATCAACCGTGTCGAATGCTTTTTTCAGATCGACAAATACGCATAGTGCTTTTTTATTTTTGTCTAAACTTTCATATATATTGTTAATTAATAAATTTAGGGCATCCTGTGTGTTTTTGCCTTTAGTAAAGCCGAATTGTTTGTAAGACAATAAGTTATACTTTTTGAGATAGGAAACTAATCTATTTTTAATTGTTAACTCAAACACTTTTGCCAAATTTGAAATGATGGAGATTGGTCTATAGATACTGGTGTCATATTTATCACCACTTTTGAATACTGGTATAATTTTAGCAATTTTAAAATGTTGTGGACACTCACCTGTTTCAATTATTTTGTTAATTATTGCTGTTAACGGTTTACATATGTGTCGATTTATGCTTCTGAGAACTGAAGTAGTAAAGTTATCGAATCCATATGACTTTTTGGATTTTAGGGCTTGGATTGCGTGTAATATCTCTCTTTCTGATACAGGTTCTAAAAATAATGAGTTTCTGTGAGATTTTAATTTTGAAAATTTTATGTTTGGTTTTTTTATTTTTGAAGCTAGTGTAGTTCCAATTTCTGTAAAGAAATTGTTGAAACTATTTGCAATTGATTTTGGGTCTGTTAGTTCCTTATTTTGAGATACGACTTTAACAATCTTCTCAGTGCCGTGATATTTTTTTCCTAGTGCTTCATTCACTACTCCCCATAGAGCTCTACAATCATTTTAATTACTGTCAATTTTATCCTGAAAGTAATTCTTCTTTGCCGTTTTTATTCTATTAGTAATACTGTTTTTCATCTGTACGTATTCATTTTCTATATCTAGATCATATGGGTTTTTTAAATGCTTTTTATAGAGCGCGTCTCTTTTATTTATGAGACATACTAATTGATGAGTAATCCATGAATTTCTTCTCCTTTTCTTATTTGATATATTGAATGTTGTCGTGTAGGATACTATTTTTTCTTGGAGCAAATTCACGAAATTTTTTGTCATTTCACTGACATTGTTGCTATTTTGCAAAATATTCCAATTTGAAGCTTTTAATTTTGCTTCAAGTTTATCTATATTCAAATATTCTTTGTTAATAGTTTCTGTCTTCTCATAAGCTTTAATAGGGAAGATTAGTTGAATTATGATCAGTGATGTTAGATTTGAGAACGTAAGGAATTATGAAATCACTAAGATCACGTTTTGATTTCAAGAAAATATGATCTAAGCATGATGATGTTTGAGTTGTTTCACGCGTAGCAATGTTAATAGTTGAGAGAAATCCATTTGAAGATAGGATGGTTAAATATTCATTAATTGAGCTGAGATCTTGTCTTAAAATATTTATATTTATGTCACCTATTAGCATTGTAGCATCGGAATTAGTTTGCGCATTAGATAAGTAGATCTGGAGATCGTTATTGAAAATTTCGATAGAAGATGTAGGACTTCTATATATTGCAATAATTTTAATTTTAGTTTCGCTATGGCTAAATTTTATTTCTACGGCATTTATTCCTCCTAGTTTTATTACTTGTGCCTCATAAGTTATATCTTTAAGAAGATAGGCTATTATGCCATCTGCTTTATTTGAGTTCCCTTCATTATATACCAAACTGTAATTATCTAAGTTATACAATTGTTTATCACCTATTTTCCAGGTTTCAGATAAAATTAAGCAATCCAAAGGAATTTGGAATTGTTCAAGAAAAATTTTAAATCATAAAAGAAATCTCAGATTAACAATTGATATATGTAAAATTTTACTAGGTAATTAATATTTTACAATAATATAAACAAGTCTTTAGTACCACTCAAGTGCTGCCAACTATACCATACCGTACTAACCTCCTTTTTGTTTTGTAGTATTTGAAGGAGTTGTTATGACTTCCCCTTGATTTTTTAAATTATTATATGAATTTTGACTGCGTAACATTTTTCTAGGGGGGTTTATTGGGCCTTTTAATTTTGCTTTTTCATTATCTTCTTCAAATACTTCTAATTCTTCCAATGATGAGTTCTTTAAAGTCGGTGTTGGTGTTGCCGGTGCACTGTGTGATTGAGGAATTTTTACTTCTTCACCTTGTTAGTTCAAATCTTCTAAATTATTTGCACTATAAACTTCGTTGTTCACGTATAACTTATTTCTTTTTATATAAGCAACTAGTTGTTTTTCTTTGGCCAATTTTAGGTGTTGTCGCAATATTTTATTCTCACGCTGTTCCGCAATTGTAAGATCCTGGTTTATGAAGATTTTTGTGCCTCGTAAAAGTTTTGCTTCTCTAATAATGCTAAGTTTAGTTAAATATGATGTGAATTCCACTATTATAGGTTTCACGTCACTTTTTCCAATAGCGTAGATGTTGTTTAAGTCTCTAACGCTTATTTCGATATTTAAGTGACTTTTTAGTGTAGATGTTACTACTACGATTAAGTTTTCCGTCGAGTAGTTATTGAAGGTGTTTAACCCATGTATAATTATATCGTTTCGTTTTATTCGCTTTTCCAAATTTTCGATTTTTTCGTTTAGTTTTTGATTTTCTTGCTCACAATTTACATCAGATTCCAAAAATTTTTGAATCAGCCTTTCTTCTGTTAGTTTTAGTTGCTTTTGGAATTCTTTCTTGATCTCTTGTATGAGTGTATTCTCATCAATCATTTTATTTGAATTCATATATTAGAATTTAGCTACAGATGTAGAATGATAAAAACGGATTATTCGCGTTTGATATTTCTTTCGTGTCAGATGATATAGAAATGTGTTTTATTATCTTTCCCACTCTTATACTGTAGTATTAAACACTTCTAATACTGTTTACAGTAGTGATTTATACTATTTTAATCAAACTAATTGCTGTTTACGGCACTGATACACTCTTTTTCATTACCTTTTTAACTGTATAATTTTCGATCGAATAATTGATCTTGTACACTAGTTATTCAGGTTTATAATAGCGGCGTCTTTTAGTAACCTTTCGGGTGAACTCACATCTCGAATCGTAAAGGAGTATTGCTGACGAGGTAATTATAATTCTGACTGGTCATTGAATATTCTTCAAAAACGACATATTAGTTAGATGCAGAATAATTCCTCCTACACTCTACCATTCATATTAGTTGATCGATGATAAAATTGAATTGTTTAAAATATATAAGCCCCTCAGTCAGTTCTACTGATCTTTAACGTTTCCTTCAATTATTCTAAAAGTATTGGACAATTTTGACCTGAATCTATTTCTGAACTATCTTAACCGTATTTCCACCTATCTAGCAAATTTTGCAACGAGGACCATCTGTTAATGTGCATATCAAAATCAACTTCATTTCCTCGAAAAAGTTCATTATCTCCATCGAGTTGATTATGTTGTATCTATATTATCTGCATATGATGTAATGATAATCATGCACTATGTTTGTTCATTCCAGGAAATGATGATTCATTTATGTCAAAAAATGACTAAAAGTTATTCAAATATCCATTTCTGTAATTGGACTTTGTAATTAAAATATTTTGAGTACAGGTTTACTCCAGATTAAGGGAGTGACTGAAATGAAACTGTACACTATCTTGTTAATTAGATTGAATTATACAAATACACTTATATACAGACGTCAACATTGAAGTGGTCTATGTCTGTAGAATGATTGGGAAATTTCATAAAATGTTCCCTTTCACATATTCTTTACCTAAACATCATATCCAGTGTATAGTGATTCAAAAAGAGCAGGTATTGTAGAAAACTTAATGCACTATGATTTATATTTCATAATGATAACAGATATGAATAATGAAGTAGGTGGTAAGATGGCACACCTAGATAAATCTGCGTATTAGTGAGTTTACAAACATCGAGAAATTTATGGAGCCTTGGCCTATCCCAGTTTATGTTGAGCTGCCTTAGCACTGACGTTGCAGTCAATTCATCACATAGAACTAACAGACTAACAAGGTCCCTTTATCTTCATACGATTCAGAACACGCTTCTCAAGCTTGTTGAATGTTATTTAACTCATGATACTTGATAAGAAGAGGACCTATCGATACCATATTACCTTCTAACTTGAAAAGATCTACAAATAATATTTCACGAGTTAACTGTCGTTCCTTCTTATATATAGAACTTTCCACTTGAATATGTAGAATTGGATGCTTAAAGTAATTTGATTTGGATGAGCAAATTTATTTTCAGGAGAAACATTGATCGAATATTGCTATTTCATATTGATTGGACAGATACGAACTGATACTTAGATTGTTTGAAGGCAGCCGGCAAAGATATGTTGAAGTACACTCTGTTTTGAATTATCGTCTTTACGTACGTTTCGGTCTCACGACCATCATCAGAAGACTTATTATGTCACAAAGGGTTTATTGAAACTAATTATAGCACAAGCGTCTATATCGCACAATTTTCAATCAAAAAGCCCACGCCGTCGAAACGAACAGAACCACGAATAATCGAAATTGCATCGTCAATATTGAAGTATAAAATTTGATGTAACAAGAATCCACTGTTCAGTAATATTCTTATAATATACAAGTGTATGTTGCTATAGTCTCATAACAACTGAAGTTCGAGGTTATTTGTTGGTATCTACTAACTAACCAGATATAAGATTTATGAGGTACTCGAAGAAGGTTTCAGACCTGTATTGGAATATCACTTTAAGCATTCTTCTTAAAATATACTTTTAACATTATAAAGACGCATGTAGGAATTTGCAAGAGTCTTAATCAATCAAGGTAGTATAAATCTGACTCAATTTCTGAATATCATTCCTATGATTTACAGATTTGGAATCACGTTTTATGTAAATCATCTCCAGGATAGATCTTTCATTATAATTGGTTTCCTTAGTTGAAATATTAACATTTTTGTAATCAAATTGATGGTTATAATCGAAGCAGTGCTTAGCAAGGGCGGTGGAATTTTCTAAGTTATTATTTCTTGTGCTATACTTATGGCCATACATTCTTTTTCGTAAATATTGTTTAGAGATTCCAGTATGAGTCCCATCACAATTTAAACAATTCAATTTATATACTGTGTGGGTTTGTTTATCTTTAGGTATTACAGGTTTTAGATTTGAGAAATACTATATAACACAATTAGTAGGTTTATGCGCAACATTTATATCGTACTTTTTCAAAGATTTCTTAATTTTTTCTGAGGTCTCCGTAATGTATGGTAAAGTTATATAATTGTCTGTATTACCTTTTATTTTATTTTTATATGAAGAACCATCATAGATTTTGTTTATTCTCGCTTTAATGATAGGATTGAAGGAAGTTTTTGGGTAGCCATTCATTTCCAGTGTATTACGAACAATTTTTAAATTTTTGGGACGGTCCTCTGCATGGGACAATTTAACCGAGAGGTCTGTAATGCTGTTTATGACACTTTTTTTATAACAATCTGGTGCAACGGAATCGAAGTGAAGATAACGTTGAGACCAAACTTCTTCAGTAAACCAGGAAGTTTTTATTTTTCCATTTGCATCATGCCTAATGTTCATATCTAGGAAACTTATGTTTTTGTTTACTTCTATTTCACAAGTGAATTGAAGTTTACAGTGTCAATTGTTGAATTTAATGATCACAATCATATTGAATTTTATCGTTGGGAACACACATAAGGCAATCATCTACATACCGTTTAAAGAACACAGGCTGAAAATCTAATGACCTTTTAACAGATTCCTCTAGGCATTCCATAACGAGGTTAACAATGGTAGCTGAAATAGGAGATCTCATTGCTGTGCCGAAAATTTGTCCAAAATATTGCTCACCGTACTGAAAATAAGTGCATTCTAAACAAAACTTTACAGCATTCATAAATTCCGATTGATCAAGAGGTGTGTGGTTTTTAATCTCTTCCCAACGTTTTTTGATGCACTTCAATGCCGAAACAACAGGTTTATTTGTAAATAAAGAAATAACGTCCAAGGAAATTAGTTGATGGTTTACGGGTACGGATTGATTTTTTATAAATTCATCAAAAAGCCATGAGTCTTCATAAGATACATTTTACTACTATATTATTGATTGATTTTGATAGAAATTTTGATAAATTGTAAGTAGGCGCTCCAATATTACTTACAATGGGTCTTAGAGGTATATCATTTTTATGTAGTTTCGGAAGCCAATAGATATAAGGTGATATTTCGCTAGAATTTTTATATATAATTCATACTGGGTCAAGAATCTTTATTAGTAGTGCAGTAGTGAAAAGCGGTTGAGATATTTCTAAATGAGTTTAATGCTGGGGGAATATTTTTAGACAGAAGATATTATGCAAAATGAAAGCGGATAAGAGTTAACAGTTTGAATCAAAAGAATGAAATAATCTTACACTGTATGTATAATTATTCAAACAATGGTTTAACTCACAGTTTGATGTCAATAGGAATAATAAATTGAAGGGAATTGATGAGGGTTATCATAGAATCGTGAAAACCGTTCGAGACATTTCTGAATGATCTTTAATGCTTTATGTAAAACAGAATTCAACATTCTTTATACAGGAAAGCTTTTTCAGATACTTACTATCCCCGTTATTTCGGTTCTCAGATTACTTAGGAAAGTTAAGGATTGGGCGCCATACTAGTGAAGCTTAGTTGGAGTTGCATACAATTAAATGTGAATAGAGTACAACAAACAGTCCTAGTTGAGTACAAAGCTGTTCATGAAATGGAGAACTTCTAACACTCTTCTCATTCATGATCTCAGGAAAGGAGTTTTATAGAGAAGTTACAGAAAATCCCCTTTGAATTTATATGATGCATGATGACTATGCTTAGAGTCGAAAACTAAGTTCAATACAGATCTGATTCGATCACATTCGAAAACTTCAAATAACCAGAACAGGAATAGAATTCATTCGGAATTCTGAACTGATATTATAATAATTATATTATTATTACTGTTATTTAATTCCATACTCTCTCGGTTATTGGGGAAGATGAACTCATCAAACCTGGTATAAGAGTATTTGGGGAAAAAGCTGTATTCAAATACAGTTTGTTAGATGTTCTATACGGAATAATCAAGCTGAGGTTACTTCTCTTTAAACCACAAGCAGGATAGTGTTTATTTGCCTTATTCGATAGAGCGGAAAATTTAATTTTAGCCCTATAAGTTTCAATACGTACCATAATGGTACTGCGGTATCATTAGAAAGCTTCATTATTACGGAATGTAGCCATGTGTCCAGTTTGTCTGTGAGGCCAATACACTACAGTTTCGATTAAATTGAAAAATCAGTTTTATTCTAATTCAATATCAATAAGTAAGGTGGCCATGAAGAATGAGAAAATTTTGACATTTCAATGATCTATATGTAGTCGAGTCAAATAGGTATTGAAACAATGAATAAATAAATAAAAACTATAACGTCTAGAAAAAAGCTTACCGGTTAGTGTTTTGTGCAAATTTGTTATTATGTTTTTAACCGAAAAACACTTTTATTAATTTGCGGCGTGAATGCTTTATCAAAGCAATGTTTCATTTATTGAACAACATGTTTTTGAATTATTAAAAAAATGTTTCTGATAATATTCACTGAACCACAGAACAAAATAATTTTAACATAAAACGAATGAGAAATTTTACTTATCTGAACAACAGCAGCATCCAACAGTAAGTGACACGTGGTAATCATTTATTATGTATCTACATTACAATAGCAGCGTGGTCCACGTATACGTTGCCGCGTCTTTATTTTGGGGGAATGGGAGGGAGGACCGGTTTAGATAAGCAGCTGCTCTATGAAGCGGTGGATGTCATAGAGATCTCATTATATGATAGATGCTCTGTTATAGTATAGTCTAGACTCCATAGTTTAAGAAAAATACTTACCTGCTACTCCCGCCCGGTTTTTATTACGTATATGTCCATAGTATATGTAAAAGATGCTGTGTGGAATATAAAAGGACTGAGTAGAGAAGATAGAGAAAAATTTTAGATGAGCGGGAATTCATTTCAAATTAAGAAATTAAAAAACTAGAATTCGATTTTGTTTTTGATTAAAATTAGTAACGACCCCCTTTTAACAAACTTTTAAGCATTTAACATGAAAAAACAACCTCCACAACCCCTAACTGAAGATTTCTGGTTAGTTTTGATGAAATTTTGGAAATTGGTCAATTTTTTGGTAAAAAAAATAATAACAAATTTGCACAAAAAACTAACCGGCAAGCTTTTTTCTAGACGTCATCCCGAATCGAATGCACTTTGTTTCATCAAAATCGGTCCATATCATTCGATTTTCGTAATGAAATACCTATTTGACTCGACTAATGGTTGACTAAATCCACGATGATCATGGGATGAAAATTGCAAATTTGTAGAATTTCATACATTCTGTTTTATACCAAAATAGGACCAATGCATTAATTGGGACAGGAGTATTCTCGGAGTTCAATCTAGGCTTCAATACTAAAAATCTGACTAATAAACCAGATCCCTAAACAATGAATGTTTACAATGGCTGATCTCTGCTAATGTCTTCCGATCAAACATAGTCTTGCATTAGAATTACAAGCTTTTAAGGAAATTAATTTCCATCATCTGAGCTCGTAAAATATATGGGATATATACGGAAATAAAAAAATATGTATGCCTTCGATTGCATACGTATATCGAAACAGGTATATTTCGCGAACTAGCGGAAAAGCAGCAAATCCCTCACATTTATGTAGTAAAGACGGAAAAACAAGCACTCCAATCGTGTGATGCACTTGGAACTATATTCAAAATGGTTTGGAATACTACATCTGAATCGAAACACACAACTATTCTCACAAAAAAAAATTGTGTTTACCGAAACTTCATCAAATGACGTTCAGCAGTTCGAATGTCAGCGTAGAAACAGTTCACCTTTGACAAAAACGGATACATTATTGGTTTTTCTAAATATTAATCTTTGAGATGGTAAAAAGGGAATGCCAAGACCAGAGCCAGGTCCAGTCAAAAACTGAGTAAGCTTCCTCTATCTTCAGTTATGTAGTATTTGATCAAATCGGTCAGGGTGCAGGAAAGGATGACCGACAATGAGGTATACCAGTTTTGCGTATTTTATATGAGGTGTAGAACATCACTGTAGCCAGTATTGGACTAGGCAGGAACTGCTGAGAATACCTATAGAAAAGTAAATTGACAAATTGTTCAACTATCAACTAAACAAAAGTTTGTAAAGTCGTAATGCATCTTTTTATCTTGAATTTTTCTCTTTTCCATCCTTGCGTATCTACCATTCTTTGCCACTGCAGAGGAGAACATAGTCTTGAGGGAGGAGGAAAAATAGACAAAGTATCAGGATATCTTCGAGCTACGCACGCTATACTACCCAGGCACAAGGTCGTATAAGTGGTTCTGATCATCGGTGTTTTGGGCGGAATTCGGTCTTCGCTGCATTCGAAATTGGGTTCTGGGTTCAGTAAGATTACCTAGGGCACACGAATTAGGAGTCTGTAGCTACTTAATGACCGGTGGGGAGATGTAGCTTTGGTTAACAGACTTTTCTGGTGCGGCTGCGATGTTGTCGGAGTGCACAGCAGTCCCGACCAGGTATTAATGTAAAAAAAAAATATACATAATCTTGAAGATTTTTGTAAACATGTAGAAAAGTTAATTTCGCGTCTTAATTAAACATTATTTCTTGCGTGGAGAAACATTACGCAAGCCAGAGCATCGCTTGATGAACATTATGGAGACTCCCCACCATCGATTAGCACGATTCACAAGTGGCTTACTGACTTTCGTTATGATAGTATGACCACAGAGGACGCCGAACGTTCTGGTCGTTCAATTGAGGTTACAATGCCAGAAATCTTCAATAAAATCCATGGTATGATATTGGACGATTGACGAGTCAGAGTGCACTTCATTGCTGAGGCTATAGGCATCTCCGCCGAACGGATACGGAACATTTTGCATACATTTTTGGATATGAGAAGGCTATCTGCCGGATGGGTGAGGCATTTGCTCTCTGTTGACAACAAACGCGACCGTGTGACAACCTCAAAGTTATGTTTCGCAATGTTTAAACGCGATAAGGAGAACTTTCTGCGCCATTTCTTAACCATGGACGAAACATGGATTCATCACAACACACTAGAGACCAAAGAACGGTCGAAACAGTGGACTTTCCAACCGAATCGGAGTCGAAAGAGGCCAAAGTGGGTTTATCGGCCAACAAAGTCATAGCGACAGTCTTCTGAAATGCACACGGTATTGTCCTTATCCTTGGAAAAGGCAAGACGATTACCGGCGAATGTTGTGCAGAACTGTTGGATACATTCGACGTCCAATCAGAGCGAAAAGGGCAGCATTTGTCGAAGAAAAAGGTGCTCTTCCATCAGGACAAGGTACCGGCGCATAGGTACACAGTCGCAATGGCAAAATCACATGAATTGCGCTATGAATTGTTTTTTTGTCCACTTTTTTCTGTAGATTTTGCCTCCTGCGATTTTCGTCTATTTCCAAACTGGAAGAAATGGCTCGTCAAAAAGAGATTTGACTGAAACAAACGCCTATATTGAAAGATTGCCGAAATAGTATTATTTGGAAGGGATCGAAAAATTTGAAAAACCTTGATATCGAGCGATAAGGAGATTATGTTGAGAAATAAAATAAGTTTTGACCAAATACAACATTTTTTGTTTAATTTTTCAGTTTGCCCTCGTAAAGCGTCCCTACTAGATACAAGATCTGGAACTCACCGGTGTGTTGTAAATCAGTACTCAGCGATGGATACCGTAGTCATTCGAGGATGCAGTATACATGACACCTGTGATTAATTTATTCTAATCTAACCTAAATCAAGGCAATGCTCGGGTGCATTGCACTTCCCTCGGCAGTCGTTGAAAAATAACTATTCACTCCAATAGAGAATAATAATTGATCATGGGTACCAGGGTCCAATAATAGAAAATCCACCTGTAACTGATTCTACAGATCTCCCACTCTCAAAATCATTGGAACTTGATTCAGAAGGGCGAATCACGTCTCTGGATACATCTATCTTGTCCTCTGCGGCCCATACTCCAAAGTAGGAATGCATTACAACTCCAAAAACTCTACAGACTCTCTTCATTTTGATATCTTGATTTTTATACACAGTTGTTCACAGTGTATTCATTCGTTTGTATTGGTATTCTTGATTTCTTTCACTCAACCGAAAAGGAAAAAGTTACTCTCTCTCTCTCTCTCTCTCTCTCTCTCTCTCTCTCTCTCTGTATTCAGATTTATCGCAACATAATCATGATTTTAGCATCATTCTATATATTTTGGAATTTACAAATCAGTAGATGAATAAAAGTGGGTGTGGAAATAGCATATTCATTCAAGACGAGAATAAATCGTAACATCGACTGCCTCTGAGCAGAGGAAACAGAATTAGATAGAGACATTGCCATTCTTCGAATCAGAAACTCTTCAGGAATACAAGGGTGTACAGGGTGTCCCATTTTGGGTACTTTTGCGGGGTATCTCCTTTATTTTTAAAGATAGAGAGTTGCAGTTTTCGCGACACTGTGCTACTTTTTCGTAAAACTCAAGATGCTGTCAACAGAATTTTCATAGCCCTTTTAGTTTTTAAGATACAGGGCATTTCTGAAAATGTTGCATTTTGTGACCCCCCTCGTATCTCCGTTATCCTTCAACTTATCGAAAAGGTAAAATAACATTCTAATAGTTTTTTTTCCGTAGAATGCAGTGGTGTAGATAACTTTTGTTACATATTTACTGTTTTTGAGTTATATAGCAAACTTATGTTTTTTTTAATGGAACACCCTGTATATTTATAGACTATAAAATTTGTCTTTTTTTCAACTTTTCAAAAATATATGATAGTATAAACTTTTTTTCAGAAACACGCAAATAATTGACAATTTTTAGAAATTAAATACATATTTTAATTGTAGGCCATTGATATTGAAACAGAAATAAACATCAAATCTCTATCGCATTTAAGCTGTTTATTTTCGTTCTTTTGGTATCATTATTCAATAGATATTTATCAATTTTTTCGAATAATGGCAGTTTACGAAAATTATGAGAAATATGATATGATGGTATGTTTTATACAGAGTAATGAAAATTCTGAAGAAGCTTCGGAATTATATTTCCAAAGGTGAGTAAGCTATTATGACTATGAAAATCTCTATTATCATTTTAATTTTTGCTTGTTAGATATCCAGAAAGAAGGCAACCGTTTTTTGGGATATTTGTCCGTTTAAAAGCAAATTTAGTTGAGCACGGATCATTTGTTCACCCGCGCCCTAAAACATACAACAAAGAGAACAGGGAAAGAAAAGAGATAGATACTTTAGGATATATAGAAGCAACACCTTCGTCCTCATGTAGAAAAATTGAGAAGGAAATTGGTGTGCCAAAAACTAACGCTCAGAGGATCTTGAAGAAATATAAGTATCATCCATACAAATTTAATATACTACCAGTTTTGCCAGTGGTATTTGCAACAAATCGATGCTAACGATTTATTTGGCAGACTTGTTATCTGGTCAGACGAATGCTTTATTTCAAGTGCTGGCATTTTCAATCGTCACAATACCAGGAACTGGCGTAGTGAAAATCTGCATTTAATGTTTGAAAGGGCACAACAAGGACGCTTTGGAGTTGGGGTTTCATGTTTTATTTTGAGTAGACATATAGTTTATAGGATTTTTGAAGGAGGTCTTACAGCACGTAGATACCTAGAAATTCTTGAGGAAGTTATTCCAGAACTGCTCGAAAACATTCCATTAGCCCAGTATAATGCTGTTTACCTACAGCAAGATGGTGCCCCAAGTCATAACTCTAGGCTCTTAAGGGCCTTTCTAAATAATAACTTTGCTCAAAGGATGGATAGGTACCAACGGACCTGTTAGATGGCCTCCACGATCACCAGATCTCTCAATTTTAGATTTTTTTTTATGGGCTTATATACAAAATGAAGTATATAAAACTCGATATGACGGCATTGCAAAACTTCGAGAGGCAATTCATTTAGCTTTTCGAAATCTGCGAATGAGAACAATGGTTCTTTTGAACGCTATTCAAAGAATCTCAAAGATGTGCCAATTTTGCATTAGAGAAAATGGTGGTCAATTTGAACATCACATTTAATTTTTTTTAATAATGTTATTTTTTTGTGTTTTTGTTATATTGTCACTTTACGCCACAAAACTGTTGTTACAAACTTACCGTTAGAAAAAAGATCTATGGGAATTTTTTTTAATAGATACCTATATACAAGGTATCCAATTATTTGTTAGTAATATGTAAGTTGCACTTGTTTATTATTGTTATCCATAGCCTACTATTAAAATATGTATTTAATTTCTGAAAATTGTCAATTATTTGCGTGTTTCTGAAAAAAAGTTTATACTATCATATATTTTTGAAAAGGTAAAAAAAAGACAAATTTTATAGTCTATAAATATACAGGGTGTTCCATTTAAAAAAACATAAGTTTACTTTATAACTCAAAAACAGTAAATATGTAACAAAAGTTATCTACACCACTGCATTCTACGGAAAAAAAATCTATTAGAATGTTATTTTACCTTTTCGATAAGTTGAAGGATAACGGAGATACGAGGGGGGTCACAAAATGCAACATTTTCAGAAATGCCCTGTATCTTAAAAACTGAAAGGGCTATGAAAATTCTGTTGACGGCATCTTGAGTTTTACGAAAAAGTAGCACAGTGTCGCGAAAACCGCAACTCTCTATCTTTAAAAATAAAGGAGATACCCCGCAAAAGTACCCAAAATGGGACACCCTGTACATTGAATCCCTTTTAATAGGAAATGAATGACGTGATTCAGATCAGCTGGAAAGAATGCTAATATTCTATCGATATTATCTTTCCTGAGCGATAAATAACGAAACTATTAAATATACTCTTGATAGTATTATTAAACCAAAGTAGAAATAACTTTGAAACAATGACAGAACTAAAAATTAATGTCTGCTAGAAAGTAAAATAAACGTTCCAAATTATTGCAACTGCTCAAAATTATCTCCTCCAATGGCAAGACAGTGCAACTGATCATAAAAACTCCCACGCACATTGTTAAACATATCGTGTCGCTAATCACACCCGGAGAATTTTCCATTATCATACGCAGGTCGGGAAAAATAGTAGCCCTAAATTCCTGGAATCAATTATCAATAATGTTTGGCTATATATTTTCGACGAACTCGTTTCAAATCGTAACATTGCCCACGTCATCAAATATAGTGGGTATTCGATGCCTCTTTGTTCAATGAAGTTCATATTCCATTTTGGAGATCCCACTGTTTATGGATACAATAATCAACATTTTGTTATTCATGCGTAAATTTAATTTTGATACGCAATTCCGTATTATATCTTCTGAATAATTGTTTGGTTTTGATATCATACAGCTGTGAATGAAAATATAAGAGAACAAAGCAGATTGAATGTCTTTATTTGGAGAAGTTGAATTTACGAGTGAACAATTATAAGAAACCGACGTGATCAAAGTACACAATTGTGGAACGGAATGGAAATAATTGCCCCAATTAGAAGTATAGATTGCAGATGTTGTTATTAGAAAATGGGGTCTGGGGTGCAATCAGTTCTAATGCACCAAATCCAATCATCACTGTTATATACTCGTACTCGTAGATAATTATTCATACAATAGCAATGGAACATAATGTGGTCAACCTAACATGCATCCAATAACCCATTATAACAAGTTCACATAAATGCTCCAAATTACATAGCATAGATACGTAATACAGAGATCTGAAAACATATATCGATACCTTAAAGCAACAGTGAGATAAATCAGGAAAAATCGATTTTGAGACAACTATGCCAACTGGTAGCTGGAATCAATCAAATTCAATGCAACAGAGATATATCCAGATAAATATAAATAGCAATGTGGTATAAGGTGAAACTCAATGTTGTAATTTTCTCAAATCGCTTATATTTTCAATGCAACACTGTTGCTTTATACCTGGCAATAGTGGCAAGTCTTCTCATTCCACTATTTCTGCTGACAGAAGTGTGAGTGTAGTTGCGCGTAAATCTACGCAAATACTAGAAAGTAATAAAAAAAGGCATTCTTTTACTTAAAGAAGTATGGTATCAAGAGGAAAACGACTTTGTGCCGAAGATACAGGGAATTAATTATTCTTTACAACAATTCTGAACAGATTTGAAAGTGTGAGGTTATGTATATTATAATTATTGTATTGTGTGAAAATGCACTTTTAATTTAGCGGAGGTGAACAATTATGTATATCCGAGAAAATTTGATGGTTGTTTGGAGCTAATTGAGTATTAATTTCTAGCTGATCATAACTGAACTGGATACTGATAAAAGAGTTACTTCCTATTTTTTTAAGTCCTTACGCCCATTCAAATTAATATTATACTTTCAGCTACAGAACAACCAACACAGAGTAACGTAACGCAAGAGGGGTGTGGTGACTTGTTGTTACCAAATGAAAGGTACACTATGTTCCTTTATCTGCTTGGTTTCAATTAATATGTTCTTCATGCTTTCCTATTTTTACCAAGACACTTTATTATCCGAATTACTTATCGAAAAGTTTCCTTTCCGATATTCGTTTAGGGACGGACAGGGGTTAAATGATTGTGGACATTCACAAAGCGTGTCGGAACTTGTTAAAATGAATGAATGAATTTTCAATTCTTGGTAGCTTGTTTTCGGAGCCGAACGTGTGTTTTCAATAGAAACTATTATTAATATGAATTATAATGGATGAACAAACGGCTAATTCAATCGAAACGTGACACAATTTGTGGAACTGCTCGCTCTTGATTAAGTGGATGTGTACCTTACCTTGAGTCTTTGAAAAACATATTTTCCAATAAAACAAATTCTATATCGGAGGATGAACGTATTGACAAAATCTGCTTTGAACAGGCTGATAACCAGCGTCCTATGTGTACGAACCACCGGTATTCAGTACGGAAATTAGGCTCTGAATAACCTGTTTGCTTTCTTTGTATGTGTATACTGAAATTGGAGAAAGATAAATTTAGTCAAATTGGCGACCGTTCACTTCAAAGGAACTGTTAATGTTCGAGATTGTAATCAATCGATTGAATGAACGAAGTGAAGTTTAAGGAAGCACTCATCTGAATTTTCATTTGTTTTCATTCTGTTTGAATAAGATTATGTTCATTATCGATCGATACGTTCTTAGAGTATTCCAAACAGACAATGGTACCTAGAGATATGTGTTATTGCTCCTCCCCACTATAAAATAGACGTGTTCTATAGTTGAAAAATTGTATATACACAAAATTCATTGTCCCTCTATATTAGCAGTGCAGTAATAGATGGTTCGGATATAATTGAATTACTGTGTAACACAGCATCAACTCCCCTTTATAATATCGGTCTTGCATGTTACCAAGAGGCTTGTAATAGCACAGCGATGCCATCATAACATGCTAATCTGATAATACTAAAGAGCTCTTACTGGGTAGATTCAACTTATTATAGGTTCATGTTCCACATTCAAAATGTGAATCATTCTAGGCAGAATTTGATTATGTCAAAGCTTCTACCAGAAAACTGATATGTAACTGCTTCTCATTCTGAGAATTTTGAATATTCTTTTCTATGAATATGATTGAGCCTTGCTTAGCAATAATATCAAATTATAGGATGGATCTCAGCGAGTAATTTGATAATTGAATGGAAACAAACAAAATTATGTACTTCATATTCCGTCCAATATAGTAGAGTAATTTAAGTCGAAAAATAAGGATTATCGGTAAAAATTTTTAGATTTGACGCGACCCGGTGGGAAAGTTGTGTTTTGGTGAGTAAAACAAGAGTCAAAAATTTCTACCGTCCAAACCCGCCGCATCCCCCTTTTTTTGGCGAAAAAGGGGTAATTTGGCCTTTTTTAGGGGTGGAATATCAAAAAAAAATTAGTAACTCTGGTCCTAGTGAAAATTAAGGTACCAAACTAGAACCCTTTTATTGTCATAGTCCATAGAGCCTCCAGTTCAAATTTCAAGTTGATCCGACATCCCCCCTCCTCTTAATAGATATATATATACGTGTTTATGTGACCAATCTTGAAAATGGGCTAACTCTGGCAAATTTCAACCGAATTGGCTGAAATTTGGACTGAAGCTGGGGTTTATAGTCACAAAATAGCTCTCCAAATTTCAAGCTGAAAGATTAAATAGTTTAGCTGAAATTCGAGTTTCAGTCAATTTTTTAGCTAAAATTCGAATCCAGATATCTCATGTCGTTTTCATCCAATCGTGACGTGCTTGGGCGGAAAATGTAGGTAATTGCATATACTTTTACCCGATATCACTCACGATCATAATTATTTTTATATTCTCTCATTTTTTTGACGTTTTTTATATATATATCCAGTGTATATAGTACAACGAGTTCAATTAATCGGAAGAGAAAGCATCACTAATAGAGAAAAATATATGATATATCTGTAAAATAAAAATGTAAAAAAAACCGAAAAAATGATAAAAAAATAAGGAAAAAAAATAAAAAAATTCAAAAAAAAACAAAAAAAAAAAACGAAAAAATACAAAAAAACCAAAAAATAAATATATATAAAAAAATACATATAAAAAAAACCGTATAAGATAGGGGAGTTTAATGCTGATATCCCTGGGACGAAACGGTTAATTAATAATCATCCATAATAACGTCAAAAAAATGAGAGAATATAAAAATAATTATGATCGTGAGTGATATCGGGTAAAAGTATATGCAATTACCTACATTTTCCGCCCAAGCACGTCACGATTGGATGAAAACGACATGAGATATCTGGATTCGAATTTTAGCTAAAAAATTGACTGAAACTCGAATTTCAGCTAAACTATTTAATCTTTCAGCTTGAAATTTGGAGAGCTATTTTGTGACTATAAACCCCAGCTTCAGTCCAAATTTCAGCCAATTCGGTTGAAATTTGCCAGAGTTAGCCCATTTTCAAGATTGGTCACATAAACACGTATATATATATCTATTAAGAGGAGGGGGGATGTCGGATCAACTTGAAATTTGAACTGGAGGCTCTATGGACTATGACAATAAAAGGGTTCTAGTTTGGTACCTTAATTTTCACTAGGACCAGAGTTACTAATTTTTTTTTGATATTCCACCCCTAAAAAAGGCCAAATTACCCCTTTTTCGCCAAAAAAAGGGGGATGCGGCGGGTTTGGACGGTAGAAATTTTGGACTCTTGTTTTACTCACCAAAACACAACTTTCCCACCGGGTCGCGTCAAATCTAAAAATTTTTCCCATCAAAATGCTTAGATTACTCCACTAATAGTTGAATTTGTAAATATAACTGCATTAGGTCAACTGAAATCTAGTTCAATTCGTTAAAGATGAAATTGATCAAACAACAGACACTGGATACTATATTACGATAATATCATATTTCACCCAGAAACATGCTTGAGATAATATTATTACCTGAAACACTGTTTCGTCGACTTTAACAACTCGATAGTCAAAATGTCAGAAGAGAATACTGTTACTGTTTATTTACGACTGAACTTAGCAGCTCTCTTATTGCACTAATCTATTCTGTGCAGTAATTTCTAAGAAATACCGGCTTTGGTGACCGTGGCCGTTTCTGCCGCTATTATTATGGTCATTATAATGGGTATTCCCATATAATAATTAGGAAATCGAAAATGAATCGTTCTTAGAGTTAACCGCTTTTAAGAGGTGGCCGAAAATAGAGGTATTACTGGTAAAACCTGGAAATAGCGGCCACAAATGTGAACTATAGAGAGCAGACCGCTATTGAGAGGGTAGAAAAGAATTTGGTTTTATCTATGTTCGTTTTGTGAACAGCTATATAATAATTATATAACGGCGAATGAAATACTTAGGTACTACAAAAATCATGCTACTGATGAATATGTTAATTAAAACGACAATGACTAATTCAATACTTATTTATTGTAAGTTACTTATTACATATATGTATGCAAATGGTTATAGTTTTTTGAAAAATTGCTCCAATGATATTTGTTTCAAGTTTTTCAGCTTCATTTGAAATGATAGACTCATCTAACATTTCAATAAAAGCTGAACAACTATTGAGGCAAGTTCAGTTTTATTGTTACTGAACAAAAAGTTTCGAATATCGATAAGCTTTTAACAAGTTTCACCCACATATTGAATGATTAATGTGCGAATTTCATGTTCTTTATTATCATTTTCACTGTCAGAATCTGATTCCCCATTGCGCAATTCAGCTATGATTTCTTGAATACAAGAACTGGGGTTTTCAGTCAATACACTTTGATCGATAGATGCATAGTTCTCTGGACTTACTCCATTCATGATGGTTAATGGAGGAAATAGAATCTGATCTGCCTCGTCGAGAATGTCCTCATGTTTAACAGCATTCAAAAATCCCGCCTTCAAGTTCTTCATTCTAAATTCTTCATTCATTTTCTGCATTGTAATTATAATTTCCCAAATATATTGTCACATAAACTGCATTTTTTGTTGTTGAATAGTTTACTATTCAGTTTGAGACGTGCATCAGTGAAATCCTACCATTTTCAACAGGGTGTTTCAAATTCGAACCACATTTTGGAAAATATAAGAGATACGAGGATGATTTAAATGAGGCAAAGTTGCGCATTCTGATGCTTTACAAAACGTCATTTGCAAATTTTGAAAATTACGAATGCTTCACATATTTGAAAATAACCGAGATTTTTTATTTTTTGCTGACTTCATTTGGAATGATATCTCAAGCAATTATTGATACTTTATCGTTGTTATTTGTTTCCCTCTACAAGAAGACCTTGCCAAATTTTAAATCCGACGTTTCGTTTTTGGAAATCATCATCAACTTTATTTATTTAAATATGGCCATAACATTTTTATTTTTAATTTAGAATTCTATTTGTACTCTAAGGAAATTGATGTATAGCATGTTTGAATTTTTCAACGGTTTGACGTTTTAAAAAAAAATATGTTATTATCACATACTCATTTAAATTATCAACATGGTGAAACCATTTCATAGAAATATAATAATGTATCACGTTTAAGCAACAACAATTATTACTTAGATCTACGCAATTCATCGACAGTAAACTATGTCTAATTAATAATTATACTTCAATTTAATATAATGATATAAAACACTTTTACTCTGTTCTTTATCACATATATTATAGAAACAAATCGTGACTATAGTTTCGACACTAGCGTGTCATCTTAAAATGATAAATAAAAAGACAAAAATTAGCTTTTATCCCTTCATAAAAGACAAAGATAAATCATTAAAATATGTTTCTTCAACTTATTTTGGTCCTATAAGCAAAAAAATTACAAACATGTTATCCCATCATAACCTGATCATCAGCTTTAAACCCCCAAACAAATTATCTCATATTCTGCCCAATGCGAAAGATAAAACTGACAAATTTGAAAGACCCGGAGTTTATAAGCTAATTTGTTCAGAGTGTGATAGTTTTTATATAGGTAGATCTTGTGGTAACATAGCAGTTAGATATAAAGAACGTTTTCGTTCCTTTAAAAATAATAAAACCGATTCTTCATTTGCAAATCATATTTTAGAAACAGGTCATACCTTCCCTAATTTGAATGATGTCCAAATTTTACATAGTCAAGATAAAATTAAAAAACTGAATATATTAGAGTCAATGGAAATTTTCAAAGGAATGGAAATGTGTGATCAAAAGATCCTAAACGATCCACTAGACTTATACTACAGTAATCTCTTCAATGTATTAATAACTTGATTTTCGTATTTTTAAAGTCCGTATAATAAATATACCCGCACCACTAAGGTCCTAACGGAATTACCTAATCACCTCACCCCCTCTGGTTCTTCCTAGAACTATTTCCTATAGTCATAAAATCTGTTTGTATTCCTTCTTCAACCTATGTATAGTAGATATAATATTTGTTGAATTCATACCTTCGTTTTCGTTTGAAGATGACACGTTTAGTGTTGAAACTATAGTGACGACTATATTAAATATCAGTGATAGTATAACAAAGTAGTTTTATTTATTATTCCAATTCTTTTATTATTTTCTTATTCCACTTAAACACATAATAATAAGTTCTCTTTCCAATGCACTAACGCAACCAGTCCTATCTTCCAAAGTATGAAATGAAGTAATTCTTGTCTGACTCTGTTGTTCGGTATGAAACAATACCTAGGGAGGTTCCTTTTTCGAATCGTTATGCAGCTGGTTCTGAATAATAAGCTAGTAAATTGAATTCAAAAACTAGACCAATACTTGGATTGGTGCCCGAACCATCTTCTTTTGAAAACTTAACTGAATAATCTCAATGAAGACCCTGGTACATCTATCCTCAGAACAGTTACCACAATTGTACGAAAAATTTCACGTGCCTCCATGGTTTCTTTGATTTTTTCATAAAATTACCTGTAATAATTTACCGTGATTTCATGCATTGACCATATATCCAACTATCAACAATGAACTACAGACTTATTTTTCTCTTATCTGATAGTATCTCAAAATAATAAATTCAAATCATTAAAATTAATGAATGGACTTATTACAGTGTGTACACAGTATATAGTTTTGAGTCTAAAAATATATCAAATTATTTGGTACAATACAATCATTGAATTATTGTTATTGTTAAATATTCTTGGCCATTTAACTTATCATCCTATATCTCACAAGAATATAAATAAGCATAATCAATCGGCAGAACACAAAAAAACAGAAATCAATGTGAAGACAAAAACTAACTCAGTGGACAATAATTCCTTGCTTCTGTATAACCACAAACAACCTGAACTACATGAGAACAAAATAAAATTTTAATTCAAGCTGATTAGCCTGATACTAATGCATACGAAACACGATGGATTGATTTTGATTCGGACAATAGTTTGCATGACCCTGACTATCGGCAGCCAGTGGAATTAGAAGACAACGATGATGATTTTGTTGAAGAGGATGTTGCAGAAGAAGGCAAACACTGTTAGTTGTGGAGGAAAACGAACAGGAGCATCATGTGATAATGAAAAGCAGGAAAAGAAGAAGGCGTGAAGGTACATGAAAAATAAACATCAAAAAACTTTTTGGTACAAGAAAGAAAGAACTAAACAATAGAAGAAAAAAATTAATTCCACCTGGTGAACCAACAGGTTCCTGAGCTTAGAATGTAGTAATGTTTGTAGCTTTGTATGTTGAAATAGTGCCTGTAGAGAGGGATAGACCTAATACAGGTAAACGCGAAGAAACTACGAGTATAAGTCACACGATACGATATCACTTTTAGCTGGGTGAAATAAGAACTAGAGTATGTGCAACAATGTTCCTTAACACAAGCAATTTCTACAACCTTTGTAACCACGGCATTGAAGAAGAAAATACCGAGTGGTGGCGATATTACTGAAACTGATGCTAGAGGTAAACTTGGAAAATATGCAAAAATACCAGACTTTGTAAGACAAAATGTGCCAGATCTAGAAAGCCGTCTAAAGTTGTCAAAAATGTACAGTCTGTATAGATCTGAATGTGGAGAAAACAACCTACCAGAACCTCTTGTTGCGAAGGATTGGCTGTACTTTGGAATCTTCAACACAGAGTATGATCTATCGATTAAGCCACCCGATAACGATACTTGTGATCAGTGTGAATATTTCTCAGTGAGATTGCGAGACGTGCAGAATAATGAGAAGAAAAATAGAATAAATGGAGAATACCATCTAGCAGAAGCTTCTAGAAGATATGACAAAGACAAAGAAGATGTTTCAGGAAGCAGCTTTGAAAACATAATGCTATGCGTGGACCTATAAAAATGTCTTCGAACCCCACTTTTGTCCAATTCTCAGAGTTTTTACTCGTTAAAATTGTGGACATACAATTACACGTTGTAAGATGCAACCAACAAAAAAAACGACATGCATCATGTGTGACCATGACAAATATTAAGTCGGACCATGAGCACATTACTATTTGGTCCGATTGCTGTCCCTCGCTCCAATAAGGAGAGACCTAAGTCCGACGAAAACGAAGATCAATAGCGTTTTTTGATTCATTATTTATCGCAACTTTTCTAATTTGAATTTCACTTTGCTTTTGTGTTTTTCCTCTATATTTTACCGTTTATTTCGAATTTTTAAGTTCATAACATTTTACAATAAAAAACTAAATTCTTGAGATGCCTAATTCCTTGTGGAATAACACCGTAATATAGATTTTGCTCAAAGTAAAATTGTATTTTGTATTTATTAATTGTCTATTTTTGGCAATTTGGAATGTCATATCTAATTTGAATTTAGGGAATCTCTTCATTGACTAACTCGACTCCGAAAGAACTGCATTGTGACAATTGTAAAAAGAAAATTTCCTCCAAATTACAACATTAACAAAGTTACAGCGATTTTAGGTGGGAGAAGAAATTCAAATCGTTTTCCTGTGAAAAGTTCTATTTGCAGAATAATTTGCTATTCATATCCATTTATCACCACTTTGTCCTAATTTTAGTCACAAAATAGACGCATTGAAAGTAGCATATAACGCCAGAATTAGACTAAATCATATGGAATGCCCAAATGGTGCCTGTTTGTTTTGGACCTTCGCCAAGGCAATTAGAAGAAATTCCTCTTCTAGCTCATTCCCTCTCCTAACCAGTGATGGAGACACACTGGCTACAACAACACAGTAACACAATAAAAAGCCAAAATTTCTGCTGAAATGCTTATAGGAAATTCCACTTTGAATCTACAAGTGAAGGGTCTTCCTAATTATCAATGTGATCGATAATCATATGCCTGAAATTGTCCTCCGCTAGAGCTCAATTAGGAGCATTCTTCTTGATGTCCCAAAATTAACACCAGTTCTTTCAAGAATATTTTTTGAAGAATCTGGTGCATTCCCTCCCAGCTGGAAGATAACCAGAGTCATACCAATTCAATATAACGGAAAAGAGACATTTCTTCACAATTAAAGACTCACTCCTATCTGTGATATCTGAAATCATAGAGAAAGCAATCAACATCGAACTCGACCAATATTTCGAGTTTCAAAGTTGGAAATGACCAGCAGTCTGGCTTCCGGCACCAGACATCAATAGAGAATCTGTTTGTTACGACTCTCATATGATTCAATGGCTATCAACGTTGGGGCACCACAAGAACCTGTGTTTCCACCAACTTGTTTCTTCAGCTATGGTTGGTGATGTCACAGGAATTGACCTCTATAGAACATCCTGCAGAGGTGGACGAACTCTGCCTTTCCTATTGATATGTCCAAGGTCGGTGCTTTTCGGAAATTCCGTCCCTTATTCCACCATGAGCAATTCCATATAGGCAGACTAGACGAGCTCAGACTGTACATATTTTCATTGAAACCTGCAGAACTTAATTTTTCTACCTGACGGGAAGTTGTGAAAGTCTTTGCTCAGGAGATGTTTCCAAGTACTTCGTGGAAGTTATAAAAATAGTTATGGGGTTCCTTCGAGTATAGTTATTTGTCATAAAAAAAAGGATAGCGAGGTATGAATGAACGAGCCGGAGCCACTTTGATGGTTTATACAAAGAAGGGGGGTAGGTATAGGTATGCTTCTGCCAATATGCAAATATTGTTGTAATCCCTGAAAACAATATTTACGCCATGTTTTAGCGCTTAATATTCATATTTTGCTCAGTACAAGACGATTGACTCAATAAAGTCATCATCAGACTGAACTAAATTGGGAATTAAAATGTGCCCGTTTGAATAATATTTGTAATTAATAGGATATATAAGGTATAACCCTCAGCTGGAGATGAATTTGAATCCACTAGATTGCTTTTCCGCTTATACATTTCCATCCCTCCTGAATAACCTAGATAATTATCATTACTGACTGATAAACATTCTTTAGAAATGGTGTGACCTGTATTTGGAATATATTCGGCAAACTGATTTTTCAAGATTATTTCCCTTTATGTGAACAAAATGTTCTTTATAACAAGTAAGAATATTCCTTCTACTTTAACCCACATAGCGTTTTGAATATGACTCACAATCGATTTTGTAACTCTCGGATTTGTCTGAAGCCTTATAAAAGGTGGTGCCTGATGAACGGTTTGTTCTTACATATATAAACGTGTTGTATTGCATTTTCAGAAAACAAATTATGGAATTTATTGATTACTGAAGCATGATAAGTGAAAATTTTGGTTAATTGGTTACCTTCAAATTTCCTTTTTTGTCTTGCAATTATGTTTTTTATCAAAGATTGTCTCATGTGGTCAGGTCTGCTGTTCTGGCAATTCCAGTAATAGGTAGAATTGTTGATGGAAATTCAGAACTGTCAAGGCGGAATATGCGTTAGCGTTTCTTGATTCATTAAGGTTATTCAGCAAATGTATATTCCCGCATTGGGTCCAAATAGTGAACGAAATTCACTTGAAATTTCAACGCGAACTAGATATGATGCTCAAAATTCACTGGCATAAGAATTTATTGTCGTACCTTCAGCTGCCTTCGAGTTATTGACCAGATCGGTCCGTCGAAATACTTGACGCTATTCGCTTTGTTTCGCTCACTGATCGGTGCGCTAACTGTCTGGACGATTGTATAAAAAACCATGTCCTCATTTGAAAAGCTGTACGTGTCATAAGAAATACAGGGAAGAGCTGTTTTTGATTTACACATGAGGAACTGTGTTATGACCACGCTACGAACGTGTCGTGCCACTGACTGCTGCTGTCGCTTCGGAGCAAGTTTTCGACGATCTTAACACGGTGTTGCTGCCCTCGCTGCAAAATTCGTGTCTGATCAGGGTAACTCATACATTAAGCAAAGATGGCAGAAAATATCAACGAAGAACGTTTAATTATACTTGTACAAGTACATGAAGGTTTATATAGTCTGGTACATGTTAATTACGATAATAAGTGGTAAAATACATTATATGGAAAGACATTGTCCTAAGCTTGTGTACAACTCGTGAATTCAATTATTATTAATTTTCCAGTTTCATAACCTAAGATTCATAGTTGTTGCTTGCAAAAATTAATGGACAATGTTACGGGGATACTAGTCGGGCTTTGCAAAGGAGGAAAACAAAAAGTGGCCAGGCTGTATACAAATTTTGAAAAAATGGAGATATGAGACCCTAATGGAGTTTTTAAGACCATTTTTACATGAAAGAGGGTAAGTAATATTGGACAAATTAATTTCAGTGTTTATCACTGACTTGTTTTGGTAGAGGACCTGGTGGAGGATGAGATGGAGGCAGATTAACTATGTGATGGTTCAGGGTTCATATAAGAATCTCAGGTTAACGACACCGATTCAATTTCCAGCGTGCCATCGTTGAATCGAGGTCGACAACTTCAAAAAATTTAATATAGCGAGTTAGAATAGATAAAAGTAGAAGAAAGTCATATGTTTCGTTAGGTACATCCTCAAAAGGAGCAGCCCATGCTAATGACAATTTATCTGATGTATTGACGAAGTTTGTCAAATTCAAACAATCAGAATCTGCACAGAAAATAGCCAACATAGAACTTGCTGCTGTTACCCCGAAAAAAAGAAATTTACTCTACTTTTTTGATGAGACAGCAGAAACTATTTTGAGTTTTCCTGAATAAGAACAGGCTGAAACAAAGCGATACATATTTAATTTAATGAATAAGAAGCAAATTGATTTCCTTCGAGGTTCACGGCAGCCATCATTACAAGGAGCCCAAATTGGTTATTATCCACAACCACAACACTATACCTCCACTGGGTTTACGACCATATGTCATGGGCATATAATGTGAAATGTCACTCAAACAATAACTCTTATACAAACTTTTGATAAAAACACTATAACATTAACTTAAGGAAAATTGAAAAAGAATCACGTACTGTTTCATCTACATCATTGTTTCATTCATGTTTTTATAAGGTATCTTTAGATATTATATAGTTAATTTCAATCAATTATCATCGGTTAATTATCAACTATGTTTATCATTTTTTCTAATGTTTTGAGTATTGTATATAATATAGAATTGAATTCAGGATATTACTTCATTTCTAATGCGTAATGCTTCCCTATAGTCTAGTGAAGATACGACTTTAACTTCGAAATTTTGCTGCTATTGATGGATTTGGACGTTTTTGGGCTCAAAATGTTCGAGAAAGCGGTACGAATCAGAAGACCCCATTTTGAACCTGCGCTTTTCATTTTCCGATTTGTTAACTAACAATTAAGCCTTCTTTAATTGTTAATTTGGACCGATAATTTACAAATACATTTCATGGAACAATATATGAGGAAATTGGCTGAAAATGGTTACTCGAGAGTTTTGAAGGTCGCTGATCACGAATTCAACATCAGAATCGGAAAATTCGACACTCTTGGCCGGAAAACTCTATATTTTCATGGAAATTACCAAAATCTGTAAATGTTGAATCATGGACGTAAGAAAATTCACTCGGGGGTTTTCGAGGTCGCTGATCACGAATCCGATATCAGAATCGGTAAATACTATACTGTTGACCGGAAAACTCGACATTCTCATGGAAATTACCAAAATCTGTATGTAAATGTTGAATTAAGGACGTCAAAAAATTCACTCGGGGTTTTTTGAGGTCGCTGATCATGAATCCGATATCAGAATCGGAAAATTCTATACTGTTGAACGGAAAACTCGACATTTTCATGGAAATTACCAAAATCTGTAAATGTTGGATTAAAGACGTCAAAAAATTCACTCGGGGGTTTTCGAGGTCGCTGATCATGAATCTGATATCAGAATCGGAAAATTCGACACTCTTGGCCGGAAAACTCGACATTTTCATGGAAAATACCAAAATCTGTAAATCTTGAATTAAGGACGTCAAAAAATTCACTCGGGGGTTTTCGAGGTCGTTGATCACGAATCCGATATCAGAATCGGAAAATTCTATACTGTTGACCGGAAAACTCGACATTTTCATGGGAAAATAAAACCCAAATCTGTGAATTAATCATGAATTACGAATTTCTAAAATAAATTATGAATCACGAATAAATGAATCGAATGAATGAATTCTGAATTTCTAATGAATGACTGGATGGCTTATGAATTTTTCCATAAAAAAATTATGAATGACTAATAAATGAATCGATGAAAGAATTATGATTTTGAATAAATTACTGAATGAATTCTGAATCTCTTGAAATAAATTAGGAATTTTTATTATTTTCATTGTTGGATAAGGGTCATCATCGTCTGCTTGTCTTTCCGATATTTAAGGGATGATTGTTTCTGAGAATTTCAAATTTTTCTCAAGATTTATTGTACAGCAAATCAAGTTTTAATTGTAAGAAACCCGAGTCTCGTAAAGCACCACCTACCGACGATAATGTTGAACATATTTACGAAAAATTAGACCCAAAAAATCCATCAAACATATTAATCTCAAAAAACGGATGTTGATCAGAGACCCCAAAAACCCATATAGAAGCATATTACTCACAATAAACGAACAAAGTTGTTTTGCAACCCTAAACTTGCCACTTGTAGTGATATTATGCGCCCCAAATGCTCCGATATTTTCAACTTCATGATGCATGATCAGCTACCTCGGAAACCCCCGAGTGAATTTTTTGACGTCCTTAATTCAACATGTACAGATTTTGGTAATTTCCATGAAAATGTCGAGTTTTCCGGTCAACAGTATAGAATTTTCCGATTCTGATATCGGATTCGTGATCAGCCACCTCGAAAACCCCCGAGTGAATTTTCTTACGTCCATGATTCAACATTTACAGATTTTGGTAATTTCCATGAAAATATCGAATTTTCCGATTCTGATGTTAGATTCGTGATCAGCGACCTTGAAAACCCCCGAGTAACCATTTTCAGCCAATTTCCTCATATATTGTTCCATGAAATGTATTTGTTAATTATCGGTCCAAATTGACAATTAAAAAAGGCTTAATTGTTAGTTAACAAATCGGAAAATAAAAGGTTCAAAATGGGGTCTTCTGACTCGTACCGCGTTCCCGAACATTTTGAGCCCAAAAACGTCCAAATCCATGAATAGCAGCAACATTTCTTCATTTTTTATTTTATTGGCTTACTTAGACTAGACTACTGAACCCATAATTTCTGATATTCGTTGAGCCTTGTGGCTCGTTTTCGTCACTAAATGCTGAGTGTATTGTATCATTCCTCAAAAAGTTATTTAAGCAACATGAGGCAAGTATTACTTTAATGACGTTTTTGAGTTTCATTTGAATTTTCTTGTAAAATATTCTAAATATTTTTGAACTACAATACCAAACGCGTTTTCAGATGCCCCTCTTGTTCTTGAACATCTATAGTTGAAAACAGATTTGGATTCGTCATCTCCTATAGTTTTTCCAGAGTATGGTCGTAAGAGATATGACTTCAATGGAAACGCTTCATCTCCGACTAGAACATAAAGTAACCTCTCATTAGAATTCCAGACCTTTTCAGAATCATGTTTATTTTCCTAAAATACTATGAAAAAATAGTCTCCCGTCGCTAGACTTCCCATATCCTCCTACATCAACAACTATAAATTCATAGTTTGCATCAAGTAAGACAACAGAAAATGGCTTTTTATAATCATAAAACAGCGAGCCACCGTCGTGTGGTGCTTTCCGCCAATGGCACCGATACAGTTGGGAAATTGCCATAGTTTGAAAAAGTCTCAGGCAATATTCATCCATCTATCTTCAGTTGGAGTAAGGAGTTCCAATGGTGAGAGCCGGTTCCAGATTGATTCACATGTTAATATTATAATAGAACTCAACGTGGTAGAAGAAATTCGATAACTAAAGCTAAGTGAAATTTGTCACTTGAAACCAGAAGCCTTTAAAACATTTTACTGTTAGTTAAAGCATTAACAACTCCAAAAGTAATTTTTTTATACCTTAAGCATACTGCTAGTCTTTCATCTGGGCCAATACTAGAACGCCATTTTCTATTTTTCTTCTCTCAGATTCCACCAAATTTAATAACACTTCAAATTTTCTCACGCTCAATCTAAAATATTGAAAAACTTTTGCGTGATCGTTTTTTAATCGACAGAAAATTGTATGAAACTCTGCCCCTTCCCCTCTTGCTAAATACACATCGTGAATCCAGTATCTTTTAGGATACTTCTTCACTTTTTCTCTTTTTTTCAATACTTGTACACATGCTGCTATTATGGTTGAATTCCCTTCTGAAGAGTCCTTATTGTTCACAGGCTTGTTGTCAATTTATAACTGCCAATTATTTCTCACGGTTGCAAACCACGAAAATTGCAGTCCCGTTCTACATGTAAAAATGCTATCGATACACAACGGTTGCACACAGCCAGACATAGCACGGTTCTACATGTAAAAATGTGTCTCTTTACCTTAAGACCAGACAGACTGCGGCTCACGCTCTTGTTGTTTTCGCATGAGCCGATCGGTTCGCCACACTCACTCACTTCATATTAACCCTTTGGGCATATGTGTAACGTACCTCCTAGTACTTTTGATTATTTGGTCTTAAAAACGAACAATCAACCTCGACAAGCTACTTAATTGTACAAGTATGTCGTGTCGCACTGTAACAATGGCAGTACATCACGAATCACAGAATAGCTGCAGAAAACTTTCCCTATTTCTTTGGAAAATCATTGAGCTCAATTTTTCTCCACAAGAATATCAGTTAAAAGTAATCACTATCGACGATATTCTAAATGCAAAGGGAATTCATTTAAAATTTACACCAGAAGATGAAATTTGGATCCGCCGTTATATTCACGGCTAGTACCATTATGATCGTTATTATGATCGTCATTACATAAATAACTATTATCTCGTACTGTTCGGAACATACAACTTTAGGTCATTAATTTGAGGCCGGATAGTGTAAAATTACATCACTAGGCCGTTAGGCCGGAACGTGTTGCCTAGCAACTTTCCCATTGCTTTGGTGCTTTTAGATTAAATTTGTCCCCTATTTGCGTTGCTGGAAAAAAGCAAGTGTCAATATGAGAGAAAATATGTAGCTGAACATTTTGACAATACGGATTAAAATTCGTTTTCCAATAAAACAGTATGAAATGAAACATTTGACTACACATGGTCGTAAAATACTTTTGAAGTACTCGTTTAAAATGTCCAACATTCAAACTTGTAGTTTAACACGGCCTCGTAATGTGAATTACTATAGGTTATAGCATTTAGCACCAACTCTAATATAGACTATATGATGTTCACGGAATTAATAGTTTACCATTATTTTCTTATGGCTCGACGTGTTCGAAAAAGTGGAATAATTGCTCAGAGAGCTCAGAGTAATAATTAATTATTCTGATGTTGATAAATTTGTTGACTCAAGTGTCAATTTGAACATGATCATTGTTTCTTTATAATATGAACACTACTTTTATAATTATTGTTTGTTAGAGTTACAAAGTTTCATCTTTGTTTGCTATTTCAAAGGTTAGTATCATAAAAATGATGAAAATTAATAGTTCATTCTCCAGAAAGAGGAGCAATTCAAGAATCAAAAAAGGCGATGTTGTATGTTAATTACTCCTTAGTATTATCAAAGAATGTCTGCGCCACTTCTTGACAATGTAATGACCAAGTCATTTTCCTCTAAACATGCGTAATCCTAATATCCAACATATTATGATACCAACAAATATTCAATCTCATAGTCGAACGCTCATGCATGGTCTTATAGTTCAAAGGACACCAGTCACTATTGCAGCTATAAATAAAATGATTTTTGAATTGTACTTCACTTTATACTACATCAAATAACATGTTCGCTGCACTTGTTTGATAATTTCCAGCGAGAAAAACTAGAAAAACAATCGATGATATGAAGCAAAAGTGTAAAGACATGAAGGAAACCGTTCTGAACGAAGTCATTTCCATCAGTCTTCCTCCGGAATAGCAAGAACCCGTCAGAACTTGCTTCATAGTTCTGCATGCTAAGAGCAAGAAAGGTATCCTTGTTTTTGGAATATGAATTTGTCTGATAATTTTTTTGCTGCTTTGAGCATGTACATCAGATTTTTATCTTGTACTAGTGGTGTAACCATATTATTATCTGCTCCTATAAGTATTTTAAAATTCTCGCATGAACGTTATATAATGATTTTTCTGTCATATTAGCCATTCCCCAGGTGATTACACCAGATGTAACCACACTGTAGTATAACTCATACACAATTGACAATAAATTCTTCAGACATAGTATACTGCCTAATTTACATGTCACATATTAGGTACAATGAGATACCTCTCCCTTTTCACTAAATTAAGGACCTGCTCTTTCCATGATGTATTCTTAAAAACAATTCAGAATCAACGTTCTATTTAATACATCAAAATATCCAGTCTCTGAGAAATAAAACACTTGATATTGAACTATATCTGAATACTATTCAGTTTGTACCGAATATAATATGTCTAACGGAACATTGGTGCAAAAATGGGGAAATTGAAACAATCCCTCTTCAAGGTTACAATTTGGTGTCTTCATACAGTCGTGAAACCGCTATTCATGGAGGAACCTGCATCTACATGCACTATAAAGCAGACTTCGAGGAAGACAATGAACTGAAACAAAAAAACAATGAATTTAATTTCGAGAGCTCTTGTGCAGTAAGTAAATCTCTCGCTCTTGTAATAATTTGTATATATAGATCTCCACTTGGGTCGGTAGATATATTTTTCGACATCTTGATTGATTTTCTAGATCACATCTGCAATAAGTACAAAAAGTATAAAATAATATTATGTGGTGATTTTAATTTATGTTTATTGAACAACACCAATACTAAAAAATTTTTAGATATTCTTAGCAGCTACAATTTCACCCAAACTATATTTAGTGCCACAAGGGTAACAAAAGTGTCACAATCTTTAATTGACAATATTTTTATCAATTTTAAAAATGAATATGAAGGAGAAGTTCTAACAACTGCTCTCTCCGATCATCATGGGCAAGTTATCAGGGTTAGCACAGGCAGTGCAGGACAGTGTGGCCTTAGATCAAAAAAAATCTTTTCTGATATAAAACTTAATGATATCCTTCATGAACTTCAAAATGAAGATTGGAGAAGTGTTTATAATCAGGTAAATCCAAATATCGCCTATAATCACTTTATAAATAAATTGAATACTACCATAAATCTAATAGTCCAACCAAAAATTGTGAACCAACGTAATAAACATAATATTTGGATTACCAAAGAAATCAGAGTATCGTGCAAAAATAAAAGAAAATTGTTTAAACAAAGTATACTAGGCTCTATACCATCAGAATATTACAAGCAGTACTGTAGTATCTTAAAAAATGTAATAATTGAAGCTAAGAAAATGTGCAATATCGGGTACATTCTATCCTCGAAAAATAAATGCAAGGCTACTTGCAATACTCTCAAATCTGAGCAACATCTTTGAGAAAGCTATACATGGAAGATTTATCAATTTCATTGAAAATGAGTCTCTTCTCTCCGACTCCCAAAACGGATTTAGAAAGCGGAGAACTACCACCAGGGCAATATATGTAGCTCTTGGCGAAATCATAAATTTTCTTAACAACAGAAAACATACATTGGCAATGTGCATAGATCTATCCAAGGCTTTCGATTGCGTAAACCATGACATATTAATTACTAAAATGGAGCAGTATGGTTTCAGGGGTGTATCTCTGCAACTAATAAAATCTTATCTTAGCAATAGAAATCAATATGTAAAAGAAATAAATGATCTTGGCCAAAACGTAAGTTCCAGCAAAATTATAAATACTAAAGGTGTACCGCAAGGTTCGATCCTGGGCCCTTATTATTCCTGCTGTATATAAACGATTTACCCGAAATAATAGCTTATATCCTTGTTCAGTTCGCGGATGATACATCCTTGATATTTGGTGAAGATACAGACAAAGAGCTTGAAGACAAAATCCTAGAATCACTGAAACTGGTTCAAAGCTGATTTACTGAGAATAAATCAAAAATGAACGTAAATAAAACGCAGCTAATTGAATTTTCCCATAAGCATACACAAAATCATCTTAATATTATTATAAATGGCACTACTTTGACGCCAGTTAATAGTGTCAAATTCCTAGGGGTAGTAATTGATTCAAGGTTAAACTGGCATCATCACATCGATGTTTTAGCAGGAAACCTCTTCAAATTCTGCTATGCTATTAGAGTACTAAAACTTACGGTTGACTTAGCAACATGTTTTACTGTCTATCATAGCCATGTAGAATCCCGAATTCGCTACGGTATTATTTTCTGGGGTAATTCGACTAACGTGTCAAGAATCTTCATTCTCCAAAAGCTATGCCTCAGAAATATCCTTGACTTCAAAAATCGTGAAAGTTGTAAAAGACACTTTATCTCGCGAAACATACTTACACTAACAAGTTTATATATATTGGAGTGTGTAAAGTTCGTAGCACAAAATAAAGATCTATTTGAAGACCAGATAGATGATCATAAACATAATACTAGATCTAAGAATAATCTTACAGTGGATAAATTAAACTTTACCTACCTTCAAAAAAATGTGAAACATTCAATAATCAAAATCTATAACAATCTTCCGATTCAGGTTCGAGATCTTAATATAAATTCGTTGAAGTATAAGCTTAAACATTTTTTAGCAAGTAGAGGCTACTACACGATACAACAGTTTCTCTGTGATAAGATAGAAATATAATACTAGATTTAAGATATTCTGTGTACTTATCTGACATGTCCTACGCCAATCGGCAATTTTTAGGAACTAATAAAATTATTACTTACTTACTTATCAATTATAACTCTTCCAATTATCTACTTCCCCATTTTATTGCAGATTGAAGCATTGTGGTTGTGCATCATTATAGTTGAGACATACATTTTAGTGATATTATGAGCTAGTTTATCATGATCACCAATTTAACAATTCAAGCTACTTTTGTAATACTTTTCAAGCCTTCCGAAGTATTAGCTGAGGCAATAACTCGTGTGTAACCTGTATTCGTTAAGATTTTATATTTCTCAAGAAGAATCATGAATAGTAGAGGGTTCAAGATATTTGATATTTATATTTCGTTGTGAAATTAAAATATTTTTATCGATTTTCTTTTCATTTTTGATTTGTACTCAATGATAATTATAATAAATTATATCGAGGATGAACAATATAATTGATAATTGCTATATAATCATCGTTACAAAAATCATGTTAGTATTCTTCAGTCTGGAAAACGTCGTATGATAAGTAGCACAATGTATTGAATAGCTATTGTGGGAAAATATGGAATGAGACGCGTATTTCATTTATAAATTATATTGATAAGCCTGAGAATATTCCTTCATCATTTATTATATAGTGAATTAGTAATATAATTTAATATAATATAATGGATTTCCAACAAGTAAAAACCAGTTCAATCTACAAATCCTCTACCGTTCTGTAAATCAGCATACCTATTGATGTAAATTTGGAAGGAAAAATGATTCGAAAGTCAGGAGAGTCACAGTAGATCTTGAAATATTGTTGTTCCACTGGGCTTCAGGTAAGTTATAGTCACCACATTATATTAATTTAGTGGCGCGATGTGAAGAAATGATTTGATCTACCTGAATGCAAAGTTCTTCATATGTATTAAGATGAGACTAGGGAGGTATTTACCTGCATAGCCTCAAAAATATATTCATGATTATCGATTTGTATTGCTACGAATAATTCATCACCGTAATTATCTTACTAGAGGTTACTGATTCTGATTTAAGACTATTATTTCCTCTTGGTTTAAGTTATTATTCATAATTTATATCAGATCTATATATTAAATGATTCTTCAATTCCAGTTACGTATTAGTGGAATTATTATTTGGTAAGTCAATGAAAATTCTAGTGTCATGAGTACAATTCCGAACATTTGAATGAAGATTGGAAATTCCTCCAGATTTGGTAATAATTTTTGGCACTCCATGCACATATTTAATGCTACCTCATCACCATTTTGCGATTTGTGACAAGTTACTCCTTCATTTCAAATTTTCATGTTTTTCGATCATCGGAGAACTGAATAATTGGCTCCAAGGTTCTATTTTTTGCTTCGAATAGACTGATGGCATCTTCAGCATCAATAAGTATGATTTTTATATTCTTCATTATTAGGAGTTGAAAGTTCGATACGATTTATTTTGAAATAGCACAACATTAAGAAGGTATATGCAGAATGCGTTTAGTTTCTTGAAATTCCTCTAGATTTGGTGATAATTTTCGGCACTCCATGCACATACTTGATGCTTCTCCTCACCATTCTGCGATCTGTAACAAGTTTTTTTTTTCAATAGACTGAAGGCATCTACAGCATCATCGTTAAGTATGATTTTCGATAGTCTTCATTATTAAAAGTTAAAAGTCCAATGAGAGTTATTTTGTGAATAGTACGATTGAGTCTCATTGTAAGTAATATGTTAATATTTAGTTTATCATCTTCGATTCGTTCAGATATTAAGGATTCATACAAAGGTGAAGCCTGCTCCATCAAACACATTCAATTCCTTTGACTTATTTTTGTTTTTGTCTTTCTTCCAGTTGAATTTAATCAGAATAGGAGTATAAAGGTATATACGGAACTTTTCTTTGTATTGTTTCCGGTCGACCTAGAGGAATCTTGCTTTTGCATATATTTACTTTACTGATATAATGAAAAATAATAATATATTCTTAATATAAATTTCATTTACTCTTGAATCTCTCATTGATCAGAACGATTCTCACGAGAAAAAACCATAAATATCTACGAACAGAACGGAATGCACGTACATTTGAGTAGATAATAAGTTATAACAATGACAATAACATTGTTAGCTGGTAGACGTATTGCTCAGGTCAATAAGTGAACTGATCCCTTAGTGCAATCAGTGCCAAAAGTGGCGACTTGGCGAACTCTTGATGATTCCGCAAGTTTTAGTGGAGTTGGGCTTCTTGCATTATTCATTGTATTGTTACAAATTAATTTGAAACTCACGATACTATGCTTCTCTTTTCCAGCATGAGGATATGGCGTTTATAGATAATTCTGTAGAATACGAATATGTATATGAAGTATACTCTCAGGCTTTTTGACAAAATGTATATATTTTCCATTGCAATACAATCTCTGAACCATTGCCATTGAGTGTTATCCGGAAAGCAATCCAGTATTAGCTTCAGTTCTTTATTATATATCAATGTTACTTAGATCGCGGAACCAGGTATGATATCCCCAGCAAAACCTACATCATCATATTCAAAATTATGCTTCAAACAACAAATAATTCTAATATATTGGCGAGGAGCATTATGATGAAGCTCAAAAAGAGAATAAATTAGAAAAGCATACAAAAACTGTCAATTTCACCGGATTCCTTCAATAAAGATTCCTATGTAAGCTCGTGTTCAATTTGTATATATCTTTTAAACCAACAGATAACGCGTGAGTACCACTATTCAAAGATGATATGGAATTGATTGATCATGTTTCCTTTTTCCAGTATACCTGTACAACTTTAGTTTTACGAATCGCTACAGACGCATTGTATTGCTCTACAAGAAAGACAAGTAAAACGCCATCAATTATTCAGGAAGTGTAATTATGTAATTGTTTAGTAATTTATAATATCATTTATACTCACCACAAGCGCTTCAAGTGAAATGAGTTAACGGAATGAATCGTCTGATTATCCCTAGATAAGGTAGTGACGAACGGCGCGTAAGTAAATCACGCTTATCTTTATGTTTTATCGCACTTATTGGAATCGTCTCATAAGAAAGCGGAATCAAAAATCTAGCAGTTAATTATTGTGTGTTTAATGGAGACATCATTGTATTGTTATGTCATTGAAGGGGAGATTCTTCAGAAGAATTCTAGTGTTACTACCATAGCTTCAGTCAAAATGGCATGTGCGCATAATTGAGAAATGTGATAACCTAGCCCGATATGCACTAAACTAGGTTTTGTTTGTTGTGGGTACAATGTTGGAGAGTTTTTTTTATGTACTCATTGAGATACAAATCGAAAGAAGCCTGGTTCAGAATACATATTTTCAGAATTTTTCGACGTAAGGAATTTGATGATTTTCATCGACAACAGAGAGATTGGAATTGAAATTTTATGCTGATGTGTCAGCAATTTTCGAGGTACTTACTCTGTTGGTTTAAACCTTCCAAGAATTATAATTTCATCATATAAATAATACTTTCCATTCTTATTATGATCAACAATTGCACATACAGGTAGTTGGAGTATATATGATCAGAATCTTATATCAATTCGTGAACATGTTCGTTGTTGATAACGATGTGATGTTAAACTCTCCTTCATTTTGAACATAGTCAACACAAATTTTGAAACAAGTAATACGGGAGGGAAGAATAAAGAATCAGTTACATCAGGTTTGAGACAATTCAATAAGATGAGACCTTTTCATTGAATGAATGGCGAGTCTTCAATACAAACTTTCTGGAAAGGTTTTCTTATCTTTTGACTACACGAGAGGAAAACGTATAATGTCCGAAGGACATCGTGTGAGCCAGCGGTGGAATATAGGAAGAGAAGATAGGCATTCGAATTTTTCTTGAAAGTTTGAACTAATTTGGAGGTTATACGCATTGGAAAAAACGTCACTAAGTGAGGAGTTCCACAATTTCGCTGTTCGATAAGAAAAAATGAAGTCTGATAGGAAGAAGTTCGGTAGGTCTCGAGCTTGACAATGAAGGGGTGACTAGTTTGAGCTCGTCTAGTCCGCCTTTCTGGAATCCCTCATGGTGGAACAACAGACGAGATTTCTGATAAATACCGACTATGAAAATATCTATACAAAGGGGAGAGATCTCCCAATTTTCTACGATATTCTAGAAAGGTCAATGAACTCGTAAGTATGACATTCAATCAAACGAATAGCTCTCTTCTGGATAGAATCCAAGAGCTTCAGCGTCTCTTTGTGGGCCTAACTCCAAACATGAGAATACTATTCCAGGAGAGGTGAAATCTGTGCTTTGTAGATTATTAGGAGCTGCTGGGATGTGAAGTAGCTCTTGGCTCTTGAATAGGAAACTGAGTTTTGGTGAACCGGTTTCGGCAATAGACCTCACATGATCGTCTCATGAGAGAGTGTTGTTGGTGGTCATCCCGAGCATGGATATGGAATACATCATATGAATAGTTCTACCTGACATCATCATATTAGGGATTGTGGAATCCGGTTTCTTAAAGAAGACGTTTTGGAATAAGAAATTAGGAAATCGAACTCAACAAATCATTCACTTCACTAAAAAATGGAAACAAATGATAAGTTATTTAATCTCATTGGTTCAATGGAACCTGCTGATTCTCATATAATTTTTCCCACAAAACGAACATCATCACTCTGTGAATCAAACATTTCAATTCCACAACTCATTCAAAATGTGGAGACCTTTGTCCTGAAATTGGATTATTGATATTGAACTTTAGGTGTTCCCAGGAAGGTTACAAAACGAAAATCACAAGAGTGATTTGAGGTCCGTTGACCAATGTTACAGTAATAAGAACACAAGAATAGCCTTGAGTTCAGTGTGGTGATTCCGCTAATCGAAAATCAAGAATTAGTTGGAAGGAACACTCAGTGGATATTACAAAATACGAAATGTGTAATTTATAAAAGGTGTCGTTAAAACAAAGCTCAGAACAATGTCAGCTGTATTTGAATCCATAAAGTGTCCGTATGTACTTTTATTCTCATGACATCGTCGAATTTATGTAATATGATCTTGATCCGAGTTTAACCGATTTATTCAGGACGCAGTATCTCTAGCTTTGTTTTATCTCTCGGCGCTGAAATACTCATATTTCTTTCTTTTTATACATCGTTCCCCTTCAGCCTCATTACTTCTCTGATGGTGAGCTTCTTGATTTTCTCTCACCCTCGCCTTGTTTTCTATCCCTCCCGCCGTTCATTCAACCTTCCTCTTCAAAATAGATTCATTGAAATGATGCGTGACTACTGTATTTTTCAAACGCTTGTACAACGTTCCATTGAATAGGTACAATTACACATGATAAATATTATAAACATGTAATTAGACTAACAGTCTCCATCTTCAGTAGATCTGAAACGAAGAATGAAAAACGACTTCAGATCTAATGGAGATGGAAACAAGATCATTCAGGATACTAAATAGAATCGTAGTCGTGGAGTAAGTTTTTTTCCTGTACTACACGAAAGGAAAACCTATGATGTTCGAAGTACATCGTGTGAACCAGTGATGGAATGTTGAGACAGGAGATGGGCATTCGAATTTTTCTTGGAGGTTTGACGGTTATAGGCATAAGGAAAGATCTCACTAGGCAAAGAATTCCACATTTTCGCCGTTACAACACACGAGAATGTAGTCTGGTTGGAAGAAGTTCGGCAGGACTCGAGCTTGACAATGAAGGGGTGACTTGTCTGAGATCATCCAGTTTGCCTGCCTGGAATCTCAGGTGGTGGGAAAACAACCATGATTCCTGACGAACACCGACCATGGAAATATTTATTGAGAAGGGAAAGATCGTCCACCTTCCTACGATGTCCTGGAGAGGTCAATGAATCAGTAAGAGTGACTAGTTCTCTCCTGAATCCAACAGCTTCAGTGTATGTTTGATGAGAGCCGAACTTCAAAGATGTGAACAGTATTTCCAGGACAGGTCGATTTTGTGGTTTTCAGATTATGAGGAGCTGCTTAGATGTAAAGTAGCTCCTGAGACGAAATTGGAAACCAAGTTTTTGTGGAGCGGTTTTCGCAACGGTTCTCGCAATGAACCTCACATAATCATCTGATGAGAGGATGCTGTAGGTAGTGATCACTAGAAAGGATATGGAAGACTTAATAGGAATGTACCTGACTCATCACATTAGGCGTTGTGAGATTCGCATTTCTGGAGAAGATATAAGCTTGACTTTGCTTGCATTAAACCGTACTATCGTATCCTCATTTCAAAATTGTTGCCAGATCTTCCTTAATTACGCCAAACTGTCTATGTCTCGCTCTTCTGGCTCCATTGGATCATATAGCGGCTCTAGATGAGAAAGCGGAATGGAGTGTACCATCATTTGCAAAGCTATGGACGCGACAGGTGGTCACGTCCAGGAGACCGTTGATGTGGAACAGAAACAAAGTTGGTGCCAAGACGAATCCCTGTAGAACGCCAGTGCTAATTTGATTTCATGTTAATTTCATAATGTTGTACAAACTAATGATTTAAAATTTTTCATGATTCATTGAGAAAACCAGAACATTGAATTGAGATGGCGATCTTAAGAATCAGTTGGAGACGCTTCATTTCCTTAGTAACCACAGTACAGCCCTTTCCATTGTTCAAATTTGATTGATCGAAAAGCAGTGGGATACGCAGTTCTTAACTGACGGGTGTAGAAATATATAAGTTTTCATCCACGTGTATATAGTGGGACATTTTGTATTTAGTTTTTTATCCTAGTACTCGATTTCCTTTGAAGTAACTTAATAATAATTAAATAGAACACATGGAGTGTACTCAAGACATTTTTTTGACATAGTTCTTTTGAATTTCCTTATGGGAAGAACGAATTGAGCTGGACCTACAATGCACTAGTACCAATAGAAGTACTGAGATTAATCAAATGTTAAATACAATATCATGAACATTTACAATGAACTCGCAAATGAATTAAAAGAATTATCTCCCATTACGTTGAAATTTGAACTGAAAATGTTCCTTATTCAAAAGACTCATTATTAGATTAGTGAATACATGCAAGATAATAACACATTATTCAAGTTTTTTGATTTATTGTTTCAATTGAAACTGTTGTGTTATTATTACACTCACCTACTTTCTTATTATAGTCAGTTTATAATATTTATATTTCCACTATAAGATTATTATATTTATATTATATGGAACGAATAATAAACTTGACTTAATTAGTAAGTGCTAAATAATCACCCTCATCTACGAAAGATACTATTAACCCTACACTGTTTATTCATTACTACGAAGATAATATGTAATGTTAAACACACTATGGAATAAGTGAAAAATGATTAAAACAATCTAGGAACTATATTTTGCAAAATTACAATATTTTTCAGTATGTATCAAATTTTATACGAAGTGCATCAACAACTCTATTGACGAAAATCTCGGAAACAATTCAAGTGTCTATTGAAACACAACACATTTTTAACATTTTACATATGAAAGTTTCTTACACAAGGTTGCATCTTGTTCTTGTGGTAGCATATATGGGCCAGTGACCGATACCATCTGTTTGAATATCTTGTGGAAAGATATAGGAAGTGGGGCTTCTTTTTCTTCTCTTTCAGCTGTTCCTCCATGGAAGTTACTAGTCGAGGAAATATAACCGTAAAAAGGCCAAATGATCGAATTTTTTACTGGCAACCTGTATCGAGATGCGGTTCTCGCCATTTGCTTCAGAAACACAATAGAAAAAAATGTGCCATATTTTTTTACCAGGAAACGCTTGGTTGCACTTGTGCATGCAAAAAATGCATCTAAATAATGCGATTTGCGGAACTGTATTGTTGCTCACCAAATATTAACCAAAATTGGCCAAAATTTGTTACTCAGGGGTTTTTGGGGTCGCTGATTACGAATTTGATGTTTACAAAACGCCACGCTGCATTCTGAGGCCGATTTCGGGCTTGGGGAGGTATTTGCAGTATAAAGCGCAAATCCTCAAATTTTCTCAATCATTCGGTATTTTATGGCACTTTTGGGATTTTTAAACACAAACTAAATGATGTTCGTTAACTCAAGTGCCCGGGGCAAAGTGGGGCAATGTGGGGCAATGGGGGCACTTGGGACTATTATCGAATTTCAAACATCAAACCTAAAAACCTTGTTCTCTGGGGGTTTTTGTGGTCGCTCAACACGAATTCAAGGTGCATTCTCAGCTCAAATGTACTTGTTACATAAGATTCACTCGAACAATAATGAACAGTGGAAATGTTATGCTTTTCTACAACAACATATAATTATTTTCAAATTTACGTTATAATTAATTCCTAACTTTCTAAGTATATATTACATATCATATGTAATGACTTATGACTTATTTACATAATTGTTTTAACAAAAAAATTATTTATTCTTAATCATCAATAAAATTATTTAGTATTTCAGCAATATTATCTTCATTCTCAAACTCTTCGTCTTCAGTTCTGTTTGTTTCTTCTGATTCACTCAAGTCCGCGTCTATTTGAATATAATCTTTGCTTTCAGTATTGGTACAGTTAGTCCCCTGACAAAATGTACAAGCGATATTGCAGGACAGTCCTTTTTTTTCTGCAGCCACATGCGTTTCCACAACTAGTTTTACAACCACAAAATATGACGTTCATGATATGATCTGGAGCAGGTTTATCCAGCATTTTTACTGGAACATACTCGTTCTCCTTGAGTTCCCAACCCCAATCAGTTGGATCCATGTCAATATCTTCTTCGCCGTGTAGCCAATTTTGCGTTTGCAGGTAAACCCTCTTCAAGTGTTGAGTAAAAGGGTCGACAGTTGGAACAATTTTGCTCGGCTCAAGTTTGAAGCCTTTTTCATTGTTAACGATTTTTTATTGATAAAATTTGATGTTCGGCAGTTGAAATCGATTAACTGCCCCAGATGCCCCACGTTGCCCCAGAGGACACTCTGCCCAGGAGCATCTGAGCTGAAAATGAACCTTGAATTCGTGTTCAGCGACCACAAAAACCCCTGGGTAACGAAGTTTTGATGTTCGACAGTTGAAATTGGTTTACTGCCCCAGATGCCCCCGTTGCCCCAGAGGACACTCTGCCCCAGGAGCGTCTGAGCTGAGAATGCACCTTGAATTCGTGTTGAGCGACCACAAAAACCCCCAGAGAACAAGGTTTTTAGGTTTGATGTTTGAAATTCGATAATAGTCCCAAGTGCCCCCCATTGCCCCACATTGCCCCACTTTGCTCCGGGCACTTGAGTTAACGAACATCATTCAGTTTGTGTTTAAAAATCCCAAAATTGCCATAAAATACCGAATGATTGAGAAAATTTGAGGATTTGCGCTTTATACTGCAAATACCCCCCAAGCCCGAAATCGGCCCAAGAATGCAGCGTGGCGTTTTGTCCATTTTGGTCAATTTTGTTTAATATTTGGTGAGCAACAATACAGTTCCGCAAATTGCATTATTTAAATGCATTTTTTCCTGGTAAAACAAATATGGCACATTTTTTTCTATTGTGTTTCTGAAGCAAATGGCGGAAACCGCATCTCGATACAGGTTGCCAGTAAAAGCTTCGATCATTTTGGCTATAATTCCTCGACTATACGGATGGTCATCACCGTTTGGATGTATACGGATCAATTCCTTCTAAGCAAAGACATTCCGCTACCTCCATTCGGAATTCCGCCAGTTATATATACTTTTCATTTTGTTCTCTGCAATGCCTTCTATACAGTATTCAGCTGTTCACCAAGATCAGATCAACTCAATCATAAAAAAATTCGAATATGCCATTTTTTGGTTCTCAGTTGTATCTTGTATCTTCCAATCAAACTGTCGATAAAATCAACGCCGCCGATGTGCTTATTATGCTCCTCAACCAGATTTGGTCATGGAAGTTTCACTTTTGAGTTTGATTTCTTGTCGAAACGTTATGCCTCATAAAATGGTAGCTCGCCAGTAAAATTGGATACCAAGGTAAATAATTGGTTATCTTTCCAGGCAACTGTTGACACATATCATCAATTCGCATTAGCTACATATTCGTAGCTTTTTTCTCTCCGGTCATTCTTCATGACCACTCCAGATAGGAGCTTGTAGCAAACTATTCTGTTTCAACGAATACTTAAAGTTCTTTCTCAGAAAGTGGTCTGTGTCTCAATTAGACTTCTAAAAAAATGAGTACTCGAAATGTACAAGTCATCACATCTGATACATACTTATTTACTAGCTTACCTCGGAAAAATATGTGCGTGAAATGGCTACTACGACGTTTATATCGTTGATAAACAAATACTTGGAGGCACAGTGTTTTCTTTTATAATTTTTAGTGAAAAATACCTTATAAACTTGGGCAACAACTTGACGATAGCACGACTCGACAGGGTAGAACTGATGTTAAGTTAGTCTGTGTCATGTAAGATGGCACCAAATATCTGAATAACCCGTATAAATGAGGCGACGAGTATGTATGAAATCTAAAATAAAGTTTCGAAAGAGGTTGGTAGCTTTGGTATGCTATTTAATCGAAGATCAATCAGTGTGTATCATAAGTGATATAATAAGCAGTGGGGTTAATATTATTATTAGTGTATGAGGGTGATTATTTCGTACTAACTGATGTCATAATGCATACATTGTTGTAAACTCTTTTTGTGTATTAGAAGTACTAAAATGAGTAGTTATGAAAATGAAGGAGAATGCTCAGAATCTTACAGCATCGGATATATGTTCTCATAAAAGTATCGCTACTATGAATGTTCCATGAATTGTAGCCTTACGCTGACTGTCTTGAAAAAGATTACCGAACCAGAATTCATCTTATTCCAGGCTTCATCTTATTCAAGGTTAATCCAGTCTGATAGATTACCTGAATGTGGTTACTTCAGACTGGGAAAGGAAACCATTGGTCTTATACATCTGCTATCGTAATTACTGTGATGTTATGAAATGCTCAAGCCCCGTTACGTTGAACATTTTCTCATATTCACTTGAGCGTCATTCTCCATTCCAAACTGGTTTTACAATGTATTTTGCTCCCGAATTTCTATTTCAGTTACATACAAACAACATTCGTGGGATGATATATTGAAATTATGCATTTTTACTTTCCTCACTATTCGTAGTATACCTGAGGAAAATATTGTCATCTTTCTAAAATATAATTCAAGATTTTCGTAGTAGTATCCGTTCAACCAACCAATCAATGAAACGAGCGCGGACAAGTCAAGACTGCTTGAATGGTTCCATACAAGGCTACAATTCTGGCTGATGTCTATTGTGGCCTCAGGCGGCATATATGCGCTGCCGGTGCCGGTGTAGCCTAAGAGAAGCTAGTGCTGGACATTAACTAGGATGCCTCTTCGCATCTAATATAACTTGGGTCATAAACAATGGTCATTAAGTTAGATAGTTTATTTTTCGCTCAGATACAATATAAATACAGAAAAATATATGGAAGAATATACCTCAGAGAGGTGTAGAGCACGTCAAGTTGAAATTTTATATAAATATGAATTACAATACATTTGTCATCGTAAGTAAAAATAACAGTGGGTAAACAGATTAAAATGTGTATGGGTCCAGTACATTAAAATTGAAACGATACATACAGATATAACCAAAGTGACTTAGAATACTGAGAAATAGGGATAGCTCAAATATCTTTGTCCGTAAAATATTCATTCATTGAATTGAGTAATCTTGGCTTCCGAATGGATTCCGCGTCACAATAGCACGACTTGATGCCGACGTTTCGCCAACCATTACATCCGAAATTTTCAGACCAAATTTGAGGCTTGAACTAAACTGATTGGTTGGTTTTTATAGCCGTATTCATCGTAGGAAAAATCCTCCACTCTACACAGTTCACTGCCTTCATTCCGGTGGTTAACTCCGTTCCGGTACCTGACCCTGCCGTTGTGTGACCATGTGTAAAGTAGAATCTTCGAGGATAGGTTTCCAAATGTTGGGAAGGTAATATCATGAGTCACCGTTTAGACTATTTGAATGTTTTAGGGTTTCTATAGCTTCGAAGATTTTTCGCTGATAAAAGTTTGAGGCTCGGGCTAGGATTTTAGTATTTTCGAAAAGGATTTGATGATTAGTGTCAAACATGTGTTCCGCCATTGCAGATCTACTGGTGTCACGAAGCCTTGTACAGCGATCATGTTCTTTCACACGAGTAGCTACTGTAGGATCTGTTTCACAATTGTAGACTTCACCGCAAGAACAGGGAAAGCTATAAATGCATTCTAAGTGAAGATGGGGAAGGGGATCTTTGATAGGTTTGTAAATCTGAGATAACTTTGGAACTATGGAAAACCGAGTAGAAATATTATGTTTTTTGAGAATTTTGGAAATTCGATGTGTTACATTTTCAATATATGAGAGAGTGGATGAAGCAGGCGGAGAGGTTTGCGGCTCAGGTTGATTTGAAATTTCAGGCGAAGTGTATTTCTTTATGACTTTCTGAATGTTGTAATAGGAGAAATTGTTTGATAATAAGAAAGATGAAGTTTTACACGGGTTCTACCTGTTCCGTTATGTTGGGAGGTAAATTACACGATTTTCCGAACACTAGATCGTGCGGTTTGTACTTCGTTCCCGTATGAACTGTGCTGTTGTATGCAAAAGTCCAAAATGGTACCCATTCGGTCCATGAATCTTTAAATTTTGCCACTTGAATTCTTAAATACGCGCCTAGGTGCTTATGAGAATTTTCGAGGGCTCCCATCGTTTTATGATGGTAAGCTGTTGAATTTAGCTGTTTTATTCCCAACACATTACAAGATTGCTTGAACACTTCCGACAAAAATTCTGTACCCTGGTGGTGGGCTATCTCCCTGGGAATCCCATACCTCAGTACAAAATTAGTGACGAATGCTTTTGCAACTGTGCTAGCTTCTTTATTAGGTATTGGATAAGCTTCGACAAATTTACTTAATTCACATTGGAGAGTGAGTATATATCGATCGTCACCGATGTCGTTGCCTATCGGACCTACTAAATCAACAAACACCTTCTCAAAAGACGCTGATGCTGTGGTAGTCACTGTTAGTGGTTCTTTGGTGGGTCTAGAGTGTTTATATCGCTGACAATCGTCACAACGTTTTACAAACTTCTCTATATCTGACCTTAGACCTGACCAAGTATATTTTGATTTTATGTTATTGAACATGCGGTTTATACCTGCGTGTCCTCCTGTTTTCAATGTATGAAAATCGTTTAAGATTAATTGTCTACATTCTTTTTCATCAACTGTTAATACATCTGGTATAACATTTATTTTTAATCCTATTTCAAAACCGGCGGATTTTATTTCTTTTATTTCTTTATTTAGCGCGTTTATTAATTCCTTATTTTTGGAATTTTTCATGATGCATATTTCAGCAATATTGAAATCCTTACACAAATTTTCTACACTTCTCAACAATGCCCTTAGGTACAATGCCGATCGAAATTGTAGTTTTATGTAAATCAATTTTCTTTCTTCATCATAATATAATGAATTGGTAAAATTTTTGTCTAGACATTTTTCCTTGTTTAATTCATCAAATTCTTCATCAGATAACACTTCTAGTAACACACAATCGGTAGGACGTTTTATAAGTTCGACTACTTCCGGGTGATCAATCCTATTAGTGTCGTAATCGTTCTTATTAATTTGTCCTTCCTTTTCTGCTTTTACCTTTTGTGCTCTTGTGATTGCAAATATTTCCTCCGATGTTTTATTACACATCGTCTTAAGTTCTGATGATTCAATACGAATCCTTGATAAAGCATCGGCTGTAACATTTTCGTGCCTTTTATATAATGTATAGTAAAATCATACTCTTCTAGAGTCAGTCTAAATTTTGTCAATCTACTAGATGGGTTTGTCATGCCAAAAAGATATACCAGCGGTCTGTGATCAGTGTATATATCAAAGGTTCGACCATATAGATAGGGTCTGAAATGCTTTACGGCCCAAACTATTGCTAAAAGTTCTTTTTCGATTGTGCAATAATTCTGTTCTGCCTTGTTAAATGTTCTGCTGGCATATGCGACAGGTCGGTCATCACTGTTAGATAACACTGTTCCTATCGAATATCCCGATGCGTCACATTTTAAAATGAATCTATTTTCCTTTTCAAAATTTGGGTATTGCAGGATTGGTGTGCTCATGAGAGCTAGTTTCAGGGTTTCGAAAGATTTTTGACACCTATCGTCCCAATTAAAAGATGCATTTTTTCTTGCTAATTGATTTAAAGGATTTGCGATTTTTGCGAAATTTGGAATAAATTTCCGATAGTAGTTTGCGAAAGCTACAAAACGCTTTGCATCTCCGGCGTCCTTTGGAACCGGATATTGCTTAATAACTTCAATTTTTTCCGGATCGGGTGATATCCCGTCCGCGGAAATTAAATGACCCAAATATAAAATTTCTTTCTTTAAAAATTCGCATTTGCTTGGATTTAATTTCAAATTTACATCTTTTAATTGTTGTAAAATCTTTACGAGATTTACGTTGTGTGTCGTCAAATCTTTGCCAAAAACTATAAGATCTTCCAAATATATGAAACACGATTCATAATTTAATCCTGTCATAGCCATTGTCATGACTCTGGAAAATACACTTGGGCTTATCTTTAATCTCATTGGTAGCCTTGTTAGCTGATACTGACCTCTGTCTGTAGTGAAAGCGGTGCATTTCCTGCTTTCTGTATCTAATTCCACCTGGTAATATCCTTGTGACAAATCCAAATGTGAAAAATATACTACTCCTGATAATGAATCTAGAATTTCTGATATGGAGGGAAGTGGAAACCTATCATCTTGTATCTGTTTATTAAGTAAACGATAGTCTATTACTACTCTCCCCTTTTTTACTCCATTTTTGTCTACTTGCTTCTTTGGTACAATTAGAAGCGGGGAAGACCATTCAGAGATGGTTTCCTCAATTATGCCATCTTGCAGCATCTTATCTATGTGCTTGTGAATTTCATCTTTCTGTGCGTTTGGTAACCTATACGGTCTCACGAACACTGGACTAGAGTCCTTATTCAGATGGATTCCTTGTTTTGTGATATTTGTTACCGTGAGAGGGTCGTTTTCTGAATGAAAAACATCGGCATATTTTGCACAGATTTTTTCAATAGTCGTTTTTTCCTCTCCGTGTAACGTGTCCAAATTTACTTTTTCCAACAGTTTCTCTACTCGCTCATGTAATCTTTTTTGAATTTACATACATTATAATTTGATAATCTATCAGTAGTAGGGGTAAAATTCCTAATTTTCACTTCTCTTTCATTCGAATTTAAAATACGTACAGGAACTTGACCTTGTACTGGTTTTACTATTGTGCCTGCAATAAAAACACCGTTGCATATTTCCTCATTCAAAACGATGCATTCTTCGCTCTCATTTACGTCGAAATATCGTACAATTTCACACCTTGCAGGAATTGTTGTATAACATTCACACCTTGAATGAATTGACATTGAAATTTTTTCATTATTCAGCATAAAGGAAAACGTAAAAGTTTTATAATTTATTATTGCTTTATGTTTTAAAAAGAAATTTGACCCCAGTATTCCTTGAATTCCGTTAGTAAATTGATTTAAAACTATGAATTCTTGTTCAAACTCTATATTGTTTACTTTTAAATTTATGTTGACGGAGCCTTGTGACATTACGGAACTAGCGATTCCTTGTATGTTTACTTTTTTGTTTTCGTTTATCCTCTCTGAATTTTGAATAACTTCTTTGAAGATGACACTGACTGAAGATCCTGTGTTGATAAGAAAATTTAATTCATTCATCCCATATCTCATTTTCACACAATTCATTCCATTCGTACTTAGATTTTCATTCACTCTATTCGGAACGAAAAAACTGATTCTTAAATGAACCTTTCACCTCTTCTCCTGAAGTGCTACTACTGTTCAGATTACTTGCCATTTGAGCTGCAAAGCAACCTTGATTTTTCGGTTTGAACCCATTATTATTTTGAAAATTATATCCTAAAGGTTTGTGTTGGCGTTCAACAATCTGTCTTGTTTGATTTTGTTGCGGATTGTTATTGTAGCGTTGGTTGTTTCCTCTGAAGGGCTTGTATTGTTTTCTGTAATTTTGATGCCTTGCGTCAAAATTGTTACCTTGCTTGACTCTATAGTCTCGCATGTGGAATGTTTCCACTTTGGGTTTCTCTGTATGTAGAGATCCATTTTCTTCCACTGCTCCACAAATAGCGTCGGCTAAATTGTCGTAATTTCTAGCCTTTACTATTGTGCGCAGGTCGTTATTGTTTAGACCATTTGCGAAAATGTTTACAGCTAATCTTTCGTTTACCGATCTCAAGATATTTGCTGTTTCTTCGTTTCCTTTCGCTTGTGCTACTGTTAGATCTACCAATAAACCTTCAACAGTTCCTCCAAAACTATCAATGCCTTTGATTCCTTGCTTTGCGCTATGGAATTCATTTGCGAGGGCAGCCTCCGATTTTCTCGTAAGCAGTTTATTTTTTATGTCCTGAACCAATGCCTCAACTGAGTCGTACGCTTTCTCGACTCTCAGTTTTGCATTTTGGCTCAGCCTAGTTTTTAAAACGAAATTTATTTAAAATACCCTTCCAGAATTATCTAGCATGTCGCTGTATAATTCGATAGCATCGATTAACTGTTTCGTGACGTCATTATTTCCATTCATTACTGGAAGTAACGAGGTCGCGGTGCGTAAATCAAACTTCTCAGACATATTTGACGCTTGAACAACTGAATCAATTAAATTTAATCTTTCGGTTAAACTAGTTTTTATACTTCCAATTAAATTCTCTATCGAACCCGTGTATTTCCTTGCTTCTGAAATTAAGTTTTGTTCATGTTGTTCTCTGTTAAATATGTCCTTCTCAAGCTCCAAATTTCCTGTTATTACATTTAACTTATCTAATTTCCTCCTAGTAGCGGTTAAATCTGATTTTCTAACACTATTGTCTTTGTTAAGATTCATATTAAAAACTCTTAATTCTTCTAAAATGTACCTAAAATTGTCTAAAATGCTCATTACTCACATGATGTTCGAGACACTACACCAATGTTGGTTGGCTTCTTCTAATCTCCTCTCTGATTCTCCTAACCATCATTTTTCTAACCATCCTGTGGACTAGGTACACTACGATGATTATTACCAGCATGAGAGTTATTATTCCCAGTATCTCTGCTGTAGAGAGAGAAATTCCTGTTTTGTCCCTGATGCCCATTTTCAGCCCATCGCTGTTTGCAGCCTGGACGTTCATCATCTCTTCTGATGATTTTGCGTTTCCCATTTTTGAAACTTCGATTTCCAATTTGCCAATAATCAATTTAGCGTCTTCCTATGCCATGTGGGAGATCACATATGACGATGTGAACAGGAAGCGGTTCGTTTCTTTTTTTTCCATAAGAAAAAGACTGGTATGGATCGCCATGTGGGGGATCACATATGGCGATGTGGACAGGAAGTGGTTCGTTTCTTTTGTTTTTCCATAAGAAAAAGACTGGTATGGATCGCCATGTGGGGGATCAGCTCTTCGATTGGGCGGTTTGCCCTAAACTGTCCCGTGGTCCTGGTAGAGGTATAGGGGAAGGAAACACATCACTTATAAAAAAGAGTCACTCTACTTAAGGTAGAGCTCGGAGCCATTATGGCTTAATGCCTTACTCTCAGAAATTACAACTTAGGCAGGTACATTGACTATACTGTCAAGTTGCGTGGACAATGAATATACTGTATACTACTATATCTACTGATATGCTCCACATTACTATATATACATGTTATGTCACTGTTTATTGTTTAATGTTCTACTAAACTGATCTACGATTCAAGGTATCTAGGTTAGCCGTTATGTAATATATTAACATATTGCTTGGTGACCCAGATCCGAGATCTAAACATATACTTACATAATAATTAATATAATTAAGGTCTATTCGGGGATTCTAGGTAAACTCGTATAGGGATGGAAGATTCCTATACTACAGGTGTTTTAATTCCGATTTTAAGGATTTAGATTGACAACTCTGTAGACCAAGGATCTTATGACAGATTGCTTTTGGGCAGGGTGGTGGTGAGAAAGACCATTGAGGTATCTATCGTTGGGAGTGGGTTTTCGATACACAGAATATCCTAAAGTACCGTCAGTCTGTCGACTAGCTAATACATCTGGGAATGGGAGTAAGCCTTGCGATTCAACTCCCATGGTGGGAAGAATATTGGAATGTAATGAATTTAAGTGAGTTTGCCTAAAATTCATAAATCCTCAGTTCCCCTGAGACCAATTGTCAGCACTATCGGATCCCCTACTCATGAGCTCTCTCCATATCTGTCATCTATTATTAAACCTCTTGTATAGGTAATTCCAAAAGTTTTATCCTAAATTCCTTTCATCTCGTTGAAAAACTCCAAACGCTAAAGTTGACCCATGCAATTTGCATGTCAGCTTTGACGTCGAATCACTTTTTAGCAATGTTCCCATACCAGACACCCTTTACATAATTTCTCAACTCTTACCTGTCAAATCTATCCTCCACATATTTTCTGCACGATGGCAAGTTTTACGAGCAGTCGTCAGGAGATGCCATGGGTTCCCCACTTTCTCCGGTCATAGCGAATATCTTCATAGAAATTTTGAGTAAGATGCTATTGAGTTATCTGTTCTCGAGCCGAAATGTTGATTTCGATAAGTCGACGATACTTCTGTTATTTGGCAACATGGTCGCGAAAATCTCGTTCCCTTCCTCAATCATTTAAATTCATTACATCCCAATATTCTTTAAATCATGGAAGTTGAATTGCAAGATTCACTCCCGTTCCTAGATGTATTAGTTAGCTGACAGACTGACGGTACTTCAGGACATCGAAACACACTCACACCGATAGATACCTCGATGGTCTTTCCCACCACCACCCTACCCAAAAGCAATCTGTCATAAACACCTTGGTCCACAGAATTAAAACATCTTTCATCTGTCCTATTATCAAACTGTTTATCCCATTACAACATTCAAAATGCCATAAAGAAATACACTTCGCCTAAGATTTCAAATCAACCTGAGCCACAACCCCCCCCCAGCTTCATCCACTGCCTATCTTCCATATATTGAGAATGTAACAGATCGTATTTCCAAAATCCTCAGAAAACCTAATATTTCTACTCGGTTTTCCACACTTCCAGAATTATCTCAATAAACAAAATATTATGTTGCGTGGGACTACTAGCGTCATTGTAATAGTAAAAGTAATGACAGTAATTTATTTTCTTCAAGTACCTTCTTATATTTTTGTACATGTTCATTAAAGTAAGTTGAAATATATTCAGCATCTAGTACTATCTTATCGACAATAGTATCTATAAGTGAAATAAATTTAATAATCAAAGAAAAAAGAAAATCGTAGTATATTTTAACTTCGGAAGTTGAAGAATGAAACTCAAATTTTACACAAAACTTTTATCATTTAATTTAAAAATGCTGGGAAATTGTTTCACCACACTGTGGCTTTTTCAAAGCAAGGAGTTATCAATTAAAGCTAAATCTTAAAGTATGTCCTTAAATATTAGGAGTCAGAATGTGGTACAAATTGAGGGATGGGGGTGGATAATGGTGGGAGTGTATTTACAAAATTGTTAACAAGTGGTAATAGTTTCTCCCTATCGATTATGATTACTACATGGAGGATTGTGTATTGTTGTCGAATAAATACTAATTTATTTGACATAATAAAATGAAACACTTTTACTTTATTTTTTATCACATATATAATAAGAAGAAATCATGACTATAATTTCGATAAACTCCAAAAGATACTAAAGTATGAAAATATAAGTAATCTTGAATATTTATGGAACAATATAAGACACAGGTAATAAGTGGGGGTCGCGGTTGGGGAAATACATTGCTAGATTAGTAGTATAATTGAAATTGGATAATGAGGTGGAGTTAATATTGTGACAAGGAAATTTTAATGTAGAGGTATACTAGGAAGGTACAAGAGGGTTATGAGAAATTTAATGTTATCAGGAATTCAAACAGCATTGTCATTATTTTCAATATTCTAGTATGTTTAATTTAAAACCTCTACTCTAGCTATGTGAAATTTTAACTTCATCTAAAGTTGGAAAAGTGTGTCCTGTTTCTAAAATATGGTTTCAGAAAGTTGAATCTGTTTTATTGAGTCTAAAAGATCGAAAATGTTCCTTATATCTAATTTCTATATTACAACTAGACCTACCAATATAAAAGTTACATCACTCTGAACAGGTTAATTTATATATACCAAGTTTATTAAGCTTAGCATTGAATAAAAAATAGGACAATTTATTTTGGGGTCTGAAGCTTACTTTTAGATCATGTTTCGATATAATGTCTGCTATACTTTCACTTGTGGTACCAAAATATGTGAAGGAAATCTATTTTGATGAATGATCAGAATTCTTTGTAAAAGGATAGATACTCGAGTAAGTCAATTTCTACTTTTTTCTGTCAATCAATTTGGATATAATTTGAGGTTGGAAACCATTGTTAATAGCTATAACCTCGATTATATTCTATTCTTCATTCTGGTTTTCAAGAGAAAGAGGAAGTGAAAAGGCTCTATGTATCATTGAGTTGTATGCTGCTAATTTGAGACTACGAAGACTAAAGTATGAATTGACAATAGTTGTATCTGTGAATGTAGGTTTTCTATGAATTTTGAAAGTAATGATATTATTATGGTGCGTGAGGGTGAAGTCTAGGAAATTTATATTGTTATCTTTCTCAGTTTCTAAAGTAAACTTCATTTTAGGATGAATATTATTAACGAAGGATGAGGAAACATTCAATTGCCGTCATGCACCTTTGAAGAAGGATAAAATATAATCTACATATCTAAACCAGCAATGAATATGTTTTTAGCTAGAGCCGAACTCATTATGGTCTCTTCAATATAATATATGAAATATTTGCCAAAAAAGAACTTAATGAAGATCCCATAGCTAATCCATCATTTTGTTAAAAAACTCATTTTTAAATTGACTCTAATTTTGGCTAACGCAGAGATCAAAAGCTTGTTCTATCTCGGATTTTAATAAGAGCTTAGCCCACATACAAATCCCGTATTAAAATCCGAGAAAGAACAAGCTTTTATTCTTTGCCTTAGTCAAAATTATTGTGAATTATTTTTCATACAAGGAACACTAAACACTTATCTGATATAATTACCTGCTGATATGAACAATATGTATACAATTGGTATGAAATAGTGATTTTACGCAAATCATACAGTAGTTTTAGAATATTTATAATACCAATAAAATTGTTGTTTCATCGTCATAGTTCATAATGATATGAGATTATATGCAATTCTGCAGATGACATGAATAATTGATGATCCTGACCTAGCAGGATTGGCTGCATGTCCATGTTGATCCTTCTTAGCGGCTGCCGTTGTATTCAAATGCTCATCGACCGTCCATTTCACCGCTCCAAAGTAGTAGATCAGGACTGGAATGGCAAATATATTTGTTGCAGACACCTTGTACTCACTCGAAAGTTCGGAAGACAAAATCTTCAGAACAAGGTTTCTGTATTTGCCGCGGAGAATCACCTTTACCTGGAAATCGTCATAGTTAGGATGGTGTTCAATTCCCAGGTATCGAGAGGTCTTTCCAGCATCAAGATCTTCAAAGATGATTCAGTCAGCAAGCTGCATATTCTCGTGGAGATCGAAACACTGCGCACTTGTTATCTCAACTCCATGCCTACGGCTCGTGTATATTCTTGAACCATGTTGAGAGACTGATGGGGGTTTTCTCTCCAGGGGCATATACTTCCAGGCCACTCATGTGATATAAATGGGTAATATGATGCCTCCGATCGTCTTGACACAATGTAGAACGATAGCAGTGAGATGTTGAACGAGAGAGAACTCAGGATCAGTTCTGTCAAAACTCGTTGTGTGCCAGGTAGATCTATCTTTCACTGATTTTATTAATTACCTTAACTTATAGCATGTGTTGATCCAAGTTATCGGCCGGTAGTTCTTGTAATCAGACAATTATCCCTTCTTTGAAAAGTTTAAAGTTTATTTGCCTAATTGGCCATAATTTCGTGTAGGTAACTTGAGAGATATAGAATTAAATTTTCTGAATTATGAAACCTTATATATAAGTGATATAATAAAACATTTTCGAAAATTCTCGCGATTGAAAGAATCAACGGGTTAGACAAAGCTACGGTGTTAGCAAATCTATAGTTACCTTTGAACTAAAGCAACAACAGAATTGCAGGAAAAGTAAGTCCCTGTCGGATTAAGAGGTGGTCTATCAATTCTTGCCTGGGAATACCGAAGTTCCTAAGATATCCTTAAGTAATTGATCAGGATTTTAGTTGTTTTTCATAAAAGTGCTCAAACAAGAGATGGATAATATTTTTATGTCAGTAAAAAATATGAAGAAAATCTTATTTCTCAATTTGAGTTAGTTAGCAAAGATGAGGTGTTGAAAGCTCTTTTACGTATTTCATCAAACGCAGTAGTTACTGGCTATTTTCTCTAAATATGATTAAACTATGCATCACTCACATAATTGATTGTTGCCTAGAAGTGAGATATTAATCTCTAGCTCAGAGAGACCTATTCCAAAAATTGTGAAACCGTCTTCAGTGATTTACAGCCTATTAGTCCCTTATGCACACTGAAGTTTTCAAAAAAATTATTCACTCACAAGTAAATCACTTTGTTACCGAAAATAATATTGTGAACATACATCAATCTGGTTTCAGAAAGGGTGCAGCAAAACTTCATCTACACTGAACGTAGTAAACTACATCTTGAGAGCTTCGGATTGAGGCTCAGCTGAAGTATAGGTTGCTCATGATTACTCTAAGACTTCCCACACTGTAGATCATGACCTTCTTTGTTTGAAATTGACATATTTTGGTTTTGATCCAATTACAGTTTCATTTTTGTTATCATCGAAGTGAAAGAAATCTGTAGATGTAGATGTTGGTATGACACAAGGATCTATTCCGGGCCCTTTATTATTCATTATTTATATATCAGATTTGTTTCTGAATTATCATTCTTGAGCCGTACAAAGTAATGCACATGATACCATTTTATTATATGCTTCTCAAAAGATAGAATGCTGGATAGAATTAAAAATATAAATGACGATTTACATAGAGTTTATTCAATTTCAAAATAGCGTAACTTATAATAATAATTGAAGATTATAGTTTTCAATGCTCATAGTCCTATTTGCATATATTTACTACATATTTCGAGGCCTATGACCTACACCTCATCATCAAGTATTATTAGTGGATTCACATTATAATGTTATTTTCTATTTTTGTTATTACTTTATCATCTCTGTTATTACTTTATTATTTTGTAATCCTTTCTTTGCTACAACTAATTTCTTTTTCTTTTGCTTACATTTCTTTATATTCTTAGAGATAATAGTGTTTCAATAATGAATTATTATGAATAATTTTTATGTATATAGGTTGAGTGGGAGTATAGCTTATCAGCTAATCTTCGACTGTATGCATAACTTATTAAATTAATGAAGACGATTATTATTATTATTTATTTTTTAAGTAAGTGAAAATCAAACTTTCTATATTTATTTCATTGAAGTTAATTCATAATCTTAGTTATTATTCTCTTGGCTTCACCAGATTCTCAATCATTGAGTTCATAATCAATAATTGATCTACTACGACGAATTCCGAAAGTTAGTCTATGATTAAGAATTTTACAATCAGTCATTATTCAATCTTCCATTTTATTATATGTATTTTATACTGGACATCTCGAAATCATATACTCAATATTGTCCATTCAAATTTCAACATAATTGTTATTGTTCATATACTTTGTACCATTTCCTTATTGTTTATTGCCAAACCAATGAGTATCAGAATGAAAAAATCACTCAATTAGATCTACGGTAACAGCCTCATTCGGTTATTTGAAAGGGAACAAGATAAGTTCCATCATTGATTCCTTGAACAGGCTAGCGAAACTTATTCGAGCTATTTTGGGAGAAAAACGTGATTTTGATAACCTCACGTTTCATTCAACATTTTCAGAATTACTACAGCAAAGTTTACCAACGTGGTCATAGTATTATCAAAACTCACGTTACAAACTTACTGAGAAAAGTTCTAGGTAAGTATAAACAAGTTTAAACTTGATTGTACTCATTATATCAGATGAAATATTCAGAATAATAATAAAACATATCCACAACTCACTTGAGTAAGTATATAGAAATAACCATCATGTGAAACCTGAAATAATTACTCGTGGAGATTATTATTATTCATCTCAACTTTCGGTAGTTGAAGAAATGAACTCAAATTTTTACATAAAAACTTGTAACATTTATTTTCAAAAATAATGCTAGCAAATAGTCTTACCACACTTACGCGAATCACCTATTGGAACAAAATTACAATTTCACCCTTAATTCAGATATTTTTCACATATTCAGGAAGAAGAACATAAACTCAATATATTAGAATCCATACAAATTACAATATAGAAAACATTAACAATAGAAACGTAATTGTAAATGTAAACAATGTTGTGAATAAGCTATTTCCCAAACCATTATCTACCCCATCCCTCATTTTGTAACACATTCAGATTAATTCCTAAGATTAAAAGACATACTTTTAGATTTACCTTCAGTTGATAACTCGTAGCTTTGGCAATGCCAAAGTGTGGTGGAACAATCTGTTTATATTATTTTTCACCACATAAATGCCAGAAACATAGACATAGCTATTCATCTTCACTAATTGTTGTGTCAAAGTATCTTTCTAAAATTTCCTACAATAATGGGAGTGAATTGATAGTAAATTACTGACAATAGCTGCTAACGCCATGTTGCGTGGGATGACAAAACTTCTCGCTGGCGTTGTTCAGTACAATATGTTTATCTGCAAGACATCACGGTCTGGCATTCATGATTCATGGGATGATGATATAATGTGACAATCATACAAAACACTGGATATACCGTACCTCAGATGCTTGAGTGGTGTCCACCATATTAATTGCTATTCTTTCTTCATACATTATCAGCATTAATCTTTGGTTAACGTACAGTTTCATGGGTTCTTCATAGTATAAGGGATTGAGATTATTATTATTTGGATTGGTTCTTCTCAATATGTTCGTCCCAATCAGCTCTTTCCTATATTCCCTCTTCGAACGTTAAATTGTGATAGAAGAGCGCAATAGAATGTTACAGTTGTTTAATGTACTATAATCAGTTGCCATACTAGTACCTTCCACTTTTGGATTGGTTTTACCGTTGAGAATATTCACTCAACAGTTTCACTTATTGGGGTTATCCAAGCACGGGCAGGGTGCCACGTTTTTTATTATATCCTCCTCAAAAAACTCAATTCCATTGAGAACCCTTTTCGTGATGACATAACTTCAATAAGAAAATATAATCGGAACATGAAGAAAGAAACGTATGGTAGCCCCTGCTAAGAGTTCATTTGCTTCATGGTAACTATATACAGATAACATGCTTGTACTATAATCAGTCGATTTCAGGGTTTCTACTACCTCTATCCTCTACCACAGCCGACTCTAATAGAAACTAGGAAGAAAAGAAGGCAACACCACATAATATCTCCTTTACCCTAGTCTGATGCTATATGAACGGCCGCTGGTCAAATACACGCCGAGTCTATATGTTCAAGATTGTATCAATATGTTTGAATATATACGTCACATTGGTTACAATTTCTAGTATTCATATTTGAACAGGTTACATGATGGATATATAACAAAGGATAGGGTACGCTGCATGGTCAATCAAATAACCTCAAATGATGTGAGATTATTATATAAATTATCATTATTATACCAATGCGAGTTCATTCAAAAGTTTGATTTTCATAATCCGTAAGTTTTAGATATGTACTACATGCTTAGGGATATATAGGCTCTCCCCAGTTATCATGTCTACAATAAAAATTATGTATTCAAACTTTTTCTTTATACTTTTACTACACGAGAATACACTATAATGTTCGGAGAACATCGTTTGAGCCAGCAGTGGAATGTAGGGAGAGGAGATGGGCATTCGTATTTTTCTGGAAGGTTTGGAGGCTATAGGCATATAGAAAGACTCCACTAGGTAAAGAGTTCCACAACTTCACTATTCGATGAAAAAATTAAGTCTTTCAGGAAGAAGTTCGGCAGTGAAGGGGCAACTAGTGTGAGCTCGTCTAGTTCGTATATATATATATATATATATATATATATATATATATATAACTTAAGAGATATAGAATTAAATTTTCTGAATTATGAAGATAACTTAGATAATTTAACATAGGATTATAAAGATGAATAAACGTAAAAGATTGAACCATAGGCGGGATTCGAACCCACATTTCTGGATTTCTAGTCCAGGGTGTTTACCAATTACACCACTTCGGTCCTATTAGATTTTTATATTTTTGTAAATATAAACCTCTGAAAGGATAGTAGATCATTGATGAACACAATGCGATTCGATGCCCTACCATAGATCAACTATTCACGCACATTCATCTAAAGTTCAGTCGTTTTTTGAAGTAAGGATTGTAGGTTAGTACTGCTATGGTTGGCAGTTACTTGACAGTTCTTATTCAAATGACAGCATCCTGGTTCGTATATATTTCAATAGAACTGACTGAGAATTGTTCTGGTTAATTATAAATAAGTTTAAAGTTTCTTTGCCTAATTGGCCACTATCGTGTATGTAACTTAAGAGATATAGAATTAAATTTTCTGAATTATGAAGATAACTTAGATAATTTAACATAGGATTATAAAGATGAATAAACGTAAAAGATTGAACCATAGGCGGGATTCGAACCCACATTTCTGGATTTCTAGTCCAGGGTGTTTACCAATTACACCACTTCGGTCCTATTAGATTTTTATATTTTTGTAAATATAAACCTCTGAAAGGATAGTAGATCATTGATGAACACAATGCGATTCGATGCCCTACCATAGATCAACTATTCACGCACATTCATCTAAAGTTCAGTCGTTTTTTGAAGTAAGGATTGTAGGTTAGTACTGCTATGGTTGGCAGTTACTTGACAGTTCTTATTCAAATGACAGCATCCTGGTTCGTATATATTTCAATAGAACTGACTGAGAATTGTTCTGGTTAATTATAAATAAGTTTAAAGTTTCTTTGCCTAATTGGCCACTATCGTGTATGTAACTTAAGAGATATAGAATTAAATTTTCTGAATTATGAAGATAACTTAGATAATTTAACATAGGATTATAAAGATGAATAAACGTAAAAGATTGAACCATAGGCGGGATTCGAACCCACATTTCTGGATTTCTAGTCCAGGGTGTTTACCAATTACACCACTTCGGTCCTATTAGATTTTTATATTTTTGTAAATATAAACCTCTGAAAGGATAGTAGATCATTGATGAACACAATGCGATTCGATGCCCTACCATAGATCAACTATTCACGCACATTCATCTAAAGTTCAGTCGTTTTTTGAAGTAAGGATTGTAGGTTAGTACTGCTATGGTTGGCAGTTACTTGACAGTTCTTATTCAAATGACAGCATCCTGGTTCGTATATATTTCAATAGAACTGACTGAGAATTGTTCTGGTTAATTATAAATAAGTTTAAAGTTTCTTTGCCTAATTGGCCACTATCGTGTATGTAACTTAAGAGATATAGAATTAAATTTTCTGAATTATGAAGATAACTTAGATAATTTAACATAGGATTATAAAGATGAATAAACGTAAAAGATTGAACCATAGGCGGGATTCGAACCCACATTTCTGGATTTCTAGTCCAGGGTGTTTACCAATTACACCACTTCGGTCCTATTAGATTTTTATATTTTTGTAAATATAAACCTCTGAAAGGATAGTAGATCATTGATGAACACAATGCGATTCGATGCCCTACCATAGATCAACTATTCACGCACATTCATCTAAAGTTCAGTCGTTTTTTGAAGTAAGGATTGTAGGTTAGTACTGCTATGGTTGGCAGTTACTTGACAGTTCTTATTCAAATGACAGCATCCTGGTTCGTATATATTTCAATAGAACTGACTGAGAATTGTTCTGGTTAATTATAAATAAGTTTAAAGTTTCTTTGCCTAATTGGCCACTATCGTGTATGTAACTTAAGAGATATAGAATTAAATTTTCTGAATTATGAAGATAACTTAGATAATTTAACATAGGATTATAAAGATGAATAAACGTAAAAGATTGAACCATAGGCGGGATTCGAACCCACATTTCTGGATTTCTAGTCCAGGGTGTTTACCAATTACACCACTTCGGTCCTATTAGATTTTTATATTTTTGTAAATATAAACCTCTGAAAGGATAGTAGATCATTGATGAACACAATGCGATTCGATGCCCTACCATAGATCAACTATTCACGCACATTCATCTAAAGTTCAGTCGTTTTTTGAAGTAAGGATTGTAGGTTAGTACTGCTATGGTTGGCAGTTACTTGACAGTTCTTATTCAAATGACAGCATCCTGGTTCGTATATATTTCAATAGAACTGACTGAGAATTGTTCTGGTTAATTATAAATAAGTTTAAAGTTTCTTTGCCTAATTGGCCACTATCGTGTATGTAACTTAAGAGATATAGAATTAAATTTTCTGAATTATGAAGATAACTTAGATAATTTAACATAGGATTATAAAGATGAATAAACGTAAAAGATTGAACCATAGGCGGGATTCGAACCCACATTTCTGGATTTCTAGTCCAGGGTGTTTACCAATTACACCACTTCGGTCCTATTAGATTTTTATATTTTTGTAAATATAAACCTCTGAAAGGATAGTAGATCATTGATGAACACAATGCGATTCGATGCCCTACCATAGATCAACTATTCACGCACATTCATCTAAAGTTCAGTCGTTTTTTGAAGTAAGGATTGTAGGTTAGTACTGCTATGGTTGGCAGTTACTTGACAGTTCTTATTCAAATGACAGCATCCTGGTTCGTATATATTTCAATATATAATCCTATGTTAAATTATCTAAGTTATCTTCATAATTCAGAAAATTTAATTCTATATCTCTTAAGTTACATACACGATAGTGGCCAATTAGGCAAAGAAACTTTAAACTTATTTATAATTAACCAGAACAATTCTCAGTCAGTTCTATTGAAATATATACGAACCAGGATGCTGTCATTTGAATAAGAACTGTCAAGTAACTGCCAACCATAGCAGTACTAACCTACAATCCTTACTTCAAAAAACGACTGAACTTTAGATGAATGTGCGTGAATAGTTGATCTATGGTAGGGCATCGAATCGCATTGTGTTCATCAATGATCTACTATCCTTTCAGAGGTTTATATTTACAAAAATATAAAAATCTAATAGGACCGAAGTGGTGTAATTGGTAAACACCCTGGACTAGAAATCCAGAAATGTGGGTTCGAATCCCGCCTATGGTTCAATCTTTTACGTTTATTCATCTTTATAATCCTATGTTAAATTATCTAAGTTATCTTCATAATTCAGAAAATTTAATTCTATATCTCTTAAGTTACATACACGATAGTGGCCAATTAGGCAAAGAAACTTTAAACTTATTTATAATTAACCAGAACAATTCTCAGTCAGTTCTATTGAAATATATACGAACCAGGATGCTGTCATTTGAATAAGAACTGTCAAGTAACTGCCAACCATAGCAGTACTAACCTACAATCCTTACTTCAAAAAACGACTGAACTTTAGATGAATGTGCGTGAATAGTTGATCTATGGTAGGGCATCGAATCGCATTGTGTTCATCAATGATCTACTATCCTTTCAGAGGTTTATATTTACAAAAATATAAAAATCTAATAGGACCGAAGTGGTGTAATTGGTAAACACCCTGGACTAGAAATCCAGAAATGTGGGTTCGAATCCCGCCTATGGTTCAATCTTTTACGTTTATTCATCTTTATAATCCTATGTTAAATTATCTAAGTTATCTTCATAATTCAGAAAATTTAATTCTATATCTCTTAAGTTACATACACGATAGTGGCCAATTAGGCAAAGAAACTTTAAACTTATTTATAATTAACCAGAACAATTCTCAGTCAGTTCTATTGAAATATATACGAACCAGGATGCTGTCATTTGAATAAGAACTGTCAAGTAACTGCCAACCATAGCAGTACTAACCTACAATCCTTACTTCAAAAAACGACTGAACTTTAGATGAATGTGCGTGAATAGTTGATCTATGGTAGGGCATCGAATCGCATTGTGTTCATCAATGATCTACTATCCTTTCAGAGGTTTATATTTACAAAAATATAAAAATCTAATAGGACCGAAGTGGTGTAATTGGTAAACACCCTGGACTAGAAATCCAGAAATGTGGGTTCGAATCCCGCCTATGGTTCAATCTTTTACGTTTATTCATCTTTATAATCCTATGTTAAATTATCTAAGTTATCTTCATAATTCAGAAAATTTAATTCTATATCTCTTAAGTTACATACACGATAGTGGCCAATTAGGCAAAGAAACTTTAAACTTATTTATAATTAACCAGAACAATTCTCAGTCAGTTCTATTGAAATATATACGAACCAGGATGCTGTCATTTGAATAAGAACTGTCAAGTAACTGCCAACCATAGCAGTACTAACCTACAATCCTTACTTCAAAAAACGACTGAACTTTAGATGAATGTGCGTGAATAGTTGATCTATGGTAGGGCATCGAATCGCATTGTGTTCATCAATGATCTACTATCCTTTCAGAGGTTTATATTTACAAAAATATAAAAATCTAATAGGACCGAAGTGGTGTAATTGGTAAACACCCTGGACTAGAAATCCAGAAATGTGGGTTCGAATCCCGCCTATGGTTCAATCTTTTACGTTTATTCATCTTTATAATCCTATGTTAAATTATCTAAGTTATCTTCATAATTCAGAAAATTTAATTCTATATCTCTTAAGTTACATACACGATAGTGGCCAATTAGGCAAAGAAACTTTAAACTTATTTATAATTAACCAGAACAATTCTCAGTCAGTTCTATTGAAATATATACGAACCAGGATGCTGTCATTTGAATAAGAACTGTCAAGTAACTGCCAACCATAGCAGTACTAACCTACAATCCTTACTTCAAAAAAACGACTGAACTTTAGATGAATGTGCGTGAATAGTTGATCTATGGTAGGGCATCGAATCGCATTGTGTTCATCAATGATCTACTATCCTTTCAGAGGTTTATATTTACAAAAATATAAAAATCTAATAGGACCGAAGTGGTGTAATTGGTAAACACCCTGGACTAGAAATCCAGAAATGTGGGTTCGAATCCCGCCTATGGTTCAATCTTTTACGTTTATTCATCTTTATAATCCTATGTTAAATTATCTAAGTTATCTTCATAATTCAGAAAATTTAATTCTATATCTCTTAAGTTACATACACGATAGTGGCCAATTAGGCAAAGAAACTTTAAACTTATATATATATATATATATATATATATGTATATCTGGAATAACTCATGGTAGAACAACATACGAGATTTCTGATGAACATCGATCATGGAAATATCTATAGAAAAGAAAGATCTCTCACCTTTCTACGATATTCTAGAGAGATCAATAACCCGTAAGTGTGACATCATCAATCAAACGAATTGCTCTCTTCTGGATAGAAACAAAGAGCTTCAGCGTTTGGGAGCGGAACTACAAACATGTGAACAATACTCTGGGACAGGTCGAAACTATTTGTAACTTATGAGGAGCTGCTTGGGTGTAATGTAGCTATTGATACGTAATAGAAAACCGAGGTTTTGTGAAGCGGTTTTCCCAATGATGGTCCCATGAGAGCGTGGTGTTGGTGGTGATCCCGAGCATTGTTATGGAAGACTTCATATGAATAGTTTCACCCGACATCATCATGTTAGAGATTGTGGGATTCGCCTTCCTGGAGAAGACGCAAGCTTGAGTCTTGGTGACATTAAACTCTACTAAATTACTTATTATTCATTATTCACTAGTACATAATATCACAATGTATCTATTTCGTCAAATATAAAATATAATTGTTAAGGTTGAAAAATATTTTATATTTGGAAAAGGAATTAGTTAAAATCCTTACATATCTTTCGTAGGTCTAGATAAAAAATTTTTTAATTATTTTAATTTCGTACTTTCATTCATCTTATAAAAAAAGTTTTGTTGCAATGATGATTTGTGTTATGATATTGTAAAATTATTTGTGACAGTACAATTGACTGTGTTTTCTATTAGGAGTTCAAAATGCTAAAAATTCATATTTCAAATTGGAACATAATTGTGAATTAGCTTTTTTTCTTGTTTTGAGAAAATATATATGAAGGAAATTCATAAAATGTTTCTATTTGCTTTTAGAAATATAAACATCAACTCCGAAGGAATATATAACGCCATATCTGGGTGCCTCACAAAATTATGAAACCATTGAGGAAGGAGACCTATGAAGCTTAAACGCTTCTGTTTTGCTTATCCCAATTTTTTCATATTGTAAATAATTTTCAGTAATTGCTGAGACAGTAAGATCTCAGTTAAAGCTATGTGTGAATTATATTTGATTACATTAAAAATTTTTATTGGAATTTTGAATCTATAACAACTCTATATTATCCAGATATTCGCTTTTCGTGGGGTAATGTAATATTTGAAGATTATTTGCCTTTTAGAAATTATGATTGTTGTCAATATAGGGTTGGCAAAGCCAGAATAACCAGTTTTATTCAGACACCATAGCGTAGATGGTTTTTAGATAGTTTTGGAATTACGATTAGTTTTTCCAATGTAAATTGCTGGGCAAGAGTTATAGCTAAGCTGGTAAATAAATAAATTTTTTCTATTTTATCTTTATTATTTATCAACATATTATTTGATGAATTTGATGATTCATGAGATTATTTTGCTACGAATTTTAATATATTTGAAATTTTTATAGAGAAATTTCCAAAATAAGATTTGCTGTCTCAATTTAGGATATTAAAAGATAGGTTAGAATGATTTCGTTGGGTCAAAGGTTGAAATTTAGGGTTATTTAATAAACTGAGTAACATCTTGAAAATAATATTTCACTTGTATCAATTAATTGAAGCTATTTGACAAATTATTTCAAGGTTTTGAATGCAAATTTGATTTAGTTGGACCTGTTTTGATTAATCTATTTAAAGAACTATGAAAGCTGGCTAGTTCATGTTATACACTATATATAGGATGGTGTTATTTATGACAATACCTGAGTGAGTTGCTTTCCTATAAATTATGCCATCAATTATCTTATTGGTTAAGTTCAAAATTTATGTTATTATTTTCATTTTGTATCTCTTATGTAAACTTTATTGACGAATCATCTAAACTATGGGTGTGTTTCAGAAATACAGTTAATGAATCTTTATGTCCAAGATATGTTTCTACATCCTTTTTTAAACTTTTTGGTAATTCATATTCGGAAACATTGTGAATTACATATCACGAACGTTCAGAATTCATTCACATTATAACTACTTACGTATTACATTTTCTGCTATTTTGTGTTCACCCAATGTTTTCATGGATGAGTTTATTCCCACGTGCTAACTAAATCCTTTGTTGATTCAGGAAATATCGATTTTGGCGCTACTCTAATCTCCTCTTTACTGGAAGTTAAGTTTAATCTAAGAGCATCATTGTCATTTGATGAGGTTTGAATCACGAAATTCTTCCTATTTCATTAGTATTTCCCTCATCAGTACATTGTCTTTAGAATATCTCCTCATTTAATCTTATTACATTAGGATTCTTGTGAAAGCTGAGTCAAATTACGTAGCTCTTCATATCGTTGATATTAGCGATTCCGTAGATATGCCGTTTGATTAATTGCTACGAACCTACCACTTAAATTTCGTGCCTTGCTATGGCGCGCTGGAATATGCATAACAAATAGTCCGAGCAAATGATCGGTGCGTTCCATATTTGCTCGAATATTAAAGTACCCACTTGCTCGAAAAACATTCGCGTAGTGCCTAATTTAGTTCTTATTGATTGAATGAAAATAGAACCACAAGTACAAATATATAATACGGAGTTTGACATAAACATGGATAGTGATTAACGGTAGTTTTTGTATTTATTGTTTGTAAAATGATAGTAAATGAGAAAAAATAACGAAATCATAGATATCTTTTGATTTTGGACAATATTTCCTATTCCACTCAATTTTCTATGTAGTATATTATTTGGTATTTCAATGATAGATTCCAAACCTGGAAGCATCACGAATGCTGCGAACAGAGCGAACAGACCGAATTCCCGTACTTATAATTTGCTAACACATTTCTTCTGAACAGAGTCATGGTTGTATTTGGCTATTATCTAATGTTCATAAGATTTTAGGTATTCCGATGTTTCAGCTGGACCATATCACATATTCCAAAGTACCTAAAATTTTACACGAAAACATTAGTTATCTCTACAAATCTCGAAGGCCGGAAAAAATATCGTGAAAAACGGTATGACAACTGAGGTTTCAATGCCTACTCATACTGAATTCATCCCACAATAGCAAAAAATAGTTAGCTCTATTGCTTCATGTATCAGGCTTTTATTCAACATTCATTGAAAATATTATGCTATAATTTATTTTGTCAAATTTCAAGAGTGATTGTTTTTTATAAAATCAATAGCAATTATATACATACTATCAAAGTATCCACATACAGAATATTTGTTATATTTGTGGGTACTAGTTCCTGGTTGTCTAGCATATTATTCGAATGTAGGTACATAGAATAAACTGTCCGAAGGATTCAAATTTCAATACTTCCAGAATAGTTTACAATAAATAACCTGTATTATTCGTGAATTTTGATAACCTTTTTATTATTGATACACATATTCCGATTATGTTTCCTTTTCATGATGGTGATATACTATTGAAAATGAGATCACATACTAACAATTCATGAAATATAGACACATTTCTTGTTAGAATCAATAGATAAAGTTTTGGTTTCCCATGTTGAACAGTGCCAATACGTTTATTAGTTCCACATAGCTGTTTCTCTCTTCTCAGAAGCTCATGAGTGGAACGAGCCAGACGAGGTATAACTACCACTTTAGAGAATGATTGGAGAACCTAGATGTTCCAACACCATCTGTCGGTGAGCAGATGTCCCACTGATGCTATTATTCACAATGACACGCATTGATAAAAGAGTTTTCGCGATTTGAAGAATCGATGGGAAAACAGTTGAAAATACAACCGCCAGGTAACGGCCTCGAATCAATTCAGAGTGAAAACACATTTCGTCTTAGAATCAATACACACAGTTTTGGTTCTCTATAGGTTGAACAGTGACAACACGTCTATTTGTTCCAGATAGTTGTTCCGCTCTTCTCATGAACTTATCAGTGGAATGAGCCAGACGATGGAGTCAATGATCAGCCGTCTACGGCAGAAATATAACTACTATTTTCTAAAATTTTTGGAGAACAGAGATGTTCCTAACTATCTGCCGAAAATCAGAAGTCCCACTGAGACAATAATTTCGATAACATTTCTTTACAAAAGAAGATGTTATTCACAATGCCACTCACGTATAAAAATCCAAAGATTGGACATAGAAACAGTTGGAAGATCTGTTTCATCAATGCGTGGAATTGTGAATGACATTCTCAGTTGTATATCAGCGTTCTCGTAGATGGTGTTGAGTTATGTAGGTTCCACAAACATTTTCTAAAGTAGTGGCTATAACTCTGCCGGAGATGGTTGATCAGTGACTTGATGGTCAGATTAGTTCCACTGATGAGTATATGAGAAAAGAAAAATAACTGTTTTGACTAACAGGCGTATGTCACTGTTCAACCTAATTTGTTAATTGCTTAACTTGTGAAGGATAATTTTCATAAAGTATTATCGGAAATACACTGAAATCGTGAAATCCCTAAAAAAGCGATTTTTTTCATATGAATCTGAATGAACTTGCAACTGTACTGAAATGATTCTTTATTTTTGGACATAAAGTACATTAGCTGATGACATTGAAATACTAAAATGAATTTTCTTCTGGTCAATAGAATAGAATAGTGTTTAATATCATTCAAGCCATACACTATAATATGGATAACTCAAGTTCAATTGCTTAAGTAAAACGAGTAGTAAGATTATTTTATATAAAATTGAATCTTAAAGAAGGAGAGTGAATAAAAATTGCATATTATATTCATAGTACAGTGTCTTCATGTAGTATCAAATATTTATGATGTTCTGGTTACATAATTCTATAAATCAACCGGAGTATAAAAAACTCCAGAGAGCAGTAGCGTTTTCAGTTTTCAGATAAGTATTATTGTGTTTGGTGAACTTTTTAAACGTGGTAATAAATTGCCTGCGTGAATTGGGCTCTTTTCCTAGTTCATATAATGGAATGATCCCATATATGAATTTCTCCCTAGTTCTGGTATAGTGGGAATGTATCTAGATACCCTTTTGAATGTATGGATGTTATTAAACATATATGTGAGTAATTTAAATAGGTACATACCGGTGACGGTTCATGTCCTATGTTATCCAAATGTTTCTTCGTATGATTGAACATAGCCGAGATTGAAAATATTTTTTATAGCCCTTTTTTGACAGGCAGAAAAACACCAAATTCAGGAGCTTTTCCCCTAGATGCAATATTTTAATCCATTGCAGGATAAATCAAGCTGTAGAATACGTTGTAAGGCTTCAATATTCAATATGTTTTCAAGATTCCTAAGTGAGAGCTAGTGAGTTGACTATCTATTTTTGCCCAAGAAAATAGGTCACAATCCAAGTTGGTATAATAATGTCATCAAATTCAATGTCAATAATAATTGTTTCGAGCCAATAAATTTCTGTTTATGAATTTCACAGTTACTGTTTTTTGACACCATAGATCAAGTGGTTCTAGTCCATTTGTTACTTTGAATCGTATTTCATTGGAACTATCCTCGAAATGATTGCGGTGTCATCAACATACATGAACACATTCTTATATCAAATATGCTCTAGTAAATCAGATATAAAGAACAAGTACATTAGTGGACCCACGACATCGCCCTGAGATATACTGATTCATTGAAAATTTTCCAGAAAACGCTATATCCATCTATTTTATTTTGAGGGGAAAAAATTTGAATTGATAGTGTCAAATGCACGAGGAAAATCTGTAAGTATACCTATTCCAAATTGCTTCTTATTCTAAATCAGCAGTATACTGATTGAATCCATTAAGTGCAGTCTAGGTTGAAAACCCAGTCCTAGATTCATATAATCAGTTGTTATAAGATAGTTTTTTTCAAGAAAAGACATTAATTTCTCAAATGCAATTCCTTGGCTCCATAGTTTTTACCGTATTGTGGGACATCTCTTCTATAGATGAGTACAACAAGACTGAGAACAATTGTTAATTACACATGGAAAAATATGAGCCAGTACTACATTCCTTGATTAGATTCAAAGGTATATTATTCATACCAGTGGGTTTTTATCCGCTATATTATCAATTGTATTAACAATATCCATCATATCAACAGTACTGAAGAATATTGTATGTTCAGATTCTTGTAAGACAGTCGTACATTTCTTGAAAATGAGTAGACGATTGCATTTATGCAACGGTATAGGAGTCACATCCAAACATATAAGCGATTCTGAAATCAGTATCGTCGTTTATGTTTTTGTCATTATGAACTAGGTATATTCTTCAACTTTCTTTTTTGTTTATAGGAATTGTTTTTTATAAAGGACTCTTCTGCTTCATTAGTAGAACTGTTTTAAAATTCAAATTTGTTTGTTAATTTTCTTTCCAAATATTTTAGAATGGTTATTCATTTTCTGATAAAGGTTCTAGATTCTTAAATGTCGAAGCTCAGTAGGGAGTATGTATATACTTATTTTTTAGTTTTACATTTAAGAATTTTTCTTTTATCGGAAAGCGTATGTTAAGAATGATGGAACATTTGACCAGAACTCTCAAAAATCATGGTAAAACCAAGAGATACATCGTTGAGTTAATGCCATTAATTACATTCTGAAGTCAAGATTATTATTAGTGTTTATGTTATGAGTAAAGTCGGAGCATCTCATTGATTGTAATTTACCGCGTCACCTATCATTTTCCAATGGAAGAATTGAACCGTATGGTCAGAAAAACCTGGATCAAATACTGTGTGATCACTATTATTTGTTAGGTTGATAATGATATTGTCAATACCACTAATTACTATCTCTAGAAATCAGTGAAAATCGAACTTTCAATAGTTATTTTATTCAAGTTTTGAATGGATTTTCATCACGTAATGGCTGGTTCTGTTCTTAGTCCAGTCGCTCTGTAATTTATGACGGTTTTTTTTGGGGAGTGTTATTTTAGAGTGGTTTCTTATGTTTTTTGGGTCGCTGATCACGAATCTGAGGGTCAAATGTGTATTGGATCAATGAGCTTCAAGTTATCAGCATTTTTTATGGCCAAAAAAGTCATTTTTTGCGTATTTTTGGTTTAACATGAAAAGTATGACATATATGAAAAAAATACCTGTATGAAAATTATAGGTATCATTAAAACACGTCGAATGAGCTCAACTAGAAGTTTCTGAAATATTTTGGACTCACTGTGGACCCATTTTAGCCCTTTTTTTTGAAAAAACTAACAAAAACTCCTTTGACTTTATTTTCCAACTTAATGAATTTTAAATGGCAAGAAATAGGGCATTTTTGTATCTATTTTTATGTACTTTTCGATTTTTTTCGATATCTTATGAGGGGGCGCTACAATCGGCCATTTACAAAAAATCTTAAAATGGCGATAACTAATTGAATTTTCAATTTATTGACTCGAAACAAAATGCATCCGTAAAATTTTGATATTTTTTACCTTGTTTCCCAAGCTTGCACATTTTTTTTAACCTCAAAAAAATTTCATGAAATAAATTGAAATTTTCACAGCTAGACGACATTTCCATGACCCAACTTTTGAGCCCAACTCGAACTCGATTGGTCGAGATTCGGCTGAGATATTGAAGTAGACGTGTTGAGGTTCACCCTGTGCCCAAATTTTGGATTTTTGGAAAAAAACTTGAAGTTTTCAAAAGAAAACAAATGAAACTATTTAATGCTGAAAATGCGTATTCCTACTTATGTTTTTGACAATTTGGCTACGATTTGAATAAAAAAATGTTATTCATTTATTTTCACATGAAACAATATTTTACCTTGAACTCGGTCATTTACGGCTTATTTGTTTGAAAAACGTACGAAAAAATCAGCTTGCGAATTGGAAAGCCTACCGCCAACTGACGATGTAGCGAAATACCATATATATATCGTGTATATCGCCAAGTACAGATTTGGATGGGCAACGAGAATATTGAACCAACCGTTACTGAGAATGGCGTTATGTCAATTCAAATAACCGCAGAAGCTGCTCCAGACGAATTATTGAAAAATTTTTTGTGCATTTGCAAACAAAAATGTACCGTAAGATGCACTTGCAAGAAAGTTAGTTTACCTTGCTCTGCATTGTGCAAATATTGCGAAGGTGAAGATTGCGCGAATTGTTGCGAGAAAGACATCATTTTATTCGATCAATACGAAACAGATGTTAACGATTTTGATAATGTTGATGACAATATTTGTAATAAAGATTCTTCAGATGTTTGCGAAATAGTTTCTGATGATATTGATAATGATCATAAACCGTCCATTGAGATGCGCGGCGACAGTGACGAAGATGATATAATAAACACTAACTACTTCTGATTGCACAACAGATAGTGAAGATGCTTTGTCACAGCCCAAAAAAGTGCCAGTAAAAAGGCGAAGAAAATGAGGGCTTAATTATATCATGTTTGAAATTCCCATTGTTGACAAATAAAAGACATTATACTTTAAAAATCTTTTTAAGTTATATTAGTATAAATTACAGTTATTGGAATAAAATGTCTTTGTGTATGTGTAAATAATTAATTATTAATTAGTTTGAAATAGATCATAAGATATATTTTTATGAAGTTGTGAAGAAGTTTGTTTTTATGTAATAAAAAAATAATGAATGGTGAAAAAAGCTTTGAAGATTTATTTACAAAAATTAATAAAGCGCGCTTGTGCGCGCACGCACGTGCACAGACATGAAAAAAGACACATACACACTTTCGTACACTAACAAACATACGTATTAACTCAAAAAATATTCTTAAAATAAGAAAAATGTATTAATTCATCAAAAAAATGCAAATTTTGCGAAATAAATTCATAAATTTCGCGCTTTCTTTCAAGGTAAAATATTGTTTCATGAGAAAATAAATGAATAAAATTTTTTTATTCAGATCGCCAAATCGTCAAAAAAATGAATAGGAATACGCATTTTCAGCATTAAATAGTTTTATTTGTTTCCTTTTGGAAAATTCAAGTTTTTTTCCAAAAACTCAGGGCTCAGGGTGAACCTCAACACGTCTACTCCAATATCTCAGCCGAATCTCGACCAATCGAGTTCGGGTTGGGCTCAAAAGTTGGATCATGCAAATGTCTTCTAGCTGTGGAAATTTCAATTTATTTCATAAGATTAAACCTTAAAATTTATCGATTTTTTTGAGGTTAAAAAACTTTGACCTAGCGCCAAATTGCCGCATTTGAAAAAAAATGTGCAAGCTTGAGAAACAAGGTAAAAAATATCAAAAAATCTGTCGAATGCTTTTTGTTTCGAGTCAATAAATTGAAAATTCAATTGGTTATCGCCATTTTAAGATTTTTTGTAAATGGCCGACTGTAGCGCCCCCTCATAAGACATTTAAAAAAATCGAAAAGTACATAAAAAAAGATACAACAATGCACAATTTCTTGCCATTTACAGTTCGTTAAGTTGAAAAATAAATCAGCGGAGTTTTTGTTATTTTTTTCAAAAAAAGGGCTAAAATGGGTCCACAGTGACCCTAAATATTTTAGAAACTTCTAGTTGGGCCCATTCGACGTGTTTTAATAATACCTCTAATTTTCATACAGGTATTTTTTTCATATATGTCATACTTTTCATATTAAACCAAAAATACGCAACAAATGACTTTTTTGGCCATAAAAATGCTCATAACTTGAAGCGCATTGATCCAATACACATTTGAGCCTCAGATTCGTGATCAGCGACCCAAGAAACATACGAAACCACTCTAAAATCCACTCCCCAAAAAAAACCGTTTTTGGCCATTTTTCACGACAGAGCGACTGGACTATCTATTCTTATTCCATTCCCAATTTCATTGCATGAATTTTATAGTGGTTGATAGCTGGAAAAATTACCAAATCATTAAGTGTTGTGGGCATTTGAATGATACTAGCTTCAATTTGCAATTGTTCATTTTTTTTTTCTGTAAATCATCTACAAAAGTTATCCGAATTTCTAGATATGAAATGTTTCCAAATCATCTGCGATGTTGATTGCTGAATTTCATTTCTAAGATAAAATCTGTGGAATGTAAATAAACACAATCATTGAAAAACAGTTAGACGTGATCACAGAGTAGGTTATTATACTTATTCTGTGACCTGACTTTCTCAAATTATATGAAATCGTGCTGTGATTGGCCCAATATTCATTTATGCGACAGATAATCAGCATCCGATGCGTTAAACTAGGTTGGTTGAAGTTAACGTGAAATTATTGCTGCTCACCTATCCACACAATACAAGGAGAAGTCAATGAACTTATATTATTTGACTTAACTTCATCAGATTTGACAATGCCTACTTCACGTGAACATTTAAGTCAATGAAATTACATAACCATACGTGTCTGAACTCATTCTTTGGGCCACGGAACATCTCCCAATGCGATTCGATTGATTTTACTATTTCATTCATACTACGCAGAATGATTCATGTGGTGTTATCTTGTTTTCTGTGACTTGAGTACGCCTTAGACACAATTTTCATACCAATCTGGCGAATGAATGAAATTATTATTGAGTATTTCGAGATGGAGAATGTTTTGGTTGAGCAAGAACACATGTTTCCATCTTTCTGTTGTGAGTTAAATCTAAAAGAATTAGACAGAAAACTGTGGGCTTATAATTCGAGACCTGAAGAGTATTCTTGATAGGGTTCTTACTATAAAATCTTGTACTGTTGATAAATATGAATTCGATTAAACATTGCTAGATCACGATCTCAATAAGTTTTTGTTCATTGGCATAAGATATGTACCCACGTAATGTTATATTACGAGTATATCTAATCTGAATACTGTTAAATATGATTCAAGCGCAATTGTCCGGCAAGTGAATCTCTCGTTCGGAATCGGTACATTGTAACATCTTTACAAAAGTTGTATACAATGTAGAAAATAATATTTGTAGGAAGTTATGATGCGAGAAGTAGAAGTACCTACCCTTCGCGTGCAAATAACGCTGTTTCGGAACAAATTAAATTTCAAATCTGCATGAAACGAATCGTATACTCCTTGCTAAACGGGCAATTAGTCTCGAGGAACATATTTCGTTTGACGGTATTTAACTTTGAATAGCTAACGTGATTTGTTGTTGCTTTCATCGTTTATGAAGGATAGTACGTATGCCTTATTCAGTGAAGTCCTTTGAAGATGTAGAATGGCATTTATAGCTTCACCAAGTCGGACATAAGTAAATATATGCTATCACTTCTTTCAGTTCATACATTATAAGAAATCAACATGAATCTACCCTCACTGTTTAGAGAAAACACTAGAAAGTGAACAATCACTGATTGAGAAATTTACACTTCACTTCGTTTTTATATCACTTTCATTATAGAACTATATTATTGTAACTATAATTTCGACAACTAGCGTGTCATCTTCAGAACGATAAAAAAAGTATGAATAAACATAAGCGATCTTAAATTCTATACAGGGTGATTCTTCACCTATACCGATAAATTTGGAAAATGATAGCTTAGGATAGATAATGACTAATAAAGAAAAAAAAATGATTTTGAAAGTTTTTTGTTATAGTGATATTCCGTTAAATTAGAAAAATTGCGATTTTTTGATGTTATAAGAACTGTAGAATGTACAGAAGTCGAGGCAATATGTTTGATATTTTTATCAACAGTATATTATCAGTTGCCGTTGTATTCGAGGTTTAATTCCAAGTAATTAGAATAAAAATTATGTTCGATAATTTCTCAAACGAAAAACTGTTGGACGTGATATTGGCAGTCCATGAATCACGACAAGACTCAGTGACGTCAGCTCATTACTATGCCCAGAGTTTTCTATAAAGATATCATCCAAGAATTTGAAGCTTTATACGTATAGTTCTGTGGGTAAGAGGAGTCGGGACAAGACAGGAAGCCGTTAACCCAGGTATATTTTGAATTGCTAAGAAGTGATGTCAAATATGGTCGACAAGCATAAGCATAAGCACTAGAACAATTGCAACCCTACTTGGGAAAGTTAAGACTACTACTTTCTCGAGGTCCCAGAAGTAAGCTAGTCATATATAACCACGCATTATCGGACCCCACTCATAATTTCGAGCGTTTTTCGAGCTGTTCAACAGTAATTTCGAGCTATTCCCAAACTTAAAGAAAAGCCGAAAAATCAAAATTATCAATTTGACTAGGTCAATGTGCAAAAGTTAGCACAGCAAGCCTAAAATTACACATCCTAGAATTTCGAGAGTAGACTCAAAATTTCGAGCTTTTTACGAGCTAAAAAAGAGTGATTGGGAGATTGCCCGGAACCACGTGGTTTTCCGGAAATATGAAAAAAACTAATTTCCGGTCTGAAGTTAGCAAAGCAAAACTAGAAGGATGTAACTTAGAATTTCGAGACAGGTCTCTAAGTTTCAAGCTTTTTACGAAAGGCTTTGTGATAATTTCGAAATTGCTCGGAAGCAGTAGTTTTCCGGAAATAAGGGAAAAACAATTTCCGGTCTGAATTTAGCACAGTAACAGAGACTGGTGGTAAAATTTTGAGCTCTTTACGAGCTATAACATAGTCTTTCAAAGATCAATGAAAATTGTAAACTCTACAGGAAGTTGGGAAAATATCGATTTCCGGTTTGATGGTGAAATATAAAACTGGTAGTATGGTACTTGGAATATCGAGATTGGACTCAAAATGTCGAGCTTTTCACGAGCCGCTTCGTGGTAATTTCGAGAATGCTCAGTAGCACGTAGTTCCCCCGGAAATCAGGAGGAAAGGTCCAAAGTTAGCACAGCAACAATAGATGTACATGATTTAGCATTTCGAGACTAGTGTCAAAAACTCGAGCTCTTTACGAGCTGGTGCATAGTAATTTCGAGATTGCTTAGAAGCACGTATTTTTCCGGTTATTATGAAGAAAAGATTTCCGGTCTGAATTTAGCACAGCATTAATAGATGTATATGACTTAGAATTTCGTGACTGGTGGTGAAGTTTCGAGCTTTTTACGAAGTGAAACCGTTTCTGTCTTTTTAGGAGTAACATGGCTGTAACAGTTAACTTCAGCAGAAACGTTTGTTCTGATGTGTCAAAAATACACAACGATTTACGGTGTTTCCTTCGGAGGTGACACATTATAAATAATATAAATAAAAGCTGAAATTGGCTGTTCCAGGCATCTTACTTCTCAAAAAAAGATTTTAAAGATTGCCAACAGACGCAAAGTTTTCTGGAAATTGGAAATAAAATCGAGTTTTGGTATGGAGTTAGTACAACAACCTGGAAGTGCATGATCAAGTCATTTTAAGGTATTCAAAGAACATCGATACTGTTTCTGACATCACGATTTCTTTTTTATTGCAGTTGAACCATTTCTAATACCTTGTTTATGTAATGAAAATTGAATTGACCCGGAGTATTCATAAAGTAATGAATATGAAGTAGAATTTTCGAACAAGTATTTGAAGGTTCAAATGACTCTAGACAAGTTATTCTGATACACATTATTGCTTATCTTTAATCACCTGTCTTAAAAAAATAAATAAATATTTAACTATCATATATGTATATTAATATATTTATTCTTAATTTACATGATATTTCTGTATCCATAAAAATAATATTTTATACGGAAACTCTAAAAGAAAATTATATATTCAAAATCAAAATTTAATCATCTGTTTTATAATAAATTAGTAGTTCTGGAATGAACTTGGTACATTTTTTTAATTTCTCAACTCTTAGAGGACCTTTCGCTGCTGATCTTGTTGTGTCGTCACATCTGATGAAGGTCCCGTCATATCTGCGGCATATTGCTTGATAGTGCCATAGCGCAGTAAATTCGGAATATTTTTATTTCTTGAAGTCCTGCTTACGTGGGATTTAATCTCCACTGCTCCAAGGAATGAATATTTTACTTCATCGGGTAACCTTGAAGTAATATCTTCAGGAATAGTCTGAGCTTCTACTTTTGTATTGTCACCATGTTCCGTGGTGTCACATGTGTCAATGAATAAAAATTTTCCTGAAAATGTAAAAAACCATTTCTTTGTATACTCTTTCAAATTTATAATATACATTTCTTAAATTTTGAAAAAATTACTGATTATGTTTTAAGAAAATAAATCTTATCATATTTTCAACAACGAAGTATCTTTTTGCTGTAAGAAGGTTATCTTCTATCAAGATCTTTAAAATCAGAAGTATCAAGAATGAATAGGTCGAAATTACTATGCACCAACTCGTAAAGAGCTCGAATTTTTGACACCAGTCTCGAAATTGTAAGTCACGTACCACATTTTGCTGTGCTAACTTCAGACCGGAGAACCGTTTTCCTCTTGTTTCTGGAAAACCACGTGGTTCTAAGCAATCTGCAAATTACCACGAACCAGCTCGTAAAAAGCTCGAAATTTCAACACCAGCCTCGGAATGCTAAGTCATATACATGTATTGTTGCTGTGCTAACTTTGGACCGGAAACAGTTTTCTCATAATTTCCGGGAAAACTACGTGCCACTGAGCAATCTCGGAATTACCACGAAGCGGATCGTAAAAAGTTCGACATTTTGAGCGCAGTCTCGGTATTCCAAGTCCCATAATACCAGTTTTTATATTTCATCATGAAATCAGAAATCGATATTTTCCCAACTTCCTGAATCTACGATTTTCAGCAATCTTTGGAGGAATAGTTATAGCTCGTAAAGAGCTCGAATTTTTGAGCCCTGTCTCGATATTGCAAGTCATGTACTTCTAGTTTTGTTGTGCTAACTTCAGACAGGGAATCGTTTTTCCCTTATTTCCGGAAAACTACGTGCTTCTGAGCAATCTCGAAATTACCACGAAGCAGCTCGTAAAAAGTTCGAAATTTAGACACCTGTCTCGAAATTCTAAGTTACGTTCTTCTAGTTTTGCTGTGCTAACTTCAGACCGGAAATTAGTTTTTTTCATATTTCCGGAAACCACGTGGTTCCGGGCAATCTCCCAATCACTCTTTTTTAGCTCGTAAAAAGCTCGGAATTTTGAGCCTACTCTCGAAATTCTAGGATGTGTAATTTTAGGCTTGCTGTGCTAACTTTAGCACATTTACCTAGTCAAATTGATAATTTTGATTTCTCGGCTTTTCTTTAAGTTTGGGAATAGCTCGAAATTACTGTTGAACATCTCGGAAAACGCTCGAAATTATGGGTGGGGTCCGATAATGCGTGGTTATATATGACTAGCTTACTTCTGGGACCTACTTACTCGGCCCTTCTCAGGTGCAGTGGGTACCAGTTTACTGCCAACAGATTTTCCGCTTCGTGTGAACTTTTTCGAGTGTTTGGTACATGAGCATCAATTAAACCCAAACTTTATCACGTAATGGCGATCATAATTTCCACAACACCCGTTATTGGGCACTGGAAAATTCCCACGTCACTCGGCCAACAAACTTTCAACAACGGTTTTCAGTGAATGTGTGATGGTCTGCAATTGTGAACGGAGTACTCATTGATAACTCTCTTGGAATATGGAAACTCGTTTAGCTGGTGCTATTTAATTGCAATTATTGCCTGATCATCAACTGGTACTTCTCGAAGGAATTGGTCCCATTGTTAGACACCATCCCCACGGTGATGCTCCACCACATTTTGCGCCACAAGTACGACAAAATTTTGATAATGTGTTTCCAAAAAGATGGTTAAGTGAAGGTGGTACAATTAGATGTCACCAACTGAGTATTGAAAATGAAGGAAACAACTTTGAACACTTGTTATGACATTAGTTTATAATGCAGTTTCAATTATTATTATTTTGAATATCACGTTTCTTATTTCTAATTAACTCAATTCTTTTTTTAGGTAATTCAAACTTGGACCACAATTCTTTTCATTGTTAGTTATTATTCTGTAAGTTTCTCAACATCATAGTATAGGTTAAGAATCATCCTCTATAGTTTCTAAATGAGATACAACTAACAAATAATGGTGCAGTTAGAATATTGGGAAATGCAGAAGCGTAATTAAATAGTTGAAATAATTGGTAACCGGGAAAAATATAATGCGGAAATATGACAAATTGGTACAGATAACCGTATAATGAGGAAAATAGACATCGAAATGAATGTTGTGATACAAATCTAATTATTCGATGTTTTTTATTTCATCAATATGATAAATTATCAAAATGTAACAGCTTATCGATTATACGTTTCCCTCTCTCATACTCAAAATATATGAAAAGAAAACTATGTCTGCATGTCAAGAGAAATATTAATACAAATAATAATTAGAAAATAGACTAACATTCAATCACATTTATTCTATAGCGTAAAGACTTGACTCCATCAGAATATTAATAATTGTAATTATAACTGTAACTGAAGCTGCTAACTGTAATTCTTAAAGGTAAGTACTAATCAGGATTGGTATTTTTATTAGTATTTTTGAAGATTTTTCATCCGAAAATGTTTCTGGGATATAGTATCTCAATAATCCGTCCTCTCCTTATCATTTGTTTCAGAATACGTACATTATGCTGACATATCATCTGAATAACTCAGTTTTGTGTAGACATTGTAAACATGAGTCTTCCAACTGAGGATTATATTTACATAACTAATTGTTAAGATACTGATGGCCATTTTGAATTACCATAATTTTTGTGTTATGACCAGCTTGTCGAAATGAGGTTTCAAATCTGTTGATTCATTTTGGATAGGATAAATGTCATATGAAGTAACTAGAAGTCCTATGTATGTTAACGCAGCATGGTTCTGATGAGAAACATGTTTGTAATATTTCTGTTCCTGATGAAATGTTAGCAAAACTTAACTACAGTCAAATGTTATAGCGCTCCACATACATGCTGTTACTCTGGAATAACATGTACATTTGTGAATACCTAGTAGTACTACCTTAAGTAGTAATCTCTTGCTGGAAGAACGTACAAATCTTTTTCGGTGCGTAAAGGCTTTCTCAACTTGCCACGCTGCGCAACAGATGGATGTCTATCTGGGTCAAGAGCATTGCCGAAAGGTAAAAATTCTTTCGTCGACCTGTTGCCATTGCGCAACAGATAGCCACCTGTGAGGATCGGGAGTCGAAAACACTCCACCAAACACACAATACCCTAATTAGAAGATTTTAATAACAATCGTTCCAAATTTCCTACAAAAGTAAATAATAGAAATGAACTGAGTGCCTACACAGTAGAAAATCGGAGCGAAATTTGACACCAAAATAACACCACCCGGTATTTATATCCATACACACCATTTCAGTGTAAAATCAACACCGTATAAGCAGTGTTCAATTGACATTCAGCGGTGAATATATTTACACCAGTAATTGTTCAAATTTGAAACTCTAAAGTGTTAATTTGAGTTTGAGGAGGTGTAAAAATACAACTTTTGCGGTATATGAAGAGCACTGTATGGTGCATTTTTTTCACCAGATATAATGCGGATTCAACGTTCACAGTGTCGATTTTTAACACCAAATAGAGTTCACAACTATTAAAAATGGTGAATCTTACACTATCAATTATTTGTATTTCACACCATATGGAGTATGGAGCTCTCTTAGATGGCCGATTCAACACTAATGGAAGTTAGAATTTTTGACACCAAATAGAGTGTGAAATTCATCTCTTGTGGTCATTTCAACACCAAAAATTGTTATAAATGTATACACCAGATGGAGTGGCGACGTATTATAGTTGCCAATCTGATACTAATTATATTTTCTTCATTTATCTACTAGTTCAATCATAACAAGAATAAAAAAATAAATGTAAGCTGAAAATAAGTTCATATCCATCATTTCAGTTGTGAAACAAATTAATATTCGATTTCACACAACCAAATTTTTTTTAGCTCAAGTTACGTTATCATAATAACAAATCAATTATGGTGTAAGAGAAAAAAATATGAAAGGTTATTAGATTTAGTAAACCACAATTCTTGAGATGACGGGACATTTTCTATATTGGAGTGAACTAAATATATAAAGAGACCACAAAAATATTCAGAATCATATCATTGTCACTGTTGTTTCTTCAAAACCAACCTCAAGGATTTTAGTCATTAGATTGCGAAAACAGCTGAGAACTTATCATCCGATTATTTTTGTGGGTTTAAAAATATGAGCAGCTTAAAAATAGCAAAGAATAATATAACTCATACATTAAAGTATCTTTATTTTTGAATAGTTACACAAAAAAATCTTAAAGTAATATTCCACCTACATAGAAGCGAAATAATAAGATATCTCATTCAAATTTCAAACTACATAATTGAAACGTAGACTATTACTACAGGAGTTTTAGAAACGGTTAGAAATATAGCATCGGTTAAATGGTTATATAATTTAGTCTTCCTAGGCTTTCGGAATATTCAGGAAATACATTCTTGCTTACTTTTCTATCTATTATTTTATTTTTTAAGATTAGAATCCACAACATCTAGCATTGCTGAATGAACCCACATATCTATAATATTGCTCCACTTCCAGATGTACATATTTTTCAATAATTCAAAAAGATTATGGATGTCTGATTTTTGGTAAATAAATAATCTGTTATCTTCATTACTTCTACGAGTTTAGAGTTTCAGTTTACCAATGAAATAATTGAATAATTCATGTTCTTTCGGTGTCAGTTCTCCGCGCATTCAATTATTTTGAATTTAAATTCTTTCTCCGCCTGCTCCAGGAAGTTTGGAAATCCGTCCTCATCAATGAGACACCCTGTCTCACTAGTCACTTTATATTCGAATACAGCTGTTTCTTCTGATTTGGAGAGGTAAATCGCGAATTTCTCAAGACCTGAAAATTAAGATGACAGCTCCCGAAAATATGATAAATATCTCAATAAATGGTTTTGCAAGAACATTCTTACTCATAAAAACAAACATGAATGGAATAACTTGGACTGATTTCTCCCTAAAGTGAACCAACAATAGTTATCTTTCAGAAGGTCCTACCAGTGTGCATGTGCAGGACCTAAGATATACCGTCTCGTTTCAAACTTGGCTACTGCAATTTGAAGTACCTGAGTCAGACGGTTTATTACCAACGCCAATCGGCATTGCCTCAACAAATGGCAATGTCGATTGGCGTTAGTAACAAGGCCACTCGTGTTTGATTCCAAGTGAGATCTCATTTTATATTTCTTAAACCTCTTTTCATCAAAAATGATTGATTCAGGACAAAAGGTGAATCTAGGCAGAGTTAGGTTGAGTGTTTCTATAATTAAAAATTAGGTTATGGTATAGTGACTATAAAAAAAATTGGCGACAAACAGTCCAAACTACAATGTTTCAGCAATTAATTCAGCTCAATTGTTCTGTGCATAGACAAAACCACCTAAAAAGTCTTGCACCATATACCATATATCACTTTCACCACAGTATATTATACTGTGCTTTGACTATTTACTTTCTTCAATTTATAATTGTTCTGTATTTCATGTGCATATTATATTTATGCTATTTATATTTCCTTCTAGAAAAGTAATGTATGGCAATGAACATTCAATTAATAAGTGGAGGATTATTGATTTTGAGGTCTTTGTTTCCCTGTTAAGTATTTATTTACATTCTTTCAATACTGTCAACACCCACAACCGCATTAGATACAAAACTCTTCAGTACTGAACAACTGTATTGTATATGTAGAAAAGACAAATAAGTTATCTTATTCGCTGGAACATGGTGGAACCAATCAAAAATCGGACAACTGTTGTCACCACTGTATTCTATAGTCACTGTAGATTTAGGCAAAACGGTTTCGTACTTAAAAGCTTGCAACCACAGCAGTACTGAAGTAGTCGTCTCGTTATCTTTCATCTTCTCAACCATCCTCTCTCAATTTCTAATTTTCCATTTGATTCAGCATCAGCAACCACGATTTGTTGGTACCCTTTGTTTTGATATAACAAGATCTCAACTGCGTATGATCACAAACCAAATTCTCAAGTTGTAACCCAATAACTAATTCGTGTATGTAGTGTATACAATGTGTTGAAAATATACATGCCAAGGATTTCGTTGTGACACAATCCAGATGATCTACATAGATGTGCATATACCTACCTAAGTATAGAAATTATGAATATGAAACTCTTACCTTTCAGAATGAAGTCTTTATATTCCTTATTTTTGTCCAAACACATCCTCTTTTGGACGTTATGGGATTCAACTTTGATAAAAACCGACATTATTTCACTTCACTCTATCAACTAAGAGCAAGATACTGATAAAGGCATGTGAATAACTACCCTGATCAATGTTCAATGTGTCTACTGAGAACTAGTGAGTCACATGCAATGAAAAATTTCTCAGCATCACAATGGCTAGGTTTGACTACTTACGGCACAAGGCTATGCGGGAAGAACTGACTGAACTGAGCTCGTAAAGTAGTGAGCTGATCGGTCGATAGGTGTTGTTTTAACCATATGCGGATTCAATACAAATTCATACAGTGTATTATCGAAGTTAAGTTTAGGTAGGTGTTGAAACGGAGTTTCCCTTGTAGCGTACTTTCGACGGGTTCAGTACTTAACAAGAAGAATGCTTATACCACAATAGGGTGTGAAAGTTTACACCGGTCAAATTTTTTACTGTGTACTTATTTCGACAACTACCTTGCCAATGTAGACAAAAATAGGTCTAGGCGAATCGACAAATATGCGGAAATTGGGCCATAAACTCCTATCAACGAATTGATAGTGTTGAGGTTGCAAAATTGAAAAAATATACACAATTTATCTCAATTTATTAGTTTATTTATGAGTATAATCACAATAAAAGCTGTGATCACGTCTTCCATCACTTGTAGGAACCAACAACAAAATTAGAAACTGATGAAGATGTGGAAAGAAGTCGAATCATATTGTCATTATATTGAAAGTTTATTCGAATTGGCAATATATCTGTATTACAAAGACTTACTCTTGGTTTGAAGACCAAGTGTACAAAATTTCAGCAAGATTGGTACTTATCTGTTTTAAAGCGTGACAAATTGACAAAATTTGAAGATTTAGTGTTCAAAATTTCACATGGTTGAATGTGCATCTCTATTGACTGGTTGCCTTGAATAAATATCATGTCATGTGAAACTGACAATGGTTACGAGAATCTTTCACACTGTGAGTCGAGTTCAAAATGTTATATGGGCCAAAGTAGAATGAAACTACTTATTGTATATACTATTCAAACAGGCATATTTTTTTTCCAATTTAGTTTACACTGTACACTGATGATAGCTATATGGTAGCTGAACGGTACTCAGAAAATTAATAGTATTTTCAGTAAATAATGGTGATTATTTCGGTTATATTTGTTTTATAGTGTATTCACAGTTGGTGAATTATTTTAGTATATTTGGAAAAGAGTTCATCAAACTACCATTTGGAAAGTATTCCTATAAGTAGTATAGTTGCCGTAATCGATGGTGTGGTGGTTAGCATGGTTGTCCCTCCCTCTGTCAATACGGTTTCTTAGAAAAAATTGACAACGATCAATCACTCAATTGTATATTGTTCCAATTAATCAAAAGACAGGTGGATAGGTAATGAGAAAATTGCAAAAAAAAGCTGCGTTGGTACCAGGAATCGATCCCGGTACCTGTGTTGCATGCAAAGCGTATGCTCTACCAATTGCGTTGCAGACCCCAGTTCCTCCAAATATGGAGATATAATAAACTTGAGACGTCACATAGATGACATCATTAAATCTTAAAATGGGAATTTCAGACACTTCTATAGGTTGAATATATGTGTGTGATATATATTCACAGCCAGAAGTCATTATGGCACTACAATTCCATTTAAAACACTTAAGACCGATATCAAAAATATCACTTAACGAAGCTTCAGCGAACAAATACAATACAGTTCCTATTTTCACCACTTTAGAGCGATTACAACTTATCAAATTCACACAACCAATAGGAACTGCACAATCATCTCCTTGATTGTTACACCAGCACACGCACGCATACAGGCATTATCTCAAAATAATCTGAATCGATTCAGAAAGGCTCAACAGTCATATTTCAGCGAAAATCCGGAAAAAAATTCGAACCGATCACAATACTCGGATAGTGAGGATCGTGTATGTTTTTATGCGTATGTATATGTGTACGTGTATGTGTATGTGAATGGGTATGTGTGTATGTATATATGAGTATGTGTATGTGTGTGGAGGAGTATGTATGTGTATGTGTATGTGTATATGTGTGTGTATGTGTATGTGTATGTGTGTATGTATTTGTGTTATAACGAAGTTCTTAAATTATAAATTAATGTTATATAGGGTGTTTCATAATATATTTGCAGGACCCCAGGATGTGATAGCCCATCCGGAAATTTTAGAGAAAGTTTCTATCAAGTTACCCTCTAAAATGCACAATTTTCGAGATACAGGGAGGGTGTTGAAATTTGAAAAAAAAAAATGTTTTTCGCGAATATCTCCGGAACCGTTTATTGTACAGAAAACAGCTTCTGTCAGCATTCTCTACTCATAGTAAGCTATGTTTTGTGAGATGGAAAATTTTTTGGTTAGTCATAATTGGTGAACATTTTGAAGGGGTAGTGGGTATTTTTCTCCCCAACTTCTATGCCACTGGAATAAGTACAGTTTTAAGACTCTCATTTGAACCGCTAATTTTTTTTACACAAGAAAGGTACTCCTTGTCATAAGCTCTAAAAATAACCGTTTTCGAGAAAAATCAACTTTTATGTTGAAAAACATGGTCAATTTTGTGAAATAAAATCTTTTTTTTCTAATCAAACAAAATTTATTCAAAAGTTGAAACAAGTAACAAAAGCGAACGTTACCTCCATAATTGCAAAATTTAAAAAAAAAATAAAAACTAATACAAAAGTTGTGTGTTTAAAAAATTCATAATCTTCTCTATCAAGTGGGCTCAAAATTTTAAAACAAAAGCTACCTCCTGTCAAAATAACAATTAGCTTGTACCTGCAAAAAGTAAATTTGTATAACAAAATTAAAAATTAATTACACAAACGCTGAAATATGCGAAATGCATTACCTTTACGAAATGGCGAACGGTAATTCGGCAGAAGCAAGGCGGTTGTATCAAGAAAGACATACTGATCGCCAAGTACCACATCATAACTTGTTTCAACGCATTCACCAACAACTATGGGGAAATGGAAGTTTTAAAGAGAATACTGCTGATAATGGGCGGCCTATGGAAGTTGCAAATCCCCAATTAGAAGAGACTGTCCTCATTGAAAAACCAGAAAAATTGCTCACAACTTAAACTTACCTCACTCGACGGTTTGGAGAATTTTGAAAAGACAACTTTTTCATTCCTAACATATTCAAAAAGTACAAGCCTTATTACCAAGAGATTTTCCGCCAAGATTGGCTTTTTGTAGATGGATGCAAGACAAAATAGCTCAAAATCCTCAGTTTGAGAGCCGGTATTTTCAATTTTCACCATAACCACATATGGGCTGGAGAAAATCTACTTGAAATTGCAGAAGGCCATCATCAGCAACAATTTTCCGTAAATGTTTGGGCTGGCATCGTCGGTGATCATTTGATTGGCCCACATTTTTTACCGAACAGAGTAAAGTGTGCAGATCCCTAGAAGAAGTAATTACGCTGATGACACCAATCTGTTGGTGTCAAGCACAAATTACCCAAATTTTTTACCGAACAGAGTAAAGTGTGCAGATCCCTAGAAGAAGTACTGCCGGAACTGCTGGAAGCTTCACGTAAGACAAAACATGTACTTTATGCATGATGGAGCTCCGAACCACTTTAGTTTGGTTGCTCGCCAATACTTGGACGACGAATACCAAGACCGTTGAATCGGTCGAGGAGGTCCGCTCCCTAGGCCCACGATCTCCCTAACTTAATTGTTTAGATTTTTTCTCTTGGGGCCATCTCAAAACCCCAGTCTACGCTACTCCAGTTGAACATGCTGATCAATTGAGAGAACGTATTGTTGCATCTTGCGACATAATTCGAAACACTCCGGGGAAAGCTGCGTGCGTTGAAGCTGAAGCATGACATTTCCAACATTTAATTTGACTGTGTATGATTTGATATTTTTTTTTTAGTTCTGCAACTATGAAGTTAACGTTTGGTTTTGTTACTTGTTCTAATGTTCAAATAAATTTTGTTGAAATAGTAAAAAAACAAAATTATCCAAAAAAGTTTACCATGTTTTTCAACATAAAATTGGATTTTTCTCGAAAACGGTCAACTTTACAGCTTATGACCTTTTTTGTGTAGAAGACATTAGCGGTTCAAATAGGAGTCTCAAAACCGTACCTTTTCCAGTGGCGTAGAAGATAGGGAGAAAAACACCCACTACCCCTTCAAAATCTTAAGGAAAAAAAAAGGAATTGTATCGTAGTGACCGATCGTGTTTCTGTTGATCGAATAAATTCAAAGGTGAAGTTAACACCAGTTCAGGTTTTCGGGAACCAACGTCTAAGCGCTGGAGGTGACTGTATTTTTAGCGCGACTACCCTGGGGTACAGTCATGAAAGGTGTAAGGGCGGGAAGTTCTGACAACTGATGAGGTTATAATTTCTATTATATTATTAATAATAATAGTAACAATAATAATAATATAATATATTTCGGAGAATGTTTTTACATTTACAGAAATAGACAAAAGGAAAACATAAAACGAAACAACGTCAGCGTATTTTGTACATAGAGAATAAATTACACACCAAAATATTACACATTAAAATATTCATGAATCGGATAGGGTTCTGGATTTATCAGAAAGCCCCTAACAAGTTTTTTAAATTTGTTGAGACTTTCACAGGTTTTGATACAATCAGGTAATCTATTAAAAAACCTTATAGCTGCATATGAAGGGTGTTTCTCAGTTAGTGTCAATCTATGTATGGAGTAACTTATGTTTAAGCTACGACTCGGATATGAGTGGTTTCCACCAGATACTGACAGTTTGCTTCCATTCTTGTACAAGTAGACTACACACTCACAAATATAAAATGCATATCTTGTCAGGATGCCTTTCGCTTTGAACAAACCTCGACATGATTGAACATACTTAAGTTTGGAAATAAGTCTCATTACTCTTCATTGGATGCAAAAAATATCTGCTATGTTACTATGGCTTCCCCAAAATATTATTCCAAATTTTGCTGATGATTCGAAATTTGAGAAATACATGATTTCCATTGAAATTTCGTTGAGATATTTACTTACAATCCTGATGGAGTAGCATATTTGATTCAGTTTCTTCCCCATATTCATGATATGTGTATGCCAACGCAGATGTCATCTATATGAATACCCAGAAATTTGGTCGAGTTCTGTATATTCATTTTCTTATTCGGTAATCCTATTGTTTGTGGAGTGCCAATTCTTTGTTGTGATGTCCTGAATAGCATAATATTAGTTTTGTCTACATTTAAAATCAAATTATTTTTCGTGAACCAGCTTTCTGTTCTACTCATCAGATGATCTGATTTAAATAAATTTGGGTAATTTGTGCTTGACACCAACAGATTGGTGTCATCAGCGTAATTAGTGATCCGACAGACATTTTCTTCAGTATTCAAAATTTTCAGAATGTCATTCATGAAGATTATGGACAGAATAGGACCAGTTACACTCCCCTCTGTAGGTATATTATTTATTCTTATATAAGACTTGTATGTTTGTCCATGCCTCATTATTTTTGTAATTTGTTGGCGTTCGGATAGATATGATTTGAACCAATCTAATACATTTCCACGAATTTCATATCTTTCCAGCTTGGTCAATAGGTATTCATGATTTAAGCAGTCATAAGCTTTTGATAGATCCAGAAATATTCCCAGCAGTATTTAATTTTTTTTCAAATGAATCGACAATCATTTCTGTGAACTGTAGAGTTGATGTTTCCACTGACCTTCCCTTGACATACCCATGCTGAACAGGATTCAAGAGATTACAGTGTTTCATGAAATCCATGAATCTGTCACACATGGCCACCTCAAACAGTTTTGAGGAAGAGGGAAGAACACTTATAGCTCGGTGGTTTTCAAGTGATTCACAATCTCCTTTTTTATGGATGGGTGTCACTAAAGCTATTTTGAGTTGTTGTGGGAAAATCCCATATTTAAATGAATTATTAATGATATAGCACATAATGCCAGCGATTGGGTCTATGCATAGTTTCATAAGACTTATTGGTATTTCGTCATCACCACATCTATGCTTGTTTTTTATTTTTTGTCCCAATCTACCTAGCTCATCTTCTGTTATATTTCGAGGAAACATCGACTGTATATTATTTGGAACCCTACATGTGAAATTAGTTTTCTTCAATTCATAGATTAGTTCAGGAACGACCCTCAGTAGAAATTCATTATACTCATTAGCATTTATTGTTGGGTTTCCTTCGAATGGTGAATCTGTTTGTTCAATTTTGCCCACTATTCCATTATGTATATTCCACATGCACTTCATTTTGTTGTCGGACTGATTAATTTCTGACAGGTAGATTTCTAGATCCTTTTTTTTTTGCTAATAGCTGATGGTATTCCTTTTTCATTTCATTATATATGGCTTTGAAATTTGGTTGAGTTTTTGATATGAGTAGCATTGTGTTCAGTTTTTCTCTATACTCTTCCCCTTCCGTATCATATCGCACAACTTTTGTGTGTTTCTGTTGTTCTAGCTTCAACGGAAAACACTGATAAAATATTTTCAAAAATGTATCAATAAAAGCATCCCATTGTTTATTTACATTATTCTCGCCAAAACTATCTACTATTTTCCAATTTTGATCTTTTAAATTTTCAATAAGTATGTACTTATTGTCGTTCGAAAAGATTCTTACATATTTTTGGGTTGGTAAAGTTGTTTCGTTTGTTATAAAGCTTTGATTTCGAGGTTAATCTAGTGAATTCATGAATCGTGAAACAAAATGAATAGGAATTAAGTAGAAAATTCATTCTTGTGATATTGTGTTCAGTATCCTTCAATTCTATATTGAAGTCACCTGCTATAAAAACTGGAATATTTTCCTGTGATACTTTCTCAAGAAGTTCTTCTAGTTTGTTGTAAAACTCATCCAAATTTTCATTCTTGGGCGTTCTATAAATACTCAATTATATATTTATTACTTTCTATTGAACATTCAATTGCAGCACTCTCAAATACGTCTCGCTTACACAAACTATTTATGTTCTTCAGCACTCTGTAGTTTATCCCGTTTTCCACATAGACAGCTCCGTGTTCGTTTTCACTGCGAAAGTAGTAAGAAGCCAGCGCAAAACTTCTTATTCCATATAGTTTTAATTGCCATTCAGATTTCCAATGTTCTGTTACTGCTAGAAAGTGCCAGTCACAGTGTTCATCTGGTAATATATTCAGTTCATCTACGCTATTTCCTATTGATTGGACAATTTGATGAATTAAAATAATATTTTTTGATCCCTTCGATTTTTGCGAAGTAAAAATCCTGACTTCTCTGGTACTGGTTATATTTATAAAAATTGAATCGCATCCTCCTAGGCCAGGTTGACTTCTTATAAATATCTTCTTTGAATCGTTCGTTTATGCCAAACATAAAGCATTTATTCTGATTCTCATTAGTTGGTAATTCTTTTACTACTATTTCTGTTTCTTTGAAGCTATCTAACTCCTCTATATATTCTCTCATTCTTTCAGAGGTAACACTCCTTTTAACTCTTTACAGATACAACCAAATTTTCCTTTCTACCCCAAACTCACTATCACACTCATTTTCTCCGAAATTATTAGCTGGCCTCCTATTATTATTTCTTTTTTATCTCTTGCTTACTTCAATATCACTATATGAAAAATAATATTTTTCTACGGATGCTATACAATGTGCCACTTCTCTCATCGCTTTCTTACGTTCAAAATGAAAGATTTCTCACGCAGTGAGAAATCTCCGCCAATACAGTGAGATATGATTTCTCACAGTGAGAAATAATTTCTCACTGTTATCACGATAACCCAAGTCAGTCATGAATTGTTACATGTCAGATTGGTATGACACGTTCTCCACGTTGACAACGCTACGCCGACGATTCGCGTGCAATATCCAAGTAGCCCATTGTTGGCGTTTCTATAACAACAAAACCAAAGCACTGCATAATTATTGCTGTCAACTTACCCAACGAAAATAGTTTTATTGTTATTTGTTATAATATAAACAGTTCAGATTCATCAAATATTGAATATAATGGAATACGAAGATTTAGAGTCGGAAAATACACCTCCAGAAATTATTCAGAAAGCAATAGATGTTTGCAATAATTTGCTATCAAGCACATCAAGAGAAAAATATGAAATCGCTTACAGAAACTTTATGGACTGGAAAATGAAAGCCAAGATAAATTCTTGTTCCGAAAATACCTTGTTAGTTTATTTTGAAGAGTTGTCAAGAAGATTGAAATCATCAACATTATGGTCTCAGTACTCGATGTTAAGGAGTACCTTAGTGATTAAAAACTGTGTTGATATATCAAAATACTTAAAACTACGTGCATTTTTAAAACTCAAATCTGAAAAATATGTTCCAAAACAGTCAAAAACATTAACTTCTGAAGAAATTCAACAATTTTTAAAAGATGCACCTGATGAAAAGTATTTGCTGATAAAGGTATGAATTGAAAATTTTTAAATTGTTATCGGAAAATGAATGTTTGGTTTTGATTTCAGGCTGCTTAAGCTATTGGCCTAACAGGGGCATGCCGTTGTGATGAACTTCGAAAATTAAAAATTGATGACATGGAAGATCTTAATTCGGCCCTTTTAATAAAATTACCCAATACTAAAACCAAGGTTCCTAGAAATTTCACAGTCACAGGAGAATTCTACCAAATTTACAAAAAATATGTGAAGCTTCGACCATGCACAAATGAAACACGTTTTTTTTTTAATTACAAAAATAGCAAATGTACGAAACAGCCTGTGGGGATAAATAAATTTGGCACCATGGCGAAAGGAATAGCGAAATTTTTGCAATTACCGAACCCTGAATTATATACTGGCCACTGTTTTCGAAGGTCATCTGCGACTATTTTAGTTGATGCAGGGGCAGATCTTTTAACTTTAAAACGCCATGGGGGTTGGAAATCCAGCAATGTTGCTGAATCTTATATCGACAACAACATAGCTAACAAAATGAAAATTTCAAAAAGTTTAGTAGAATCCATTCAGCCTCCAGTGCCATTAGAACCTGAACACAACAATGCTGTGGAAGCTCAGTACGTTTCCCCATCAACTTCAACTTCGATCGCAGCTAATATTTCAATTACCGAAAACATGTTGAAACAAAACAACCTACCAGGAATTACTTTACAAAATAGTTCAAATATAACTGTTAATTACTATTTTAAATAAATAAAAATGAGTTAATGACATACAAGTATTATTGTATATGTATTTCAATTTTCAATACTTGAAAACAACGCATCCGTAGAAAAAGTACAATGTACAATTCGTGAGAAAACGACATATTTCTCACTTTGAGCTGAAAGTAAATTTTCCGTATCTTTATCTGAATCTTTCAAGTGTAGCATTTTGTAACAGGAATGAATCTTCTGAAATATACCCAGCTGGGTGTAAGTTTGTTATCTTCGAGCCTAACATATAAATTACAGATTGTTAAGTACCTCCATCATACGTTTTGTGGAATTGTCGTTTTGTTCGACACCATGAAACAATGAAATCTCACTATATAACAATCGAAATGGAATTAGAGACATAGATTTAGATTTTACAAAGAATGCATTCATAAAACAAGTGAAATATTCAAGACACAAAAGGATAATAACACAGCTGCCACAGTTTGACTATTGCTGTGAATTAGATATCCATGTTATTAGAACTTACAAGTATGATTTGAGGGGATTAACTGACGTATGTAGGTGTGAAATATTGATTCTCTTATTCATTTATCTCTCTAGTCCGAGTGTATTTCTGATGCATTCAGGATTCTTCGTCATCGGAAATGTACAACCATTATCCGTTGAATTCCCTTTCGTAGAGTTCAACTTAGTGGGAATAAGAAACGAGGAAATAAAAGGTGACACATTTCAGGCACGATACGCATTCCAAATTAATGAAATAGTGTTCCGTCTAACATTCGAGACAAGAAGAATTGGTTCGCTGCATACTCCAAGTAATACTACATGTACTCGGTTTCCTAAACATATATTCCAAGCTGAGAGAAACATCTAATGTGAGAAGTATCAATTGATAATGGAAAATAACTAGAACATATTATAAATATTCAACCAAGATTCACCTACGATTGATCTTATTGATTATTAAGAACTTTCCATAATGACCAACAAAACAAATTAATCTGAGAAAAAGAACATATTCAAATTTCCTAAAAGTGAAAAACTCTTATCAAATTTCAGGTATTCATAAGAAATGTGTTTGAGACGAAGTTGTAGGTGTTTTGAGTCTTAGAAATCTCAAAAGTCAGGGGTTCGTCGACGCAACAACGAACAGGAACGTGAACGAGTGAACATAGTTAAACGTCGTCTATGTCGGACGACGTTTAACTAGGCAGCTGAAATCTCTAGGACGCGAGACGAGGCCCACAACGAAAGACAAATTCCAAAAGAAACTACGTCGCATCAAATTAGAGGTAATAAATGTGTTGGATTCAAGCAAGAAGGCATCTTTTGCAACGAAACAGAGTTTAGAAAATTCGAATGAACATAATGAAAAGATCTCATTCGCAGCTATATATCAATTCTTGATTCCAAATTTGTAATATTCTCGTCTTCGCGTGTCCAAATACGACCGAAAAATTCTTGGTACAAAATGGGCTTAGTACGATATAAATTAGTTAGAGGACGCAAATACATTTAGCGATGGAAAAAGTGTTGTAGTCTAGTAACCGTGGAAAAAGCTTGGTTCGGTTAGGTTGAGTGAGGTTAATGCTCCAGATTTCGTGTGTTCTTTAGCTCGGACAAGTGTGTTATTCATCCTAATTATTGGGGAGCTTCCCTCTAGCATTGTAGAAAAGGAATAAAAATATTTTCCAAGGTTATGTTCAAACCTCAGAGTTTATTCATGAATATTATAAGAATCATGAAGATAGTCAATGGAAATAGTATAATATGTCATATAAATTAGTGACAACAGGGCCAATAATTTAGTGTAAGCATACAGATTTTGAACGAAATTATTAAATAGGATCATGGCTATGGAATTTTCATTGCCATATTTCAATTACTCAGTAGAATCTGAAACTCTCATTGCGTACATCTGCCGACATATTCTATCTATTTTGACGTCCATCCGTTCATTAAGATTTCTGTAGAATTGAACCCCCAAGAAATTGAGGTTGTCAGGCCTGCAGGAGTGACCACACACCAATCCTGGCAAACGTTATCTGTATTGCTAATAAAGCAAATTCCTTCCTCCTAGAAAACAAACACATTATTCAAGATGTTACCATTTGAATTTACACCTATTTGCCCTCTTATTCAACCGCCATTCATTACTATATATCAATCTTTCTAAGCAACTCAAGAAAATTGAATATAATTATGTACATATTAAAATATATTTAAAATATTATTTATTATTTTATGATTTCCCTGGAACAGGTGAATCCACGTGATTTATACTAATCCCAGTTCCGTTTACATTTACATACATTAACATAATGCACAAGATTCCACACTTTTTGTAACTTTGAACATTTCTATTTAATATTGTTATGATATACGTATAAGCGCCATTATAAGTTTGAACTGATTCGATTTCCTGCAGAACCATTTCGGGATGAGTCAATGCTAAACAATTTTTTATTTTATGCAGAGTACAATCGTATGCTAATGAGCTCGTTTTTTACATCAAACAATAAGTTTTAATGAAACATCCTTCATTACTTAGGTAATTTTCTACATAGTCAATTCAATTGAAATCCACCGGTCAAAGTTAAGCGATGAAACTTTGTGCACGTCTATGTAGAAAAACTGGTCAACGGAATGTGACAGCCACTCATCTTGGCGATTTAAGTCACTCACCTCGAATAGTGTAGAAGGTGTAAGATTTCACTTCGAACTTCACTTTTCTACTATCCGAGTAACCAGACAGAGTACCGAGAAAACTGCAAGCCGTGTTACACTCCGCCGTTACAATATCATCACCGAAAGACTGGGCAGTGAATATAGTTCTAGTTTTGATTTCGTAAAACTGATTGAAATCCGTTCCGTTGCCAAAGTCAGATTTCAATTCTAACTTAGTCAATCCCGTAAAAGGAGATTCTTAATAATTGTCTGTTATTGATAGCGTAAGCAAGGAATAAACCCTGTAGTTGAAAGTTTTGAGTCCGACTTCTGCGAACCACCTTTTCTAGCTTATGCATAATTGTCCGTTACCGGTTTCATAAACAAGGCACAACCCTGGTAGTTGGAGGTTTTGTATACTGAGAAGCACCTTGTTTGGTTCATTAGTAATTGCCCGATACCGATAGCATACACAAGGCACAATCCCGGTAGTTCGAGGTAGTGTATTCGACTCCTGAGAATAACCTTGTCTTGCTATATTATACGTCTCTCGCGAAGACACTCCGAATTGTATACCGAGAATAAATTGAAAGTCGAGGAAATAAAGCACTAAAATAGGTCAAACCTTCCAAAGTCGGCGCAGTTGAATGAATTGAGATGCGGTTTTCTGCATTCGATTCAGAAAATGATTTAGAAATTTTGAGCCAGGTTTGCATTTTGCGGAAAAAAAGTAATGCATTTCTACAGCCAAAAAATGCATTTTTCTGAGTGCACCTTTTGAGGTGAATAAAAAAACAGAGTCGAATTGGTTTCTTGGGGGTTTTTGGGATCACTGAACACGAATATACTATCAAAAAATTCCCTGAGGTTCCCTTGGACCATTCCCGGGATTTCCGGGGTCTTGACGGTAAGGATATCGATGAATTTCATTAGAAAATTATTCTAAGGTATGTTAACTGTTCGAGAGATGATATAAAGGTTGATAGTGATGATAACGACGTGCGAAAACTCTTCAGCAATACATGGTGGTACCCTGAGGAATTTGTTAATTTTTCTTCATAAAAAGTAACAAATTTTGGCTCTCGAGGGTTTCCGAAGTCGCCGATCACGATTATGATGCTCAGAAAGTACATGCCTAGAAAATGACTCAGGGCTCCAGAGACCCGGAAACACCCCCAGGTAATTTGCAGAACATTGTCAATGTCATAGTCGTGATCGGCGACTTTGAGAACCCTCGAGAGCCAGAATTCGTTACATTTTGCGAAGAAAAATGAACAAATTCCTAGAAGATGACGTACATACACAGATACCTGGAAACACCCCCAGGTAATTTACAGAACATTGTCAATGTCATAGTCGTGATCGGCGACTTCGAAAACTCCCGAGAGTCAGAATTTGTTACATTTTATGAGGAAAAATTAACAAATTCCTAGAAGATGACATGGTTACCCGGTCTCAGGGTACCACCAGGGTATTGCAGAACAGTTTTTCCACGTCGTAATTATCACCAGCAATCTTTATATCACCTCTCAAACAGTTAACAAACATTAAAAATATTTTTTAAATTAAATTCATGGCAATCTAGGGCGCCAGGACCCCCGGCTACCCCAGAAGAGGTCCAAGGGGAATTTTCTCAATCGCATATTTATTTTCGGCGACCCCAAAACCCCCGGGAAACCAATTCGAGTCCATTTTTTCATTCACCTCAAAAAGTGCTCTCAGAAAAATGTATTTTTTTGCTGTAGAAATGCATTAAATTTTTCCCGGGGAAAACAAACCTGGCGCAAAATTTCTAAATTATTTTCTGAATCGAATGCAGAAAACCGAATCTCAATACATTCAACTGCACCGACGTGGAATGCTTTATTCCCTCGACTACAATTGAAATATAAAGTTCGTAACAAGTCTCAGTCAGACATAGCAAAAATAAGGAATAAGCCCTGTAGTTGGAAGTCTGAGTCCGACTCTTGCGAAGCTTCTTGTTAAGCTATAGGGAATTCCTAGTTGAAAGAGCTTGCGGAAATAAGATCCAACTTGGATACACTGAAGAATGGTGCCATTCGATGGGACTTAACGTTAACCCCACCCAGACCACCCTAGTTTCCTTGATGTGTAACGGGAATTTTAGCCTCGAAACCATCGAATTCGATGGGAGCGTCATTGAATGGAAGACAGAGGTAAAATATCCGGAAATTACATTAGATAAAAAACTTCTCTGGAACAAACTATAAAATCCCTAATGTTTTGCAGATACTTTGCGGTAAAATACTTGGGATTTAGTTCTAGTACTCAGCGGTCGATGTACACACCGATAGCGAGACCAGATCTGAACCACAGACCCCTCCATATAGTAATGGAGAGTATGGCTATGAGTACAATATATAGAATGCATGGAAAGAGAATCAACAAAGGTAAGTAAGGACCCCTCCCTGTAAATCAGCAAAACTTGGACATAAAATTGAGGCAAAAACGCTGTCCCAAGACTGAGTGGTCATTAAATGGTACAGTGATAGCTCTAAGATAACAGAAGGAACTGGAAAAGGAGTATATGGGCTTTAAATCGAATACTCTGGAAGCTAAGGCTCATCTGCGAGTTTCCAAGCGAAAATTCACGCTATACAAAAATGTGTTCAGCTCAATATATAAGAAGACTCCAGCAGACAAGAAATAGTCATCATGTCCGATAGTCAAGGATCTCCACAGTATTCAGCTGATCTCCACAGTATTCAGCTCGAAGAAAGTCTGAGAACGCTTGGAAAAACTAAATGAACTAAGCAAGAACAATGCAGTTACCCTCCTATAGATTCCGGAACACACCGAAGAGGGGGGTAACGAAGAAGCAGATGTATACGCAAAAAAAGGACCGAAACACCATTTTGGAGACCTGAATCATTCTGCGGATAATCCTCAATACTGGAAGAACTGATAAACGAAGTGGACAACAAAACATCCCATCACTGGATAGGACTACCATGACTGAGATAGGCAAAGATACTTCTGAGAAACTATAATCAGGAGAGATATCCAAAGACTGCATCAACCTAGGAAAAAATGAATTCATTATACTAACGGGAATCCTAGCAGGGCACTACCGGTTGAAATTACACCTCAAGTAGCTCAGTAGTAGTGCAGGTTCGAGAGGAACGAAACCTCTGCTCCTCGCAGAATGCATAACCAAGGGCACAATACCTCAGAGCGTACCAAATAGAAGAGGCAGATTTACATATTGCGAAGCCATCCGACATAATGAACTTCCTTGAAGCTACAAAGTTGGAACGGAACGAAAATAGCAGAATTCATAATCTTCGATGACTATCAATTAATAAATGTGCTGTAAGTAGTTTTGTTGTGATCAAAAGAACACATCATCGACCGGAGCGGAATTGGGAGCGGAGTATGTTGTTTCGTATCATGAAGAAAGAGTGGAATAAGAAGAAACCACTTACTATGTAACGCACGTAGGTGTAAGTGATGAACCAGCGAATATGAGTACATATGATGAATACCTACATGAAGCTTGAAACCGTGGTCTGATCTGTTGTACAAGGGCGTACAATTTGTGGGATGGTGATGGCGAACAATATAAGATTTCGTGAAAGTCTCTGACGTGAATAATTCCATTTATTTGTATAGAACATGAGTTTTGATAATAAAAATAATCTTACATACATACGGTAACTAACAATGCATCACAGTTATCGTTGTCTTTTTCAACAACTATTCTACTTGTTGACAGATAACTATAAAACTTAAGTTATTTGTGATAAATTCGGTGTTACAGAACAAATTCTACAACAGTTAAGTAGGTGCACAGTACACAGTACAGTACAGTACACAGAGTCGTGGCAGATTCCATACGTAAAAATATTACCATTTAAACAAAATTGACTTAGTCCAAAAGTTGATACAAGCAAGAATACAGAGTGTGAAGGTTGAATTTTCGTTTTTGGTTTGGATAAGAAAAGAATAATTTTTTTAAACAAATTTTGGGTTTTTTGAGGCAAGGGATTCAAATCTATTCATAGTTCTGCTGATATTGGTAGAGGGCGCAACCTATGGTATGTACATGCCCCGTTTATACGTCATATATTCTTGGGTTTTTTTTTATTTTTCGAATTAAAAATTCCTGTTTCTCTGTCTTTTTTACTTGGAAAAAATATACCTCCTAAATGTCGCCAGGAGTAACCGTTTTCGAGATATTCGATTCTCAAACATTTATTGCTACCAATTCAAATAATAATTCAGGGATGTACAAAAACAACAAGAGACGCCTTCAAAATTGGTATCTGTCAAACCTAATTGTTGTTATACAGTATATTGTGTGTTATTGAGAAATACCCAATAAAATTAGGGTTAAAATGCCTATGCATCATTTGATTTCAAACCGAGAGACGCACCATATTGTTTGTTTATACGCGCAAGAAAATTTTAATGGACGCAAGATATCGTGGAACAACCAAAAATATTACTGTGGAACGGGAGGAAAAAATCTTGGTCCGTGTTAACTGTTTGCAGGAAACCTAGAAATAAGTACGAGGCTTATGGCTGCTGCTACTGAAATGAGTGAGTCATCGATTTGAAGAATTTTTCTCATTACAGTTTGCTCGTTTCAGTCGTGGCCGGCAAGAGGGAGATCCAATATTTTCAAATAAAGTGTTGTCTACCGACGAAGCCACCTTAACATGTAGAGATGTATTCAATTTTAGAAACAAACGTAGGTGAGGCATAGAAAATCCGTACTCAGTAGCCGACTGCCATTTTCAATATGAATTTGAAATGAACGTTTGGTGTGGAACTGTTGATAATTATTTTTTTCTACCGTATCACTTTATGTAAGCAGTGCATTATACTAATATTTTTTACAAACTCAGCTAGGCGTGTTCTTGGATCATGTATCACTAAATTTGAGATAAAAATGCAAGATGAAGCTCCACCGCAATTTTTATACCGGTGAGAAGCTACCTCAATACATTTTCCTGGTCGCTGGATAGGTCGATGGTGCAATATCTCTTGGATGGCTCGAAGTATGGGAGTACATGAAATCAAGATGGAATAAGTAATCGAGAAGAATTATTGCAAATAATCAGGAATGCAACCGAATCATTTCAAAACGAACACTTATTATTCAAATAAGGTGGTCGTTTAGTAAACACATCTCCAAAGGTATTGAAGTAAACGGAGGCCACTTCGATCATTTGTTACCGAGGACGGTACGCTTTTTCTATTAACTATTGATATCTTTATATTTTTAGCAAAATTATTATTTAAAAACTATTTCTTCAATTTTGAGTTTATTTATTTGAAACTGATCATTCTTCTCTACAAATAATAGCAACACTATGGATAAATTTGAATCCCTCACTTCAAAAAACTTCGAATCACAAAATTTGTTAAATATTTCAATTTTTAAAGAAATTATTTTTAAAAAATCCAAAACAAAAATTTAACTTTGTCCAGCTATCGTTGTCTTTTTCATTAACTATCTTACTTGTTGGCAGATAACCATGAAGCTTAAGTAATTTGTAAGGAATTCGGTGTTATAGAATATATTCTACAACAGATACTCATGATCATGAAAACAAACAGAATGATCAATAAGTAATAGTACACGGAGCAGTAGCAGATTTCCTAAGTGAAAATATTACGATTCAACCAAACTTATCTTTTTTTTGTTTTTTGATATCAACAAATATACAGGGTGTGAAGGTTGAATTTTTGTTTGTTTCGGTTTGGATACGAAAACACAATTTTTTTCTCAAATTGAAATATTTTAACAAAACTTGGCGATTTGGTTCTTTCAGGCAAGGGATTCAAATCTATTCATAGTTCTGCTGATTCCTATGATATGTGCGTGCCAACTATACCGCATTTTTTATACCAGTAAGAAACTACCTAAATAAATTTTCTTGGTCGCTGGATAAGTCGAGGGTGCAATATGCTTTGGATGGCGCGAAGTCCCTATTTTGGTCGATTGAATTTTTTTACGAAGAATCATTGCAGATATTTAGAAATCATTTCAAAGCAAACACTTATTATTTAAAATAAGAGGGTGCTCTAGGAAATGCATCGCCAAATTTATTGAAGTAAACAAAGGCCACTTCGAACATTTGTTATAGAAGACAAATCTCTTTTTTATCAATTATTGGTATTTATTTATATTTTAAGTAAAATTTTTATTTAAGAACTTTTCCTCCAATTTTGAGTTTATTCATTTGAAACTCTACAAATAACAGCAACACTATGAATGGATTTGAATCCCCCGCTTCAAAAAACTCCCAATCTCCAATTTTGTTGAATATTTGAATTTTTAATTTTGTCACCCTGTATCTTCGTTGATATCTACTTTTGGTTGCTTTGTGTACCATTACTTATGGGACATCTCTATAGAAAGTGATATTGATATAACTTTTTCATTTACGATCCATTGTCACCCTATCATTCATGATGTTCTCCTATCATTCTTGAAGATTTGGAGTAATTTCAGAATCAGTCTTCAATGATGCAGTCAGTCAGTGTAACGCTATATGACATGTGTGAAGGTGTGAATATTGAAAATACATATATGAGAACTAATGAACCAAATTAATTTTATTCGTTTGAATTCAAAAATAATGTTATATCAATAAACTTTTAATTGGCCCAGTAAAAGAAGTTATATTGATGAACCATGATTAATTTAATATGCATCACCAATTATTGTTACCAGTCCTGACAATGCTGAGGACAGTTGAATTCAAAGAATAATTTAAGCAGGCGTTCAAACTATGATAATATTGAGAATCAGAATCACGAGAAGATATGAGGGTGCAATTGATTTCAAGCTATGGTCTTATCCACTTTTCGCAATATTCCACTGTGTATAATCCCATCACGTAACGAATGATTGCTTTTCCGAAGGTGTTTATACATGTACCATTTTTCAACAGCAATAGATCATTGTAACATGGTTTTCCATCATCTCTTCAATCAATTTCAGCACTACGGATGTGCATGCGAATAGTTATTTGTCATCAACCAATCAAAAATAATTCATAAAAATAAATAAAATTCATCGAATCGTCATAAAAATTCATTTGATGGTAAAAGTAAGAACCATAATTCCAAATGTAATGATATATATAATATGCAGCTGAGTCATAAGTAGGTGTGACTGTACGTTCAGAATGCAAAAATAATAATATTTCACTCTGCGAGAATGAGTCTATGTCTGCTCCTTACACAGTTGCCATTTCATTTTTATAGATGTAGTCATGAAAATTGAGGTTGGCCTATTTTTGTAACGGCAAATAAGAATGTGTTATCAGATTTGAGTTAGCTAATAGAGATACATAGAATACAATAGAAATAATTATCTATACATTTTTTGTCACTCATTAATTCATAACTAACATAATATATTCTATCCGGAAAGCAACATCATTTCTATGTAAAAAAGTTATACTTCTTTGATTTATAAATGTTGGCCGTTTTCGAAATATTTGAATTCCAATTAATCATCGCACGGTTGCCGCAGATGTATACTTTCCATTGATAATCACAGTTTAATATTGCCTTATTGAGACAAATTCGTGAAAAAGCATTCATGTAATTAATAGCGGACTCTAATATCTCTACTTCATCTTCAGATAGCATACGGGATGTTTCAAAACGTTGGTCATCGAAAAAATTAGTTGGTTCAGAAATGAACTGTATTCATTTGACTTAAATATTATGATTAGATGATACAAAAATTGAATAATGATATAAAATCTTATTTTAATGAATAGTAAGCTATATACTCAACGAACCAATGAAAGTAAGAAATATGGCATTTTATTCCAAAAAGGAACATAAAACTTGCTTCAACTAAATCATTTCGATGACATTATTTTTCAATCTGAATAAATGTCACCTAACCCTGAGTCACATATAATCAAGAAATTTTGTTAACCACCAGTTCTTAGACACATATTTAATCGTTAACTTGAGGATTGTGTGTGACGTGATTATTTCTCTTCGAATTATACTCCATAACTCGTCTTGTATGCTTATAGGTTTGGAATAAACCATAGATTTCATGAAACCCACACATGAAAATCCTATGGATTGAAATAGTAGCTGATGAGTGGACTTCGAAATTCACTTACCACGACCAATCCAACGGTGTGGGAAAGTTTTATTCAGATGACCGCGTACAGCCAGTAAAATTTGAAGTTGCACCATCTTGGAGGAACCACATCTTTGTTCTTAGCCGTAATGGAAGATCTTTCAAAATGTTGACTAATTCATTTTTTTTTAATAAGTAAGAATCACCATTTTAATTGCAAGGTAATTCAAATTTACCAAAAATGTATCCCCTATTACATCACACCACACATTCATTTTAAATTCGTGCTGGAAATGTCTTTCTTTAGTAGAATGAGGGTTTTTAGTTTCATAGACGTGACTTATTCACCAATTCAAAACTCCGTGTCTGGTAAAAGTTACTTCATCAGTAAAAATAACTGGTTTCGCAAATGTTGGTTATTATTCTGTTTCGTCCTTAGCCGCTGACAGAATAATAATAATTAGTAAGTTTTGCACAGGTTGAAAATTGTCCATATTCAAAATTCCAAGCCCGGCTGACATGACAGTCTTAGTCCAGTAGTTGCAGATAATCAACATGTGGTCACTTAGGCATGTTCCTCATCTCACACCAAAATTCCATTTTCTCGCTGTAGGTATTAATTTTGGGTCGTCCTGTATGTTATTTTGGATGAAATGAAACTGTTTCACCGAATTGGCTATAAATATTTTGAAATATCTTATGGCATGGTTGCGTTCGGTTGCGGCATAACCCACTATATTTTCTAGATGCCGTCTGCTCAGAAAACTTTTCTCCTGCATAAACGCGAGCATATCTCTCATTTCTCGATTTGAAAAGTGATTGTGTCTCGGCAGTTTTACAAATATAATATTTCAACAAGAATCAATCAGTATAATCTTCAATAATAGAAGCTTACACATTTGTTTACATACGTCAAATTTTCACTAAGCATTTGTCAATATTCCACGGCATACTTGTGCTATAATAACACATCCTATGTATTCATTATTCACCGTGCGGTGAATTATTGAAATACAAATATCTCAGGAACGGTGAATTATTTGAAAATCAATGATAAGGCTTCATGAATAAAATATGTATGTTGTGAATAGATGAGTAGCAAAAAATTGTCTCATTTCTTCTTTTCAATATGGCATCTATGAATTAATTCATATCTAATAACACATTCCTGTTTGCTGTTTCTAAAAATAACGCTACCTCAATCTTCATGAATAGATGTATTAGAAAAAATTATTGGATTTTTCAATGTTGTAGCAGTAACTGAATCGTGAGATATTGACCTGAAAAAATTAGCCTACACTTTTGAATGAACAAACTTGTGAAAATGATAGAGCTTCGAAAAATAATGCCAAACTGTTGCATACACAAAATTTGGTTTACGATTTAAGCACAAAAGGGGTCCTGAAACTTATCAGTATCACTCTGCCTACCAATGGCAGAGATATGGGTAGTTCTTGGAATTAATTTGACCTAAAAAATTATAGCACTCTGTATAACGCAAGGTTTATAAATGTAACTTTTGAATGCAAAGAGGAAGTGATTCTTTAACTTTGTAGCTGTCACCACAATTGACAGTAAATTTGACTTTTTCACTGTTTCCCCATTTTTATCAGAAAGTACCTTTCTTTTCGCAGACTAATTTCTTAAATTGAAGGAAACAAAAGTGTTTTGGCACTGAAATAAATTTATTGAAGTGAGAATAGTAAAGCAATTTTCAACTCATTATAAATAACACAGATTCAGGAACAGAATCAAAATGCCATTCTACGCCTAAATAAAGCCCGGCAACGCTTTAGTAAACTATTTATTGTTGGTTTAGTGATGTCATTTTCAGGATATTACAGTTCTCTAAAATGTTCAATCTGTGTGAAAGATGAGGATTAACCTTCCTCTTTCAAAGTAACTATACAAAATAATTTCATGCATTTAGGTCTGGTGACCGACGGGGCTAGGGTACAGAACCTCGACTTGGTTTAAGAGAAATTACTCTAGGCATTAATCGTCCTATTTATTTTGCTGGATAATTATCATTTAGCCATTCTCTCATATTCCTCCCATAATGAATTGTGCATTTAGACGTTTGAGTAAAAAGTGAGGTCCCCATATAACATTGTCTCAATTGCAATCCTCACATCGAAATTGAATTCGTCCGAAACATACCCAGTTAGGCAAATTGAGAAAATTAACTGCCCCACTTCATCGGTCCAAAGGATAATAACTATCCATGATTCATAGGCAAAAATTCATCCGTTTTTGTGGATGTTCTGACCGCAAGTTCTGAACGGGTTGCATTTGGTTTTTATCGATCTCTTTTGGAGTTCAACAAATTTTGCTTTGGCTCATTTCTAAATGTAGGGATGCCGTTCGCGTACTTTTCTCAGCTCCATTTTCTTGGAACAAACGCAAAATGGTATTGGGAACATTGTAATTCTCATTCCGCCATGGATATTTGAGTTCATAATGCAACTCCTTCCCCTCCATAATTTTTCAAAAAAAATGCACTCTTTCCGAGTTATATCCCTTATAGAGTGAGAAGAGTGAAGGTTAAAAAACAATATGAAAAGGTAAATATTCAAAAATCATATTTTGAAATAATTAGACGTCATTTGTTGTCAGAAATACACATTTTCTGTTACTATAACTTCACCCCAAACATAAGTATTTTTCTACTTCTCGTCAAAAAAGCGTAAAACTGTCTATTTAAGTTTGAGGGAGTGTACGAAAGGAACAGTGAATCCTGGATCTTTGGAAAGACCTGGAACATCTAGGTTAATGCCAAAATAAACATGTTCCGCCCTACCTGTAGTACCTACGGTAAATCTGGATTAAGAGTTGAAATTTTCCATATCAAAATACGTTGGTCTGATTTTGGTGAAATTCACAAGTAAGGTTTTTTTGCGGCTTTTGATTTAGAATTCGCCATCAAAAATCCATAATTTCCAACAGTTAATTCAATGGGGCGGCGCTCCTTTAAATTAGAAAATTTGACTAACACAAAACTTTGTCAAAATGGAGAATACATGTGCATCTGCCCCAAGAATAAAAATATTGTATTCTTGTAATTATTTTGAAAAATGTATGCCCCTCCAGTTACAGCACTTTCAAAAATCAATTGAATTCATTTTCATTCATATATTTTGTAAAATAATTTCTCAAAAAAAAATACGAACCAAAAGACGAACTAATAACATTCAATCATTTTAAAATATTTTCACGGCACTTCTTAAAAGGCTGCTCCTCATCTCCAATTATTAAATGGTCTATAACTCAAAGGGCAATCTTTCCTCAAATTTCAATATATATTGTTAATTATTTTTGTAGCATACGTATAGGCGATACTGGTTTTGAAACATCAAAAACCACAAATACCAGATTCCATTCCCTTCAATAAGTTTACGTTCACCATCACTAAATGCTTCACACAAGCACATTAATTATACGATGATTGTTTCAAACATTGCTGATCAAGTAAGTGTATGAATAGATTCGCTCCACTCGTTAGAGCCGTCAGTTATATTCTAGAGTGAATCACTGGTTGCTTACGTTAACTGGTTGAACCTGACTCGGAAGGGTGTTCAACCAATAAACCTATTAGCTTCCCAGATAACGCCAGATGGAAGAATTTAACCTAGTTTGTTCATATAGAAACCGGAAGGGGAGATCAGGTAACAACGGAGCTGAAGTGGCTGATTCTGGTACATAACAATAAATTAGTAAATGTTCAAATTCCGTAACTTAATGAACTGAAATAACAAAGAGTGTACAGAGAAAAACAATTTTATTCCGAATATAACCAATATGGTTTGAGCGTGTGAATTAAGTAATTGACGCAAGTTCTGAAAACCACTAACAATTTTGCCCATAATATACGGCATACCTAACCAACTTCATAGAGCTCTACTACATAATTTGAATGATCTATCACGTATAGGACCTCCGTTTGCATCTACTAGAGGATATTATGTATTATTAACTAAATTATTGATGAAATATGAAAGGAAATAAAATCTAACATCGATAACAGTTAAAATTTAGAGAATTGAGAATTCTTCAACTGTTATCAACACAATAGAAACAATTAACAAGTGTGAAACAAAATAAACTATGACATGTAACGATAAAATGTGGAGTATAGGATAAAAAATATTGAAATAAAATAATTGTCTGAAGAAATTTCAAACAAATCCAGTTGAAACTGGAACCAGTGTATATCTCCGTATTATATGATTTCATGATGCATGTTAAACTGATTTTTTTTTATTTCGTTGGAAAACTTTATTGTACAGTATTCAGTTTATTTTATTTCACTTTAATTCATTTTTTGGAGTATTTCACCTTTATCGCTATTGAATTTCAACTGACGTATCTTCATGATATTTGAACGATTCAAATCAAAGCACTTTTTCCGGTGACACTGTTATAGTTCGATGAATTCACTATTTCCACAAATATTCAACTTGAGTCCACTTTTGTAGCTTCAAATAAAACACATTACTCACAATATTGGATTCACTCGTTAGTTGAACTAAAACAGAACGAACGATAAAATTCATTTGAGTTACATCTTGCATAGTTTTCTGAAGAGGTCAATCAATCTATATAAAGAATGAAACTATGCTGATAAATTCAAGTTTTAAATACAGGTATGAAAAAATAATCTTCAGAAGAGGAAACATATAAGTACCTAATCGTAGCTTTAAATCGATGCCCTTTAACTGCTTCAAACACTGTAGTTCCTCAAAGTAGTGCACATAGATAACACTAAATAATGCGATTTATAGGTAGGTATGTCGTATATTCTATGCCTTCATATACGGAGTTCGAAATACCAGCTGTACAAACGTGATCCCTGTAATACTTCCCACCTATATTCTAGATGTTTTGATATGGAATTAAAACGTAGTGGTAAGTGGATACACGAGGCAAATATCTTTCAGCTGAAATATCAGCTATCTATACTGGAATTGTGTTTTCAAAAATGTGTTATCCTACACTAAAAGAGTTCACAACTGTAGATACATAATAAGATCGAAACAATCACTCTTATACACTACAACTACTATCAAAGTACTAAGGACTTTTCAGCTACCATAATCAGAAAAAACTAAATCCGAAAACAAAATGTACATGTTTAAATAATATTTGTGATCATGAATGCAAACAAGGGGCTACCCACAGGTGGGGATAGATCTGAATTTAATAAATTGCTTTGTCCCTTACACATTTTCATCCCTTTTACATTAGCTGGATATTTGCCCGTACTGTGTTTTGAAAGTAATAATTCCTCTTGAGAAACGGTGTAACCTGTATTTGGAATATATTGTGTTGATTCTAATTTTTCACTATTATTCTCCTTTATACGGACAGTGTATTGAAGATTAAAGTTGATATATCATTCATTTCTGTGTCAGGCAGAAAATGAAAATATTACGCGTGAATTCCGGTTCATCAAAGTACGCGGACTCCAAAATATGCATTCCGTAGTATAAACCTTCCTTTCCTAGCAGCAGAGGAACTGTTGGAGCATTGTGAGCACAAATTTGCCTTATAAAAACGCTATTCACTTCCGAGCATTGTTCAGGTCATGAGAAAAAAAGACGCTGCACAAAACAAAGAACTACCGGAGGTGATCGGACCAGAAACTCGGAAGCATTCAAAAGAAAGCGTTGGACTGATCGAATTGGTAGCACCGTTCCGTGCTTCAATGAATTAACATAAGGTAATGATTTCTTAGTTTTTGTTTTCTAGCATTACGATATATTGCATTCCGTGGTTTGTAATGCTAGGCTTGTGTATTCCGTAAATGGTGAATGTAAATCATTTATCAACCGATTTCATATCGTTGGATAAAATTGAGGACCGACCATATCGTAAAAAATAGATAGTTAGTTCACTCTGATGATGGCCACTTGGTAGCTGAAATGTCCTTAGTCCTTTTATTGTAGTCTTAGTGAATAAGATTGATTATTTCGTACTTATAAATGTGTTATTATGATGTATATTCAATGGCGTTAAAAATACACCCGATGCTCATAGCATTCAGTCAACATATCAGGTACGTTTACTGGTTGCGTCTTATTCATTCAAAGTAACCACTGTGATTTAAAGGATATATCACCATGATGTATATTATCTTTCTTGTGAATCAGATTCCCTAGGGGCGGATGTTGGCACTTTATTCATCACAGTACTCTGATAACTAGCTTTATCCGTAACAATGGTGATTTTTCTGAATTCACTAAAACTTGAAATTCATATCCATGATCACCATAACAACCAACATCCTACTTCGTTCTCCTGCTATTTGATTGAATGTTTTTGGCTTTCAGTTGTAACTGCAGCTAATGTCTTCAACAACAGGTATAGTTACATATTGCTTCACATTTTCACTTGTCTCTCAGGAGTAATTTATTATTTATTGTTAAGGAACGATGATAGTGGAATTTTTGGAGTTTACACATGACGTGAAAATAGGTAGAATTGGTCCTGAGAGAAATTGTTTCTGTATTTCTGAAGTTTAAGTCTATTGAAATTTAGATTCACTAAGAATATATGAAGTGTCAATGCAGTTGAACGAATCTCTGTGATGTGTTCCCAATTGTTAAAATGAAATATTCCTGGTTTCAAGTGGATAGCGCTACATTCGTTTAATGATATTGTTCAAATTTTGCGTAAAAATTACCTGGGAATAAGGATTGATATTCTTAGGTCACATCTATCTCTCTTCTTTCTTCATATAACTTGATATAATCCATTCATCTGATTATACGTATACTCCTATACGATAAATAGACATTGACATTTAGATATCTAAATACGTATGTCAGCAAATAGAAGGCCATCTTCTGTAACGAAATACACTTTTTCTTGTATTTAGATTCTCATAATAGTTATTCCTCGGGATCAAAGTAATTTCGATGTGGACGTTTCGATAGCTTATTGATTCCTCTATAAAAAAGTGTCTCGTTCCTCATTGTTTCCATGTAATTCAGAAAAGAAAGGCTGATAGCCAAAATGAGTCTGCACACGACTTGTGTATTAAATTTAAATCAAAAGTTCAGATATTGTATCATGGGAAAATGTTATGGTCTTATGTATTTTATTGAAGTACTTATATAATGGCCAAATATTAAATTGGTATTAAGAATGATACAGTAGCTGAAATTAGGTTTTCTATATTAGTTGAATACGTAATAATTTATTCTGTTTACTTTTCTAGAAAGCTCAGGCTATTATTTGATATTTACCCAAATAATCCTTTCAGATAATGCTCTCAAAACGTTTTATGTCAGATTAAAGTAATCTCAAAAAAATATAAGAGGAAGTGATATGTACTTCAAAATACATGATATAATTTGTTGATATTAGCTTCTTTATTGAATTGAATCGTTGTATAGTTTGAAAATATTCGAATCAATTTTAAATTGATAGTTGGGAGATCCCAATTATCAATATAAAGTAGTCCAGTTATCAATATAAAGTAGTCCAGTCAACCCAGTATTTCATTGCGGAATTCTAAGTGAGTGAGAATCAATGCGAATGGAGTTTCTTGAATTGTGTTCAAATATGCCTTCAGAACATATAGGAATAGTTTATAAAGTGTAGGCTTTCCGAAATTTGTTTATGAACATTGATTGAACAATTTTATTTAAGAATATCATAACTTGGACAAAATTGGCTAATTTGCCTGGGAGTATTTATGCAAGAGATATTTGTGGTTGATACTCAAGCGCTTAATTGAAAGGTGACCGCCGGAAAATGGCGATTTAAGAAAAAAGTATCAAAATTTACATAAATTGAAAAGTTATTGTAATCGCAAATCATGAAGAAAAAGTCTTAAAAACAAATAATGAATAAGTAATTTAAGACACGGAATCACTGTCACTGAAAAGCCCCTACATATTATGAAGGCGAATTGGCAAAGTTTCAGCCGAGTTATTAGATTTTTAGTTTGTTGTTTATAAGCTGTTCAACTATATTATGAAAGCGATTTTGAACACAATGCAAAAAAATCATCGGAATTGGATCTAAGTATTCCCAAGTCAGGTCGATTTTATATTATTAAGTCGTGATCTTGCTAATCTTGAAAAATCTTGTTCAGTTTCAGTTCAAGCCTCAAGCCTGCCCTGAAGATGCCACCTGTAATGGTTGGCGAAACGTCGGCATCAAGTCGAGCCATTGTGACGCGGAATCCATCCGGAAGACAAGATTTTTCAAGATTAGCTGTCCGCGGAAGTCTACTATCCAAGATCTTGCTAATGTTGATTGTATTTCTGATGATATCAGATATGAACAAGAATTGGTAATTCTTTACATGAGAAGTCAAAATAACAGAAAAAATATGACTTGCTCTATTTGAATGTTTGACAAGACAATGAACTTATTTCTAGATCAGACGAATCTTATGGTGAAATAGTTGATATTAATAGTAACAACAGAAACTATTCACAAATGGATACTTTGATAATACTGATATATTTTAAATACGTTATTCTGCAACGCATTCGAAAATACAGAATTTAACACAATTTTAATATGAAAGAACTGGAGAGAAGATATAATCGAGTAGTAAGCACCATTCATGATACTAGGTATATACCCGAAGTACCTATTCCGAATTTCTCAAATTTGAAATCTCCCGTATGATAATGAAGGGGAACAAAATTAACTATGGAACAATAAATAGAAAGAACAGTATCATTCCTAGATACGAAAGAGTAATTGAAGTGATTCAATGTGTGAAAATACAGCATATTATCCAATATTGAGTGAGTTGATGAATTACCCTGAACAAACTGGAAACCTCCTCAAAATCAAAATTAAATCAGTTTCCGAAAGTTTATTTCGCCATTATAAGTAAAGATTTTGTTCTACAAGGTTTTTTGAACACCCTTGATACCCAATTGGTTCCTCTCGAATTCAGCATGGAAATGGAAATTAATAAATAACCACCTTCCATGTCATTAACATTATCAAAGATGACATATACAGGATGTCTTTTTGATGAATCATCAAATTTATGTCACTTTGAACGATAAAAAATAGCAACATAGAAACAGCGAATAGCGGCATACAATGGTTACGTCAAATAAGTTGATTTTCAACCAAAACCGGAATATGGAACGCAATCAATCAACCAGATTGGACAGCTAATAATCTCAAATAATTCAATCAATTCGAAAGTTTCATTAATCATCCTTCAATTATTGATAAACTTCATTATTTTGCTAGATTTGCAAGGAACATGTTCAAAATGCTATGTGGGTCCTACTATTCTAACTATAAGCTATAAAACCGCTCAATATAATACTATAGAAAGATACAATTACCCTTATCCATATCAACGATCTGCTGGAAGTGATCACCTGTCCCATCCACAGCTTTGCAGATGATGGTACACGTCATACCGCTTTCTCAACCAGAGCCACTATACCATCCATTGAAGCCAGAGGAGCGAGACAGGGACAGGTTGACGCAATTGATGAAGATCTGACAAAGATTCTGAAATGGGGATCTGATAATCTAGTAAAGTTAAATGCAACCAAAATTCAAGCTTGCGTCTTCACCAGGGAGGCGGATCCCATAATCCCTTATATGATGATGTCATGTACAACTATTCCTATGAAGTCTTTCATAACAATACTCGGGGTGACCACCAACAGAACCCTCTTATGGAACGATCATGTGAGGTCCATCGTGAAAACCGCTTCACAAAAATTTTATTTTCTATTCCGTGCTAAGAGACACTTTACATCCCTCCAGCTCCTCATAACCTACAACGCACAGATTCGACTTGTTCTGGAGTACTGTTCATATGTTTGAAGTTAGGCTCCCAAACATACGCTGAAGCTCTTGGATGCTATCCAAAAGAGAGCTATTCGTTTGATTGATGATTCCATTGACCTCTCTAGAACATCGTAGAAAGGTGGAAGATCTCTCCCTTTTTCACAGATATTTCCGTCGTCGATGTTCATCAGGAATCTCGTCTGTTATTCCATCAAGAGAGATTTCAGATAGGCAGACTAGATGAGCTCAAACTAGTCACCACTTCACTGTCAAACTCGAAACCTGCAGAACTTCTTCCTACCAGACTTAATTTTTCTATATAACAGCGAACTCTCTTCACCTAGTGAGGTCTTTCCTATGCCTATAAACTCCAACCTTCAAAAAAAATACGAGAACACAACATCTCCTCCCCCTACATTGCACTGCTGGCTCACACGATGTTCTTCGCACAATAAAGGTTTCCCTCTCGTGTAATCAAAGTATATGAAAAAAAAACACTTCGAAGTACTATAAGGACCTCTCAACTAGCAAGTCATCATCAGAGTAAACTTAATTATAAATTAGTATGCACCTGTTAAAATACTATTCGCAATTAAAAGTGTAAATATTGAATTACCCTCATCTGTAGGTAAATCTGATTCCGTTAAATTGTTTTTTGTCCCATATATTTCCATCCCTTCTGAATTACCCAGATATTTGTCATTACTGTGTTCCAAGAGTTATAAACTTTGTTGAGAAATGGTGCATCTTCTGTATTTTCGGCTAACACTAATTTTCACAATTATTTATCTTTGTGGGTAAAATGTTGTTTATACCGAATTAGAATATTCCTTCTGATTTGGGCCACATTGCATTCTCAACACGACGCACAATCGATTTTTTAAGCCTCGGATTTGCCGAAGTCGGAAACTTTATCAAAGGTGATTTTTACATTATCCTTACATCTATAAACGAGTTGTATCACAAATTCATAAGTTCCACTATTTGTTTTCTAGAAGAACATTGTATCAGAAAAATCTTAATGGGCAACAGTACTAAAAATCCTATACGAAATCCCATACTAGAAAGTTATTGACGAATGTATGGAAAATCTATTCTTAATTGAGGCATGAATTCGGTTCTTTCAATAAAATGGTAATTTTATCAGGACCGTTTCAGAATTAATAAATACCTATTTTGTGAATAATTGAATGGAAAGTAACGGACTAGAGATGTGGCCTACCATGATCACCTGATTGACGCTACTGAATATTTTCTTTAGGTGCCACATTGAAGGCAAATTATATGAGATAACCTGTAGCGACTTAAATGAACTGACAAATTTTTGTAGACTTTGAATTCTATTTGAAATCTTCACATTTATGATGCAGCTTAGAAGAGGTATGATAATTCATGTATCGAAAATAACAGACACATGTTTACCATTTACTGTGATTTGAATTTCTATTTTGTAATTGTAATGCATAAAATTAGATTCAAATATCTGAATTTCCGATAATGGCTTATTTAAGGAGACCCCCACAATTGATGTTAACCTCTTGGAAATAGCTTTTCAAATTCAATATTTTTGACATCTGAATATTCGTAGGATCAGTATCATAGGTTGTCTCCTTTCTGGATAGCGTTTGAAATATATTTCAAATGCAGTATCATAATTGTATACATACTTTTAATAAAGTTTCCTAGCGTGTTTTGGGAAGTTTCGTGAAACATTTTCACTTTTATGATTGAATTTATACAGTGCCATTATTGAAGTTCGCACCATATGGGGATTTGTTCTTAATGGAGCTTCATTTGGAATTTGATATTGGGTACAATTTTAGGTTCAAATTAGAGCGAAAATGACATCAACTGTTGTGGCCAAGTGATAATTGTTAGCTGTCAAATTTGACATTTGTTGTAGAAGGTGGCTAAAAATGGCATTTCTGAATACATTTGATTTTATCGGGACGTTATGGAAATCTGTACAGGATGAACTTATCAGGTCGAATACAATAATTAAAATTACTAATTAAGCGAAATTTGAAATTACAAGGCCGTACCGCGAGCAAAACAATGGAATTCAATGTACTAACTCAAATAGCATAATCACTATTTACCTACTACTTCAATGGTAACTGACGGAACACTTACTTTTGGTAGTACAAAGATTTCTGCTGGAATAATCGCTCTGGCTGTCTTTCCGCACTGACAATAATTCGTAATAATCAATATATTCAACTCTTGCGGTGCGTGCGTTCTTTTATACCAATCGAGTCAAGTCACCTACACCAGCTCCAGCCGATCCCTTTTTTGTTTATTTCGCGCTCATGATGCTCCACCAGTTCCCCTATTCTGTGCCGTGATTTTCATGCTCACATCTGTTTCGTTATCGTTTGTTGACACGAAATATGCACGGTTCTGAATGAAATTAAATATACGCGGCTTATGAATTGAAATGTTTGCAAATCTGTTACTTAAACTACACGGATGTCTATGCCCGGCACTATCTACATTCCTATACAGCGATATAATTATCCAGAATTAAGAATTCTAAATAATAATTTAAACGAAATCCAAAATTTACAACCAATCTACGTGTTTTCCATTGAATAATTATTCCAGATTTTAGAGCTTCCTTACAAATGCGTGTAAGATATAAGGAAACGATCCAAAGAAGTCATTATTCCAATTAGACTTTAGTTTTCGCACCTTTTCTGAAAACATAATATCTTGTAATTAGTAAATTGTTAAAACACCAAGTTGGCCATGGCTAATAAATTGTAAGTTACATTGACAATCACTATACTACTAAAATCGCCTCAAAAGTAGGAATATCATTCGATTCAATTGAATTTTGGAACTTAACAATGAAAAATATTATGAACAATTGAATAATTGTAAACGAAAACTGCACAATTCGAATCAAATTGCAGTATGGTGCCATTCACGCTCAATACAAATAATAATAGCCCGTCTATTAACTTATTTCACTGCATTTTTTGATAATTCAGGTTTAACGTCCCTACAGCACTCCCGTTTGGTATGTTGCAATTGTAGGATATCATTCAAAAGCCTCTTCTTATGAAAAATTTGTTCAAGATAACCCCACAGAGAGATATCCATGGGAGTTAGTTAGTAATACTAGTATTTCCATCATTTTCCACTACGTTTGAACAAACATTCGGCTCATCATTTTATAAGATCAAAGACTTGTGTCTTTTCATAAGAACTATAAAATTATTGGAACTTTGCACCGCTCGTGCCAACATTTTTTAAGTTAATTTCAGTTTTAAAGAATATGGAAATTAAATGAAATATTTATCATGGAACTGACATGTGACAATAAGTATTACACAAATAAATTAATTTTCACCAGTTAAGTAAACTTTGGATTTGTAAAAAACATTTTAATTGATAAAATTTTCAAAAATCGCAACTTCTTCCCAGACTTTTGGTCACAACCGTTAATGTCATTTTTGATCTAATTTGAACCTGAAACGGTTCCTGACATGAAATTTTAAATAAAGCCATTTTTTTTAATTGCCATATGATGCTGAGTTTGATGTTGACACTGTATGTAAGTATGAGGATGAAAATGAATAATGTGCAATTTACTCAGAAGCGGATGGGCACTCTGTTATGGGATCCAATGAAATGAATATTAAAAACGAAAAAAGTAATCTATAAAAAATTATTTTCGTTATAAAATACGCAGACATCGAAAGATAATTTGAATGGAAAAAACATTCCTTCCAACAAGCCTTAGCCAACTATGATGTATTGGAAAATACAACGTTATTTCATAACTAGAAATTGTGTTATGCAGAAAGAATAGTCTAAGAAGTTGTTTTTTCCTAATTTTACAAATAACCAAGACGATTCCTAAAAGTCGAAAATACTAGATTCCGTTCGTAACCTGTTTATAACTTATTTTCCGCCAGTGAAATTGTCTATTCTCAGTCACCGAATTACCGTGTACGAGCGTCGAAATTTACCCATCCTGTAAATAGGTATAAAGACCAATTTGATGAAGGTTTTAAATAACAATTTCAATCTGCGACAGCGTAGGTGGGGTTGTGACGTCAGCCCTCCATCATTCAATGTTCATTTTTTCATTCCAAGAATTGAAAGATTTTTACGATGAAGAAAAAAGCATATGAAAGCAACACAAATCTGCACAAAAAAATTTAGATATACATGGTGTCTCAGATTTTATTCGGGAAAATTTGATAGACGATAGAAAATTTGATTTTGAGAAAAATATAACATGTAAGCACAGTTTTTGAAAATACAGGGTGGGTGTTGAAGTTGATACAAAAATTTCGTTTTTTGCAAATATCTCCGGAACCGTTTATCGTACAGAAAACAGCTTTTGCAAGCATTTTCTACTCATAGTGAGCTATGTTCTCATTGATCAAAATTTTTTTTTGAGTCATAATTGGTGAAGATTTTGAAGGGTTAGTTGGTGTTTTTCTCCCCAACTTCTACGCCACTGAAAAAAGTACGTTTTTGAGACAACCATTTGAACCGCCAATGTTTTCTACACAACAAAGGTACTCACATAACCTCTAAAATTGACCGTTTTCGAGAAAAATCGACTTTTATGTTGAAAAACATGGTCAATTTTTTGGTTTTGTTACTTGTTCTAACGATTGAATAAATTTTGTTTAATTAGTAAGAATTGACCATGTTTTTCAACATAAAAGTTGATTTTTCTCGAAAACGTTCAACTTTAGAGCTTATGACCAGTATTTTTTTGCGTAGAAAACATTGGTGGTTCAAAAAGTTATCAAAACCGTACTTTTTGTGGTGGCGTAGAAGTTGGGGAGAAGAACACCAACTACCCCTTCAAAATCTTCCCCAATTATGAAAAAAAAATTTTGATCACACAGAACATAGCTTACTATGAGTAGAAAATGCTTGCGAAAGCTGTTTTCTATAAAGGTTCTGAATCAAACGACTGTTGAGTTTACACTGTTTTATTTCATGCTAATCAGAATCGATATAAAAACATAAACATGTGTTCAAGACAGATAAAACATATATCATCACATCCCATTCCTTAAATAATTAATAACAATCAAAATAAAAATGTATTCTGTTTCCAGCAATCCAAATATTATTTACTTAACCATAACTATTGAAAATTAATAACCATATCTCTCGGGGTGATCTACTTTTCTTCCAGACCTGGTTGTATATGTTTCAACATTTGGATTATCTTCATTTCTTTTATTTGCATTAAAATGTTCTCCAAAACTTTCATCATCAGAAGAATCAATATATTGAAATGTATTATAAAGATTGATAGACATTCCTTTATCTATTAAGTGTTGTCTGTTTCTTATGATTTCTTTACCAGTATCATACATTTTTACTTTATATGATCTACAATTATCATTTTTACTCATGACTCTACCAGGAATGTTTTTGTTTTTGGATTTAACATATACAGTATGGTCTTTATTTATTTTAGGTAAACTTTTTACATGCCTATCATAGTAAAATTTTTGTGTATTTTGTTTTTCTTTTAATACGTTTTTAAATTTATTCACATTTACTTTAATAGGTTTTAATTGTTTATTGGTTATCGGAATTATGCTTTTCAATGAACGATTATAAAACAATTGTGCTGGAGAATGAACATTTCCATACAAAGGAGTGTTTCTTAATTCTAACAAAGCTGTGAATGGATCATTTTTTGCTACATTACACTTTTTGAATATATTTTTAACTGTTTGTATAGTTCTCTCTACCATTCCATTTGACTGAGGGTATAGAGGACTAGACGTTTTATGCATAAAATCCCATTCTTTTGAAAAACATTTAAACAAATGTGCACTAAATTGCGGACCATTATCAGATAATACGATATCTGGTATACCCTGTCTGGAGAACATATTTCTCAATTCGTATATTATAGAGTCAGAAGTTGTAGTTTTCAATTTTACTACTTCCATAAATTTAGAAAAATAGTCGACTGCAATTAGATAACTTGCTCCATTATATTCAAACAAATCTATACCAATCTTTTGCCAAACACGTAATGGAATTTCATGTTGATTTAAAGGTTCTTTACAATTTGCTTTAGCAAAAGTGACACATGCATGACAGTTTGAAATAAGCTCATCTATATCTCTGGACATACCAGGCCAATATAGAATTTCCCTAGCTCTAAATTTTGTTTTTTCGTTGCCCAAATGACTAGAATGTAATTTTTGCAGTATACTTTACCTTGATTTTTTAGGAATTATTAACCTAGAATTTTTATATAATAAACCTTCATGATAAGAAATTTCATCCTTGAATGAAAAATATATTTTAATTATTTCTTTAACCTCATTTTTATTCAATGGCCACCCTTTTTTTATTTGTGCAATTAATTCTAACATCTCATTATCTTTTTTAGTTTCATTTTTTAATTCTTCTAATTTTGTATCTGCAACGGGTAAATTTTCTACAAGTAAACAAATCTGTGCTTCTAAATTCCTGTCTAATATTTATAAATTAATATCATTTGAATCGTGTACAACAATTTCTTCATCGTGTGCCCTTGACAATGCATCAGCTATTGCTAATTGCGTACCAGACTTATAAATTAAATTTATATCATATTTTTGTAATTGAATAAGCATTCTCTGCAAACGTGGAAGACAACTATTCAACGGTTTTTTGATAATTGAAGTTAGTGGTTTATGATCAGTTTCTACTGTTATGTTTTTTCGACCATAAATAAATTGATGAAATCTCTCACATCCAAAAAGTACAGCTAACATTTCCCTTTCCATAGGTACATAATTTTTTTGAGTTTCTGTTAAAGATTTAGAGGAATAATAGACCGGTAAATTGTTTTGTAGAAGTACAGCTCCAATGGCTGACTTTGAAGAGTCAACGGATATCGTAACTTCCTTATTTGTGTCAAAATATTGTAATATAGGCTTTGAACATAAAACTTCTTTTAACTCATTGAAAGAAGTTTCATGCTCATTTTCCCAATGCCATAGTACATCGGTTTTTAATAAATTTCGTGAATGTTCTGTTTTGAAGGACATGTTGGCGATAAACTTAGATACATAAGTTATCATGCCTAGAAAACGTTCCAAATCTTTTTTGCAAGTTGGCCTTTTGAAATTTTTAACAGCTATTATTTTCTGTTCATCAGGTTCAATACCTTTATCAGAAATTTTGTGACCTAAAAATGTTAGAGTATTTATGCCAAATTTTCATTTAGCCAAATTTAATTTTAAATTTACCTCTCTACATCTTTCTAATAAACTGATCAAACGTTGATCATGCTCTTTCCTTGTTGTGCCATATACTAAAAAATCATCAATGTATGATTCAATACCTTCTAAGTTTTCAAATAAAACTTTCATTTTTTTGTGAAATATCTCCGATGCTGGAGTAATTCCATATGGTAGACGTAAGAATTTATATCTGCCGTAAGGGGTATTGAAAGTACACAACAAAGAACTAGCTTTATCCAGCTGAATTTGCAAAAAAGCATCACTGGCATCTAGTATTGAAAAATATTCTGCATTAGCTAATTTTGAAGTGATTTCTTCAACTGTCGATAAAGGGAAATAATCTCTTTTAATTGAATTATTTAAATCTTTGGGGTCCATGCATATACGTATGTCCCCATTGGGTTTGTTTACCAAAACTAATGAATTTACCCAGTCTGTGGGTTCATCCACTTTTGCGATAATTTTAGTTTTTTCTAAATAATCTAATTTATTTTTTAGTTTACCCTGTATAGCAATTGGCACTTTACGTGGGGGGTGTATTACTGGCCTAACACTAGAATCTATTTCAATTTTATATTCACCTTCTAAACAACCAATTCCATTAAATACATCATGAAATTTCTGTTTAATGTTATCATTTTGTTTCTACTGAATCAACTAATTGAATTAATTTCAACTTTTCACAATCATTTTTGCCTAAAATCGGCGTTGCTTGTTTTTCATTCACTATATAGAATGTTAAATTTGTATGATTGCAATTTAGAGTACATTTGCCTAAAACTTGAATTTTATTTCCAGTGTATGTTGTTAACTTTGTAGTTACCGGAAGTAAATTATTTTCTGATATGTCTAACTGTTTTAAATAACTAACAGGGATAATATTTACTTGAGCTCCTGTGTCCATTTTAAATCTTATTTTACTGCCATTATGCACAGTGAGCACTGCCATCCAATCATGACTATTTTTTATGTTGACACAATCAATATATAAATCTGATCCAATACATTCATCAATATTAATATTACTTACTACAGATCTGCACATTTTTGCATAATGATTTCTTTGCCTACATTTCGTACATTTCTTACCAAATGCAGGACATTGATTTATACCGTGAATGCTATCACAATTGTAACACTTACATTTTCTATATACTTTCACACGCGCACTGTCACTTACATTTTTGCTAACACTTGGGCCATGTTGAGAAGAACGATGATGCGGCTGCCTGAATGATGTGTTGGACGAAGACGAATGATGCTGATGTGTAGAAGTTGACGGTATTGCAGGATAATTTTTATAATTTTTCTGAACAGTTTTATTTTGTATTCTATTAATTGAATGTTCTTCATTTTTTGAAGTAGAGCAAATTTTTTCTAATTGCTCTCTAGTTCGTTCTGCTGATCGACATATATCTAATGACTTTGCTAGTGATAAATCATTTATTCTTAACAGTCTGTCCTTCACTGCAAATTTTTTTATTCCTGAGATCAATTTATCTTTAATCAAACTATCCGTTAAGTTTTCAAACTCGCAGGTTGAACTTAAATCCCTCAGTTCAGTCACATAGTTATCTATAGTTTGGTTTTCTTTTTGATTTCTCAAGAAGAATATGTGGCGTTCGTAAGTTACATTTTTTTCTGGGGTAAAGTAATCTTCGAAGCTATCAATGACAGTATCGAAGTTCATTTTATCGGCTTCATCAACCGTGAAGTTGTTGTGAATTTTTAATGCGCGATCGCCTATGCAAGAGAGAAAGATAGATGTTTTATACTCATCACTTTCCTTATCTGATCTCGTGGCTTGGAGATATAACAAAAACTTCTGTTTAAAAAATCGCCAATTTTCAGCTAGGCAACCATCCCAAGACATTCCCGACGGTGGAGGAATATTTGTACTTACATGGGTAATTGCCGGAATTATAGCAGTTGCATTTGTTCCTGTATTACTTTGAGACATCTTTTTATGTTTCCAATTTGCTTTTACGTTCAAATAGTCTATTATTTGAATAATTTTTCTATTCCTCACTTCACCACCACTTTGTGCTGTGTATTATTGTATTTTTAGCCTATAGTTGTTAAATTTTACGGGATTTCTAGTTTTATAATTAATCATTAACACGTACCGACTGTGCCATATAAAGGTTCTCAATCAAACGACTGTTGAGTTTACACTGTTTTATTTCATGCTAATCAGAATCGATATAAAAACATAAACATGTGTTCAAGACAGATAAAACATATATCATCACATTTTCGGTACAACAAACGGTGCTGGAGATATTCGCGCGAAAAACGAAATTTTCCTATCAATTTCAGCACCCTGTATCTCAAAAACTAAGCGTGTGTGCATATATGTTATTAGGAAGTTTTTTCTCAAAATCAAATCTTCTATCGTCTATCAAATTTTCCGATTAAAATTTGAGACACCCTGTATACCAATAACTCCAGTTTCATGTTTCTTACGTTTAATATGAATTTATTTGCATCCTTGATTGCATGTCTGAACATAAATTGCTCATTATTTCAAAGACTGCATATTCCTCAACCCTTCAAATTGATGTAAGTCAAAAGTTATATGTCTGAAAGCATTCCATTTTTTTGTTTGCAATTAAAACTTCGAATTCTATTTATAATCAAAACATGTATAATTGATTCGCATTTTTACTTCCCTCACTCTACATAGTATATTACACTGTGAGGAAAGTATTGTCATCAATGTGAAGTCACAGTATAATTTATGCGATTACTCTGTGGGAATATTTCGTTAATTCATTCCCACTAATTCCAAATATTTGTCCTTTACTTTGAGTAGCCATCTCCCCATATTCGGAAAAATGTTCACGTTTCGAAAAATTCATATTGATGATTTTGTCTAAACAATATTGTAAGCATTCAATGTTTCAATTTTCACATTACAGTTTCCCGAAAGCAGTCTTCAGACTCATAGCATTGTCATTTAAATTCCATAATTAGATGTGTCTGAAGCATACTCTAATTTTAATCCAACACCACTGGCGGCTGGTGACTCAAAAATATGGGGAGGTAATATGTTCAACCTGTATTATTAATAGCCTATTCAAAGGGGTCTAATTTTTTTACTGATTTCGAAATCTAAGTTTCACTAGACACTATTTTCAATCACGAATGATGTTTCCTCGGATGTTTCAAACATCATAACGCCGGGTAATTGCGATGTTCGACCGATATACGTGGTTATGTCAACTTGCCATGGAATGAGTGAAGATTTAGGAATGTATCCTTCAATTTCCTTATTCAAAACAAACCTGATGGAATCGAGTTGTTGTGTACAGTTTTGGACACATTTATTTCCCCAGAAAACTACGAGAATGAGTATCGGGTTCTTCGAAATTACCTCGATCGGAAGAATAATTATTACTCTCATCGTGTCCCAGAAATGGCAGATCTTTGTACTGAAAAATGTGCAACATACGACTATTCACTACCTTACCGAAAACAGCACGAGACAACAAAACATATTTCTCAATAATTTACTCACTTCCGTGACCCAATCATATTCTTCATTACACGGATTATTGGATGTGCGATATGATAATCTTAGTCTTGGTTACAACTTACCTTCGTAACAAAAATTACTAAAGCGAAATTTAGCTACTCAAAACGTAACAAATTACGACTATACTCTTGGATTAACCGGGTCAATACATCATTATTCTACATGTGCAGCCGATACCATCTTCATACCGTCACCTGACTGTGATTTATTATTTAGGTTGTAAGTTTCCTCAGCACCGTAATATTGAAAATAATTCACAATATTGATAGTATTATATACACCAAACACCGGTTTCATACCTATCTCACAGATACAGAAGTTAGAACAGAATACAAAATTCTTTTAACTGCTTTCCGCGATTCCGCCGTTTCCGTAAACTATCTATTTGCTATATTTCCCCAACTCAGTGTTATGCTGTGGATAGTTGCTCAGGAGGGAATTCCCTCACTATCCAGTTGATTGTGATCTCGATAATACCGCGTGGACATGATCTTAAAAACGAATTCGTTTGACTAAATTTGATTAGTTACTGGGGTCAAGGTTGAGCAATCATCTGAATTTCATAACTTTGGCTTGTGTTTGCAGATTATATGCATGTGGAGTGGAAACTTCACCTACTCTTTGAATATGGAATGCAAATTCAAACCTACATTCATATCGCAATACTCGGCAATAATTGAATTTCGAAAAATTTGTTATAATTGAATAATAATACTTTCTATTCGTGTTTGATGTTTTGTTTTTTATGCCCAGGCACTGACTTCCGTACTTAAGCCCCAGTGACCAGTACTTGAGAAATAACCTTATAAATTACTCACCAGTATAGTTAGTTAGGAGGACACCTGAAACAAATTTTACGTATGAGTAAGTACTGAATACTTCAATGAAAAAAAATTACAAATAACATGAGACTATTATTAAGAAAAGTCTCAAATTTATATTCAATTACCTAAATTAGGAACAGCATTCCAATTCCGAGTAAGTCCCTTCAAGTGAAATTCATGTGAAAATAAGTTAACACCGGGGCATGCAAAAAGTCGGAAAATTTTGTTTGAAATGAGGGAATATAATGACGACGCAAAAACTAAGATGCCCGTTAAAAACTGATTGTAGTAACCTATCTGACTAGAGCTTTGTTCGTAAGTTGGTATCAATTTGTCTCAAATTTCCTTAGAAGTACAATACTGTGAGGAAAGTTTTTATTCGGGTCATTCAAAGAACGATAGTTGTGTAACATACAAACTTCTATTAAGAATTGATTTTCAAAAATTTCTTTCCTTAGCACCTCTAAATATGAAAGAAAATCACAGATTTCTCAACACTCGCAACCATCGGAGGTGTTGAGAACAAATACAAGATAATGCCAACCATTTTTGAATATGGATATTTTCTATCATTCATCTGATTTTTCACCCGATCCTGAATGATATTTATGATCGGATTCTGTATAGGTGTAACTTTAAAGGGGTCTTCGAGTTATTTTTACCTCCTACCTTTTCATGAACTGATGTTCACGCCTCTTATCCATACTAAAATTAGATATTTGTGCTGGATATTTATGCTGAGTACATAAAAGGAAACATTTGATACATGCAAATTCACAAGTATCAGATAAGTACGTCTAACTTCCGATCACGATCGATTGATCTTAATTGCTTCCCTGAGATGATAACAACAAGCTATTCTTCATTAAAAATATTGTTCAAAAACAAACCTATGACCCAGTGGTTCTTCCACTATCCACGCTTAGGTTATACCTGAGGTTGCCACCTGTCCTGCTTTTCGCAGGACGCCTGAAATTCGAGGTAATTTCTCCTGCGTCCTGTCTAGAGAGCTTGCCGGACGACAAATGTCCTTACTTTTCCTTATTCATTCCTCATTTGAAGAATTGGTTCATTCTTAGCAACATTGCATATTGCATCGAGCATGTACAATACCCTCTATATTCACAAGGCCTAAGAACATAATTTAAATGTAAGTGTGAAGTCATCAACCGGGGGCTTGGGTCGACGAAGTTGACAGTATCGCTCCCAAATAGTGCGCGTACACGGTACTAGGGGTGACAGGATATGAATATAACAATTTAACAAATATTCACTTATTTCTTGTGGAAAATTATATGGAAGACCTGTTTCTAACGCGTCCTTGTATGATTGGAATGTGTATTCACCTGTGAATAAGCTTGTATAAGAGGGTTGTGAGTGAATAAAGTTCGTTGTAAGATGCGTCTCTGATGAAAGTTTAGTTTTCTTAAAGAAAATGCGGAACTACGGAAACAATGGATATCGGCTGTCCCTGTGAAAGATTTCATGGTAATAACAGTAAAAGATTCTCGTAGTACTACCGCTGTAAGTGAAAAATATGTCAATTATTTTGAAATTGGAACAAATTGGGTACCAAATATTCTGTTTGTATTATGAGTGACAATAAGGCACTGAACCGCAAAGCCATGAACAATTATTTTTCGAAATATATCAAGTTACGTATTGTGTATCCTCAACCAATTGATAATTCAAGACTATTATTTTACCTATTCGATTCAGTTCACATTCTCAAATGTATAAGGAATAATTAGCTAAATCCAACACCCAATCAAATCATGTAGTATCCCAACTGTTTATTCAGGCTCCACTTCAATTTTGTTTGAATATAAAGCATACCAAATCAACAGTCTAGTTTACAAATATGAAAACTTGATGAAAAATAGTGAATGTAAAAACTCCCCTCAAAGGACAACGATTAAGGGACATTTTTCAAAATATAGAACATTCGAAATTATAAATGTTGATTCCTTTCGTGATAATAATTGGGATATTCTAGAATTTCGTAATAATGACGATTTTTCTCCAGAAATTGGAATTGCTTCACATGACTTCGTGGAAATTGAAGATCTAATGCTCGTTATTACTTATTTAGGTGGCTATTGCTGATATATTGAACAAAACTTTCTAATTTGAAGTATGTAAGTTGAATTTGAGCCTAGCCTCCGGGTTGTGACGTCACGATCGAGCCGGTAAACCTTGTAGTATAGAGGATGTTTTGCGGGAGGCTTGGAATCGGACTTTGAATCGAATGGTCTAAGAGTGCGGCCTAAGCTTGCGGAATACGGAGTTCCAGTATAGTGAGCTGAGTTGAAATGAGAGGTGGCAGAACGGCAGAATGATGTTTTTTTTATGACTGATGTTCGCAACCGCTTACTGATAGATCATGTGAAACCGCGGAACTGCAAATAAAGGTGGCTTATCCCGAAAATTGCAGGAAATTGTATGATTTTATTATTAAGAATGAAGAATTATCACAAGCCGATAGGAAATACACATACAAGTATACAAAAAATTAGATTAGGTTGAGATTAAAACATTTTTTTGTATTTCTAGGCTTTCACTGAAACCTGTTTTAGATTGAGAATGATTATTCTGTTGTTTTACATTATTCAAAGTTGAATATCATATTACTATTTGTTTATGTTCTTATTTTTAAACAATAATATCATATTTGTCCAGGTTTTTCATTGATTGTCCTGAATATCTAGCTGAGCCGGTGTAAAACCCAGCCTCACTTCAATTTGTCAACACTGCGCGTTTCTAACTTAAAGCTTCTCACACATATTTTACATGAATAGGAAATGTAATACATAAAACTTCATTGTAGGACATATCAGTCTTCATCAAATGCAATTTGTTTGTACGACTAATTGATTCAGTACCATCCTGATGAAACCATACATTAAAAGGTACAGAATAGCACACTTAGAAAAAATAAGAACTGACAATAATAATATATGTTTACTTTATTTCCAATACATTGTTGTGGAAGAAGGATTCATCCTCTCTGTGCAATGATGGAACTTTCACTGCAGAATTCTGATGATGTGAGCTTTAATTTGATACTATACACTAGACGGCACAAACAAAATAGTTTACTTAAAAAAAATAAAAACTGAAACTTCTCATAATTTTTTTTATTTTATCTCTCGGCCATGATGGAACTCATTCATAGTGTTTAGTATCAAATAAAAACTGACATCATCAGGTATCTAACTTAAGTTTCATTGCAAAGAGAGGCTGAATGGATCCTTACGGAATGAAGGAAAAAATCCATGACAAGTAAGTTGTTTTTTTTTTGTGAATATGCTATCAAAGCTGACATTGACCTTTACTGAGATATTCCTCAGACTGATGAAGTAATTGAATAGGTATACTAATTATTCAGCTATTGAAAATTACATATTTGACGATTCTGTTCCATCCTCCAAAAATATGGACCTCTTCTACAAGAACCAATAACCGTTATGCCTCGGCATAACGGGACCTATGAAAACAAATCGAATAGTCATACACATACTGACAGAAAACGAAGCACTAGATCACAAAAGAGAAGCAATATTCGAGACACCTAAGTTATCCCCTTAAAGAATACAACAGTCAACCGGTGAATAACCTGTACACACTAGTATAAGAAACTAGAGTCACGTATTGGAGACAAAATATCTGATTGTAATATACAAAAAACTTAGTGGCTTAGATGTGACTGTCGCGAAGGAATATCAAGAGAAAAAAAGAATCGGAAGAAGTGCTTCAATATACAGCTGTGATATACAAGGATATTGAGAATTATAATAATTTTGGAATCCCATTAAGACACCTCGAGGCCGACTGATATTGGGATTCAGGAGTATAAAAATTAATGAACACAGTTTATTTATTTGAGTGGAAGGAATATAGTAATTAGTTTTCGTTTGATAATAGAGATGATCAACTCTCACTCACTCAAATTCAATTGAAAACATAACTGCGAATAGAAATTGTATCACTAACCCACGTCCAAGTAAAGTTTCACAGAATGTATGATGAAGTTATACCCAAACTTATCTTACAAGAGCTATCATATTAATATAATCATCCAATTATAACTTTTAAAAGTATTGTTCGAAACTTTTGGGTATTCGACATTAGCCAAATTCACTCCCCAGAGAATGTAACACAGTTCGATAATAGTCAATCTACACAGTACGTTTCCTTCATGCATACATTCGCTGAAGCAGTAATGTAATATCTAGTAATTTCAACTCTGTAACTGATATCACAATTCCCTTACAGTCATTATTGAGAATTAGTTATCTATACTATACTACTTGAATATCTTATTATGTTGCCAAAATCATTGATGATCCGGCAAAAGCGGCCTCTGCGTACACCCATCGTCATAATGCGGCCCTACGGGTGCTGTATTACCATCTAAGGGACTTGTACAGAATAGACCAAGAGCCGGTGCTGCCTTACATGCCAAGAGATATTGAGTCCGTTGTTGGAAACAAAAAAAAGACAGATCTACTGGAATTACCCGTTTCCGACCGTCAGGTTCATACAAGCAAATAGGCCTGACGTTGTCCTCCTCGATAAACTAAGCAAGACTATGTATGTCATCGAATTCTCTGCTCCGGCAGAGAAGAACATAGTCTTGAAAGAGGAGAAAAAATGGGCAAAATATCAAGATCTCCTGTTCGAGCTCCGCAGGCTGTACTCAGGCCACAAGGTCGTATTAGTGGTTCTGATGATCGGTGTTTTGGGCGGAATTCGGTCTTCGCTGCGTTCAAACTTGAAGATCATTCCGGTCTGTAGGAACTTGGCGCAGATCTTGATAGACCGGATGCAGAAGGCAGTCATTCTAGGTTCAATGAGAATACTTAGGGCACACGATTTAGGAACCTGAAGCTACTTACTGACCGGAAGGGAGAAGTAGCATCGGTTAACATCCACTTTTGGGTTTTCAGGCATAGCTACTGTCATGTCGTCTGAGCTCGCAGCAGCCCCGACCAGGTTTGAATGTGAAAAAAAAGTGTATATATATATATATATATATATATATATATATATATATATATATATATATATATATATATATATGTAGAACTGGATTCTCGGGTATTGATCCACGTTGTGTGGTTTCGGTCCTCAAAAGGACCAATTTCACGACGTTTCGGCAAAGTCGCATTTGCCATCTTCAGGTGATTCGACCGTAGAGTCTGGAAAATCTAGGCGAACTTTTCCAGACTCTACGGTCGAATCACCTGAAGATGGCAAATGCGACTTTGCCGAAACGTCGTGAAATTGGTCCTTTTGAGGACCGAAACCACACAACGCGGATCAATACCCGAGAATCCAGTTCTACACATTACGTTCGCGAGAACCTAAGAAGAAACATATATATACATATATATATATATGTATATATATTAATCATACTCGATATTATTGAAATACGAGTGATAGTATATGAAATACCACTGTGGTATGTAGTATAATATAATTTAGTTTACTTAAACTATCGATTTTTTACACTTGGAATTATAATTTATACGAAGCACTTTTGAACTGCGATGCAGTTATTATCATGAACATATATGATCTGAGATTATGAAAGAAATCGAAATACTTGAAGCTCACATTTGAGAAAGGATTGACTAGAACAAGGAATAAAGCGGTCAATGTGCTAATTTCAATGTCCGAAATAAAAATCAAATATAACAGGTAGTCAATAATCTCATCAGTCAACAAATAATTACTCATAAACGAGTGTTGAATAACTTTTCGGATATAGAAATCACGGACTATTTATCACCTACTTCCCTCTGCATGAATGCCGGTTTTTTGTCTCTTCATCAGAAATTTTACAAACATTCACATAGAACTGATATGGAAAATTCCCATATTGGCTGATATTCACATGAGCGAATTGGAAAAGTTCTTTTCGAATGGTTCAAAGTTATTTTCTAACAGTTGGTTCAGATGCGTTGATATTTTTGCGATCATAGATAAAACTTCGACGTAGATATATTTTTGAACGTCCTAAATGATCAATATATCTCTGTTGAATTTACCTTTAAGAGGTTGACAACGCAATTTCTTCCCTGAACATTAAGATAATTAAATCAGGCAATGCTTTGACATTTTATATATATCGCAAACCTACACATACTCGTATATCCCGGCCAACTCAGTTTCACCGTAGTCACAAAATTGCTTGTTTTAACAATCTTAAACATAAATTATTCAATATTGCTCTTAGCGAAGCGAACAAAGAGCTCAATAGAATTCATGGTATTGTGAGTTCTTACTTACGTATACGATAAATCTTTGATGAACAAACAAAAAATACGAATTCAACTTGAAAATACATCAAATCATCCACTTATAAGCCCATCTTCACTAATGAATAATCTAGTTTATTCAAGAGAGTTGATATTGAACCTAAATTTGAATGCAAATCTAAATTAGAACACTTGTTCGTTAACACGTTCAGAAAACTTTCAGATATCGATATATCGGGTATATATAAAACCCAGTGCAATTACTGTGATGAATGTTATGTTGTCTTGACAAATGGGATTTTTCCGATAACCGTACTGTTAACACTGATAAGTCCGCCGTAGCAGACCATGTCTTACAAAAAGGTCATACAATTGAAAAATCAGATATTTCTCGCTTGAACCATAGTGACAAACCATTTTTAGGTACATTAGATTATTTATTGAATTTTGATTTATCTCCTATCGAAAATAATCCATTACTACAAACCTCAGGTCCGTATGAGGTCGAATTTAGAATTTCCTCCTGTTAAATCTTGCCTGTCGTGAAAAGAGACTCGAAGGGTAATCGTAGGTGCTTCCGGTCTCACACTCATACCCATTTTCCTGTCTCCCTACACACACCGATATTTTATCCATTCCAGGTAAATTATGAAAATACTAATGATGAAGCCACCTAGAGTGAAATACTCCGAAAGAAAAATATCTCTACATTCGGATTTCCGGGTCAAGGGTGCTCGAGGGATTTCAACATTGTCTTTGCAAGAACATAAACGATGTTCATTACCACCTGCAGACAGAGAAACCAGATATACTGGCCTTAATTGAGACACAAGTCAATCCATTCACCAACACGACCTATATGCTCTGCCCTGGCTACGAGCTCCTTACTCGTTTCAAATCTCTATTCCAGAAATGATCTCTCATGCCACCGAGAGAAGAATCAAGAACCACAAGAATTCGATATAATGTGGTTCAAACTTAATAATCACAAGCAGATAAAATTTCTCTATTGTCCATATTTTTCATCAAATAAACCAGCTCATGGTGAACTCTTCGAATTTCTTCCTCTCAAACTTGACCTCATGCATCAGAGCTATCCAACAGCTGGAATTATATCATGGGGTATTTCAACGTTTACAACTCCGTTTGGCTCAAGTTCTCAAACGAAGCGGATGACGCAGGGCAACAGGCTAAGGCCTTCACCATTACCTATGGTCTCGAGCATTTGATTAATGAACCAACACGGATCCCTGATAAAAACTATCATTATTTCAATACGTTCAACTTATTCTCCACTTACAAACCAGTTCCCCATGAAGTAAAGGTCCGTACAACATTCGAAAACTTTGAACATTCACTCATCACTACGACCTATCCCTATATTTTTTCCACGAACCAATCCGACATCTGCATGCAACAGTTTGGCATTACAACTCATCCGAGTGGATGTTTTTCTCCGAGTTTCCTTGAAGGAGCGTATGTTTCAATCTGATGACTCAGCGCAATGTGCCACAGATATTTCGGATATTATCAGGCTAGAAATGAAAACTTTCATACCCCATACCAACAAAGCGTCGCTTCAAAACATACAATACCGTCGTTGGCGTGGTTACTATGTCTGGAGACCAGAACAGAATATGTTGAAGCCAGATATATGTGTAATGAAACAATAAATGCTTCGCAAGAGGCATATAATGTCAAAAAAGATCAAAGTTCATCGAATGGCCGAGTGACTTCCGTTCGTTTCAAACTTTCGCCAAAGCAATTGGTAGAAATTTCCCTTCCAGTTCATTCCCTCCCCTAACCAAGATGATGGTCCACTGGCTACTACACCAGAAGTAAACCAAGAAATGGATTTTTGATGGAAGATTCTCAGCAAATTACATTTTGGTTCCACGGAGGGAGGACCCTCCTAATATTGCTGCCATCGATAGCCATATACCAGAAATTGTCTTTCGTTAGGGCACAATTAGGCGCATTCTACTCGATCTCAATAACAAGGAATCGGAATTCCGCTCATCAGTTTTCTGCAGACTGCTTACCCTTCCATTCAAACTTGGTGTATTCTCTTCCAACTGGAAGACAGCTAGAGTCAAACCAATTCCAAAAAAAGGAAAGGAGATCCTCCCCAATGATCATAGACACATTGTACTATTATCTTTGATCTCTGAAGTGATGGAGAAAGCAGTCAACATCGAGCCCATCCAATACCTAGAGTGAATGACAGGCAATATGGCTCTCGTCAGCAGAAATCAACAGAAGACCTGCTTGCCTACGTAACACATGTATTGCAGAAATCTATTGGAAGCATGGGGCATCTCTAGCTGTGACATTGGATATCTTCAAATCATTCGATCGAGTCTGACACCAAGGCCTTCTTTGGAAACTTCCGTCATATAGTTTGTTGCCTCAACTTTGCCACTTACTATCGAGTTTTCTCCCAGCTAGATCACTCTATGTGATGTTTGATGTGGTAGCTTCCGATACAATTCTTATAACACTGGTGTTCTACCGGGATCTGTTTTGGCACCAACTTTGTTTCTCTACCGACCTGCTGGAAGTGACTACCTGTTTCGTCTACAGCTTTGCAGATAATGGTACACTTCATACCGCTTTCTCATCTAGAGCCCCTATAACATCGAATGGAGCAAGAGGATTGAGACAGAGACAGGTTGACTCAATTAATGGAGATGTGGCAAAGATTTTGAATTGGGGATCTGATTATCTAGTAGATTTTAATGCAACCAAAACTCAAGCTCACGTCTTCTCCAAGCAGGCAGATCCCACAGTCCCTGATATGATGATGTCAGGTACAACTATTCCCATGAAGTCGTCCATATTCATGCTCAGGATCACCACCCTGTCATGGGATGATCATGTGAGGTCCATTGCGGAAGCCGTTTCACAAAATCGCGTTTTTCTATTCCGTGCCAAGAGCTACTTCACATGCCATCATCTCCTCATAATCTACTAAGCACAGATGTGACCTGTCCTGGAGTACTGTTTACATGTTTGGAGAGGGCTATTCGTCTGATTGTTGATATCACACTTACGAGTTCATTAACCTCTCTAGAACATCGTAGAAAGATATTTTCATGTTCGGTGTTCATCAGAAATCTCGCTTCTTGTTTCACCACGAGAGACTCTAGATAGGCCGACTAGACGAGCTCATATTAGTCAACCCTTCGAAAAAACTCGAATGCCTATCTCCTCTGCCAACATTCCACCGCTGGCTCACACGATGTTCTTCGAGCATTATAGGTTTCCCTCTCGTGTAGTATAAGAAACCCACAGGGTTATTGACTACCTGGAATAATGGATGTTCATTTCAGCCAAGAAGTACATGTAACACTTTCACTCATTAGAATTAGCATAGATGCTGCTTCATTATTGGTTGTAATTAACTATTCGCCAAATTTGACCGTTAAGTATTCCGATTCATTTCATAATCTCAGTTAAGATTCAGTTTACATCAGTCTTTGGTAATGGCTGCAGTTGAAAAGTGATAAAGCTGAGCTATAATTTCAAGTGAAATAAGGGTTATAGTGTTCGGTTAATTATTTTAAACTATATTTTTTGAAATGTTTCATTCTTTTGATTCGTGTATCTAATCCATAGTTAACATTTGTGAATTATAATAAATTCATTTCAAACTTTATCATATTATATCTTACACCAGGAAGAAATAATTATAATTTTCCAGACGAATCAAAGGCAGTAACGTTGGGATTGGAGCAATAGTCATAATTCAACTATCTTCAGTATTCTACCAGCTGTAATAAGGGTTATGTACAGGTTATTTCCAATATTTAAAAAACAAAATCATATTCAGAAAATTAAAGTTTGATGTAAGATTAAAATATCTAAAGCAATGTTATAAGAACTCATTGGGGTTAGCCACATGTTTTCTGTTTCATTCAATAACACATTGTATCGTGGGAAATATTGAATGAATTTCTTAAATAAACACGAGGTCAAAGGGCTTGCAGTAAATTCACTAAAGTTTATTTGTATAGGAAGCTATAAATCTGTCAACATTGATAACCGATATAGGACGAGAAACTAAGGGTTTGCTACACGATAAACCTCATGCGACCCTTCTGGAGATCATCGAAATTGTACTTAAATATAGTCTTGATTAGTTGAAATGATATGTACATTCAAAACAGTTAACAATATTTAGAAAAGGACAGATAGGTTTAGAAATCCCCACCCTAGAAACACTCTGAGTGAAAGATCTTAAGAAGAGAATTAAAAGTTATCTTACTGCTTATTGGTTTAACAATTCTCCCAAATTTACTAGCAATATTATTGGTACAAGAGTAAAACCAGGATCACTATAAGTAAAATCATTGGTTAAACAATTAGGGGATCCTTCCCTAATTGCAGAAAAAGGACGCATTATAAATATCAACAGAATGCGGAAAAACCTTCTGTTATATTTTCTAACTTGAATTAGACTTTTGAGAAATCACGTGAAACTTTGTTATTTTCAATTGAATTAATTCTAATAGATTATTCTGAGTGTTTCTTGGTAAGAGGGTATTTTCGCCAAAAATCAGAGTTCAGTTGTATTCAAGTTCGAGTTAATAATATATTTTAATCAGTTCGTAGCTTTTGAATTCCCTAACTTCATCCTGGTTGGGAAATCATTTTTAATAATTTTAGTTTCATTTTTCTTTAGTTTAGTAGATTTAGATCATCTGAGTGATTTCATTATTAGATTATTTTTATTAGTAATTTTATAATATTAACAATAAAGTTAATTGTAGTATTCTTTTCATTATCTTTAATCATCATTTATATTCTTTTTATCATTATTAACATCATCTTTTAATTGTTGTTTATTAAATAGTTTATTGCTGTTGAGCTCGAGTTTCTCTGATTGAAACTAGCGTTTATCCCTTCACTTACCTTCCTGTGGTGAAATCTTAAGTGTCTTGTGAAAAGGGTAAGTGTCAATGATATTTTTCACGTTTGTTCTGTCTTATTAATGATGGAATAAAACTCCAACGTGTCTTGGTTCTCTAAATTAAATGGCCACACTGCAGCTAGATAAATAAATGTTGATGAATACGAATAATGTAAATTCCTTAAGTAAAGTTTTATAGAGTTTAATCAAGAGAGTACCATGTTACCCAGCCGTTGAAAGATATGATTAGTATATACGCTATTTACTGTTGTTCGTTGCCTAGAAGAATCTTTAGAGTTGATGTCAGGCTTTAGTCTATTCTCTGATGGAGAATTAATAGATTCCCACTCACATACTCCTTCAAAAAGCAAACAAATGAGAATAAAGCTACCCACAGTAGATATTGTTTGAAACAAATTTGGTATTGCTGACAAATCGGTACCTGCGATTGCAACTGGAGTATGGACAGATGATGATCCCTCTGAAATCATTAGGAATGAAGTAAGAAGGGTGCGCCAGAAAATCAGTATACTCAGCCAGGAGTTTTAAACTGAAAACAGAATGACTGAAAGCCTTTAACTTCGATGGAAGTAAAGATAAAAATTCAGTGCAAGAAAAGAAAGATGATGGATACTATGAGAAAAGTGTTTTACAAGAAGATGTATTCCTTATTGGAGAACCAAAATCACTTTAAATAGGATATAATACTCCAACCAAAGGTGCAACTAAATCAAATGGAGAAGCAGTAATAGGTATTTTTGCTATAAAGAACATTGTCTGGAAAATTTTGTAGCAATTTCTTCAGACTCTACCGCCATAAAAATGGCGTAAATAGATACATCAGAAATAAATTAAAGCGTAAGGTACAATGGTCAAATGAGTAATGGAGTCAGTCGTCTTCCCTGGTTGTAGGTCTGCAATCTAGAGATGGATTCATTCGATCATGAGTAAAGTCAAATGAGATTATTCCAACTTTAGAAAAACAATTCAAAATTACTTAGTTTCGAATAAAAATCATTCAGTTGTATGTAGTTATTCAAGGTTTTTATTGTGATAAAGATATTGTTCTTCTTCAATACATGATTCATTTCTGTATTTATTTTATTATGTACACAAAAATATCTACAGTATAATTAGAAATATTCATTGACAATGCTACTAAGCACATAATTTTAAGAAATTGGAAAAAAATACATACAATTTACATATATAAAGGTGATTTTTGAGAGGTATTGTGTTCACAGGTTTGTAATTTTTTATCAAGAGATGATGAAGGGTTAGTATTGAGCCAAATATATTTTCAAAAGAATACATAAAAGGCAACTACATATATCAAAAGGCAACTTCTGATGTGTATTGCAAATCAAAATTGCAACTTTTATTTTTTTTGGCTGACCCTAGTACACATAATTGAAATTGGAATAAATGCGAATACTTACATGTAATTTTGAAATTAGATATGTCTTACATTTAGAAGATAACCTGAATAATAAACCTTAAAACAGTTCACACTGTGGATACACTGTAACTATAACACTATAAATAAGATACAATCACCCTTATGCACTGAAAATATATTTTTCCTGGATAAGATTCATTATTTCTTATTTATTGTGTTAATCTGCCAAGTTAATTGAACTACAAAATAACTTGGCAACGACATCAAAAAATTAAAAATAAGAATGCACAAAACCAATATAAAAATAGCAAAGTAAACTGAAAATACAATTCAACAGTAAAAACAGGAACAAAATCACGTTTTCTTGCATATTCATCGGCAACATATTTAATTAACTCGTTGAAATCAAGCGAATTCAATCACTTCCTATGAACATAATTGATAAATTGCTGACTATTTATTGTGCCATACTCGATTTTAGAAGAATTTTATGAATTTCCGTTTCAAGAAAAACCTTTCCTTTAACATCAAAAAAATGTGTATTGCTGTTGCAGTATTTGGAAAATCTCGGCAATGTTCAAGAACTGACTGAGGGTCTGTGTCATTCTGCACTGGCACAAGACGTTTTGAATATTTAATTTAAATTCGATATCTGATATTTTAGGAAGTGGTTTATTTTCCAAATTTCTCAATTTTCCTTCAGTGGAGCTGAACATTTCATACATAAACCCAAGAATATCATCATGGCCCCTAGAATATTTCAACAGTGTTACAAAGAATTCTGAAAATGTTGCCGTGCAATCGAAACAATCATGTTATAATACATCGGAATTTGAGTGTTATCTCGTTTTCGATTATTTTAATAACGTGTTTGAAGGATATCATGATGGAGTCAACGTCAATTAATTTGAAAAAGTCTGTACATTGTGATTCGAATGAGAATGTTTGTTTCATTCAAATTTTATCATTCTTCACTTTGGAATGATTTCAAACGTACTGAAGACCAAAATGGTCTAGAATTATTAATTTCGTTTCATTTGGTGGAAATAAATTTGAATTCAGCTCGTATTTTTGATAAAATAATAAATAATAAAAGTGAAAATAGAGGTATTTCATGCGGTCACACTTCTTTCCCATTATTTTTCAAAAGCAATTTTCACACTCAATTTGTTGCATACATCTATAGTCATTGAAATATTTCAATGCATGGTATTTTTCTATCTATTGCACGAATGATCAATAATGAATAGGAATCGAGTAGATGAAGTATCTTTCCGATTCGAATCATGAGAAGTAGGTAGAGCTGGATCATTATGTTGAGAGTAGGTAATATAATGGAATAATTTCATGATTCTTTAAGGCAAAAATATTGATTTCAACTATTCTTCAACAGTTTGCTCAAACCTCAGGGGTTATCTCGAACTTATTATTGTAATTTCACTATGCTTAAAAATTTGTCTATAGAAATCAGGTAGTAGAGCTACCTTTCCGAATCCAATCATGAGAAGCAGGAGGGTAAATGTTAATATTCTGTTCTAAAACTGTTAAAAATGACGAGTTCGGATAGTAAAGAAGGAACTATTTGTACTCCTCCAGATAATATTGGAACAGCAAATGAAGCTACATCAGATTTATTACCCGATTAATCCAAAATAGTGTATGAATATTGTTATAGACAGTTTATATACTGATGTGACACAAAATTGGTTGAGAACATTATTGGAAACGTCTTCCTAGCGTATTTGAAAGAAAAATAAGAGATAGTAAAGCCATCGGCCTTATGGTCAGAATATTCAATGTTAAAAGCTACACTTGTAATCAATAAAATGTTGACATTTGACATTTCACCAATTTAATTCCATTTTTGAAGAAAAAATCGTTAGAATACCATCTTAAGAAATCAAACATTTTTACCCGACAGGAATTTGACAAATTTCCAATTGAAGCTCCAGATAATATCTATTAATGAAGGTACCACATGCAAATGATGTTAATTCTTAACTTTATACTTACTTGTATTTTGTTATAGATATTTGCAGTATTTGGCATTGCAGGAGCATGCCTGAGTTAAGAGTTACAGAAACTGACATTAAATGATTAATGAGAAGGAAACTGAAAATTCCCGATAGCAAGGCAAACAAACCTCGATCATTCGTAATAAGCGTTAAAATTAGATGTTTTAAATTTGTTGAAATGTATAGCAAATATCGTATCGCATTCCTTCGTCTCCAGACTACCAGTCACACTCGATGTTTCACAAGATATTATAATAGAAAATGTTCAGTTCAACTTGTTGGTGTAGATACTTTTAGTGAAATTCCAAGTGATATTGCAAAATACTCAAATACTGAAAACCCAACGAAATACACAACAAACTGTTTTCGCCGATCTTCTGCAACATTGCTTGAGGAATTAGGGGCAGATATGTTAACATAAAAACTTCATGGAGCATGGATATCTTCAACTGAGAGCTACATTGAGGAGTCAATTTCTGAACAAAACTGAAATGTCGGCTCAAATTCTGGAAGGTGAACCACAACCTGAAACTTTACAACAATCCTAAATATTGTTTTAAACGAAGCATCTAAGACGAAAGACAAGCAAAAACGAAAACAAGATTCAGGAAATTAAAGCGACATTAAAATTGAAACTAACTAAAGAAACTTGTTTTGTACAAATGAAGTTAGTTTAAACGTTTCATGTTATTATTAGAACTATTCTAATAATTAATAATATTTGTTGTATTGTAAAATACTCTTGAATAACATTTGAAATGAAAACAAATTTAATTCGATCGTAGGAAAAATGTAGTGTGCAACATGTTCAAAAAGTATATTTCTTTCACTCATCATGCATCTTGCAACAAATGTACACTTTCTGCACTAGTTACACAAATAACCATACAGTTGAGGAAATAAAGCACTAAAATAGGTCGAACCTTCCAAAGTCGGCGCAGTTGGATGTATTGAGATGCGGTCTTCTGCATTCGATTCAGGAAGTGATATAGACATTTTGTGACGGGTTTGTTTTTTGCAGAAAAAATTTAATGCATTCCTACAGTCAAAAAATGCATTTTTCTGAGTGTACATTTTGAGGTGAAAAACCGGATTCGAAGTTTTTGGGGTCGCTGAATACGAGTATGCTATCAATAAAATTCCCTGAGGTCCCCTTAGACCATCCCCGGGGTATCCGGGGACCTGACGCCCTGAATATCGATGAATTTCATTAGAAAATCATTTTTAATGTTTGTTAACTGTTCGAGAGGTGATGTAAAGGTTGCTAGTGGTGATTACGACGTGAAAAAACTCTTCTGCAATACCTGGTGGTACCCTGAGACTGGGTAACGACGGCATCTTCCAGGAATTTGTTAATTTTCCTCATCCAAGATGTAACAAATTCTGGCTTTCGGGAGTTCTCGAAATCGCCGATCACGACTATGACACTCACAATGTCCTGCAAATTTCCTGGAGTGTTTCCGGGCCTCTAGAACCTTGTGTATCTACGTCATCTCTTGGGCATGTACTTTCTGAGTATCATAATCGTGATCGCCGATAGCCAGAAATGCTACCTTTTATGAAGGAAAATTAATGAATTCCTAGAAGATGACGTGGTTACCCGGTCTCAGTGTTTCACGAGGTAACCTATATATACCTCTCGAACACTTAGCAAACATTAAAAATAATTAATTTTCTAATGAAATTCATGGATATCCAGGGCGTTAGGAATTTTTTTGATAGCATATCCGTGTTCAGCGACCTCAAAAACCCCCGAAGAACCAATTCGAGCCCGTTTTTTTCATTTATCTCAAAAAGTGCACTCAAAAAAATACATTTTAAGCTGGAGAAATGCATCACATTTTTTCCGCAAAAAGCAAATCAGGCACAACATTTTTAAATCACTTCCTGAATCGAATGCAGAAAACCGCATCCCAATCCATCCAACTGCGTCGACTTTGGAATATGGAATGCTTCATTTCCTAGACTAATAGGCAACATCTTTGATTAAGTTTCCGAGTTCGACAAATCAGGGATTTACAAAATCGATTCTGAGTCCAGTTGAAAATGCTAAGTGGGCCAAACTAGAAGGAACACTCGAACTCGGTATGAAAGCATTTTGCCTACATAGAGAAAAATGATGGGGAAATCAGCGTTAGCCCAACATATTTCAAATGCATGTCACACCATTCCTCTACAAACCTTATATCACTCTTGAAATTCAGTAATGACAATTACCTATAATTCAGAAGGGATAGAAATGTATAAGCGTAGTGATGGCTACTTGATAGCTAAAAGTTCCTCAGTACTTCAACACAATTTTCAGTGGATAAGTGTGATTGTTTGTTATTCTTTGTGTCATAGTGTACTGGTAGTGTGAACTTTTTTATAGTTCATTATTGCAACCATGCTCAGATATTCTCTGTAACTAGATTGTGATGAAAGGTATTTCTTGTATGTTTCCTGTGACAAGGTCCATTGAGACATATGACATTCGCATGAAGGGAATGATAATTAAAAATGTTTTGAAACCATAAGTGAGATCCTTAGAAAAATTAATAGCTTGTATTCTCTATTGAATGCAAGTAACGAAGCAAAAACATCGAAAATCTGTTCTTTATTTGCTTTGCAGTTATTCATTCGAATCCCTATGTGATTGAACCTAACTCTTTTGGACCCGCTCGAACAATACATCCGAATCTGAATTTGAATACATCTAAATTACATCAATATCACTAGTCAATTCCACAAAAAATTAACTGATGCTATTCCCTATTCTACTGGTACCTCGGCCGTTACGTTTTTACATATGAATCTAAAACCTCAAACTTCGTCTATTCTAATGATGAAAATACATGCTATATCGTATTGAAGTGAATTAACGGTTAATAATATCAGAAGTAATCCAAATTGAGAAAAATAATTGCGTTAATGTTAAAACTGATTCCAATCTTTTTAAGCTTTACAATAATCTACGTTGAATAGCGATGTTATGTTTTTGATTAGCATAGAAAAAGATACTGCAATCAGTTTCATAATTCTAAACATCGATTTTATAATTGTTGCCATACTACGTACTACATGTAAACTCAACATTTTCTCAAAATACAATCTTACATACTACGGATACAATGTTTGCTGCAGTTTTAATTGGATTTTAATTCACAACTCGACTGAAGACGCATTTTATGAAGCATAGTCACTTATTATTCTTTCTAAGTTAGATGGGAACACTAAAAAACACAACAGTTTTTGATAACGGTGAAAAAGTATCAATCCAAATGCGACACATCTGGTTTGACCGGAAGTGTACCAAACTGTTTTACTTCAGATAGAATGTACAATTTTTTATTGGAAAAATTATAATTCAGTATTACATTGTCCTTTCAACTACATATCACAATCTCACTCTTAATCTTCAAACTACTGATACAATTAAAATTTTATAAAATGTTCACTTTCTGCCTCCTCCTTTTTCACGCTATTGTCGATAATGTATACCTTCTACAGAATGATCGTTCAGTAACATTACAAACATTCTCGATATACTGATGAGCTCTGTGAATTTTCAATTCTCGTTTGACATTCGAAATCACCGAAATCCGAAATAGTTGGAATTTGGCAAAGTTAAATCTCCAGACTACTGATATAATTATATTCACCGGGAAATTGAATTGAATGAATTTATATATGACTGATAATATAAGTAATTTGAGACCACTTTGAACAAAGTCCGTATTTTCCTACAAGCCATACGAATTTAATTTTATGTACCGTCAAAATTGATGCCAATACTAAATCCTGAAACAATCGAAGCGCATTGTACTCAAATTATCGTTTCAGATACTTGTATTTGGCAAAGTTTAAGCTCCCGACTCGCTTATACATTTATAAGCTCCAAGAAATTGGAGAAAAAATTAGAGCTCATAGCATATAATCGCCAAAGAGAAATTGCTTTTGAACAAAATTCGTCTTTTCCTATAAACCATATAAATTTAGGTGAATGTATAATATCTTCAGCAAAATATTAAATCAATAATAACTGTGGATTCTAAAACCTGAAACAATCTTTGGATCATTGATCTCAATTTCATTAGGAAGAAGTCTAGAAACCAAATGTTGCTTTCAAAATTTTCTGAAAAAAATCACTTGTTCCAATTCATGATTTTGAAATCAGCCATATAATTAAAAATTTCTCATCGATTATGTTCAAGGGTTAATGGTCTTTCCTCAGGTTTTTTTATGTTTGATGAACTTTTTTTGACAAATTCCAAAGTTTATAAAAAAAAAATAATAGACCTACGCAATCTTGAACAATCTTTGGAAGATTTCTAGGGAACAGAAGTACAGATCCATCACGGTTTCTTGTCTCCCCCAATTATGTCACTGTCAGGGAAATGTTTACAACATAAGTAACCTATGAATTTTTATTGGAAACGGAATGCTGTCACATAAACTATCAAAATGTGCCATGGAGGCAATCAATCAGGTTGGATGGTGGGGAGGCACCATAGGTGGTTCCAAAAGGGTCTCGGTTTCGCCATGTTGGTTCGCCTTCTGTCAATTCAGTCAAGTGAACAGTGTGTTTAGCTGTTGTATAGTTCATAATAAGTTTTGAGGACTTCCTTCATGATTCTTCCACGTTATTCACAATTCTGACATGTGTAGTGCGTGGCTGTTGCAGTTAGCAAGGCGTCGATAAGAAAAAACCAATGGAATTACATTCCATAGGTACGTATAAATATAAAACAGGTATCATATCATTTTGGTATACTATATGGAAAGTATACAATGTGTACAATTGTGAAGGAACCAAGTAAATATGATAATATATTCATTGGTTTTCTGTTTTCCCGAAAATGCATATTTTCACGATAGAAACATTTTTCGGTGAAATCAGTAAAGTTCGTCTTTGAATATGCCGTCATATTGGTACTGGAATGAATCTCGTCTAGTGATACCGTTTATACTTGGTATATCGAATGCTGACAGAGTCCCCTTCCATTATAACTTATGAAGTGAACACATAAAATAAACTGTGGCGTCACATCGATGACGTCACTTGCATCTTAAAATGAGATTTTCGGAAAATTCTGCATGCGTGTGATACATATTAATTATGGTTCTTTGTTGTCATTATGGTTCAATTAAACACTATAATTCCATTGGAAAAACTGAAGATGGACTTCGAAAATATCACACGAAGCAGGGCTACCATGCTCAAAAATGATAGTTCCTATTTTCACTACTTCAAAGCGATCTGCAAAATTTTAAAAAATACAATGCTTCCCTTACACTATATATTACGTATAATGAGGAACGAAAAAGAGGCCTCTCAAATGTTTTGTTCAATTTCAGATCGAGACTGAAGTTAGCTGCACTAGTGGAAATGGCTGATTCATTCTTATGGAAGAGTATAAACGGTTATTGAATCAATTCAATGAGTGTTGTTACTTTGTCTTGTGGTAATTCAGTTCTTCTGTAGAAATTTTTAACAATATTAAAAAAAAAACTACAAAATCGATTCAAGAAAATTGTTTTGAATTGGAGCATGGTTTTCGGATAAAAAATATTGTCAATGTATTGTGTTTCATCTGTACTATGTTCCCTGTATGAAGGGGAATTGAAAATGAGAAAGTGCAGCTCAAAAATCACAATAAGCCGGTCTATCTCATTTTGTATGAACATTCACTTCGAATACATATGAGATCAAACTCACATACCTACTTGTAAATTATGTATGCTTTCTTTAATTTGTCTGTGAAACGGAGTATTCGAATGAAATGTCAACAGAATTGTGCTACTAGGAATTGGAAACAAACTTTGAACATTGTTACGTTCATTTTATATTCTCGGATAACTTTAGTCATCTTTCTTTTATGAAATCTCGATAGGATAAAGAGTTCGATGGTCTACTATTGGAAATAATAAGTGAACAATATTCGATATTTTCTTTTATTAACTTTCTTGATTTCGTGAATTATTCACACAAGGATGGCTGTTAAAGATCTTCCACACTCTCTTATCATCTTATTTTCACCAATCGTGAGTTCAGAAAGAATGCTCTTCATGTTTTTAATAATCTCTAGTATAAAAGCGAAATATAGTCGAATAAAATTCGTATTAGACTGTTGATAGCTTCCATTAACGCTGCCATTAGTTGGAATACAATTATCACGTTCCTTCTAATATTGAGGTATAATTTGTAATAATCATCTTCATAGCCCATGAAATATGCAATACATTTGAGATATTAGGTTCTAGCTATTAGAGGATTTCTCCATTATTTCATTCTAATAAACTCGTAAGATAATTTGTAATGTAAGAAGTTTTGACGAAAACCCTATGAAACTGAAGTTAAAGTGGTTTAAAGTTCTTATATGTTTTTCACCTATGAGTACCGCTGGACTTAAATTGAATGGTATCCCACAGATAATTGTTTCCTGAAGCAATAATTTCTATGCATCTTTGAGAAGTATAAAAAAAGTAAGGTTCTAAAAAAGGGAGTATGTACTCGATCGCCATTCTTAGTTCCAGTCATTAGAGAAATGATAGCATCGGGTTTGCTTACGTAGGTTGCGGAACTTCTTTTTTGACAAATTTTGTAGATTCGAATCATGGGTGAGGTACTCAAATGTACAAAACTCCCTCAGAAACGAGGCTTATGAGTGCGCTAATATTTTTAGCATCTAATGGAACTATAGATACCTACATTTGTAAGACTTGTTGATATTTGACAGAATGGATCAATAAATAACATAATTCATATGATATAGATGCAAGTACATCAAATCAAATAACATGCAGATTTATTTTTCGAGTGAAACTCGTGTATTCATTATAATCAACAAAATTCACATCATAACTTTGTCGGTTTTGAAAATGTAGTGGAATATATCTTCAAAAACGACAACTTTATGATGATAATTATAGTTCCATTAGCTGAGAAATATTTCCGGAACACACACAATTTGTTTCAAGGGTTTTTTTAACTTTTAAGTCGACAAAACGCATGTAAATAAATACGTTGCAATGACATTTCACTAGTGACCTTCCTTTTCAGAGCTCTGTGAACTTTCTCAATGGTGATATTATTACGATTTATTCAAATATCAATACGTTCCCATGATTTCGATCACTATTTTGTTAAAATTCAGCGACTCTCAATAATGGAACAGAAAATGTATGACATTAAAAGGAAAAATAGCGAAGGTGAAATTTTCTTTTAACAATACTTTTATTGAATCTCTATAACTTATATTGTAGAAGCAATATACATATGAGACATTTGAATTCCTAAAGCCCCACATGTTATTGTAATAAATTAATAGATTCAAGCATCATACAAATAATATGCTAATTAATAATGTTCCTAAGTGAATGTAGAAAAACAAGTTTCCACTTCTGGGAATCGAACCCAAATTTACTGAGTGGGAGTGAGATATCTGAACCACCAGACTACACCGCCACTTGTTATAAATTGTAATAGAACGGTTTAAGTTTGAGTTTATTTCAATAGTTGATTCTGTTGAAATTTGTGTGAAAGCAGTTCTGAGTTAACATAAATTTACTGTGAGAGTTGTGAATCGATTCAATGTATACTTTAGGAGCTACGACTATTTTTTCAATTTTCAATCCTTCCAAAAAGGGTATGTTAATAACATGATTTACCTGAGAAACAATAATTTTCGTCACTGAACAGCAAACGATTTTTATCAAAATTTGAATATGATAGGACCTTTCGTTTTTGAGTTATCGACATCCAGAAAAACAGACACACAGGCGAATCTTAAGCCTCTTATTGAAATGAGAAGACTAGCAATTTTTCCTAATATAATGTGTAAGTTTTGACTTCTGGACTACAAAACGTTATCTGGTTTGTTGCGGCTTATAGTTCAATTGTAAGGACAGAATTCCTGTTCCGAATAGATTTCCCATATCCTATATCTTTTTTTTTAACATTTCTGGATTTCCATACATCGGTGTCGAAAGATAAATAGGATGTGAACATGTCAATTGACGTTATCCATCATTATTTTTTCAGCGAATTTTATTTCAAATTGATACTTAGACTGATCTTCATTATTTTCCAAAGTGTCAACTATGAGTGTAACAATAACTAGGTACTATTAAAATCAAATTATAAAAATTAGAGCTATAATCAATGAGGAAAGGTTCCTAAAAATTTTAAAATGTGAATAAATGAACTTTGATGTATTCATTTAAAATGTGTCTTTAAGCTGCAACATCGTCATTCGTATTTCTAACTCTAGAAATATTGTATTTCCAATAATGTTCATTTCCAAAAAGTATGTTAATTCAGTAAAATGTTATGTAGGTAGAATCAGCAATTCAACTCTTTAAATTTTGTTGACTATACTATCTAGTATGCAGTCTACAGTGAAATTAAAAACTCTCATATTAGGTTAAATGGAAGTTATTCTACAAATGATTGAACTCTATGTTCATATTTCGATAGCAGTAGGTACTAACCGTTTAGGGTTGGTATAATTGGCGTGGGTATAATTAGGTTTCTCTGAAAAACATTGTTGGTCTAGCTATGTTATTCTTGTAAAGCGAAAGATAGATAATTCCCAATAACTTTGTGTGTTTCAATATCGAACTAATTGGCTTCCAATATAATTCCATCATCTTCTCACGAACAACTCAAATTGTGTACCTACTGCCACGTAGAGAATATTTATTAATGAAAATGGAATTCTTCGAGTAATTAAACACTCCTAAACATTGTTACTCAAATCACCTTTGCAATGGTAGGTATAAGTAGTAAATGTTAAAATGTAAAAATTAAATAGCTTACGAACGATGATGACGTCAATGCTTCAAGCCAATGACAGTAACTGATTCAACCCGGCGACCATAGTTTACGAACGATGATGACGTCATCATCGTTCACGAACTATGATGGTCAGATGAGGAATGAAATGCGAGTAATAATAATGATACTCTATGTGTAAATGTGAATAGTTGGAGGTTATGATAAAGATATCCAGTAAGTTTGTAAATGTGTCATTATGCATATATCTTTTGAAGAATACACACGTATACTTAGAAAATTTGTGGAGAAAGTTCATGAACTAAGAAGAGACTTGAATTTTTACGAAGATAAAATAAAAGTTATAAGACTGTTGAATACATTTACAAGTGCAAAAAGTGAAGATAATGATGGTAGTGAGGATGTTAAAAACAAATTTCGTGATTCTAACCACAATTCTGAATGGTATTCTATACGCGAACGTTCCCCAACACGTTGAGCGCATTTATATTTGTCTGAAGGATGTTGCAACCGATGGTGGTGGGGGTGTAACCGTACCGAATGGATTCCGATGAATTTTAGAAAAATCAACGATAATCAATTAGAGGTATTCGCATTCAACATTCCTCAAGATAATCGTACCACCATACATTATAAACTTAAACTTTTATTCTTTGATCGGAGTGAGGGAGATATGGCTGAATGGCAATTGCTCCAACAATCATCATGTTTACCACAGGTCATACAAAAGACAATATCAACACCATCCACACGTACATCATCCTCACTAGACGAAGAAATTTCTAAAATTTTCGCAATTTTGTATGCAATTTTATCTTCTTTATCAGTACTAATGTTGAAAATGTTTGTTAAATATGTAAAGAAGGCTATTTACCATGTAAATAAATGATTGTATGAAGATATAAGTGTTTTAATAAAACAAAAGGAATGATAATTATAATAATATATTGACATTATCATTTGCTAGTTCATAAGCTTTATTTTTGTGATTGATAACACATTCTATCAATGACTCGATGTTGATATCACTAATCAATTGTTCACCCCCCTCTTCTTCTGCGGCATGAATAATATTTCCTCTTGCATACCATTTCAAATCGTGGCGGAAATTCTGTTTCACTTCGTTACCAATATCGATAGCATGAGATATGTTAGACCATTTACGTATTAATCGCATTCCTCGATTTTGTAATTTTCTGTCGGCATCACGCCAACCATCCTCCTGTCGACGCATTAGGTACCATTCTGGTCTCATATCATTCGATGTTCGATATAATCCTAAATAATATATATTATATAAATTTTATTATAAAAAACAAAAGTAATTACCTAAATTTCGTCTCTTTCCGAAATTTATAGGAGGTGGAACAATATTTGGTGCAATGTTATTCCGTAAGGTGATAACATTCATTTGAATTTGTTGAGATAAGCGTTGAGATCGTTCTTTTGCAAGACATTCACGTTTCTCAGCTCTTTGACGTTCTTGTTGTTCATAGAATTTCTCGTACTCACAATATTTCATCATAATAAATTTCATTCTAAATGGTGTATATGCGGGTTTTTCCTCAACAATCTTGTTATAACACCCTTTTTAGCATGATATTTTTTGCCGCGATAACCTAACCAATCCAATAGATCTTCATTCATCAGAACGCGTTGGTTTAGTTGAATATTCCAAAATAAATAGTTTCTTTTATCGTTTCTTATATCGATCCCAAATTTTAGACACACTTCATTAACTGTTAACTTAATAAGATTGTTGGTGGACCATGTAGCCACATTTGAATCACGAACGCACGCTGCTAAGTTCATTTTTATAACTGAACATTTTCTGAAATGATTCTCTCTTACATACGTGAGAACGTGAACGTGAATAGTGAGGGTGGGGGGTAACTCTCCGTTTCGATATCATTGCAAACGTTGATAACTGACTGATAACGTCACTAGTTGTTTCAATTTGTTTCATTTCCAGCAACCGACTACCATAGTTTACAAACTATGATCGTCGGATGTTTACATCACCACCTACCATTTGAGAAATAAAATATCAAATATAATAATAATAATTAAATTTATTGGGAAAGATACATTTTGATAGTACATCATTTAGAACTAAAATTATAACATTATGATTCATCACCTGGTTCTTCACACCAAATTCCGAACTGATCCTGTAATCGGAGAATACTCCATTATACGATCGTTAATGATGATGCAATAAGCCCTGGTGTTTTTGGGGAAATTCAGGAAACTTTCCATCTCTAGTTTGACGTCAACTGTTGATGACTTTATAGCATCGTTTTGTTTTGAACAGTCAATCACAAAAATTGCTCTATTCTTGAATGCTATATAATCTAACATGGGTTCGCTTATTATTTTATTTGAAAATGATTTCTGGAAATCATAGTACATCTGGTATGCTTCCACGTATTGCTGGTCGGTGAAATTCAATTTCATTGCTTCATATGGATAACACTCTGAATTCAAGTATAATTTAACATTTAGCAAGTTTATATTATCGAAATATGCACTGTGCTTAACAGGATTATTTTTTCGATCAGTTTGGAAAGCTAGAATCACATATCTGGGTCGTTCCAAATTCATTGAAGTTTTACCAGCCCAAATGTCACGAGTGCTCTCCTTCATCAACGGATTTTCATGCAGATCCCAACTACGGAATGGAATCAAAATAGGCTTCTCAGCACTCAAATTCCCCAACATTTGAAATTTAACTTGATCATTTGGAAACACATGTCGCACTTTTGATGCTATCGTCTTCACATTTATTTTAGCCGTTTTCGTGCCTGTGCTATTAGTATAGCAATCGTTATCGGTTCGAGACCTTATCAAGCGCAGCTTATGTTTTCCACTCAAAACTTTGTTATAGTCAATGAATAGGCCTAGTAGAAAATTCAACGGTATCCATAAATTGATTTTATTATTGTAGACTGAACTCAATACATCTTTAAATGACCATCCATAAATAGCTAGAGGTATAGATTCATGTTTGGCATATGTTAGATAAGCTCTGATGGTGCTGACAATACCAGGATCACGTACTTTGTCTATCTCTTTTCCATTCAATTCATAACTGATATATTCGAAGAGAAACGCTCCGAAATTATTCGTTAGTTTACATTCACCATCACCAATTGCTTCTGGCTGGAATTCTGCCTCGATGAATAAAGCAGACGAGGCCAAATCTACCAACACATCTTGTTGATTGATTAATATCTCAATTTCATCGCTGTTGCCAAAAGATGTTGTGTGGGGATAGTAGGTATGAGTTTCTTCTCGGATGATGTCTTCATTGAAGTTTGGCTCGTTGAATATTTGAAGTTTTTCCGACATTGTAACCAAGAGACTTCAAAAAATTGATATTTTCCAATGATAGTGATGCAGAAGCAACCTTCTCCCTCGAGCTCGTTGTAGATAATGACTGATGACCACTATGGAGATGTCTTTTATTGCTGAAATCCAAACCCATGTTCTCAAGTGATGGCTACTGCAACCTTCTCAGTTGAATTCCTTTCATATAATGAGTGGTGGTAAGTATTGGATTATTATTTATTGTTGTGAGGTATAATCCCTAACGATCTTTTTCAATTCCAATCGTATAATAATTTCTTCTCCACGAAAATTTACCGGTTTCCAATTCTGATCTAAAATATTCAGCGTGATGTTATCGAAGGACGTCTTGCTGATGACCGGTAGATAAATAAGATTCTTCGGCTCTATATCAATGGAAAACCCAGGTGGTACAAGAGGTGAGAACTCATATATCGTATGAGCTATCTTATTGTTATAATATGCTCCTGCGGTTAAGTTACACTCTACTCGTATTGTTTGAACTTTGATTATGTTTATAGGTCGATCAGATACGTGTAGTTCGCGAGATGTCAATTTCTTTTTGCTGAATCCCAACAGTTCGCTTATACTATCTTTAGGAATAAAATTCACTTCAAAATCACTCTTCAGCTCTGTGTGTAGAGTGTTGTTGTTAGATTTTATTGATAATTTCCGGTCACGTTCTTCTTGCTTCACTCCTATCCCACAAACTGCACTTTGTATGAAATCCTCGATGTCTGTCAACTCGTAGGACCCCGTAGGTATAGTTACTACTTCTTCCTCACCCTTCACATTTTTATAATAAAATTTATTAAAACCTTCTTCAATGTTCGGAATGCTATTGTACGTATGCAAGCCAACAAGTGCGATAGAATAATATGAATGAGGATCTAGTTCTATAGGTGGGTGAAAATCTACAGATAAGCGGGAGCTCTTACCCGTGATAGTGAACGTCTGAGACATGATTGATGCAAACTTTACCAACAATCTATTTATATACTAATAAATGCAGGGTTAGTCGAGCACAACTGAAGAGTTAGAGAGGAAATCTAAACATAACTGACCACAATTATAAGTGTTATATTGTTGAAAATTATCGTGATTGAATAATATCTTACACTTTTTGAAATAATCCACTAGTTCGCGAGGGGGGCGTAAATTGCCAAAACTATCATAATATAAAACTGTATCACCGACTTTATTAAACCCAACCCAGTGAGTGCCTCCATTGTCCGAGCTATCCAAATTAACTATTCCACGCTCGTTTTTCCATGGTCCGTTGGATGGCAGTTCATCACGCATAAATACTCCTCTAAAATGGGGAATTTTCAGAGCTTTTGCTAGTTTTCGTAGATCAAGATCGGTCAGAGGTCTTCTGGGTAGGTTTACTGACAGTTTTTTGGATGTTTATTTAAATATAGACCAAGACCTTTGCGATACTTTTTCAAATATAGACCAGATCCTTGTTTCCCCAAAGCTATAGCTTCCATTGTTTTATTATGTCTTTCCGTTTCCTCCAAGGTTTTCCGAGCTGCTTTGCTGTCGTTGACGGCCTTAGCGATGCCTGCACCACCCCCCGCCAATGCTCCAGCAGCTGATAAGCCGGCAAACAGAGGTATTAAAAATGGTAGAAATCCTCCAGTCTTTGGAATAGGAATTACTTTTGGTAACCGAACATTTTTCCGACCACCTGCTTTTTTGAATTGTTTTCGTGCAACTTTCAACGCTGTTTGGGATGTTTTCTTCAGATTGGATGAGTCAAACTTATTCTTCATAACTTTTCTCACCCCATCGACAATTGCACTTCCGAACCCAACCTTCTTTCTCATACCCATTCCCAATTTCCTCTTTGTCTTCATAATTTTATTTACACCGAAAGCGGCAATCCTTTCTCCAAATTTTGTGTCTTTAGATTTGACCCGTTGCCAAGCAGCGTTCTCTAATATTTTATCCGCCTCGTGACGTCCTTCCAAACTAGCGTTTCGCAAATATGAAATATCGTGTTGGCGGCAAGCTTTATCGAGTGGATTGATACCTGAATCTCCTCTTCTCAACCGTTCTTCTAATTTTGTACCGGGACCACAGAATTGATAACCAGGAATATGAAGTTCAAACGGGAGCTTGTTTATAAGCGTATTGAGAACACCTTCTCCTACGTACGCTTCCATACAGACTGATGAAAATTCAAGATTGCACCGTTATTTAACGAGGGGAGGGAGAAAGACCAAAGATCTCAAAATAATATTTTTTATTAATTTCAAAATTTTCTCAATACAAAAGACTTAAGTATAATCTTAACAATATATGTTTCAAATATCTTCACTCTTGATTCACCCTCATATTCACGGAATTTCGTTCTATTATAATAACCATACCCTCGAGTCAATAATATTCCAGCTATTTGTTTGTTCCTAATAATCTCCAAATGGTTAATGATGGATTCATTGTATAATAACCATACCCTCGAGTCAATAATATTCCAGCTAATTGTTTGTTCCTAATAATCTCCAAATGGTCAATGATGGATTCATTGAACGAGATCCGAATTATTGATCCAACTGTTGTGATTATTATCTAGACCCAACCATTTCACATACTGTTGACCCCTCCTCTTTCGTAATATTTTTTCTACTAAATACACATCGGGTTGTTTTGTTTTCTGTAATTCTTCCTCGTAGAAACAGCCGCTGATTGGTGCGTTGGTCATATCTTCTAGTAGATATGTGACCGGGTTGGTAATTTTTACTTTGATGATTTTAAATAATTCCGTACTCCAATTGGGCGTAAATCCCTTCTCAAAGATATGTTCAGCCTTACTTATTCGTACCACATCTCCAACGTTGTATTTGTGAGGCAGAGCTAACTTGATGTGTGAGTAGGATCGCTTCAATATCTCGCTCTCAATCTGTTTCGTCACTTTTATTGGAGCCATATTTATAGTACTATGTTCACGTTTATTATATTTTTCTGTGGTTTCTTCAAGTATATCAAGCCATTTGTATTTCCCGCTAAGACTGAAATGTTTGTAGAGCGATTCCTTTAACGTTCGAATGACACGTTCAGCAATGGCTGCTTTTTTCACACTATACATATTATAATGATTGATATTATGTTTCTTCATTAGATCGTTGAAGTGTTTATTGAAGAATTCTTTTCCCTGATCGCTTTGCAGATTCCTAGGCTTACGATGTCCTTCTAGCAATATAGAACTGACCGCTTTCCGAACTTCTTCGGCTGATTTTGTTTTCAGCGGGCGTGTCCATAGAAATTTCGAGAAACAATCGATCATAATCAAAATGTATTTGAATCCTCTATTTTCACGAGCGTAATTACCCATTTCTGCCAGATCCATTTGCCACAAATCATCCAAACCTTTTATGATCGTTCTGCGTCGTTTGAAATTCTTCCTACTCGGCTTATGAAGCTCATGCACAACTTGTTCTCTACTCATCTTATCAATGTGGAAATCTAGTGTAGAATTAATTTTTTGGATATATTCACAGGATTTGGAGATATACGTTTCACAGAGCCCTGCTTTGTTGTTGTGGATGATGAGGGTCTCTTCTTAGAAGGTTCCACAGATGTCATCCGTCGTTCTAACGCCTCCACTTTACTAGTAATGTCATTTAGACGCATGTTCACACTGTTAAATGTGTTATTGATCTCTTTCAATTCATTTCTGTTTTCCCTCACACTATCACTGATTGTTTTATACTCTGATTTTATATAGACCCCCATTCCATTATATTTATTCTCAATGTCCATCAGATGTTTATCAATGTTGAGAATAACCTTGTCATTCGTTAAGTTATGTTCATCCAGATCCTTGTTGATATCTTTGATCAAATTATCAACCCTAACATTGAAGGTATCTTTAAGACTGGTTTCCGTTTTCAGATTCAGTTTGTGTGTTAATTTATCAACATACACTTTATTTGCAACATCTCCATCATCATTCGGTGATTTTACGTTGCACAATCTACGATTTTCCATATCATAACTTCCATCGCTCGTTAGGAATAATCCTTGTCCGTGAACTTGTTTGAAATTATTATTAAATACATTTGTATCATATATCCACATGGAAGAGGAGGCTCTGCCAAACTTATCCATTGAAACCATCTTTATAACTGTGATGAATTTGTCTTACACCTGGTTTTTGTTCAATTACCCCTGCCTCTATCAATTCTTCTATTATAGAGATTATCTTATTGTGATGATTATGGTTACCGGCATGCGAGGATGCAACAAGAAGTCTCAGTCTATCCACAATTTCGTTAACGTCATCCCAATAAACATATTCGATAGGTTTCTCGTTATATTCAAGCATATCATTTTTGATATATGCACTTCCAGTGTATGTTTTGGCTCTGGGTTTTTTCATGGAATTAATCAAAGGTTTCAGTACATTTTTGTATTTTACAATGTTTCTTATTCGATCAGCTGGATCGTTATTACGTCTATGGGCACTAGTCATTTCCATCATTTGACTGTAACTTTTCCCATCTTCCACAGTGTAAGTATCAGGTAGAACATCTCTGTAAAATATCAAATTATACAGTCCTGTGGTACCCTTGAACGGAGTACCCTTGATAATTATATTACTCTCACTATCAATTTCTATAGGTTGATTACCCATGAACCATTTGTCTAAAGTTGAATTATATTGCAATCCCATTCTATCATCGTATTTCTTGACATCATCATCCAATAGGAATCCTTCCAAGTAATAACGTGCTAATGTGGGGTATTGTTGCAGAAACTCCTCTGTAGCCTCTGCATTATCTTTCTTATGTTTTCTGAATTCTTCACGAATCTGATCGATAGTAGGTTCGAGGGTAAACACATCCTCCTCAGTATTTTGGGGGTTATATACGAACTCTTCCCCTTCAGTTACAATATTTGGGATTGGTATGTTCTCCATTTGTGTTGCTGTAGAAACAATACTTTTAGGTTTAACCAACGAATTTTGTTTGATTATTTCAGCATTTTTCGCAATTTCCTCCAGAGGTTTAGATACATTCCTGAACATATTATCTAGAATCTCATCATTTTCAGCTTTACCCAATTTCACAGCCATATATTTTTTCCTCACAACGTTTGCTAACTCCCAAATTTTTTTCTTCAATTGTTGTTTTTCTTTAAGCATGTTACTCACACCCACGTCCATGCTGAGCGGGTTGTCTATTTCAAATGAAAGTATATATACATGTTAGATGTATATATAACTATCAAAACCTTTGCGATAACGTCCTTTGTTCATATCACAGTCTTTGTTTATCATAAGGAATCCATATTTATCTTTCCAACATACGCTACATATCTCTTTGAATTTTTCGAGTGACATGTCGGTGCTTACATGATCGGTGAATATATGTTTCAAATTGAGTTCATCCTGTTTGAAAATAATCAAGCAATTGGCATTGTCGCGCAATCCATGTTTTGGACATTTAGCAAAAGACTGACAAAGATAGAAACTATCAATTGAGTTGTGTCTCCCTCTTGAAAAATAAGCACGAATTTTCTCCTGTTTCTCAAACATCACGTCATCGAATATTATGATTGAATTAGGCCTCGCTTCTGTGGGGTCTATGACCTCATCACTTTCGGTACAAGGAAAATATCCAAGCCCCTCAATTTTCTTCAATGTCTCCTTTAGTAACTGGTATTTTGGTTGGTGTAAAGACTTTGAATATATGTACACGTTTTCAAATTTCAGGCCGTTAGCATCTAACAATAGAGATAACATCACATTTGTTTTCCCACAATTACTTGGACCACAGATTATTGTTCGTAAAGTATTAGGCAGCAAAGAGCTGTGACGTTGTGGTTGTTCAACATTCTCATTGCTTGACCCCAAGTTCATAATACTCAACGAGTCTTTTTGCTTAACAATCTTCATCATTCCTGAAGGCAAATCGAAATCATACTGGAACATATGTTAATAAGCATTTGTTTATATACTAGATGATGATGTTATATTGTGTATGTCCGATCACGCGGTTAGGTACTTCTACACTTCTCTCTCAAAATCAGGTATCAAATATATGTTAAATAGATCTGAATGCTGAAACACGTGTCTGAATGCTGAAACACGTGTCTGAATGTTGGAACACGTGTCTGAAACACGTGTCTGAATGCTGAAACACGTGTCTGAAAGCTGAAACACGTGTCTGAAACACGTGTCTGAATGTTGAAACACGTGTCTGAATGTTGAAACACGTGTCTGAATGTTAAAGCATGTGTTGAATCATGCGATAAAACATGTGCATGAATGTATTACAAACATTATGATTATTCACATTTTATTCCTCATTAGCCCATCATAGTTCGTGAACGATGATGACGTCATCATCGTTCGTAAACTATGGTCGCCGGGTTGAATCAGTTACTGTCATCGGTTCGAAGCAGTGACGTCATCATCGTTCGTAAACTATGGTTGCCGGATTGAAACAATGAATGCCTCCCGTGACGTCATCACCGTTGGTAAACTATGATCGTAGGATCTTCAATTCAATAAAATTAACATTCTGCATATCAAGACTTTTCATTTGATACCAATAAAGCTATGGTTGACATTCATAGATCCGTCTTGACAGTTCGCGTGACAGATGCTTCATGGATCCACCACGTCACACCCTCCAAGACGCGACATGACACCTCGATGAAGACCTCACGTGACTGACATCATGACAACTCTTTCAACCACCATGATGCTCTATGGTTTTGAGTTGGGTTAGCTCTGTAACCTTCAGCTCTATGGTGCGTGATAGCCACCATGACACCTTGTGACAGACACTCCGTCGAAGTGACAGACACCATATCTCACCGCGTGACAGATCAGGTGATTTCATAATCGTACGAGTCGCATGAGTCGGACGAGTCGAACTGGTGGCGACACCTCCACGAAGCAGTCTTTGTCACGTGGTGGTGACACCTACACGGAGCAGCCTGTACCTTCGGTCCGCCATGACATCTGTCATGTGACACCTACACGAAGCAGCCTGTACCTTTAGCTCACCATGACAGCTGTCACGTGGTGGTGACACCTACACGAAGCAACCTGTACCTTTGGTTCGCCATGACAGCTGTCATGTGGTGGCGACATCTCCATGAAGCAGCCTGTACCTTCAGCTCACCATGACAGCTGTCACGTGGTGGTGACACCTACACGAAGCAGCCTGTACCTTTGGTCCGCCGTGACAGCTGTCATGTGGTGGCGACATCTCCATGAAGCAGCCTGTACCCAAGGGTCGCCATGACAGCTGTCACGTGGTGGCGACATCTCCACGAAGCATTCTGTACCTTCGATGACAGCTGTCACGTGGTGGTGACATCTCCATGAAGCAGCCTGTACCTTTGGACCGAAGGTACAGATTGCTTCCTAGAGGTGGCGGAGCCCCCTCTAGGAAGCAGTCTGTACCTTAGGTCCGCCATGACAGCTGTACCTTATGGTCGCCATGACAGCTGGTTCTTATGGCCGCCATGACAGCTGGTTCTTATGGTCGCCATGACAGCTGGTTCTTATGGTCGCCATGACAGCTGGACCTTATGGTCGCCATGACAGCTGGACCTTATGGTCGCCATGACAGCTGGTCCTTATGGTCGCCATGACAGCTAGTCCTTATGGTCACCATGACAGCTGGACCTTATGGTCGCCATGACAGCTGGTTCTTATGGTCGCCATGACAGCTGGTTCTTATGATCACCATGACAGCTGGTCCTTATGGTCGCCATGACAGCTGGACCTTATGGTCGCCATGACAGCTGGTTCTTATGGCCGCCATGACAGCTGGTCCTTATGGTCGCCATGACAGCTGGACCTTATGGTCGCCATGACAGCTGGACCTTATGCCCGCCATGACAGCTGGTCCTTATGGTCGCCATGCTGTCATATGTTAGTCACGTGACTCTGTACATGTGACACACTTTTTATACACACCCTGTATACTCTTTACAAATAAAATAAAATCCTTATCACCTACATCCTTTCAAAACTGATAAGGACGAGCTCATGCACCGGATGCACATCGACAGCTAGACCGGAAGTGGAGACCGGATATCCTGGTGGACAAGTAGTGGAGTTCATCTACTCAAATTCCAAAAATTTTGGATTAAACGAGCATGAGATATTCCATTTGTTATAAAAGACATTCCATTTGTTAATTGAAAATGGTTTTTCATTATTTTTTTTTGACTAACGATGTGTAGGCCAGCCTGGACATGATGCAAACAGTTATTCTGTATTTCCGTGCAGTCTATAAAATTGTAGATGTTTTTCACACTTTTGACTGGACTAAACAGTTTTCGCTCGACTTCCAACACTCGTCCCCGCGGCCACACATTATCTGTAGTTATACTTACTAAATCGGATTACTTCAATTCATTCCGCTCTATACTAAGTTAGTGCATCCTTTTTCACACAATAACTGCAAAATAGTGTCAGGCCTTCCAATGTCATTCCCTTACTTCCGTATATGCACAGAGTGCAAGAACTGTAGATATTTCAATCAACAGTACTCCGTAATTTCCGGATATGCACAGCGTTCAAGTGAGTACTATGATGCTCAAACACACTTTGACCAGCAGCACTGGCGCCAAAGAGTTCTATATATAGAGATGACAAGTCGGATTTATACCGTATTTTGAGAGTCTCCCTTTTTTCGTTCTTTACGCATGATCGAGGCAGACGACTATTCACTTATGACGCTATTGCAGCAGAATAAAGTTATTTTCGTTATTTCGTTTTGTTTATATTATTGTTTTTGAGTGATTTAACCTCAATTTGTTTGTTATTTATGTATTATAATCTATTTATTTTACAGCTTTCCTGAAAATCTTGAACGACGGAAATTGTGGTGTGAAACAATGTTGCTTCACCCAAGTTCACTTGCAAAAACTAGTCGACTCGATCGCTTGAGACGCGGAGAGAGGGTAACCGCGCTGGACTCCCAAAATACGTTCTCTTCATATACAAACGATACAACTTGTCATCTCTATATATAGAACTCTTTGACTGGCGCCGACTTCATAAGAGATGGTGGGGCCTGGACCCCACCAATGATCAGAGTGGTGGGGCAGAGCCCCATCAATATTTTTTGTTTTCGTACTTAAAATATTATCAAATGGAGGAAAGAGATAATCTAGTTGATGTATTTCCTGACGTTTAATTTTAAGAGTTTTGTCTTTGTTTTGTGTGATTGATCATTAATATACCTAATAATAATTTTAAAAAATATTTGATTTTTCGTAACAATCTCTCTTCTCAAAATGACAGTAAATGCTTACTTTTTAGTTAAGTGGGCGATTTTGGGCGATTATTTTTTAATGTAGCGCGGTTTTTTGTTTCATAAAGTTGGCATCCTTGCCAGGCGGCTATGATAGTCGGGCGGGAGGAAGGAGCACAAGCACATTGACCCGACACCAGACACTACCGTCCACCCTCCCCTCCTCCGCTCTCAGTTTACTGGTGTCTGTCGGGTCGGCTACTACACAGTGTTCCGTATTGTTATTATGTTATTGTTCAGTATCTAACGTAATTGTGGCATATTTCGTACGTCTGAGTGTTGCAAAGGACTAAGACTAGTATTTTTGCAATGGAGAGGTTTTTACTAAAAAAACCGCGCTTGCAAGAAACTAATGAGGGAAGCGAAGCAGCTGAAACTTCCGGGCCGGCTGCATCCACTTCTGTAACATCTTCATCAGTTGTTTCATTAGTTGGAAACAAGACAGGTAAAACAAGAACGTTTCAAAAATCTTGGCTTTTATATCATTCTTGGATAGAGTGGAATTCACATAACGATAAAGCCTTTTGTAAAATATGCAAAGAGGCTGAAGCTAAAGGTCTTTTGAAATTTAGTTCAAAAAAAGAAGACGCTTTCACTGCAGTAGGTTTTTCCAATTGGAAAAATGCCCGGGAAAGGTTTAAGGCTCACGAAAATTCACACTCTCATAAGGAAAGCATGATGAAAATTTTGTCTAAACAAAACGTAGCAGTTATGTTAGACGAGCAACTTGTTAAAGCCATGAAACTTGCCCGCACTGCTATGATGTGTATTTTTACAACTGTAAAATTTCTTTGCCGTCAAGGTATTGCTATTCGAGGTCATGAGGATATAAATTCAAATTTCTGGCAATTGTTACATTTGCGGAAAGAGGATAAGCCAGAGCTGGCAGAATGGTTAGGACGTTCAGGATATAAATGGACGTCTCATGACATACAGAACGAGATTATATGCATACTAGGTCAATCTGTCTTGCGCTCTGTAATTCAAGAAATAAAAAGTTGTGATTACTTTGGTATAATGGTGGACGAGACAAGTGATATAACCGTCCAAGAACAAGTCACTTTTTGCATTCGGACAGTTAATGACAATTTTGACATTTGCGAGGACTTTATAGGTTTTTATGCAGCTCCAAATACTGAAGCTAAAACCCTGTTCAACATAGTGAAAAACATTCTAGCTCGGTTAGATTTGCCTTTAAAAAATCTTAGAGGGCAATGCTATGACGGTGCAGCCCAGATGCAGGGAAGATTTAAGGGTTTGCAAACTCTCATAAAAGAAATTCAGCCCCAAGCCCTTTACGTATATTGCGCAGCCCACAGCTTGAGTTTGGCTGTGGAAGATAGTTTACGCCAACTTTCCTGTATGAGGGATATAATGAACCTAGCCAAAGACCTAATAAATACTATTAGAGAATCTCCAAAGAGGATGAAAATGTTTAAAACTATAATAGGAAATGACACAACTGGCCCTACACGCCGCACTGGACTTCGCCCACTTTGCCCCACAAGGTGGACAATGCGGGCATCAAGCCTTAACCAAATTCTACAAAAATACTCGAGCCTTATTGAATTTTTTGATTTATTCTCAGACAATAACACCTCTGATGCTGCAGCTAAATGCTCAGGATACCTAGAGCAAATGACAAACTTTAAGACATTTTGGTTTTTGTCCGTTTACAGTCTCGTTATGAGTCCTGTGGAGGAAATAAACTCACAAATACAAAGTCAACATATCGGAGCTGCAGAAGTCAAAGATAAGCTAGGATTCCTAACTAATGTTCTTGAAGAAAAGCGTGGTAAGTTCGAACAGTTTTGGGAAACATGTGTTGAGGAGAAACCTAGCTTTGTTGAAAAACCAATTTTGCCAAGACATCGTCGAATTCCAAAGAAATTAGACAACCCTGGAGGTTCTGAAGCTTACACATTCTCAAGTCCTAAAGAGTATTTTGAACAAGTGTACAATGAAGTGTGTGACACTGTACTTATGTGTGTAAGGGAAAGATTTCAGTTATCTGGATTAAATTTAGTTACCACAGTTGAAGAAGAATGCGTTTCTGCCATGACAACTAGTTCTAATAAATGCCAGAAAATTCAAGAATTCTTTTGTGGTGATCTGGACCAAGCCCGACTTCTCCTCCACCTTACGATGCTAAACGACATTGCAAAACAAAGGAATATTTCTCTTTCTACAATGCGTGATGTGAGGAACTTTATTTTAAAAGAAAAAAGTTTCAAAGATCTTCTACCTGAGGTTACCAGATGCCTCAAACTCTTGAGAACTGTCCCTGTAACCACTGCAACGGCAGAGAGGTCTTTCAGCAGTCTTCGACGACTCAAGACCTACTTACGTTCAACTATGGGGCAGGAGAGACTCAACTACATCGCAATTCTGAACTGTCATCAAGAAGTGTTGGATAGTTTGGACATGAGGCCGCTAGTCAACGAGTTTGTTAACAGAAATAACACGAGGAAAGCAAGTATTGCTTTATTTTAGCAACAATTCAGGACACTGCTTTTGGTTAACCATGTATTTTGTCATATTTCAGAAATGTTTATTTAGTTTATTAAATTTATATCTAAACCTAATTTTTTATTTTAGTTGTTAACTTGTTAAGTTTATTTGACTTGACTATATCTATGTTTCAGTGCATAGTAGTCCACAGAATGTTTTGTTTCACAGACAATATGCAATATGCAAATAACTGTTGATTGAATAGTTGAAATAGTTAACATTCACGAAATGTTTTTTAATTAATCACACAACAAATTATTATTCATTTATCTACGAACTAAATTTACTAAATAAGAAAACATGTCATTAATTTTTTTATTCACATGTACAGTAATGAGGCTTGATATTTTTAAATTTAATTTCCAAGTTAGATTCTACTACTTTGTTAACTACTGTGTAATTTTTCATAAAATATCTTGAGCTACTTGTTTATTTTTATTGTACCTAATTTCATACCAAATAGGCCCCACCAAAGATTTTTACAAGTCGGCGCCCCTGACCAGCAGTTTCTACTCCCGGATATGCACAGTGTGCAGCAACTGCCGATAGATCACTCCTATATTTCCGGATATACACAGTGTACAACTGGGGGGTGTAATCGTCTTGCACCTTTTTCACACTCTGACACCATCCAATTACTTTCGGTACATTCAATATAATTATTATCGATTCATGAGGTATAGATAGAGCCAGTTTAAATCTACCTCGGAGAATTGAAACAACTATTGACTATTCACTACAAACAATTCTACGGCGGCGCCACGAGCGATTAAACAGAACAGTTCCTGCTATAATATAAGTAAGCGGTGATAAAAATAATATGCAGTTCAGATTCATCACCTTAATCGATTCTTGATTAACAGGTTTGCTTGTCGCGTTCGGTTTTACATCATTATGGTGCTAATGGCAAAGTTCTGGATTAATTGAAGTTATGTGAATAGAAGTGAAATTCAAAATCGAAATGCTCGTAGAAGTAGAATTCAGAATCGAATCGGTACTACAAATGCCATCCTTAGGCCCCGATCCGGCCTAAGTACCTTATTTCCTCAAGGTAGCATTGAAAGAGATTCTGAGGAGGTATATTTCCTCTACTGCCACTCAAATATAGTGGACCGAAATTAGACATATATATCGTTTGAAACGTAAAAATTTTGGTCAGCATACTGACCTGTTCTAAAACAGTAATTGCACAACCCGCAGATGAACGGAGGGGAGGGGTGATTTTTGAGATATATTTTGCAATTTACAAGAAAACTATGCATTCTATAGTCAAAATAAAAGGATCGACTCTTGAAGACCAAACAGTTCCACATCCTATAATTAATTTTCCTGTGATGCACCAGTTCGCCGCTAGGGCACGGCGTAAAAAAAATTGAATATATCCTACTTTTCCGGTAATTTTTTCATTTTACATAAGAAATATGAATTTTCGTGACAATTGTCAGGAAACTAAAGTTGTAGAGCGGGAAATTTCCTATTTTTATGTTTCAAGACTTATTTTTTGATTGTGTATTTTCACCGCTAGAGCGCCCCATAAAAGGGCATGGCTATAGATAATTAGCTTTTTAAGAGATTTTTCACATTTTCATTAGAGAGCGAAGCTCTGAAAAGGGAAATTTCCTATTTTTATGTGAACGTTTTTTCTGGAATTGCGTATTTTTCTTGCTAAAACTCGCGTCGGGGCTATAAATAGTCAGTTTTTTAAGAGATTTTTCACATTTTGATCTAGATTATCCTGATGATGTAGTAGAATAAGAGGGTGAAGTTTGCCCTGATATTGATATAAGTTTGCTGAATAATTCACTTGATGAAAATGTGATTATCACTATTATTATGTACAATAAAAAAAATGTAAAAATATGATTATTTAGTATGCTAATAAGAAAATTTTCGTGAAAAAAAAATATTTTTTCACTCACACTAGAAAAATTCCTGCTACTAGCTTTCTTGTATCTTTTTGCAAAAATTGATAATTAATACTCGAAATAATAAGATAAAAAAATACTCGACATTCAAAAATTTATCGAAACGGTAGAATATGTAGATCCTATATCTCATTGGCGCCTTCTAGCGGCAAAAATAAGTAGCTTGAAAGAGTTGAAAATTTTCCGTTCAGCAACTATGCTCTCTTGACAATTTTCATCAAAATTAGTATTTCGTACTGAAAATATGAAAAATCTCTTCAAAAACTGATCATTCATAATTGCGCACCTTCTATGGCGCGGTCTAGAGGTGAAAATACGTAATTTAAGGAAAGTATTCGCAACATAAAAATACGAAACTATCTATCATTTTCAGGTAATTTGAGGTCGCTGAATACAAATTCGATGTTATTTTCCTGATTGGCTGTTAATCTAATTAGTTAATTAACAATTTGTTAATGAACAAATTAACCCAAAAAATGGAAATTCAAAAAATAATCAAGACTAGAGTCTTGTTATTTTTTTGATTGAATGTTAATATAATTATTTAATTAATAACTACTTGGTTACCGAATTAACAAAAAAATTCAAAGTCTCAAAATAATCAAGATTGGAGTCAATTTCGTATAATTTAAGGTCGCTGAATACGAATTTGATGTTATTTTTTGAATAAATTGCTGGGAAACTATTTTTTATCAATAACTTGAAAAACCACTCTTCCCCTTTACGGCTACGGCCCTGGAGGTTGAATTACTGGTTCTGAATTCAGCTCATACGTCCCTGCACTTCTCTCAGTTACCATAGCAACGCTATAAATCAACTAATAATATGAACAATTTATTGAAAAATCACATTAGATTCAAATTTAACTACTTAAATTATCCGAAATTGACTGTAATCTTGATTATTTTAAGACTTTGAATATTTTTCGTTGATCCGCCAAGTGAATTAATTGATTGATTGAATTATCATTCGATTCAAAAAGTAACATCAATTTCGTGTTCAGCGGCCTTAAATTATACGGAATTGATTATCTTGATTATTTTAAGAGTTTGAATTTTTTTGTTAATTCGGTAACTAAGTAATTATCAATAAAATGATTGAATTAACCTTCAATTCGAAAAATTACATTAAATTCATGTTTAGTGACCCGAAATTACCCGAAAATGACTCTAATCTTGATTATTTTGAGACACTGAATTTTTTTGTTAATTCGGTAACTGAGTAATTATCAATTAATTAATTAAATTAACATTCAATCAAAAAAATAAAAATCAAATTCGTATTCAGCGATCTCAAATTACCTGAAAATGACTCTAGTCTTGATTATTTTTCAAATTTCCATTTTTTGGGTTAATTTGTTTATTAACAAATTGTTAATTAACTTATTAGATTAACAGCTTCAAAAGCTGATTATCTATAGCCGCACATGTTCTATGACGCTTTCTAGCGGTTGAAATACGCAATTTCGAAAGTCTTGAAACATAAAATTTGGTGATTTCTGCTTAAATTGCTCTCCTCATAAATTTCACAAAAATTCATGTTTTTCACGTATACCAGAAAACAATTTCAGTTCAAGTCTCAAGCCTGCTCTGAAGATGCCACCTGTATAAGAACATTATTCAACAGGGCATCATAGTTTTTAAATCCTCAATTCTCATTGGTTAAAACACAACAATGGAAAAATTTGAAAGTTTGTCATCAGAAGGAAGCTAGGAGTAATTATTGGTTACTTGGATAAAATTGATTTAAAATTTCTGATTGGTTAAACATTACTTAGGAAAGAAATTATGTGGTAAAACTATAAAAAACAATACAGAGTTGAACAGAGGATCTTTTAGATCTCCATTGAATCTTTTGTATAGATCTGTTGTATCTTCTGTATCTTTTGCATCTTTTAGATCTTTTGAAATCTTTGGTATCTGTTGAATCTTTCATCAATACAAAGTTTAAAGTTAGATGTGTTAACGACAAATAGTGAATACAAGTTCTACGTAACTAAGTTTCCGATAAAATATTTCATGAGGAAAATAACCTCAAAGTCAAGAGAACTTGATAACTAAGGAATAAAATTGATACCAATTATACATACTTGGCAGAAGTGAATAAACAAAAGGAATACAACATCAGGAGGATTCCCAGGATCAAACCAATACATCAAAATTGAAGCACTATATACCAATCGTGACTTAAAAGTACAATAGTAATTGGGATATTCACAAATTTTTAACAATTGGAAATCCATTTCCATCACAATAATTCTTGAAGAATAACAGAAGAGATTTCTAAATGCGTAATTTCATAATAAGATGTGTAAGATGATTCATTCAGAATATCTAGAGAACAATGCCATGTAAATTCAATATTCATAATATCCATTGATCATAAACATTCAGTAAGAGATCTATAACCAACATCATTAAATAAATGTAAATTTTCAATTTGTAACATCAGTGTATATTGAGGAGGGCAGTATTCTGTGTCCAACGACCAGAGAATTTTAATCTAAAATAAAGAGCAATTTAAATTTAAAATAGGCAAATCTGTAATTATTCATATCTTTATATATATAATTCTACTGTACGTGTGTATGTAATTGAAGTCCTTCTAAACGACTGGACCGATTTGGATGAATTTTTTTGTATGCGTTTGAGGGCGCCCTGGATGGTTTATATTCACAAATCAGCCCGACAGATGGCGCTGCAGTCGGTATCTGGGTTATTTATCTATATAGCTGGACCGATTTGAACGAATTTTTTTTTATGCGTTTGGGTGGCAAGGCGCCCTGGATGGTTTAGATTCACAAATCAGTCCGGCAGATGACGCTGCAGTCGGTATCTAGTTTATTTATCTGAATAGCTGGACCGATTTGAATGAATTTTTTTGTTTGCGTTTGAGTGGCGCCCTGGATGGTTTGGATTCACAAATCAGCCCGACAGATGGCGCTGCAGTCGGTATCTGGGTTATTTATCTATATAGCTGGACCGATTTGAATGAATTTTTTTTTATGCGTTTGGGTGGCAAGGCGCCCTGGATGGTTTAGATTCACAAATCAGTCCGGCAGATGACGCTGCAGTCGGTATCTAGTTTATTTATCTGAATGGATGGACCGATTTGAATGAATTTTTTTGTATGCGTTTGAGTGGCGCCCTGGATGGTTTAGATTCACAAATCAGCCCGACAGATGGCGCTGCAGTCGGTATCTAGGTTATTTATCTGAATAGCTGGACCGATTTTAATGAATTTTCTTGCATGCGTTTGGGTGGCGCCCTGGATGGTTTAGATTCACAAATCAGCCCGGCAGATGGCGCTGCAGTCGGTATCTAGGTTATTTATCTATACTGCAACTAAACGGCGGGATCGACTTCAATGAATTTTTGTGTATGCATTCAATCATTCGTTTATTCATTCACTTCATTCATTTTGTGTATGTATCCATTCAATGCATTCAATTTTTTTGTACGCTGTGTTTTGATATTATATGTATCACATTTACGTAAATATTGAGCGAATTATTTTCAGATATAAGTTACGTGCATAGGATTTCGTTTATTTTTCGACATGTTAATTTAAGTGTATTATATTAAGTGTGTTTCGTTATTTTGACATTTTATTTTTTTTTGTACGGTGTCTTTTGAAATTCCAGGTGTCGCATTTCAGTGAATATTAAGTGTATTATATTCACATATAAGTTACGTACATAAAACAATGCCACGTCTCCGTGGACGAGGAGAAAATATTGGTCGACAGACTCGGAATTCACAATTAGTCCAGAACCGTCGTGCAGGACAACGTCTGTCGGGTCCGCTAGTAGAATATAAAATCATTGATAGAATGGAGGCAGAGTTGCTGAAAGGTAGATCTAGTAATAACTATTGAAGCGTTTCTATGGAGGTGAACAATCATATGGGTATCTTGTTATAACATATAAATTTAACAACTTTTATAGAAACTACTTCCGATAAATTTTCAAACAATACTTGGTGTTAACTCTCTATTCAAAAAATAGCTGATCATAATAAATAGGCTTATTAGTGTAAGTACAGATATGGAATTAAATTTTCTGAATTATGAAGATAACTTAGATAATTTAACATAGAATTATGAAGATGAATAAACATAAAACATTGGTACCGTCAGTCTTATATTTTTGTAAATATAACCCTCTCAAAGAATAGTAGAACACAATGCGATTCGATGCTCCGCTATAATTAACTATTTTCGGCGCATCTTACGAATCACACAAGAAGAGGGTACGTGATTCCGACACTAAATGATTTTAATCTAACATATCGATTAATTTGCGCGTCGAATAAATCATTCCTGGATTAGCCGAAATATGAACTAGATAATATCGGTGCTTTATTACCGTGGTTATGAATTACATAAATACCTTAGTATGATATAATTATCTAGAAGTATTCCATAATATTTTATTGCGCATATTTTGAAATGATACTACAAAATATTTATCCTCAATTTACGAACACATTTCCTCGTTCCTTATTTGACAATTATTCACAATTCATGAACTTCGTTGCTATGGTTCAAACTGTTTTACTAAAATAAGGAATTCAACATTCTAATCTGTAGTACCAGAATGACAGTTATTAAGTCGCTTTTGAATAGTCGCTGATAGTGACACCTATGAATTCTCTCTATCAAGAAATTTGACCCTACGTCTTGTGCGAACTACGTAAATTGAGATTCCAAGCAAAACCATGAAGAAGTATGTGAAATTATGAAAATTTGTGAGATTTTTTGAAAAATATGATATTCCGAAAAGGTAACACGTTCCCTGCCTATTGATGTACTGTTGCACTTTCCGACCGTAAATTCATGTGAAGTTAAGTTTTCCAGACAGTGGGTAGGTATGGAATAAAATATTCTTTGTGTCATACTGATCTGTAAGAGAACAATAGATGAGCAGATGTGACAATGTGGAGTTTCTACTGATATCTAGATATTTAGTATTGTTGATATTAAAATTAATGTTTAATTCTCACAATCCATTTTTTTGTAGATGTAGACCAGGTTGCGAGGTCAATCATCACACCTTATCCTCAGGTATATATAAAGCATGGATTCAATATATAAATTATTTATAATCATATGACTTCATTTGCAGATAATTAAGATTATATGTAAAATTTCATTTCTGATTTATATAATATACATGTCAAACAGTTCAAATTCAGGAAGCTTTTTCTTATTTAGTATTGTCATAATCGGAAGGATATTATTTGTGTCGTATTCAGTAAAGGAATTGAATTATCTATATATTTATCACCACGCAATCGATACTAAGATTAGAGATTGACAATTTTATCGTGGTAATGCAATAGAGCGCATTCTAATTCAATATAAAATATACTGTATTCCAATGATTAGCATACAATGATGATTAAATGCATTTTTTGCTCAAACACGGTTTTATTAAATCATCGTTTCGCTGGTCGAGCTTTTATTAATGAATCAGATCAACAGCGCGCTTCTACTTCAAACTAGATACATAACTCCCAGTTAATCTAACAGTACATAAATCACTACCAAATATGAGATATCGAGCCAGTGAATATACTGGAACGAAAAGTTAACTTCATTGCTGGGCTTCTTCAATATTCAGTGAGAAGAACAACAAGTTTCGGAAACTTCAAATCATACTTCGAATTATAATTCAGCATTCTCTATGATGAATAAAAATTTTCGAGAAAGCTTATGTGAGTATAATCTCACATATTGCTTCACTTTCGAGTACGTTCTGAACTTAACTACGACCTGTCAGAAGACTAATTCAGAACTTCATGAATAATCAGTCGCAACAACATCGCCTCTTCTTTGTTACCATCTTCGTTTGAGCACCTTTTTATTGCAATAAAAAACTCGAAAAATGGCATCACTCACCACACAGCTATAATATACTACTGGAGAATAAAAGAAATCAATATACCGAAAATGGAAATAACGTTAAACCTACATTGATAGACAGTTTTCCGAATGAACATCTTGATGGAAGTAAAAAATCAGAACAACGATTCATGAATAATATTATGTTATGTGTAGTTTGACGGGAGGGTGCGGGTTGTAAAAGCATCACAATGCTTCATGTTGACCATACCATTCCTTATTCCTTATACAGAAATAACGCTGATATATTCCAGGTTCTTATTTCTGGTATAATTTCAAGAAAAAAAACTCGTTTTCAGACCTTGCTATGATTTGGAAACTACATTCGCTACCTTATTTAATACCTCCAAACTGACGCATCAAGATAGGGGATGAACAATGGAGGTTTTCTACACTCGAGGTTGTTAGGGGATTAATTTTTCATGCTAAAGTGAGAGTAGAGTGGAATTTCAAGTTTTGAAAAATATGTTTCTGCAATATTTAGTTGAAATTACTTTTACTCAGAAATTTGTCATACATGTCACACTTTTTAATTATCTACACTGAGTTGAATTCTGCTTGTGTATTTTAGAGCCCTGGTTGGATAGGCTGAATTATAGAAGTGCAAATGGACAAGGCATTTTCCAGAATATAAAGGGCCCAGCCCTATTCACTTGTCCAGAATTCAAATCTTGAAAACATACGAGTCACATGTATCATGGTAGATATTTCGCTTTATCAGTTTGGCGATATTCATAGTCCATTTGATAGATTATTTGAACTATTTCATGTTTTTCATGCCCAATATGCTATCCAGTGTGTGTACATACGGCTGCCTGCTTATTCAAAAATGTGTGTATTACATTGACACAGTATATGATAAAACATTTCCATACATATTAGAGATAATTAATGCTGCAAAAGCACCAAACTAATATTAGAAGATTTTATTCTTGATGGTCAGTCCTTATTTGTCTTCATAACATACTTGTTTCTTCATTAAATCACAACTTTTTGCTAGTGTTTTTTTTCATAGTTTTGAAATTTGAACTTCTTTTGACAAAAAAGGTCGACTTGTTTTGATTCGATTGGGAGCACCATTTGCGATTGAGGTCGAATTGAAAATTATCTGACTTTGAACCATAAGGACAGCTGTTTCGCTCTTCTCATAAAGCTATTGAGAGGAACGAGTAAGTTATCACTACCTCCAACAGAGATCGTTCAGTAACATTGCAAACTTGCTCGATCAAGTGATGAGCTCCAGGAGAATTGCGAAGCAGCTGTCTGGAACTATAAATGTATGACATTACTGATCGATTCGGGCTAGAAGGACCTTTTATCATTGTTATCTGGGAAGAGCCAACATGAGATGAATGAGTGTATTCATATATTCATTTGTTTCTAATTGTCTTACCAAAACACTTATTCAAGTTTTTTTAAGGACACGTTAATATTCTGATTTGAAATTCAGGTTATCGCCTTAATTATTGATCAAATTGAATTCAAATCATAGGTTTGCCACACATATCTTTATTGTTTCGAATTTTTCAATAATTCATTTCCGCAATATGACCCCCTGACTAAATCTACACAAGGAAGGTAGTCCTTGTAATTTCCGTAAAACTCATGGTTCGCAATAAAAAGATGTCAAAGAGATTTGCTGCTTAATTAGGATAAAAATCAAAGTAGACTTATTTCGTTCAACTAAGTAACTGACATTCAGTTAGTGGAATCTCATGGGTGCAAACGAAAAAACGAATCGACCGTGCACATCTGTGAAGTCATCCTCAAGACGTGGAGCAGTTTTCGTAGAGCTATGCGGTACTGGGGAAATCCAGAAAATAGAAACAAGGACGGTTTTTGACCTTTTCAGGGATGTAACCACCTATCCGGTCAACAAGTCTTGACTGGATGTTGGATGGGTGGCTGTTCGCCTACCTCGGGAGCTCGGTAAACACTCTTGAGTGGGAACCGCTCCACTAAGTGAAGCAAAGAGATAAGGCCTAGACATGAAGGAACCTAACCACCGGTTCCTCCTAAATTAATAGTAAGAATATAGTGATTAAATGAAGAAACAATTACTTTGTATTTATATCACTTTCAAGAATAAAATGAAAATGTTAGTATAGTTTCAACGTCGGAGTGCTCCGCATTGGACTCTTTTCATACGAAACACCTTTTTCTAGAGGAGCAAGAAGGAAGCTAACCTCCATGTTACGAGCTCGATTTTAGTAAGAAAGTGAATACCGAAAACCGAATATCGATATCTTCAACTGTTTAAAAGATACAGGAGGTTTTCAATTTTGTGCATTTTTGACTCATCCCCGTGACTTATTCATTCATGAATCCAATGATATCTCCAGTTCCATGAAAATAATGATTTTGAATCTATGACTTTAATATTTTTTCCATGGACCATCCTATTAATTTTTGCATATTCGTTTTTGAAATGAATTTTTCTTTCCCAATATGTAGCACACTTGCTACTTTTCTTTTTGAACTTTTATTTTATTGCTGTTTTTAAAATATAGTAAGTGAATTTTGTAAATCTGGGGTACCATGCTTGAAACAAAATAAAATAACCTTATGTAGAGTAATTCTTGCCTACTTTTTAGTGATTTATTGGTGGACGAATGGATTTAGAACAAACTTAATTAAAAACTAGAAAATTAAATAATACAAAATAACAAAGGCGAACACTATAACCCTAAAACTAAATTATTGAAATTATTTACATGTGTTCAAATTGAGCTTCCTTTTAATCGAAGCATAAACGACTTCGCTTTCTGACACGATTAACAGCATTAATTAATTCTACCGCAGGTATTGATTCAAAAGCATGTCGCACTGTTGCTTCCAACGCTTCTCGCCAATCAGGATTGCGTTTATATGTGAGGTCCTTCATTCTTCGCCAGAGTAAAAAGGTTGTAAGATCGGGGGATCTTGCCGGCCAAGGAACAAAGCTCGGTTGCGTAGCCAAATTGTTGATTCAAGAACGTCGTTATAATATGTGCGTTATGACATGGTGCCCCGTATTGTTGAAAGTATACATTTTCTATTTGCAGTAAAGGCAAATCATCCATAAGTGGTTCAATAAATTCTCGTATCATTTTCAGATAGCGCGCTGTTGTGAGGCTACTCTCAAAGATATAAAGACCGATAAACCTTCCTCTAAAAATACCCACCCAAACATTAAAACTGCATCGGTCTTGATTCTGTATCTCCACTGTAGTATGCAAATTCTCTAAAGTCAAATTGTAGGAATTATATCTATTAAAAATACCAGCGGTGCTACTGAGCGCTTCATCAGTTCATATGATGTTCTGTGCAAAGTTTCCGTGTTCAGCACATATTCTCAAATACCATCGGCCAAAGTAGATTCAAAATTGTTGGTCATTTGGTAGCAACTTTTCTTACTCTGTACTGTTAAAAAAAATTTTAATCGCAAAACACTAATTTTTGTAATACTCTTTCCCTATTTCTGACTTCATATATTCTTGGTCTTGGTTTCTTAAACGAACCGTAGGTTCTATCGAATCTATCAGTGCACTAGATTAGAAGGTAAATGTTATACGAATAGAGAAATGGCTGATATGATTTTCTATTACGGAGAAGCTAATGGCAATGCCACTGAAGAGCGGAGGTTGTATCGAGAGAGGTTTACAAATCGTCCTTATACCATGCGAAAAAACTTCCATGCGTTATCATCAGAAATTGAGTGAAACTGGAACCTTCATACCACTAGGAAGCCGAGCGTGGAAGAGAGAATTTGTGACCTAGATCCTCCTAATAGCGTGTTTCCACCAAATGTTGCACAAATCTTTCAGACCCCTTTTTAGTGCGTACGGCGACCTTTCATGAACAAATTTCGTCAAATAGTCTTATTACAGAATCAACTTGATGTGAAATTTGAATCATTGAAAAACATGATGTAAAAAGGAATTCCTCTCTTTGTTAAGCACGTCTATGATGAATATTCAATAAGGTCAATACTGCACAAGAATAGCATTTGAAAATGTCAGACCGTACAAGGAATTTCATATTCAACATATTCTGGCTTGGGAAAAAAAATCCGAAGCTTGAAGTTAGATAATTTCGAAATCGATTTTACTCGTGAATGATGCCTAATTTGAACACAAAATGGCCACATTTTAGTATTGACCGCCTTCGGTAGTGTAGTGTAGTAGTATAGTTATCACTTACTCCGGCGACCCGGTTTCGTACTCGGGCCACAGCTGAGATGTTTTCACAAATCTCTAGCGAAAGACGGCAAGACAAAATCCAACCATACCTTGCTTCAGATGAAAAGTAAAACAGTAGATTCCGTGTGCTGTACGATGTCACCGAACGTTAAAATCCCTACCTGTACTTCGAAATAGTCATGTTTCGGCAAAATTTCCCAGGGACACCTTAAACCAACCACAATCACGTGACGAGGAGTAGGGCTTGACAAAACAAACATCGATCCAGGCAGTGCTAGTTTTGAATCGAGACAATGAGCACGTGATTGCACAACGTTCTCATCTACTGGCTCATCACATATGCAAATTGGTCGTGTTGAAGATACACAAAGACTGATAGCGCACAGTCTTTGTGTATCTTCCACTAAACTCAATGTCACTTGGGATGAGCTTCAACAGCCTCCCTTCAATGGCACAAAAATTCAAGAAACAAAAGTTGTCATTTTTCATGTTTGTTTTCAACACCCTTCGATGGTTGCAAGAGTTGCGAAATCTGTGAATTTTTTGCTGAGAAAATTTTGAAAAAATAGCGTTCATATAAGTTTGATTTTCATTCTAGGCCCTCACTCGCTGGAGAATCTATGGGTTTAGTTCCAGATCACAGACCACTCTACGCAGTGTATGCTGGATGCATTAGAAAATGTATGAGAGAGAGTCTTATGTACAGAACATGATGGAAAACAAAATATACAGAAAAGGGATACTGATTTGAAGAATGATGTTCTGATCTGACGCTGCAGAATTATCCAGAACGTGTAATATTGCAATATTTGCAGAAAAAAACCGAGATATTTATAAAAGACTGGAGCGAAATTTTAAGTTAATGTTTTCATAATGTGATTGATGGAATAAATGGCTATTGGGAAGGTTCAGTGGATTGGAGAGGGTTCAAGAGCATTCCAACTTCTTCCAACCAAAGACCATTCTCAATAGTATCGAATCGCTTATCAAACAAAATTGTAGAATCTGACTCACAAAATATTTCGAAATAGTCAGTCACCTTCTGATATTCTTCTAGTTACCTCAACAAATTGTTATCTGAAAGACTTCTCTCAAGAACACATTACTTTTTCATAATTCTCAACATTGCCCTTGACGGTGCCCAGTTTACCTACAACAGTGGATCAGAATAAATTATGTCAGCTGACTCATCCATCTATTGAATAGTCACGTGTATCAAAAATGAAGTGGATGAATGTGGTCAATAATTCCGCAGATGTAAAGACATGCAGAATAATGGCGTATGTTTGACATATATATAATAGTAACATACCTATATCCATGACTGGTAATGATAAGTCTGAACATGTTTCAGTTAAATATTATAGTTTTATATCCAAAGAAGCTATAGAGACAGAAGAGAGACAACATCTTGGGAACTAACAGTACCAAACAGGAGAAATACCACAGCTTGCCGACCATCATCGAACTCCACGCCGACTGACCAAGGAAATCCGCCAGGTGTGATCAGCCAAGAACCTATGGAAGTACCTAACCCGTCTCAAAAACTTGGAATCATCTATAATTTTGTATTCACTTGATATCTTCATTCATGAATTGAGGAAACGATCATGTTAACAAAATTTATAAGATGCTACCATATATGACCACTAAAGAAAATAAAAATAATTTCATCTACAAAATTTTAGCTATCCTATACCTACTTGGTATTATGTAATGAACTACCGAAATGTAGGCATTGGCATTTGCAATATATACCGATACTAGGTCAACGAAATATCGGAGGACACAGAAAGCAATTTGCTCAATCCCACAAACTCAATATTGGTGAACATGAACAACAAACAGCGGAAATAACGGAAAGCACGAATACTACTCTCTACGGAAATAAGATATAACATCTGCCGGGATACAGAAGCCATTATTTCATAGTTCACCTGTTAGAAACGTGCTGGTGATCCTTGTACAACAAGCTTGCAATAGAGCATTGAAAACCATCAAATTAAGTGATAAAATGAAACCGGTAGCTGTTTGACTCCACTATGTTTCGCATTTAACAGTTTATCATGAAATGTTCCTTTATCGATATATTCATTGTCTATAATGTAGGCTCTATAGCCTATATTTGATAGTCACGCTCGAATTCTATCCTAATAGGAGCGTGAACTTGAAACATAGCATGTAACTCAGCCATGCGAATCTTGAACTTGAAGGGAATAGTTAATTGTAATATTTGTTTGAAGGAGCTAAATGTAAGCGAAATTAGTTTTGCATTTATTTATTGAATTGGTGCAAATCAACCTCATAATGGTTATTTTATTGAAGTAGATAATAGTCTCAATATATTTTTTGAGTAAAGGTGAAATATAGTATATTATTTGAAATCTTCGCCACGTGAAGTTTTATTTCCAATATGTTCTGACCCTAGAAATTTTCCAACACAATTGTTTGTGGGATACTACGACTTATCACGAATTGCTGTGAAGAACTACCATCTTTCGATATTCATCGAAATAAACACGGATCATCGGCACTCACATATCAAATAAGACACCATTAATAATTTTGTAATCGGAAAAACCCAAGATTTAGGACCAGGTGGACAGATAGTACAGTACTTGTATTTCACAGTCAAGCGACGTCCAACATATGGATATATATACTTTTTTTTACATCAACAGGGCTGCTGCGCATTAAGACGACATCGCAGAAATCGCGTCAGAATAACCTATCAGTTATCCATAGCTACTCCTCCCCACCGGTCGGTAAGTAGCTTCAAGTTCACGAATCGTGTGCCCTAAGTAGTCTTATTGAACCCCGAATGACTGCCTTCTGCATCCGGTCTATCAAGATCTGCACCGAGTTCTTACAGGCCAGAATGATTTTCAAGTTCGAACTTGTGGCCTGGGTATAGCGTACGAAGCTCAAACAGGAGATCTTGATACTTTGTCCATTTTTCCTCCTCTTTCAAGATTATGTTCTTCTCTGTAGGAGCAGAGAATTCGATGATATACATAGTCTTGCTTTGTTTACCGAGGAGGACAACGTCAGGCATATTTGCTTGTATAGACCTGACGGTCGGAAATGGGTAACAGCTACACCCGTATTCAGAAGACGGCTGAGGGAGATCTGCGCCTGAATCTGAAGAGGTCTGCTCGTGATCAGACGTCGACGTTCCAAGCGTCAGTGGAGACTGTACTGGGAAGTCGGGCTCTGGTCAAAACCTTGACTCATGAAGTCGTTGTAGAGATCAGAGACATAGATGAGGTGACTACCAGAGAGGAGGTCTGCGCATCATTGTCTGAGCAGTTCATAAATTCGAGAGGACTTCCGGTGACCGCGGTCAGGTCCATCGGCGTTCGTTTGGTGGAACACAGACCGCCATTGCTGGGCTTCCTGCTGAGACTGCTGACGTAATGACGGCTGCAGGAAGAGTACGGATTGGGTGAGTGATCTGCCAAATTCGGGAGAAAGCGAACCTCCTCAGGTGTTTTAAATGCATAGAATCTGACTATTTTGCGCGTGATTGCAGGAGCATGTGTGATCGTTCTGGGTACTGTATTCGGTGTGATGAGAGTGGCCACCTCGCCAAGTGAACCAAGTGAACTGGTGAATTATTAAATTCATACCTCAGTAATAGAACCCAAAGAATATCTATGAAAAATAACATGAAGATAAATGTTTATTCTAAACCAACATATTTATCACAAGGTGCACCACAGGGTTCTATATTAGGCCCTCTTTTGTTTATACTGTATGTCAACGACTTACCACCGAATCTGAAATCGTGCTCACCATATCAATATGCAGACGATACATCCTGAGTATTTCGCTCTAGCTCCATCTGTAATCTATCTAGAATTGGTACAGATCTGATTTCAAAAATGACTGACTGGTGTAATAATAACTACTTAACACTTAATTCAAACAAAACAAAATTAATAACTTTCAGTTTCTCCCAAAAAATGGAGTCTACATACGTACGACAATATAATGTCTCTATTCCTGAAGTGGACAATGTGAAATTCTTGGGAATCTTACTAGACACTAATCTAAATTGGGAATATCATATTAGTGACTTGATAAAAAAACTGAACTCTGCATGCTATCTTCTTAGATATGTAAAGAATTATATATCAATTAACCAGCTACGTACCTTTTATTATGCCTACGTAAACTCTCTGCTCAGCTATGGAATTATTTTCTTATCTACATATTGTTTTCATAACTCAGAAGAGAATTTTACGCATAATGGCAGCAAGGAACGCGACAAACTTCTTGTAAACCACTGTTTATTAATTATAACATCATGCCCTTACCATCTTTATACATATACAGATTAGCTTTATTTACACATAGGAATATTAGTTTATTTACTAAAAATGAAGACTTCAATGTTCATAATATGAAAACCAGGCATTGCAAGTCCCTAAGTGTACCATGTCATAGTACTGCGAGATATGAAAAAGGACCTTACTATAGAGCAATAAAAATATGCAATGCACTACCCGATTTTTTTACTTCAATTGTTGACTTTAATGGATTTAAATGTCAGCTAAAGTCTTATGTACTGAAGAAATGTTTTTATTCACTTGATGAACTTTTTTAACTTGAATATGCTGGTACTACTGATTCTAATTTTAACATGTGTTTTTAATTTTAATTAAATGTACTAATTTTAATTACTTGGTATCTTAGTATTATTTCTATCATTATATTATTTTATTATTTTATTATATTTATTATCAATGTCTTAGTATTAAGTATTGACTATGCTCATGTTCATTTATTGTATGAATCTACAGCAATAAAGTACTATCTATCTATCTATCTATGTCATGCAAAAGCAGCCGAACTGCATGCTTTGCAGAGAAGACGGTGACAACACCGAGGTGAATCATGCCACTGGCAACCATAAGTGCCGGCATATCGGAGAGCCATACAGAGGGCCTTGCGGTGGAAATGAGGCTGGTCCAATTGAATCTCAACCACTGCATAGCCGCACAGGACTCACGTACACAGATTGTGCGTGAACTTGAAGCAGACGTTGCATTCTGTGCTGACGCCATATGAGCAACAGATACCACAAGTAGGGCGGCGATATGGGCTTGCGATAAGTGTCCACTACAGGAGAGAATTAATAGGCTTGAGTTTGGATTCGTGTGGCTCAGATTAGATGACATAAACATTTACAGCTGATATGCCTCTTCAAATGCACCTTTGGAAGACTTCGGGAACTTGTTGAATCGTCTAGTCAATGATGTGCGAGGTCGCAGTTCCTTGATCATAGCAGGCGATTCCAATGATTGGGCGGTCGAGTGTGGTTGTCCATCGACAAATAATAGAGGGCGAGTCCTCTCTCTCTCTCTCTTGGATGTCGTATTGGCCAATTCAGATGACACGCTCTCCTGTTCCAGGAATGGTGTTGGATCCGTGATTTATCTGACGTTGAGTACATGCTTGGCAAGAGCGTAGACCACATGGGAAGCTAGTGTACGCTACACACAGTGACCACAAAGCTATCATATGCGTTGTGCGTGGAGAGAGTCAGCACAACAGGATCAGAGCATCGAGAGCAATTCGAATGGATGAGTGAGGAGCCAAGGATGAAGAGACATTTTGCGTGCAGCTGGAAGATGATGTGATTTCTCGGAGCACCGCAGGTTTCAGAGTCAGCCAGGTGATGCATCGTGTAACCAGCGCTTGTGATGCAGTCATGTCGAGAGAAGAGTGATTGACGACCGTCGCCCAACTGTATATTGGTGAAATGATGGTATAGTTCAGCTCCGCAGAAGATGTAAACATCTTAGGAGGTTACATCAGAGAACTAGGTGCAGAAATTACTTCTCTGAACTCCAGCAACAGCACAGAGATGCCCGAGGGGAACTAAAGTCCGAAGTCAGTCACGTTCCTTAGGGCAAGTCGTATAGGGTGGTTGTGAGCGAGCAGACTGAAAGGTCCACAATATATGAGGACCATACCCTGGATGTCCTCATATACTCCATATGATTGTCAATACTCTGTTTCCAGAACAATCAGAAGCCAGCTATGATTTGGGACCGATTCCGGTAGTGGAAACAACGAGGTGCCAGGCCTGGGCGGTATTCCCAACGTAGCCTACGAGGCAGCCATTCGGGCACACCTCAGAACTTTTCAGGACTTATACAATTCGTGCCTGCAGGAGGGAGTCTCTCCTGAGTCGTAGAAAAGACAGCTATTGCTACTGCTTCCCAGAGGGAATAAACCCCCACACGAGCCATCATCTTATTCTTCGCTTTGCATGTTAGACACAGCTGGCAAGGTCCTGTTAAGCATCATCTGTTCCAGACTGGAGGAGGCCGCTGGTGTGGCTGGAAATCTGGCTGACCACCAGTACTGATTTCGAAAAGGGCGCTTGACAGTGGACTATATGAGTCAAGTTGTTGGTAACGCTCGAAAAGCAATTCCTTGCGGAGATGGAGGAGAGATTCCAAGGGATATTGTGCCATTGTTACCTTGGACATCAAGAATGCGTTCAACTCTGCCAGATCAGATCATATCTATACACACTTAGACACACTTATACACATTTACACATACGCACGCACGCAAGCATGCAAACGTTGTTTCAAAAATAGTCTAGATCGATTCAAAAAAGCTCAAAATGGATATATTCGCGAAAATCCGAAAAAACCTAAAATACTTTCCTCACACTATATACTACGTATAGTGGGGAAGTAAAACTGAGTTATGCTCACCTAGCTTAATAGACATGCCATTCAGAGTCGTGCTGATAGGATTGTGAAACAGATATGTTGTAAATTCTGATAAACTTTCAATGAAATAGTTTCACGTCCATCCACGTTTTAATCTGTCTGCGGTCAACAGCAGTGAAACGATATAAATATATCGCAATCATAGATTTAACCCACAGGAGTACGCAAAAGCAAGAAATTGTGGTTACAGAAAGGAATGACAATAGTAGTAGGTAATTCATTGTACAGAATAGTCACATCAATAATTATGAAAATATAAAAGTTTTTATTGGCGAATAATTTTATCGTGCTGTATCTTTCAATCAAGGCAACTTTCCGAAAATCATGAAATAGCAAAATATTCTTGGAATAACCCAAGGAAATTTTTGATCGATGTCAAAAATCTGTATATAATAAGTATAAGAGTTATTCAGTCTATTATTCTTTCACGAGAGATGAATTGTAGTTGCTGAAAGTATAAATTACACACAAACAGAAAACATTTCAATCAATCATATTAGACATAACATTTTATCAGCACCGCCAAAAAATCGATTGATAGAATCAATCACTATATCATGCCGCAACGGACAAAAGGAAATATTCATAATCAACTAACTGCTGAAAGTGAGACCCACGAGTAAAATGCATTGAAACCTACATCTGTAATCACGTTTCCAATAGTGACGCCAGATTTATGGCACATATGTGAAAACAATGATGTAGCCAGTTCCACTAGATTCAGTACAAGAAGTAGCACTATAGCAATTTAATTTGAAAGCGACAAGTGGATTCCGAGAAGTAAAATGGCGCCAGAGTGCTGTTGAGATGGCCGGATAATTGCGTGTATCGAGGTTACATGTTATACAATTACAATCGATACTGTACTAGATGAATCCATCGAAACATACAGAATCAGACAATAGATAGTTAAGACAGAAGTCTAGTTTGGTCTACAAACAAATTTTTACCTATTTGTCATGATGACTTTTGAAATGCAAGATACTAGCCCTATAACTGTAGATTCAGTAACATACATCATGAAAATGACTTATAAGTTATACGGATATCTTATTAATAGCTACATTTCATCATAAAATAATACAACAAGACCTTACAACAGTACCAACAGTCTGTGACAATATTTTCCTAAATGTTGATTGTATTGAGTAACAATCTCTCAAAATAGATTCCCTTATAACGGATCATTATCAATTAATCTTAAAAATCTCGAAAGCAATTAATGTTCCTGATCCACAAACAAACTACAAACTTTTGAAGTGCTAGAAGATCTGGCATCAAAAATTGATTGGAATAGCTCACTGATATCCAATGGACCTAATGATAATACGAATTGTCTAAACAAAACTATTCAAAATATAATTTTTAAATCCCCCAGAAAAAGATTTGTGAAAAATAGCCCTAGAAAGGACTATGTAAGTCAAGAAATATTAAAAATGATCAAACAAAAAGATCTACTATATAAAAAATGGCAAGAAAAAAAGTTTAACCTAGAGTTTAAGAGAAATTATAGAGAGTATGTTGCTTCTCTGCGAAAGAGAATCAATTAATCAATAAAAGTAAAATGGAACATGAAAAAAATCATCGAGAATATTTTTAATAACCCAAAGAAAATTTGGGAATATCTGGACACAAAGATGAAAAAAAACAGGAAAAATAACAAGAAATTTATAAGATCATACATAATAATCAATTAATCATCGACTAGGTACGAATTGCGAATTGCCGATAAAATGAAAGTACCAAAAAATTTCGCTTGACAAACCAATAGAAAATAGACAGAGCAGCATGTTTTTAATAGAATTGATGAATTGGAAATTGCAAAAATAATCATGAATAGAAAGATGAACAAGTTTTTTAAATTATTTTCAATTATATTGTAAGACCATTTGCATTTATATCTAACAGGTGCATGCTCATAGGAGTTTGGCCGAAATCTGTAAAAACCGCAGTGGTGGTCCCGAAGTTTAAAACTGGTAATAGATTGTATTCGACAAATTACAAGTCAATATCATTAATATCTAATTCAGCAAAGGTATTGGAAAAATGTGTACATAACCGCTTATCCAATTTTTCAATTGCCACATTGATAGACCTATCTAAAGCTTTTGATACAGTCAACAACCGAATTTTATTAGAAAAACTACACAAATTGGGCACCAGGGGCCCGGCTATTACACTGATAGATGACTACTTGCGAGAGAGAGAATGAGGCAAGATATCTGACAACGGGTGTAGCACAAGGTACAATCCTTGGTCCCTTGTTTTTCATCGTGTACGTTAACGACATTGTCAAATCCTGCATTCCATATGCAGACGACACCGTTGCTTTATGCTCGGCGGAAAGCTGGTGTGGAACCAGGAAGCTAATGATACTATTGCTTGATAAAATGAATTATTGGTTAGCAATAAACCAACTTTCACTAAATCTCAGCGAAACAGTTTTCATAATTTTCGGGTCCTATCAAGACAGCATACCAATCTACATAACTTTATCTATAGGAGAAAAAGAAATAATAATAATAATAATAATAATAATAATAATTCTACTGGTTTCTGTAGCCGCATTCATTGTAGGAAAAATCCTTCACGCTACACAGTTCACTGCCTTTATTCCGGTGGTTAACTCCCTTCCGGCACCTGACCATGCCGTTGTGTGATTATGTGCGAAGTGGAATTTTCGAGGATGGGTTTCCAAATGTTGGGAAGGTAATATCCTGAGTCACGGTTTAAATTATTTGGATGTTTTAGGATTTCTATAGCTATAGAAGCTATAGAAGCATTCAACGTAAATATTTGAAATATCTCTGGTTTAGAACTTTCAATATCTTTCCTACAAGAGATTTTGACCATCAATTATTATAACCTATCTACTTTTCATCGTTTGACACTTGAACTGAGAAGAAGAATAAGGAGCACAATATTCCTCCATAATTTGTTGAATAATAATATTGACTGCAGTTACTTATTAGGTGAATTAAATTTTGTTGTACCTAGATTATCTTCTCGGTATCCCTTAACTTTTTACAATGTTAGATCTAATACAAATGTATCACCTAGATGTCCGATATTTGTCATGAAACAAATTTTAATGTTATTTGTTCACAATGTGAATTATTTTTCAACAGTATTCAGTATCTTATCAGTGTGGTCGGGTGAGGTTATTTAACATCATGTAATTTGAAAATTTAGCCTGTTTATTTTCATTATTCCTATAAGATATTATTTTTGTTATATATTTCTTGTTATTCTTTATATTATGTTGCTCTGTATTGCTTGTCCTATAATTGGGTTAACCTGTTGGGCATGTATATACTGAATAAATAAATAAATATAGTGAGGGTAGTAAAAATATAAAACTTAAATCAAATTTACGTGGAACTTACTGGACATCAAATTACACAATTTATTCAATGATCTTCATCCCTTCACAGGTTTAAGTCACAAAGATATCAAACTGGTAACCGAAGCAATGTGAATGGTAAAACTGGTAACGTTGTAGCCTAGATTGCCAGGATGTCGGTTCTAATAGCGCTTTTTTTGAATTATGGTATCAATCTATTTTTCATAATATGTAAAGTGTTCTTAGTTATTTCTTTAATTCAGGAAATGTGATTCAAGTTCAAACTCATCTTACTCAGAGCATCTTAGAAAGTTCTATTGGAATCAGCTTACCGGATGTGTTGAAGCAACTGCTAAACTTAATAGTTCTCATAACACGTTTCATCAAGGAATAGCTTTTCAAAATAATAAATTCCTTCGAAAAATTTCTTCCAACAAGGAAAAGCATCACTCAATATACTTTCTTTTTAATATTTGCTGCCATTCATCATGAAGATAAAATAAATACAGAATTTATTCTTTCGAAATATTTTCTCAATAAATGTCAGCTAAATGATTAAATTCTGACATTTAACTTCGACGTATCTTGAATTCGAGAAGTTACACAGATCCATGGCAACCTAAATGTGTTTTGCACGGTACCAGCCTACTATATTTTCTATGAATACTCGCAGTTTTTCATTAAACCTTGTTTCCCAATATCCTAAAAAAATATCAATTCCAGTCGTATATTACCTTTTATCTTCCTCGATAACAATCAATCGATCAATGTGCAGGTAGAAAAAATATAGGATAATAAAAAATGTAAATAAAGAAATATGTTATTGATATTTCAAATTTATCACTTCTATGACATGTTCACATTATTCTTTTACTTGTATCAAACTTTTCTTCCATGGTTTCATAACTCATTGAAACATTAGTAGGATGTCGAGAATTTGTTATCTTCTATGAATCAATTTTGAAGATAATTGCAATGAAGTAATAACCTCCAGCGCTATATTTTTGATTTTGAATATAGGTAGTGTTGTATTATCAAACACACTATTAATTCTGATGATGAACGAAACATCCAAAAATTGTGTTCCATTCAAAATAACAAAGTTGATATCAACCAAATGATGAAAGATAGAAAATATCTTAAAATTGTATTTTTTTTATGGAAAAACATTCTAACAACAATGTAAAACTGTATTATTGGAGATACGTCTAGGGGTTAGGTTGAAAATTAACATACACAGAGACATAATATACTCAGTGTAGCATCTTCAAGGGGAAGTAATTGAATTCCATGAGTTGGTTCTCTCTTCTCAAAAGTATTATAGACCTCCATGTTTGATTTATTGCATTGAACTAGCTTGCGATAATTCTAATTAGTGTACATAATCCTGCTAATTATTGTTATCTCAATACATTATAACACTAAATAACAAACAAAACGGTCAGCTTCAATTGCAAACACATTGGTCAGTTTTCGGCTGACAGGTTTCAGAGCGTAGATTATTGAAAGGTATTTGAAGTTATAACGAATGGAGAGTAATTGAGTCAGTGTAAATATGCAGCATCTACTCATTTCAGCAGTTCAATGTTCAATATTTGATATTTATACCGTGACCCTTCTATACGCAAAAATGTTTTTATCCTAGTATTTCATCCCTTCATTACTATCATCAAAATACATTCCCCCATGTACTTTGAAATCCTTCAGACTGATTTAATACATAAGGTCAATATGAAGATGATGTCTTGTAGTCGTAATGTAAAAGCAGATTCAATGACAAACTGCGAATATGCGTTTACAGATGACAAAGAATCAGGCAGATAGAAAGAGGACCTTACAAATAGATATGTATAGGGGAGGGTGAGACAACAGACACATTTTTGTGATTTGGACATGAATAAAATAAAAAGTAATTTTCAATGCCAACATGAATGAACACATGTATGTTACGTATCACACAACAAGAAACATGTTTTATCAGAATAGTTTAGGAAAAAAAATGTATATGTCATCAAGTGCAATTGCCTACTCTCGCCCCCAATGCGGAGTAAAAGGAGACAACTGTTTTCTGGCTTATATAACCGAGATTTTCTAATAGTGTTGCACGCCCTACTTGTTCTTTGCCTTTTTGTGCGAGTATTTTTCCTGGACGCTGTCCAGGAACACCTGTTTCATCTTGTAACGAAGCTTAAATTTTGGAAATATCGTTTATTTTAGATCGGACAGTAAATACCGATATTACAAGTAAACTCAGTTTGAACAGTTCAGTATTTCAATAGATATGCGTGAACTCCGAATGTTTATTCCGTGATTGTCACTTTTCTAAATCTCCGTAATTTCGAATAAGTCTAATTATTCAAATAGATGAATCTAGTTCATGCCTGTTTGAAATTTGCATTCATTCCGATTGAAAATGTTGCGAAAACAGAGGTCTGGCAAGTTATTGCATCAAAGTTTTGAACAACGTTATGTATATAGAGGCGAACAACCAAAAACTCCGATAACACTTGCTTAGTGTGCCGGGAGAAACTAGTGGAGCATCATGAGCGCGAATTTTAGATCTGAAAAGAAGCGTCACTTTTAAGCATTGTTCGGGACATAAGTAAGGAACCCTCTGCACTAAATAAGGAATTGGTGGAGCAGACTTGACCAGAACCTCGGAAAACATATAAAAGCATTGACCGACAAAAGATCGCTCTTTTGTGCTTTCTTGTGTGATTTCGATTTAGAATCAGTTCCGTTGCTCTTTTGTGCTCTCTTTTTGGTTATTTTGATTGTCAATCAGTACAGTATCTCTTTTGTGATTTCGATTATAAATCAGTACCGTTGAAGTGTGATCATATTAGAATCAGAGTGAATTGATTATCCGAGTTTAAGTCAGAATTAAACTGTGAATTAACAATAGGTGTTCCGTTTAGTGAATTGTTTCATAAGGTAAATGATAGCTAATAGTTTATATTTTAGGGCATTACGATACATTGATTACCGTTGTTTATGAATATCATTGTGATTGGTGAACGTTTGTACGATATCTGAGCTCCGTGGTATTCAGTAATTTGAATTGTTATATTTGAGTTTATCCCGTCATAGGTCGGACCGCGCACGATTTGAATTCGCACGTGAATTGAAATATTCAAGTAATTGTATGGTGTGTAGAGAGTGCGTATGTTTGAATGATAGGGGCGTCTTTGGGTATATTTGTGCACGCTGTGATCTACCGGAAGTATAAGTATATCCTAGACGACCAAACCGCCAACGACTTGTGCACGCTGTGATCTACCGGAAGTAGAAGTAGGGGTGGTTGTGTGATTGAGAATCGTTATTTCCCCTTATTCGAATGAGAAGCCCCGGCCGTGGATGTAGGGGATATTGCAGATACGATAGTTAGGGATTGTGCACGCTGTGATCTACCGGAAGTATAAGCCCTGATTGTCCAGATTCTGAATCTGTAAAATGTACGAAATCCAATACTGTCATACAATTACCGGGAACCCCGTTGATAGCTAATATCAAGGTGGGTGTTATGACAGAATAAACTCAATAAGAGTAATTAACCGAAAATATCGCAAAATCTGATATCGTACGAGCGGAAAACTAGTGCAAGACAATATTTCCCGAACCGACCGAATTTCAACCGTTTGATATACCGTAGTGTGTTTTGAACAATTCACGTAATATTGCTATCTAATATTTACCGAATAGCGCTTATTACGGTTCTGTTCTGGTTGATTCATATTTTTCGCAAATTGATAATTGTGAATCATTTGTCAACCGATTCCGTACCGTTGAATTGAAATTAATTACCGAACATATCGTAGAATAAATATTCGTTACAGTTTTCATATACCGTTTGAGCTTCATTACATTTTCCATCTGGGTGAATTTTTGTGTAAATAATACCGTTCAATTGCATTTATATCAATTATTCTGAAAGTGTATTTATAATTATTATATATTTTAAACATTTGGAATTCCCCGTTTCATTCAGTTATTTCTGCTCCATCTTTTAACAAGCTAAGTTTTAACCAGGTATCAATTGTAATTGAATCCTACAATTTTGATACGTTTTTCTGCCCAATGGGCCCTGGTTTCACTTCACTGTAACTACCTTTGGGACAAGGCTATCTATAGATAGCATAGTGACAAGCCTTTTGGTGAAGACCCTAGCAGAAGTCTTCAAAAAGGAGTAAACCTTTTGAAAAATCTGGCGCCCGAGGATTCGAAGCTTACCACAGTAAGCAGTTGACCGAAAAGTCGCAAGGTACACGTTATAATCTTAATTTAAAGTTCAATCTGGATCGTATCAAGCTGTGATTGCAGAAGTCGAAAAGATATTCTCGATTTAAAACTTTCACACTTGTCCCGCCCATCGGTTTTCTCATCTTTATTTTGCGACATATTCATACCACAAAATATTCGTTCCATTTTGAGTAGATTGTTGATCTTTCCGCTTTAGACAATCCTATATTATGAATGTGGGCTTATAAGGAAAATTTATAATGGAATCTTAATCCAAGGATATTCATGACTAAATGAAAGAACAATTACTTTATTTTTATACCCCTTTCAACGATAATATGAAAACGTTGCTATAGTTTCAACACCGAGCTGCCATTAACAAACAGATACAAAACGTTGTAACGTTCTCATGTTATTATTCAAAGTGGTACCAAAAACAATAATGGATCTTCCTTCAAGAGTACCTAGACGAATAAAATCTGCGTGTTTCCTTTTGTCCCCAGTAACATAATAAAAATCAGATATTAATTTCAAATAATCTATGCTACTGATCAACTTGGATACTAAGTTTCGGGTTAGGTTCTACGTTGACAAGAAAATGACAAAATCGAAATATATTCACTGCAAAATTATTTATTTGTACCAGTTTAAACTGATAACATTCTATTATAAACCTTGATAGAGAATAATTTAAAAACTAGCATTCTTCCCCTACTATTTTTCGGATTGATTCTGGAATTTGGCCCGGAGCTCTATTTTTGTACCACTTAAATACTAACGTTGATATCAAATTTTGAACCTCAACACAAACATCAATTCAGTATCTTCAGAGCTTGGAGTGGACACAACCAAATAGCTGAAAACATGAAATATGAAACATCAAATCGATAGTAATATCATTGGAATATTTGATAACCACTAATGCGCGAGATAGCATTAGTACGCTTTAATCAGTATTATTATTGAATCCTCGGCGAAATATATCTGTTGTTGTTTAACGGCGGGATTTTACCTCAACAATAATATTACATTGGGTTTCTCTAGTTCAAATTGTCACATCACGTCTATTACTTTTGGACAGGTGTTTCGATCTCTCATGCGGCTATCAGTAAAACGAGTAAAACGTTGATACGTCGATATTGACGATGATGTCACGATTGACCATCTCCACCAGAAGCTTCAAAACGCCAGTAGAAAATGTTACAGAACCAAGTAATCTGAACACCAGCTACCGGGAGGTAGATGTCCTATTGAAAGTCATTCACAATGCAATGTTTTGATTCAAAAATCTCATGCGCTTCATGGGAACGACGGGGGTTAGTGTTGGATGAAATAGTGAGACGAAACATAGGAACATTATCTTCCACAGTATCATGATTTGATAATATCAATACAGTTTCAATTTCTTGTTAGAAATTCTAGATTTATTTCCTCTTGAACTCACACATAATGAGATTCCAAAACATATCAATTCATTTCATACGGTGAAGTGGGATATCGTTACAATCTATCCAATATGAAGAGTAATACAACAAATGTTATGGCTACCAGATATGGTAAAAACGTTGGACAAGATTATTGGTCCGGAATAAAAATGAGGTCTTATATATATGAAGCATAATTTCAATCATTGTGCTAAATTGTTTCTATGGAAATATGAATAAATGAATCGTGAATAATTGAGTTTCTCTGAGAAACATTTTTTGATTGGATCTGAGAAACTTCACTCTTGACATTCATAAAATAAATTTTCATATTTTCTTTTGTAATGGTAATGAACAAATGACATCAAATGTGGAAAAGTCATAATGAAATGATAAACAATGAAGTTGAGTTGATTTTTAAGCGTGATAAGTGCGAGTGACATTATCCAAATAATCTTTTTGTGACGCAAAAGTGATTACGCAATATAGTTTTGAAAATGTTGAAGAATGAATGCATAATCATGTTCGACAAAGAACATGACACACGAATTGAACTCAATGAAATACATAGAATACATATTTTATCTTATCATGTCAGAATAAAATTTCATGATGGATACTTCATGCCATAGCGAAGTGGTGGGAAAGTCACCAAATACTAATTATCAATATAAGACATTGACATATAAAAACAAACGAATAATAATAATTCATTACATGAGTTGAATTTAACGTCTTTCCACGTACTCATGAAAGGAGGGAATTCAGTGGTCTACGAATCAGTCAACTCTAGTTAGTAGAGCAGTTTTAACTATTTATGTCTTATTCAATACATTCATATATTTTATCATTTATCAAAATCAGATAGCATGTGAGGGTTCTGGATACTGATCCTTTTGCTAATTATTGTGATTTTATTACATTTTAACACTAAATAACAAACATAATGCACGGTTCGAATTTCAAACACATTAATCAGTTTCCAGCTGACAGGTTTCAATGCATAGGCCAATCAGAAGGGATTGGGAGATTATAACAAATTGGGAAGTAATTAAGTTACTGTATATGTAAAACACATTTTGTTTGGTAATCCTCATTCCTTTGATACTTTAATACTAATATTTCGTCATCTCATTGCTGTTATCAAAACATGTTTTTAGATATTTCTTGGTTTCATTAAATTAATTAAATCAAGCTCGAAACGAAATTTGAGTTACAATTTGTTGCGAGTATGAAGTTGCTGGTGGCAAGAAAACGGCTGAACATGAAACGGAAACTATTTGAGAGTGACATTCATAATTTAGATGAACTAAGCTACTTCTTGGTAGGTATTATGAAATATTGGTGTATGTCGAATATATTAGTTATAAAAGTTATTCTGGAGGAACCTCTGAAGTAACAGAATCATTAAGCATTAGATTTTGAAGCTATTTAGTCATAAATGATTTTTTAATACACATAATTCCGAGCTACATCATAATAAAACATCGTAGGAAGGTAGGCGATCTTTCCCTTCTCTATAGATTCTTCCATGGTCGGTGTTCATCAGAAATATGTTCATCAGAAATATCGTCTTCTTTTCCAAGCGGTAAAAATGGTTCCTCGTCAAAAGACCGCTCAGACAGATAAATATTTTGGCTTATCTTGAGGAAATCCACACACTTCGATACGATTTCTTGAACAAGAATTACAAATGAGAAGAAGTTCAATACAAAGAGTATCAAAAAATCACAAAATACCATCTTTATAAAATACATTTAACACAAGGTTTAGTTCCTGCAGATCCTGAGAGGAGATTAAATTTTATTGCTGAAATATTAATACAAAGTAATGATGACCCTTCTTTTTTAGAAAAAATATTATGGAGTGATGAAAGTAGATTTCATACCAATGGTATTGTTAATCGCCATAATTGTCATAATTGGTCGCAGGAGAATCCAAAGTGGATGCGCGAAACCAATTTTCAAACAATATGGGGAATCAATGTTTGGTACGGTTTATTTATCGGTCGGTTGATTGGTCCCTATTTTTACTTAGATTTTCTTCAAAATACTCCACCAGAATTACTTGAAGATATTTCCTTACATGAAAGGCAAACAATGTGGTGGCAGCAAGATGGAGCATCTCCTCACGTTTTTGGGCCAGTTGGAGAATATCTTGATAACACATTTCCTGAAAAATGGATCGGTCGAAGTGGTGCGATTCTTTGGCCACCTTGTTCTCCGGATATTACACCCTTAGATTTCTTTCTCTGGAGTTACTTGAAAGGTCGAGTTTATGTCACACCCCCGACTGATTTAGATGATTTGAAGGATGAAATAAGACAGGCATGTCGGACTGTAACACCCGAAATGATTGCAGCAGCAGTTTACAAGTAATCTTCTAACAAGGTTTGAACACTGTGTCAATGTACATGGACATCGATTTGAACATTTTCTTTATTTTTTTTAATTACTTGTACTTTTTAATTCCCTATGTTACGTTTTGTAATAAAATAATTTATTTTTGGTAGCTACTATTTGAAACTATACAGATGTTCATTTAATTGCCCCTATTATCATTACTGCACAATACAATGATGACAAGTATGGTATCGTTGAATTTGTCTTTGAATGATATATCCAAAATTGTAATATTATACCGGTTGTCACATTGAAAAAAATTATGTTGGGGTCATTTTATAATGAATATAAGCATCAGTTTCGACTGTTTATATCTGCCAAATTTCATATATGTCATATTAACAGTTTTCGAGAAATTGGACTGTCAAAACGTCGTGTGACACCCTGTATTATATGAAGAACTAAATGATACACAAATCATACCAGCTGTTTCAATAATTGAATTAGTAAGATTTTAGGAATCATATTGACTGAAAATTTTTATCTATGTCACTTCATGTTTAGTCACTTCTCCCAAGAATTCTGTAAGAATAGTGTTTTACTTATTTATTTCGTATAAAAACATTTTAAATTATTATTGATCTTATTTTGCATACCACATTCACATAACAGTCCAACAGACGACAATATTAACTGGCAAATGATCTCTCCTAGAGACCATTTCCGCATAAAACGAAGCCAAATGAATAGGTTGCCTCGGTCTCAATAGATGTAAAGTTGGTTTATAAAAAAATGTTTGCTTCAATGTTTTGATGGGAAAAACGATAAGCTCTACAAAAAAATGTCACCTTTTTGTTGTCGTAATATGCAATTGGTATCACCCTTCTTTTTTCGCTATACAATTTGATCATTCCTAAAGCTGGAAAAAAGTTGCCTGTAGTTGGAGAACTTATATACCCAGTATTCTATATTTGAAGGGGCTATATCGATATTTGATAGTATTCGATGAACTAATAGTGCTGAATACTGTATTAATAACTCTTATCAACAGTCGACTATGGTTGAAATGAAATTTTCTTGTATGAAAAGACTAATTACGTGAGTTTACTGTATTTGAAGAACATGTATCGCGAGTTGCAGTATTTTTAGGTGATATATCGATATTTTCTTCATATTTGATGAACTGATATCGGCTGATATTGAATTGTAAGAACAGTTTGTTATCGAGAGTGGACTTATATAGACGTATTTTATATATTTTCATGAGGAGAGTCTTTCTATATTCCCCTGCATGACGTTCTTCATTGTACTGAAACTTTTTAACGCAAATGAAGTTTTCACCAACTTTTTGAGAAATTGAGAATTAGAGTAGCTTTAAGAAATTTGAAAATGGGAATGATTTCGCGTTTGGCTCCGTTTGAAGGAACCATACATTTGTTTTGCGGACGAAGTCCAAAGAGTACTCGTATATTGCATTCACTCAAAATATTTCTAAAATTGTAGAAAAAAGTCCTAGAAGAAAAATTCTTCTACCATTTTCATCAAATTCCAAGCAACGAATTTCTTATCTACACGATAGCTGAAAAACACCAAATTATGAGAGAAGATACTCTATTGTTTGGTGGGAAATCGTGCAATAAACACAACCTTTTCTGAAGAGTTGAAAATTAAAAAAAAATTTAACTCATGAAGTATACAGTGAATAGCTATAATACTTTTACAGTAAATTTAAGTTAATTTAAAACGTGCACGCGATGTCACTTTTACGATAATCTTTTTATAACTATCTATATAATGCATGTATCTATATGCAAACCTATAATGTTGTCAATAAACTATGAAAGAGTTCACTGTGAATACACTATAGCAATCTAAGTAAGAAACAATCACCTTTATCTACTACAAATACTGTTAAGTTACTGAGGATCTTTCTGCTACCAAGTAGCCATCATCAGAGAGGGGTTATTGCGGATTGACCAGTACAACTCAAATATCCGCTTTCACTTGCTCTGCTAGGGTATCCCATGCACGAAAAGTAATTTAGCAATAGTAATTAGCCCTCAACGAGGAGTAAGCCTCAACAGAAAAATCTGGCACCCGAGAATTCAACATAAAGTCAACTGGATTCAGATCTGGTAGACTTGAAGGAGTGTTGAAGCCGTTGTAAGTAGCAATCACCAAGAAAGTGACAAAGCACGTCACAATGCCCCTGGAATCGTCCTTTTTTGAACACATACGACAAGTTTTCCATATTTTTAGCACAACTAAGACCCATACTGCTACTGTGACAATATATAGAATATCGGTTGCTGCTCTAACTGTTTTCTGCTCAACGGAGAAATCAGAATTCACCACAACAGAATCAGTGACTTTTGCGTGCTACGAGCTAGATTTCACCATGTTGTGAAACATCACATTTACTACTGTTTAAACAACCGATCTTTCAACCCAACTTGAGATATTTTGCAGGATTGTTTTGTATTGCCAAATATCCTCAAGGAATAATTATTAGAAAGGAGATACCGATATTACTTTTATAATAGTCTCTATATAACTCTCGATATAATATTATTTTGATCTAACGATATGCAGAATACATAATAATAAATGTTCGTATCATATTGCATCACACATATCTTAGATAATGGTCAATTCAGATTCAGGATCATCCAAATCCAGTTAGTTTTGTTGTTTTTCCCCAATGTAAGTACCTCTAGTCGTATGAGGGGATGTAAAATCAAGGCATTGCTATTGCTAAGTGTGATGAATCCTGTTAAATTATAAATATGGATTCTTGTAGAATATAACGATAGAGAAGAATTCATAGAATGATGGGACAGCAATTGAAGATATGTATTACCACCAAGATCACTTGCAAATATGTTCAGACCTCGGATTCAAATAGAACATTGCAGAATCCTCTATTGATCAGTGAACGAAAATCGTCTACAAATATTTCACGTGAAAGTATTTCATATACATTGGAACCATTATAAAGTGTTATATAACTTCTGTGAAATTTCAAGTCCTCAGTCGATTTGGGTATACATGAAATCGGGAAGTTTGTGCAATACACGCTATTATTTCCCTCCGGAAGTTGTTACGTCTTCACAAGCAATTTGTAACTAATCAAACTGCACACGTGATCGGTTTAACTTCGATATGGAATACTGTCCTTGATATGATTGATAGCGGTGACTCCCTAATGAGATGTCCTATAACCCTTATCATAAGGTAGGTATACTTCACCCCGGAATCAGTTAACGGTTTCGGCTTTCCATCTGCTTATTCTAATATATTACAAATTATTATAAGCAGCTGAAGGCGTGGGTACAAATCGAATTATAATCTGTGTCATGTCATTGAAAGCTCATTTGAATTGACAAGGATGATAATAGGTATAACCACGGTCGTATATACAGGTCTGGGAGCTCGAGGCTGTTTCGTATGTGAGAATTGAGTAAAAAATTACGAAACCGTGCATTGTGCCGAAATGCAAAACGGGGTACAAAAGTGTAAAGCAAGAAACTTCTGTTTTTAAAGTGCCGAAAGATGCGGAAATGCGAAAGAAGTGAATGCTTGCGATTCCGGATAGAAATCGTTTTAACGAGGTCTTTTATGTGTGCGAGCATGTATAACGAAAAAGGGGAAGTTATTTTTGAGATGAGTAATACATTTTGACAAGAGAAACAGTTCTATTCCTCTCTCAAATCAGAATAGTAGATATTGCGTTACGAGAAAAATTATTTTACTTAATAATGTGATTGTTGCCATACATCGATCCAAGCGCTAGCTGGTGGCTGAGCGAGGGAGTACGAGTTTGGCAACATGTAAGAGACTCATTTCTAACATAGAGTTCCCAGACCTGTATGTACGACCGTGGGTATAACACATCGACATAAATATTATCTATAACTCTATGTTCCATACTAATATGTATTGTCATAATATTTTGCCATCAAGTGAACTGTCAAAATCATTATTCCATTACTGCAATTGCTTTTATACCCTTAGCGGTTGAATTTCGAAAATTCTTTCTTAGCTGGTGTCTAGGTTACATTAAAACTGTCACAAATTACAGGTATACAGGGAAAATTCATGTTGCTATGATACAAATAATATTTAATTAATGTTACACATCCTATGAAATGTATGTCTTATCAATTATTACACGTTGAAATAGGAACGCGATAACAAGGATATTTTATAAAATTTTAAAGCATCTTGAGATTTCAATATTTTACCAACCTTCTATGTTGCAGTGTTCTGCTTTATGTTCACTACATTCAAAATTAGTTACTAATTATCATTCTTGAGTGGATAAAATATAAACTATATTATTTACTTTGTATTTTTGTCTTAGTATTGAATAAAATTCGTCAGGTTCGCAGCTCATTTTTCATCTCATATCTAATGGATATTCGCACCTTTTTCAAAGTTTCAATTAATATATTTTCTTCAATTCTGGTTGCATACACTTAAAAACTAATACAACAAATTCAATTTGCATATAGTGAGGAACATTCGCTAACTTTTTTTGTAATTTTTTCTGAAAGAAAATGTTGGTACGTATCCCAGTTTTCATTTCATGTCTTCATATATATTAAGAGATATAGAAATAAATTTTGTAAATTATGGAGATAACTTACACTATTTAACATAATTCAGAAAATTCTATTCCGTATCACTTAATATTCTTACACAGAATTGTCACCCATGAGGTTTTTTTATTAGAAAAAAAGTCAGTTTGATTTGAGACTCTTTCAATATACTTCGGCTAACTCGTTATTATGTTTGATAATTTCAATTCCGACATCTTAACTTGAATATTTCTTGTTTTCACATGATTTGATATGCACTACAAATTGACGTTAGGTTAGTTTCAAAATGATTGGTAGAATTCCTCAAAACATCCACTTTCAAGTTACGAAGATCTCCACCTACCTTTCTAGGAATGTCTCTCGTGCTATGCCTCTAACCTGTTTATTAATTATTCAGAGGAAAAAAATAAAATAGTATGTTTCATAAATCATTAAACAACAATCCCAATCCTTTATTTCATAATTGTTTCAATTTTAGATTGAAATTATGAATACTGACAGTAGAAAATTTTAACAACAATGGAGACTCATTCAGGAAATTCAGTGATGTTCCTATGAAAGAGTATTATGTGAACCATCGATTAATCTCTTCTAAGGTTAACGGGATTCAACTCGATGTTCTCCAAGTTGATGGTATACAACTAAGAAAACAAATTCTTCTATGATAGTGTGATGTGTGAGTTTTTTTGTTTATATTTTTGGTATATTTCAAACAGACTCAATTATATTGTAATAACGAAGTTGAATTTTTTGGAAATATTTCCTCATTATAATGTTATGATCGGTTTTAGATTGAAATCAACAGTTTTTTAAACAAAAATAGAACTTAATTGGAGTAGACAAGATTTGCATAAGAACGTAGCTGGATTAATTTAATAAAAACTGTGTATACACTATAACGCTATAGATAAGAAATAATCACCCTTATCCACTAAAATAGCTATTTGTGTATTAAAAGCGCAAAGTGATATATTGTCGCTCGACAAAGAGAGTTACCGCGCGACGCAAAGCGGAGCGCGGTAATCTTTGGAGAGCGACAATGACACTTTGTGCTCGAAATACACACAAGATTTTTTCTACAAACGCAGTTTTCAGAAAAAAAAAAGAAAAAACACCAGATGCTTTATTCAACAAAAGTACATCAAGTACAGTTTATAAATTCCTGATTAATGTTGATTTAATTTATCATTGACTATACTAAAATTGAATGTACAATTGTGACACTCTTTAATTATTATTCCTGAACCTGATGGACGATCAGTAGATTTATCTAACATTAATTCCCCCGAATATTGGAAATCTACAGAACGAGATGTAGATGGTCTTGAGAATATTCTCTTGGTAGTTTCAATCGTATTGTTGATTGAATCATCTATGTAGCCTTCTGCTACATTGTTACTTTTCCATCCACCATGTTTTTTCAGTTGTATTAGGTCACCTCCACCATTCACCAATAAAGTAGCAGAGGTTCGTCGGAGACAGTGTCCAGTATATAAATTATGCTCGGGCAATTTCAAATATTCAGCAATGTCACTGGGAGTCTTGCCGATTGTATTCATACCCACAACTTGTTTCATACATCTACCTTTTTCATAACGTAAAAATAGACGTTGGACAGTATTGTTATTCAGACAATGTTTTCTGAGTGCAATATATTTTTTACAAATTGAAAGATAATCAACTGAATTCTCTTCATTATGACCAACAATCGTAAAAACACGGCTTATTCTCGTTTTTGAATCGGGAATTCGGACTATTAAAATAGAATCCTTATCTTCTATGTCACCAATCTCCATTTTGACCAACTCATCGCGCCTGCAGGCACCAGCAATACCCATAATTAGAATAACCTATAAAAAAAACTGCAATTAATAGCTATTCCAAATGTCTATGCTAACCAAATTGCACTAAATTCAAAAAAATACTAACCGCTTCTCAAACTACTAAGAGCATGAAATATTAAAATTTACCTTTTTTAGTAGATATTCTTCATCGGGCGCTTCTTGTAAAAATTTGTGAATATCTTCAGTGGTGAATGTTTTGGATTTTTTCGCTTTATATCCAACAGACTGTTTCTTCAGAAATGCGATAAGTTTAGGATACTTATTGATTTCGATGTTATTTTTAACATTCAAGCATGTCCGTATCATCGAATACGTAGACCAAAGAGTTGATGACTTACAAATCAATGATTTTTCTCCAAAATAAGCCAGTAATACGTTTTCTGAATACTTATTCACCTTCTTCGACTGGCACCACGTCATGAATTTACCGTATTGTAATTCATATTTCTTCCTTGATTTCTCTGGTAGGAGATTCAAAGTAACAATTTTTGCACTTTCTGCTACATCAGGAGGAGTGTTTGATAATTCACTGTCACTATCATCAATCATCATGCAGAAATACGTTGGAGAAGCGAGCGTTTTCGAAATATTTCCGCTTTAGAGCGCAAATGCTGTCACAAAATGACATTTCACGGAAAACGTCAACTTTGCGTTGAAATCTGAAAGCGTCAAAGGCTACTTTGTTAAGCGTTTGTAGAAAAATACTATTAAAGTACTGATGACCTTTCAGCTATCAAGCAGCCACCATCAGAGTAAGCATACGAATACAGGTCACACCATTTCTCAAGAAAGCTTATCAATTATCACTTTTAAAACACACTACATACAAATATCTACGTCATTTGGAAGGGATGGAAATGTATAAGCGAAAAAGCAATTTATTAAATTCCTATTTATCTCCAGCTGTGAGAACACCCTTGTTTACATTATCCCCAAATAGTATTTAAGCCGGTACATTTTAATTACTAATTATTAGTTTACTCTGATGGTGGCTACCTGGTAGCCGAAAGGTCCTCAGTACTTTAATAGTATTTTTAGTGGATTCGAGTAATAATCACTCAGTGATTATTTTTCATCTGTAGTATATTTAGTTCAGCATAAATATAATTGATTAATACTCATGGATGTTTCATTGCTTGAGAAACTAATACTCCATGTATGAGTTCCATACTCATCTTATGTGTGGAGGTGAGTCTGTTTTTCAGTCGAAAATTTTGTAATAAAAGTTGTATCGCAGAGCATCTTTCCCTTTGTGTGTGGGAAGCATTAAATAATATACACATTTCATCAAAAACAATTGTCATTCTCATGGCTGCTTCATGCTTAGGTTTCATGTTTTTTTCGTTTTGGAATAACAGTTTCCTCCCGCAACGGTTATACGCTCGTCTATTGTTATATAAATTTGCAACTAAAATAGAAAAGTATTATCCATGATGTAGGTATCTCGAGGAGCAAACAACAATAAACATATCTTGTTGAGTTCCGCACACAATTTGTTGTAATTGTTTTGCTAGAATACATTGATTGGAAAATTATCAATCAGCTGATACGTTTTCGTCGTAAATTCTTGCAGGCTTGTTATTTCCATTTTGTCAAAAGTGCCTGACGAATCAGTTAATGATGCTATTAAATTCAGTTTGAATGTTTTGTCAAGTAACTTAAACGGCATAGCTTTCCATTTTCCGTAAAAGAAAACCGCTGCATAATCGCAACCTGTGTACGTATGTATCACTGGTAGAGCTTTTGATACTTCAGTACTTCTACACCAGTAGAAGCGCAGCGCCATGAAAGCTAAAGTCCACGATCGAGAAGCTTGTGAATATTGCTTAATAAAATGATGACAACATCATTATTAATTATTTTACATTTGTTTTCAAATTTCGATACCTATATGTTACTCGATTCTTGTATTCGCCTCTTCGTTTTCGTAATGTAACTCGGTCTCTTCTATCTACACAACACATTGTTTAATACTTGAAATGAAAAATGTTAATAGATGACAGTACCTACTTTCAAAATCTGTTAAATGTTACACTTCTTCGATTTAACTGAACATATCGTAGTCATCATGATAGATCTTTCCGAAATTTCGACATTTGGACGCATTGTTTTCAGCAGTTTTCTTTGTTTTCCTCAACGTTTCGTTCCAGCATTTACGCCAGCACTTCGTTTCAATATTTCCGACATTTCTAAGTTTAGAAGCTTCGGTTTCAGAGATTTTATACGCACTAGCTTGAAATACCATTGATATGTACAGATTGAGCTGCATAACATGACGTGCGTGAATAACTACATTCATCATTATTAAAAGACTGTAAAACGGTTCACTCTTTGGATACATTATGACACTATAAACAATCGTCCTTATCCACTAGAAATTTTCAGTAAATGAGACCGATTGTTTCTTATTTATAATAACACATCATCACATGCAGACTGATCAACATAATGGGTGCGAAACTCTCCTCATACATCAATCTATGTGTTATACTGACTAACGTGAAAAACCATCCAATTGTATAGGTCGGTTATCAAAACACATGCAGTATATTTTACCACGTATAAGAACAGACTGATTAATGTTATTTGAAAGGGTTTCAAATTTTTTTGTCAATACAGAAATGTCTTCGTAAGAGTGTAAACTAGAGAAATTTGCTAAAAATTTTCAGAAGCTTAATTATTTGTTATGGTTCTCTTCATCCTCCAAGAAAAGCTGAAAGCGTGTCGAGCATTATTGAAGGAAAACTTCAAAACATTCACCGCAATTTTCATAGACATATTGCAGGACACGTCGATATGGGAGGAGAAGGACTTTAATTCGAATGTTTCAAACGGAAATTAATGTGGAGAACGAACGTTGTTGAGAATCAATTATTGCTATTTTCGTATAACACCAGAAATAGTTTTTCCAATTAAGAACTGAAAAATTGTATCGATTAGAAGCAGACATCGCTACATGGCGAACATTCATTTTGAAGCCCATCTTAATTTCAAAGTTATATTTTGCATTGAAAATTAATGGAATCTGGATCGATTCCGCGTCACAATAGCACGGCTTGATGCCGACGTTTCGCCAACCATCACAAGTGACATCTTCAGGGCTGGCTTGAGACTTGAACTGAAACTTATTCTTCTGGTTGCTGGAGCGGTATTCATTATAGGAAAAAACCTTCACGCTACACAGTTTACTTTATTCCGTTTATTCGTTCTGGCACCTAACCCGCCGTTGTGTGATCATGTGGGTGCGAAGTCAAATTTTCCAGGATGAGGTTGGGAAGATGATATCCTGAGTCACGATTCAGATTATTTGGATACTTTAGAATTTCTATCGCTTCAAGAATTTTTGTAGTATTCTCGAACAGAATTTGATAATTAGTGTCAAACTTGTATTCTACAAATGCAGATCTGATGGTGTCACGAAGCCTTGTACAGTGTTCGTCTTCTTTTACACGAGTAGCTACTGTATGATTTACCGAAAGAACAGGGAATGCTATAAGCACCTTCTAAATGAAGAGGAGAAAGGGAATCTCTGATAGGTTTGTAAAACTGAGATAGCTAATATTTTTATGGAAACTTTTCAACAAGATGCCATTGACTCATCTGTTCTCAAGCCGAAATGTTGATTTAGATATGTCGACGAAACTTTTTTCATTTGGCAACATGGTCGCGAAAATGTTGTTCCCTTTCTCAATTAATTAAATTCATTACATCCCAATATTCCTTTCCGCATGGAAGTTGAATCGAAAGGTTCACTCCCGCTACTAGATGTATTAGTTAGTCGACATACTGACTATACTCTGTGTATCGAAAACCCGCTCACACCGATAGATACCTCAACGGCCTTTCCCGCAACCACCCTGCTCAGAAGCAGTCTATCATAAACTCCTTGGTCCACAGAGCTGTTAACTTATTCCAACCTCTATCCTGAAAATCAAAATTAAAACATTTTTCATCTGTGTCATTATCAAATAATTTCTCCAATTATAACATTCAAAAAGCCATAAAGAAATCCACTTGGCCCAAATTACAAATCAACCTGAGGCACAACCCCATTCCCCGGCTGCTTTATTCACTGCGTACCTTCCATATACAGATCGAATATCCAAAATCCTTCAGAAACATAGTGTTGCTACTCGGTTTTCACACTTCCAAAACTATCTCAGATTCACGAACCTATCAAAGATCCCCTTCCTTCTCTTGATTTAGAAGAAGTTTATAGCATTCCCTGTCCTTGTGGCAGAGTCTACATTCGTGAAACAGGTGGTAAATTAGCTACTCGTGTGAAAGAACATGAGCGCTGTACAAGGCTTCGTGACACCAGTAGATCTGCTTTAGCGGAACACAAGTTTCACACAAATCGTCAAATCTTTTTCGAAGATACTAAAATCTTATCCAGAGCCCTAAACTTCTATCAGCGAAATATTCTTGAAGAGATAGAAATCTCAAGACATCCAAATAATCTGAATCATGACTCGAGATATTATCTTCCCAACATTTGGAAACTCATCCTCGAAAATTCCACCTCGCACGCACATGATCGCCCAACGGCAGGTGTCAGGTGCCAGAACGGAGTTAACCACCGGAATAAAGCCAGGGATCTGTGTAGCGTATAGGTTTTTTTCCACAATAAATACCGCTACAGAAACCAGAAGAATCAGTTACAATTCAAGCTTCAAGCCTGTAATGGTTGAAGAAACGTCGGCATTAACTCGTGCTATTGTGATCCGCAAGTTTTACATGAAATTTTCTGATTCTCCTCATCTCTTCATACTTGTTATTCAATCAAAAGTACTTTCAATTACATTTCTCCTAAATAGAACTTGAAATAATTGCATTAGAATAAAACATTTTTTTAAACAAAAGTGATTATCGACGTTCACTACGTATTTCCAGATTTACTTTTCAATCTATTTTATTTCCACTAAAAGTGAATTGAATTGACAGAAAATAATTTATATAAAATTTCTAAGTTCACTGTCCAGAATAACTATTCACTTATTTTGCCTACACGAGAGGAAAATCGTCGAACCTGGTGTGATCCAGTGATTAAACGCTGGGAGAGGAGGCTTCGGAATTTTTCTTGGAAGTTTGAACATTATAGGCACCAGAACAGACTTCACTGGGCGGAGAGTTCCACAACCTCGCCATCCGATAGAAGAATTAGACGTAGTAAAAAATCAACCATGAGGGGGTCATCTTGAGCTCGTCTAGTTCTCCCACCTGAATTCTTTCATGGCGAAAATGAAATGAAATTTCTGATGAACAAGCACCGACCATATAGAAAAGGGAGATGTGGCCCTCCTTTCTACTGTATTAACGTGAGATGTGCTATGTATTACCGTTCATCCCAGGAGAGCATATCGTTACAAAAAGCTCTACCTTCAATTGTTGAATATCATTTACATGCTATATCTAATATAATTTACATCAGTAGTTGGAATAGCAGCGTCCATTCGTTACGTATGGCTACTGATTGACATTTGTTTACATTAGGTAGTCTCTCCATATTAACTTGTAATAAACTACTTAATTCATTCCAGGGTGCATTTTTGCCTTGCTCAAGGTCCAATGATACTCTAGCACAATGGTCAATGAATTTGTAAGTCTGTGACAGCAATCGAACGAATAGCACTTTTCTGAATATAATTTAAGAGCTTCAGCGTATGTTTAGGAGCATATGAACAGTTCTCAAGGGTAGGTCGAATCTGTTGTTTGTAGAATAATGACAAGCTGCTGGGCTCTGAAGTAGCTCTTGACACGGAATACAAAACCTAGTTATTTGCAATGGACCTCAAAAATTCTCCCATGAGAAACTGCTGTTGGTTGTGATACCATGCGAGAATATGAAGACTTCACAGGAACGATTGTATCTGGAATCGTCATTTTAGGGATTGTATGGTCAGCCTTCCTGAAAAAAATACAAACTCGAATTTTGGTTTCATAAAACTCTTCTAGATTATGAGATCCTCGTTTCAAAATTCTTCTTCGTTCTCCATTCATTGCATCGACACCTGTCTGTCTTATTCCTTTATCTTGTATCTTGGATGCTATAGGAGCTCCATATGTGAAAGCGGTTTATAGTATATCATCATCGGCAAATCGGTGTACAAGACAAGAGGTCACTTCCAACGGATCGTTGATATGGAGCAGCTGAAGCCAGACAGATGCCTGTGGAACACCAGCGTTGATAGTCATTGTATCCACGACATGGGGAAATCTATCTGTGATAAAACTCAATAGTAAATGTGGGGGCTACAAACCATATTTTATCCCGGAAATTTCACATTATTCTCTTCTCTATCGAAGCTCTATTCGCTGTTCTAGCAAACTGCTACTAATACGTTGGTGATTAAATAAGAAAATAATTGTTGCGATTTTGGAGAAATTATTTGAATTTAATGAAAAACAATAAGGATGACCTTCAAGTGAAATGTTGTTATCGGCAATTGCTATAAATGGATCAGAGAAAGGAAACGGAGGTTTATCGTTCATTAAACTTTCCGAACCAATTCAGAGAAAACATGTGTTAATGTGCAATATACTGATAATGCATGCACAGCTAGTGCATTGTATCCGATTAGTATAGATCCTGAACGTTCATAAGTTCATTCGTTTTATTGTACAGTCCTGTCAGGCTAACAAAAACGGAATCATATTTTTCTTAATCGAAGATCTATAAGATTCAAAATAAACGATTTGTAGCATGGAGCAACTACCAAAGAAATTTCCGATTTTCTGTTGAAGTAGATTGATGAAATCCTTTCATTCGAAACCATCGATTGTTATCCTTATTCGATACTGATTTGAGAATATTGTTGGGGTAGATGTTCTAACAGGTTTCATTCCACATCAAATTTCCAAATTGTCCAATCGGTATGATGTGAACAAATTGTTTCGTTCTTTAATAATAATTAGAAACTGTGTTATTAGTATTGTTCCGCTGTATTTCTTAAAAAGAATACGACTGCATTAAAAACATGAATTTTCACTTACCACTTGAACCATCTACAGAAGCAACTATTTCTTCCCATATTTTAGCTTTCTTCCTTATGTTTTTATACTCCGCATAAGATAAATCAAAAAGAATTGGATACTTTTTCAATTAGTTTATCTGTGTCACGCATGCTTCTTCTCTCAAAAGATCGCGCGAATTGACGGACAAATGATGCATGCAGCGTTCTACAGCTGTCCGCAAGTGGGTAGCGGTAGTTCTCTGCACAGGGCAGCGAGCGCGTCTGTCAGTCCGCTCTAGTTAACATTCTTCTAGTATGATAGAATTAGCAATAAATGTAGGTAATTTTTGCATAATTGTGAGTTCGAAGGAAAAAATTGCTTCAAGTGGATAATTATGATACAAATTGACGGAACTAAAATCAAACACTTTACAATCGTCGCAACAGGTCCAAAAAAATGGTAATAATGGTAAAAATGTCCAAAACCGGTTTTTCGCGTCGGACATTGTCGGATTCAGTTAGAAAGGAAAAAACTTCCACTGACCTTATGCGCCGCGTATAAAGACGGAAAAAATGAGCTGCGAATCAACTCGATCGGACCAGCGGTGACGCCGCAAATTGCAAAAAACCATCGATTTTGCTCGAAATGTCAAATATTCATAACTCTTGTTCTTTCTGAGATTAAGAGCTGAAATATTGATAGGTTGTAGCTCTTGTGCCCACCAAGTACCACACAAAATTCCAGCAAAATGGTATGTACACTTTTGCAAACCGTAGCTTAATGCAAAAAAAAGCACTTTTTCAAAATGGCCCTAAAAAAGTTGTGGTGCGGTAACGCGCTATTTTTTTTACGGGATCGTCTACTTCAATAGTTATTGAACAGCCTTATTAAATTTCCAAACTGTTATCTTCCGTAAAAGTTGCTAAAACAAGTATTTTGAATAATGGTATTTCGTGCGCTTGGCTGTGTGGCTCGTGTAAGGAAGAGCCGCCGCGCTAGCCAACGAACACTCTACCGCAGCTTGGTTATCCGGTGTTTTCGAACGTATGGGTTCAAAATGTGAACGCTCGTGAAAAGACGCAATATTTCGGGAACTGAAGTGAAAAACAGCAATTCTCGGGAACTGAAATGAATAACAAAATATTTTGTAATGTTTTACATGCTATAAGTAAGAGCAATTTCGTATATTACTACTTACATTCAATTTTTTAGTACAATGTGTACTAAATACGTTTTATCAATGTAACTTCATAAATTTTTTGTATTACTTTTTATCGTTACTTGATATATTACAATAAAAAATATGTTAAAATACCATACACATTCGAAAATAGCGAATAAATAATGAATAGATCGAATAGCGCAATGTATTTTTTTAGAGTACTCCCGACATTACTAGAAGTTTGAAAATACGCGCAATCTTAATATTATCGAATGATAGTACGGATTAAAAAAAACATCGATTTCCGAGCATGGGTTCCCGAGATATTTTTACGAGCGTTTGCATTTTGAACCCATACGTGCGAAAACGCCGGATAGCCGAGTGCGGCTATTGAAGAAGATGATCCCGTGAAAAAAATAGCGCGTTACCGCACCACAACTTTTCAGGGCCATTTTACAAAAGTGATTTTTTTTGCATTAAGCTGCGGTTTGCAAAAAGTATACATCCGACCTTGCTGCAATTTTGTGTGGTACTTAGTGGGTACAAAGGCTACAACCACCAAAAATATCAGCTCTTAATTTCCGAAAAAACAAGAGTTATGAATATTTGAAATTTCGAGCAAAATCGATGGTTTTTGCAATTTGCGAAGTCAACGCTGGTCCAATCGGGTTCGTTTGCAGCTCATTTTTCCCGCCTTTCTACGGCGCATAAGCTTTTCAAAAGCGTTTCTCTTTCAAACTCGATTCGACGATGCCCGACGCGAAAAAACAGATTTTGGCCACTATTACCATTTTTGGACCTGTTGCGTCGATTAAAAGTGTTCGCTTTTTGTTCTTCCAATTTGTATCATAATATTCTACTTAAAGCAATTTTTTTCTCCGAACTCAGAATCAGAAACTAAAAAAAGCTACAATATTCCATTTAATTTAATGAAAAGTGTTTGATCGCCACCGTGTCGCGCCTGCCACCGCACCCGCCACCGCTCCTCTGTAGTTTGAGCCTCGCTTTATTCACATAGATACAATGCTTTACCTTAAAAATCTGAATTTGCGATTGGTAGCGCTTGGTCTTGTTGAACTGTCTCTATTTTGAGAATTAGTTTCACATAATGCTGATAAATAAATATGAACGGCATGTAGTATTATGCTCATTACCAGTATTCTAATCAGGGAACAGGTGTCCTGAATAAGCTTATGCACAAGCTTCCGTTGAAGTTCATATACCCGAAAGATCTCGTAACCAAACTGCAAATACGATGGGAATGTGGCGGCATGGGCCATAATTTTTCGGGCGCCACTTATCGTGAACATGATATTGTTTATTCTTGAAACGTTAGTTTGGAAGAACGGTACAAGACCGATAAGATACTTAAAGATGCTGGTCGGCGTGTGTTGAATCTAGGGGCTTACTTTTCTGAAAAATTCGTTAGTTTGAAGGTTAGCATTGGCATGAAAGTCAAAAGAAAGCTTGGTATAGACTTCAAAAAATGACGAACGGCTTACTATTCCAAAAGAAACATTATTAACTTCATAGAGATCAAATCTTTCTAAAAAAAAATGATTTGCTTTATAGAGATCAAAAAACATTCAGAGGTGCACGCTTTGAAATCAAGGTTGGCCGTTAAGAAAGTCAGTGGCGAAAAAAATTTACATGTGCCCCGAAAAATACCGTTACCGCTTGAATATAGAGGCTTCTACCGCTCCCAATATTCATACATATCTTGTGAAGATCATCTCAAACATACATTAAACTACGCATTCCGAAGACCATGCTCCTTCACGGAATAAATGTCAGGAGTGCTTATCTTACAACATTCTAAATATGCTAGAATATGAAGATATGGTAAAGCAAAATACAGCTGCCTCAACAGCTAATGTTTGTGAAGGAAAAGAATGTTCTGAAAAAGCATTGGCTATAAACTAAAATGAACATGAAATTGGCAATCATCAACTAGTCACATTCTAAGCAGAGAGTATGGACACATGTGGTTAAAATTTGAGGCAAACAGTGTCGCCACCTCACTCTTCTCTTTCCCGCAATTTCACGATGTTGGCCGCAAACAACTCTTTGGTAGCATAGAGACTATGCTGTATCTATTTATATTTATAATTATTATGAAAAACAATCTTACTCGGAAAACTATTTGAAGCAGTACCAGACTCTTAATAAATGATGAAATGATTTATAATCCAGATATTAGATTTCCGTATCCCGATTATTCACATCTCTGACATCAGTTTTAATAACACAATTTTCCGCTATATCACACATACAATACATATTTTTACTTCAGTTTTATTCACAAAATATTTACATCATCATTATACCTAAGCTATATGGAATTAAAGCTTTGAAGCTGCGTTCACACAAAGCTTTTATACTTCTCGTTTGGTTATTCATTTAATAAACATCGGCCTAATTGTGGTCCCAGGAAAAATCACAGACATCTTGTGATTATACTTCCCCTAACCGAAGATTTTTCCGAACCCTTTGTTATTTCAACCAGGGGGTCTTTAACGAGCTCAACATCAATGAACACGGGACCGGTGGCATAACGTCTCCTGCGAAGGACGGCATATATACAATATATCTCTGGCTCATTGACATAGTTGCCTGCCCGCTATGATATACTACTTCGCTGCAGTTGCTCGAACATTCTACGCGTGTTTTCCTTGGTAGAGGTCTTCCATTCATACTTAGGAAATAGGTATAGGAAATCAATAGATTCCGTTATTCCAAAAATTATATTTTCTTACTTCCAAATGAATGACCCATTGAACCAAAACTGTATCTATTAGCGTTGTGGATAATCACATGATAGGCATCCTTATCTTGAACACACTGTATATCAGATTCTCAACTATTTATTCGTTCATCTTGAGAAAGGAATGTTATATTCTCACTGAAAGTGAAAAGTTGAGACTCATCCAGATAAGATATTGAGTTTGATCAAGTACAACTGAAGAAGAAAACAGAAGTTATTCGAAAAGCGATATTCATTCGATCCAAGACACAGAACAAGTAGAACCACTCGATGTGATCCAAGGAAACATTCGAATATGCCATGTGAATGAGAAAAAATAAAGTTTCGAAAATGCTCAACATACATACCCTTCTTCTGCTCACCATTGACGTGCTGTTATTGTTTTCCCAACGCAAACTGGAAAAAGAAACATGAATCAGCCATTGGAATATATCTATGGTTCCGGTGTTACGTAATGTATTATCATTTTAACTTTCGCGAGTTGGATAATTAAATTCAAATTCACACCAAACATTTGACTTAGAATTGATGCTGGCAAATTGTTTCACCACACTGTGGCATTCATAAAAGCTAGGAATTATCAACTAACGCTGAATCTAAAAGTACGAGTATGTCCTTAAATATTAGAAATCAATATGAATATGGTATACATTGAGAGTTGGGGTTAGACAAAGGTTTTGGTGTGAGTTTATTTACAAAATCGTTAACAACTGGTGAATTATAGTTACGATTTGATCATTTGATATTATGCTGCTATTGAATTTTAAATGTATAAAAATATTTTATTTATGTCCTTTTTCTTGAATATGTGAATCGTCGGGATAAGGGATGAACTTGTGATTATGTTCCAATAGGTGATTCGCTTAGTTGGAGTCCTCTTTTTGTCTGAACTTCTCAAACGTTCTTGAACCTTACACTGAAACTACGTCAAGTTTCTCCTATGTAGAAGGTATTACAGTCATCAGACATTAGCCTGTAAGCTTCAGATTTTTTATTCCTTTTTTCTTATACTTTCAATTATTAATATATGAATATATATTATTTGTTGTGTCAAAGGCGACGTTTTCATTCTGATTTTCAGGAAATTGAGATGTATTTTGTATGTGCTCACCTAAATATATTAGATATACGAAATTTGATCTGTTAGTATTATTAAACTGCGGATAAATTGTGTTTAGGGCTTTCAATTTATTATTTTATTCATTATCTTGATTTCATAACCGTTACTTTTAACATTTAGTTCAATACTATATGTGAATTATTTTTATTCAATGAGATATTAACTAATGTATGTATCATAGAGTTATATGTTGCTAGCTTGCGTGATTGCGATTGTAAAGAAGTGTTATGTATGGTGTTATCTGTGCGAAGGAAGGGTAATTATTTGTACGTGGGATGGTCAGATCTAAAAAGTTCTATCTCTAAGGTGCGAATTCTTTATTTGGATGTAAGTTGTTACTATACGTAAGAAATGAATACATTTGGGGGAACTACCTGTAAAGTGAGCGATTACCTGGTACACGTAGCGATACCAATATACCGGGATATCAAAAATTATGTTGGTCAAGGGTGGTTGTGGAATCTGTAACGTGTGTCTTAACTTTACGTTTGAAATAATTATGTCACTGACATCATCAATAACCTACAAATTTCATACCTATTTATTTCAGTTGTAGAACAATAATGAACTACAAATTATGAAATAATTATGTGAACTTTGAACCTTTTCAGAAATCGTGATAGCCACAATCCGGGTCAAAAACTGTTTTGAAATAGTTAATTTTCCGTAAATCGAATGACGTTCACGTGAGAAGCCCGTAGCACGCGAATTAGAAAAGTGCAAACTGGTTGTATCTAATACGGCTTAATGACGACTTTTCGCGTGCCGTTTTCGCTCCATGTAGTTAGATTTAGTATCGGACCGTGCCCGACGGCCCTTCTTTTTTCGATAAATGTCCATTAAATAGAAAAATTTGATTAAAACAGTTTGAGCTATTCTCAGATCTCAGCTACACGTCTAACGTGCGACGTACCAAAGAAATTCTCTCGCGACGAAAATATACACGAATCGGGTAAAAGCTAACCGCTCATAGCCAAAAACACTTTATTACAACTGGCGCCGGTTGCACGGGGCAAGACACGGCCCCAAATTAACAAGACCGAGGTAAAATGTATATAAACTCTAACATACGCGCAGCGAGCTCCTCGAGGCATGTCAAAATGATTTCGTTCGTAGCTAATTACATAGGACGTCTGGCGTTCATGCAATTATGTTTTTAGATAATTCGAACCTTCTAATTTCGATAGGCTACGTGAAAATTCCGGAGTCCAAAGCGCTAAAGACATCTGCGTGTTACAATTTTCGTATAAAATTGCGAAATTTCGCACTTTCAGAAACATCAAATTAATTATGACATAATAAATTTCAAAAGTAAAGTAAGGCACACGTTTGAGATTCCACAACCATCCTTGACCAAGATAATTTTAGATATCCCGGTACAATCATGTTCTGGAATTTTGAATTCAGTATTTGATTTTCCAAGAAATTCATAAATATGTCTGCTAGTAAGAGAAATAATGGTGAACCAATTGGGAGCCGCCAGTGTTCTGTTTGTAATATATATTGTTAACCGTAAAATAATTTTGGGAGATTGAATTCAATATTCCTTGTGCTAGTATCGGTACTGTATTATCGCGGACCAAAAGTTCTTCAATTATTAGACTAATGGTCAGCGTTCAAACTGATACCTTGTTCCATAATCCTATTAATCCAAAAGATTTCACCAGATTTGTGAAATTTTAATCGTGTTGCTTATTCAGCCAATTCGATGAATTCGAACCCAACATGGAAACGGTAGGGCCAGGGCTATTCAATATGGAATGGCAAAAGTTAGCTGTAGAAAATTCGGTTATAAAAGCATAATCCAGATTAATTTGAATAGAATCTTTCACCCATTATGAAATAATGAATTTAGATTTGGCAAAACATAATCTTTTCAATAACAAACATACAAATGTCGAAACACAATTATACTATGTAGAAACGCATCGTATAACTCCATTTCACCTAATCAAATTTAGTTATTATCTGTATCACCCCTACTTGAAACACTTTGCACTTTCTAATGTTCGAATATTTTGTTTGAAAAGGTATATTCATATAGTTATACACTCACTCAAAACATTAATTTAGTATATTGCATAATATAAGCAATGTTTTGGTGTAGCTCACTAATTCTCATAAAACATTTTTCAATGGATTCATGTGATAACTCATATTACTCTGGATCATAATTTAATTAAAACTATAATACTAAATGTTGATGAGGATAGAGAGAGCAAAACGGAATCAGCTATAAAATAACATGTAAATAAATAACTAGTATTCAAAACTAGGTTTGGTATGGAAACCGCATGCTATAATACATAATGAATTTTTGTACTATTAAGGTTACTTTATTTGATTGAATTGATATAAACATCAAATAAGAGTATGATAGAATTAATTTCAGTACGTACAATAAATACATAATTATATAAAGTTCGGCCCTTTTCGACCCTCTGTCCATTTGCTTGTTCAGTGCCAAGCTCTTGCATAGACAATGGGTACTTTTACTGCAGTCGTTAAGTCAGAATCATTTTTTGTGAAAAGAACTTTACACACCGTGTTATCGAACTCTGCTTCGCCTCGTCTCATAAAATCCACGGCTAGTATCATAATGATCGTTATTATGATCCTTATACCATAAATCACTATTGTCTCATACTGTTCCACTAAAATAATGAATTTAAAATGTCCATGATGTTCCACTAAGTCGCTTCAAATAGTCGCTAATAGTGACAGCTACACATAATCAACAAAATTGACATTGTACTTTTTCCGGGCCACGTAAACAGGGAATAAATTGAACCTAAAAGCACCAAAGCCATGAGAAATGTTATTCCACGAAGAATTAGTAAAAAGCTACCGCAAAAAAAAATGTGTGAAAATTATGAACAACTTCTTTGTAAAAGATGACATGATCCGGAAAGTGTTGCTAAGTAAGTGGCGTAGTGGTGTAATGTTCCACTTTCCGGTCGCTTTATGACGTAAAGTTGAATTTTCAGACTACTATTTCAGTATAATTGTTCGTATCACTTGACTGAAGTCAGAAAATCTCTTGAAGATTATTCTCGTCAATGATCACATATCCTTTATAATTGAACCTGCCCGAAGTATGAAACACAAAGAACAAGATAAAATGTGCATGAGACTCATCAAATCTGGAAAGGTAAATGCTGTGGAATAGTTTTGCAGTTCGCCTAACATTTTACAACATAATGTTTGAAGTTTATGATTCATAGTCATGCAACCACTAAATAGTACGGTTTTTGAATTACATCCGTTCTTCAAGGCTTTTAGCTGGAATCCACATTGAGGGGATTAATTTTTTGATTTATAATGAGAATAATTTTTATTTTTCTTTTCATCACTAACTCTATTGTATTGATAATACTTGTCACTGGATTTTTCATTCTCATAGCATTATCATTAGTCTATTGCTTATATGAACTGCAGGTAAAAATAAAACGATAATTATCCTCATTATATTAACTATCACAAAATCAGGGCTTCATCCATTGAAAATTTTTGATTTATTGTATAATTAAACAAATAAATGAGTTCACAACAAATGACACCTGACTCGAATAGCTGGCTCTATATTCTCTTTCAAATTTTTAGTTTCACTTTCATACTGATAGGAGTTATTATAAGTTTCTATTACATTATCTATGTAATAGGAACTTGTACGGGTCTTATATCAGATTTGAGCATCGCATTCCCAAAATATTCTTCTTGTTAATTGTTGATGCAAGAAGACATGTGTGAAAATTTCTTCTTAATTGCAAGGTCCTCATTCATTCTATATTGAATATTCAAATTTATGGTGTATGCTGAACCATTATAGTACTCATATTTCACTTGCGATTCATTGAATATTCTTGATTTATTATATAATTGAACAATTGAATAAGCGTACAAGAAATTATACCTGACTTAAATCGCTGGCTCTATATTTTCGTTCAGTTAATTTTTTTCTTCTCTATTATACTGATGGAAATTATTATAGCCTAAACAGTGTAATTGGAACTTGTATGGGTATTATATCAGATTTGAACGTATTCCCATAATATTCTTTTTGTTATTTGTTGATGTAAGAAGACATACTCAGAAAGTTCTTCATCCTCGCAAGGTCCACATTCATTCTATAATAAATATTCAAATTCATGGTTCTTCACTGTTATACTGATATGAGTTATAGCCTACACAGTGTGATGGGAACTTGTACGGGTCTTATATCAGATTTGAGCAGCGCGTTTCAATAATACTCTTTTTGTTAATTGTTGGATGCAAGAAGACATGCTTAGGGAGTTCTTCTTCCTTGCAAGGTCTTCATTCATTCTATATTGAATATTCAAATTTATGGTGTATGCTGAACAATCATAGTACTCATATTTCACTTGTGATGCATTGAATATTCTTGATTCATTATATAATTGAACAATTGAATAAGCTTACAAGACATTATACCTGACTCAAATAACTGGCTCTATATTTTCTTTCAGTTAATTTTTTTCTTCTATATTATACTGATAGAAGTTATTATAGCCTAGACAGTGTAATCGGAACTTATACTGGTATTATATAAGATATGAACGTATCCTCATAATATTCTTCTTGTTATTTGTTGATGCAAAAAGACATACTTAGAGAATTCTTCATCCTCGCAAGGTCCACATTCATTCTATATTAAATATTCAAATTCATGGTTTAATTTCACAAGAAATTATACCTGACCTGAATAGCTAGCTCTATATTTTCTTTCAGTTAATTTTTTTCTTCTCTATTATACTGATAGAAGTTATTATAGCCTAGACAGTGTAATCGGAACTTGTACGGGGCTTATATCAGATTTGAACGTATTCCCATAATATTCTTCTTGTTATTTGTTGATGCAAGAAGACATACTTAGAAAGTTATTCATCCTCGCAAAATCCACATTCACTCTGTATTAAATATTCGAATTCATGGTGTATATGCTGAACAATCATGATACTAATATTTCACTTGTGATCCATTGCATATTCTTGATTAATTGTATAATTGAACAATTGATTAGGTTTACAAGAAATTATCCCTACTCGAATAGCTGGCTCCATATTGTTTTTCAGTTAATTTTTTTTCCTCACTATTATACTGATAGAAGTTGCTAAGCCTAGATAGTGTAATAGAAACTTGTACGGGTCTTATATAAGATTTGAGCATTGCATTCCCATAATATCCTTTTTGTTAATTATTGATTCAAGAAGACGTACTCAGCAAGTTCTTCATCCTCACAAGGTTCACATTCATTCTATATTGAATATGCAAAATTTATGGTGTATACTGAACTATCATGATACTCATATTTCACTTGTGATCCATTGCATATTCTTGATTTATTGTATAATTGAACAATTGAATAAGTTTACAACAAATGATAGCTGATTCGAATAGCTGGCTCCATATTCTCTTTCAGTTAATTTTTCGTTTCACTTTCATACTGATAGGAGTTGTTATAGCCTAGACAGTGTAATCGGAACTTGTACGGGTCTTATAACAGATTTGAGCATCGCATTCCCATAATATTCTTTTCGTTGATTGTTGATGCAAGAAGACATGCTTAGAAAGTTCTTCTTCCTCGCAAAGTTCTCATTCATTCCATATTAAATATTCAAATTTATGGTGTATGCTGAACAATCATAGTACTCATATTTGACTTGTGATGCATTGAATATTCTTGATTCATTATATAATTGAACAATTGAATAAGTTTACAAGAAATTATACCTGACTCATATAGCTGGCTCTATATTTTCTTTCAGTCAATTTTTTTTTTTCATATTATACTGATAGAAGTTATTATAGCCCAGACAGTGTAATCGGAACTTATACTGGTCTTATATCAGATATGAACGTATTCTCATAATATTCTTCTTAGAGAATTCTTCATCCTCGTAAGGTCCACATTCATTCTATATTAAAAATTCAAATTCATGGTATATGCTGAACAATCATGATACTCATATTTCACTTGTGATCCGTTGCATATTCTTGATTTATTGTATAATTGAACAATTGAATATGCACAACAAATGATAACTGATTCAAATAGCTGGGCACTATTATACTGATAGAAGTTGTTAAGCCTAGATAGTGTAATAGGAACTTGTACGGGTCTTATATAAGATTTGAGCATTGCATTCCCATAATATCCTTTTTGTTAATTGTTGATTCAAGAATACGTACTTAGAAAGTTCTTCATTCTCGCAAGGTTCATATTCATTCTCTATTAAATATTCAAAATGTATGGTGTATACTGAACAATCATGATACTCATATTTCACTTGCGATCCTCGAAATTTCAATATTCAATTCAAGTTTGCTCACATCTTTCAACATTGAGATTAGTTTCTACTACAATTTCAAGTCATGGTAAGTACGATCATCAATACAGAACTCACAGAAGAATCTTGATGATCTATTTGTTTCTCGTCACGTACAATTTCACAAACGTTTTACGTTTACTTTTGCTGTGGTATTCGCAAAAACTCATCAATCATTTCAGGAAATTGGTAACCAGTGTAGTACATACCATAATCAATGTGTAGTAGCGAGACATCGATTCTGCAATATATTTTATCTGAGTAATATTCATATAACCAAACACTCAAAATACTATATTGTCAAAATATTCAAATCAATGCACAACTCTCCTTTTGATAATCTCAGTAACACTATTGCTATTACAGTTGTAACCTTTCTTAAGACATTATCTTCATTCGTATTATTTCATCCACAATACAGCAAATATTTCAGCAATATTCTGCACCATTTGAATTCTAAGAGCTAATTCATAGCTTCCGTCCATATAGTCCGGGAGGCAGCGACACTATTTGTTTGATCATTCCTTCAAAGCTGATTCGCTCTCATTTTGTTATTTCGATTTTTATTTTTTTTGCCTTTCTCTCGTATTTCACTATTTGTCCCATTCTAGCAGGCATTCTTTTATATGTAGTTAGTAGGCTGGTTAATCTTGTTTGTTATTGGAAGTATATTAGATATTCAGTTATTTGATTTGTTCAATGTAGATATTGGTAGTAAATTGTATTTCCTTGAATATTTATTATGTTACTGTGTCGATACTTTGCACTATGTTGTATTCTATCCGATTCTGTTGACTTGTCACGAACAGATTTTGTATTTGTGGTATTGGCTAATAAATATTGTTAATGTTATCATTAATATTGTTATTATTATTATTATCGTACGTAAATAGTATGGCAGTCTACCGCGCCGATGACTTTGCAACCATTAATAACAATTTTTTAAGCCTGTAAATAAATAATATGTAAATGTATTATACCTACAAGACTGAAACTTTTTCGAGTGATCAAGGATACTTAAAAATACAGGATAATGATATTCTACCGCGTCCGAAGTGTTGCCATCTAAGATCTACCATCCACGCAAGGTGTTGAAAAATTAACTTTTTCGACATATTTCTACAAGGCTGAAATTTTTTTCTGTAATAGTTGAGTTTATAAAAGATCGAAAAAAGATAGTCTACCGATCATCCAATGTTGTTATAGCCTTGGTAGACGCGACGGATTGCACCATCTCCCGAGCGCAGCTACTGCGCCGATACGCTATAGTCGCTCTAAATAATTTTACATACCGGCATTGAATTAAAATCTACAAAGCTGGTTTTTTGTCTACAAGTAGTAGTTTACGATAATTATTATTAAATCAACATCGTCTACTTTCTATACAAGGTGGCTAAAGCTTCGGTAGACGTGACTCAAGTTTTAGCGCAGGAACTTGATTGTAATCTAATGTCAATGAGCGAATAAAATTTCTAATTCAAATGTTAATTAGATTTTGTTTGAGCTTATATCCTGATTATTATTATCGAATTAAAGCAAAGTAGCCTATTAGAAATTTGTAAAATATAAAATATATATAATAATAACAGAATATAGGTCAAAATAATATTTTTTTCAAAATAACTGAGATTTTTTTATCACCATTAAATAATTCAACTAGATTTATTTCAATTCATCATCTTTCATAATTTATAAATAAGCTATAAAAAGGTAACAATCAAAATGTATATTTAAGATTATTTATGACAATATAACATAAAAAATAAATAAACGGTACATTAATTTTCTCATTCCTCATCGCTACTGACACTTGATTCCTCATCGCTATCCTTTTCTTTATTATCTTTCTCATAATACATGCCATCGTTTTTTGTTGGCAAATCGCAAAGAACTGTTAATGTAAGCAAATTGTACGAATCATTAGGAGCAAATGTGTGTGATTCCTTACCTGCCTTCCATGCACTAAATGGCTGTGACTATAATCCAGCTTTTTTCCGGCAAAGGAAAAACCTACCGTTTACTTTGTTAAGAAACTCCGAAAAATATGTGAATGCTTTGACAAATTTAAACAAATATCCTCATCGGGATGATGCAGTATTCGAAACGGTGAAAGAATTTGTATGCCAAATGTACGGCTATAAAACAATCAAGATTAATGAAATTAGAAGATGACTTTCTTGAAAGCTTGCAAACAAACCAATACTGGATTCTTTAGTAAAAATGTGAAGAGTCTTGATGCATCTGCTTTGCCACCGTGTCAGTCAGAGCTCCGAAAACATATACTCCGAACAGCATATATTTCTCAAATTTAGAGGAGTGCTCACTTGAGGGAGCCTACGACTTTATCCCCTCTCGTTTGTGTCCGGAAAGTCGATGAAAATGAAAAATATTGTCTCAATTGGTTTAGTGGCGACCAATTGCCCCAATCAATCGATGATGTTACATTTGATCAACAGACCGATATAGATTCAGGTACACACATTCGCAATTTAATTGAACTTATGTCTGCGTAGTATAATAATATTTAATATTTATCATTTATTGCTATTTTCAGAATATTTACAGAACTGCTTGAGGAATCTGGTGCAATATTTGCCAATGACAGTCGTGCTCTATTTTTAAGAGGAAACCATTGCGTCTATTATGACAAAGATGATGAAGATAATGATAGCGATGAGGAATCAAGTGTCAGCAAGGAGAAATGAGAAAATTAATGTATCATATATTTAATATTATATAATCTACAAATTTCTAATAGGTTGCTTTGCTTTAATTTGATGATAATAATCACGGCATAAGCTCAGGAAAAAAATCAAATCACCATTTAAATTATAAATTTTATTTGCTCATTGACATCAGATTTCAATGAAGTTCCTGCGATAAAACTTGGGCCACGTCTACCAATGCTTTAGCCACCTTGTATACAAAGTAGACGATGTTGATTCAATGATAATCAACGTAAGCTACTTGTAGACAAAAAACAGCATTGTAGATTTTAATTTAATGTCGGAATGTACAATTATTTAGAGCAACAGCGGATCGGAGCAGTAGCTGCGCGGGAGATCGTGCATTCCATCGCGTCTAGCAAAGTCCTAACAAAATTGGATGATCGGTAGACTGTCTTCTTTTGTTCTTTTATAAGCTGAGCTATTTCAGAAAAAAATTTCAGCCTTGTAGAAATAAATCGAAAAAGTTGATTATCCAAAACATAGCGTGGGTGGTAGCCCTTAGATAGCACACTTACCGCCGCGGTAGACTATCATCATTCTATATTTTCAGGTACCATTGGTCACTCGAAAAAGTTTCAGTCGTGTAGGTATAATAATTTGCATATTATTCATTTACAGGTTTTAAAAATTGTTATTAATGATTGCAACATCAAAAGCTTGGTAGGCTTTCACTTTCATTATTTACATTGTATAAACAATACCAGTGGCGGCTCCTCGAAGGAGGCTAAGGAGACTCAGCCTCATCACCAATTTATCTTAATGATCATTCTCCATTTTATTTCCTGTTTCGCTGATAATTCTTTAAAATTTACAATTAATTCCCCGTTCTCAGTAGTTATTTTTAATCTGGCAACAGTGGCCAGAGACTAGATTCTCTATATATCTCAAACGCTAAATACGTGTGGTCAACACAGTTGCCGTTTTTCCAACCAGTTCAATTGCCAAATAGGGTAAAACAGCGAATATGGCAACACTCTATGTAGGCTAGCTTCTCGTACGAACTCGGTCGGTCGTATGATATACGATACTTGCTACGACAGCGACACGTGCTCCGTCAGTTATTGTTTTTGTTTCGCCACGCGATGTAAGGTTAAGAGATAATTTATCTGTTCGGTGAGTTATTAACAAAGAGTTCTTTGGTTATTAAACGTTAAAATGAATAGTGATTTAGTTGCTGAGATCTCAGAAAATCCATTTAGTGGATTAACATATGACAGAAAATTTTTAGAAATAAACGGCCTTTACCGGATTTGAAAGAATTAGTGATGACAGGTATGTTTCAAAATCGATCATTTGATACTGATAATTATGAAAAATATTTATGGTTAACGGGATCTGTGGTACACAATAAATTATATTGCTGGTATTGCTTGCTATTTACATCTGATACAACTCCATGTTGGGGGCCCTCGGGTTATGATGATTTGAGAAATTTAGCTCGTGGTATAGACAGACATGAAAAATCGCAGGAACATATTACATCGAGTATTAAGTTTAAATTAACCGGTAAATAGAATATTGTTAAAGGAGGAAAACATATAATTTGATAGACAAGAAACTACATTATAAACAACTTTTTTTATGAAATTTTAGATACTGTTAAAGGTAAAATTGAGATTCGATTTTCCGATTTACATGAATTGAAGTTTTTCGACTTGACGAATAGAAGATTTTTCGAATCTTTTTCAGAAGAGTTTCCCAATACACTTTTATATAACTTAGTTCTAAAATATAAATTTTTTGATAAAATAGCACTGCACAATGAATTATGCGTCGTATATTCGGATAATGATGTTTTAGGTCAGTACGACATTCACGCCGATATGATAAAATATATGATAGACAATGATTTGCAACAAGTTTTACCTCAGTTTTATAAACTACTTTGTTTGACAGTCACCATTACTGTCACGTCGGCATCGGTGGAGAGATCATTTTCTACTCTCAAACGAATTAAAACTTACATGCGAAATACAATGGGCCAAAATCGTTTATACAATGTTAGTTTGATATCTATTGAAAAAGATTTAGTAAAACACTTAAAACAAAATGATACATTCTATGATAATATTATTGATCATTTTTCGGAAACTAAAGACCGTAGAATTCCGTTAATATATAAAAAAAGTTAATAAAAATAATAAAAAAAGCAAAATATGAAAAATTTAAAGAAAAAATAACAACCTTCACGTTGGTTCTTGCTTGGCAACAATTAATTTTGTCACTGAAGTAGCTGGTGCGGTCGCTATGCAAAGGTTAAATTAATTGGCTGAATAGAGTATATTTTTACAAAAACGTTTTATGTCCAGCCTCCTCTCTTAAAAAGTTCACGAGCCGCCACTGAACAATACTTGAAAGAAAAATTAGTTTTGTAGAAATGGGTTCAAAATTTTGGTCGCTGCCTTCTGGACTGATATAAGTCTACGTGAATCGCATTCAATTGGTATAAAGCCTGCGATCATTGTGTATTTAGCTTGCCAATAGTTTCTTATGTATCAATTGAATGGGTGGAAAAAAACTGATAGTATACATTCAAAGTATTGAATATATAATTAATATTCAAAGTTATGACTGTTTCTATGAACGTGGTAGTTTTATTCCATGAGCATGCAAAAAGTGCTAATGTGAGAAATATCCAAGACGATTCCATGAAATAATATCATACTCAGTAGACTAATAGTAAATACTGACCAAAGTATAAAATCTTAGATCAATTGCAGCTTGATAGATTTATTGGTCATTACTTTCAAATTAACAAAATATAACTAATTGGTTGACTAAACAATCTCGATCTCATGATGGAAAATATATTTTCAATTTATTTCCACTAACCTCACTATACATAATAAGTAAACGGATTGAAAAAATATTCCAGATTTTCGCGGAAATATCCGTTTTGAGTCCCTATACATCGATCTAAGCTATCCCATTTGTAGTACGGATTTGATTTTCACAAATGACTTCACAGTGGTGAAAGTAGGAAGTTCTGTTCCAGCTGGTGCTTTGGACATCCACATTTAATTTTTCAATAATAGAACTATATAATTTTATTGTAGCATAATCAAACTTCTTATTCTCAGATTTGAATGTCACAACCACGTCATCGAAGTGTGATGTCACATATTCATATTGAATTAATTACTCCGTGATATAAAAGTAAAGTTGACTATTCAAATAATGCTGGCGGCAAAATATAATAAAATGTAGCATATAAATCAAAGTTGTCACAATGATAAAGTCTTTCTAGTCCAGATCGATTCGTAGCGTCAAAAACGTGTAGTTCCAGATAGCTGTTCCGCTCTTCTCATAGAGCTCATCAGTGGAACCAGCAACGTTTGCAACGTTACTGAACGATCTCTGCTGAAGGTAGTCATAGCCGGCCAAGAACAAGGTGAAACACCAAAAGTGTTTCACGCCATCTATGAATAGATGTCCCACTAAGAAATCAAACAATGTACCACATTAACTGATAGATTTCTGTAACTTTACAAAAGTTACGGAAAATGTGATCTAGACTGAAGAGACCTTATCATTGTTATCTGGCAAAAGTCAACATCAGATAAATGAGTATATTCATTATAGTCATTTAATTCTTATTCTCTCACGTTGGTTTTGTTTGGGGTTGCTATCTGGCACACTCAAGTAGCCCCACATTCCCCCCAACTTTACTCACCATGCCGGATTTTATGAAGACAACAGAAACCCCTGATGAGGCGAAATTTTCTAATAATGCTTTCGTTTGGTGCGCCATTTCTGAAATAGGTATGGGGTTATCACAAAGTAAGGGGTCTATTTCTAATTGTTATATAGTTTTAAAGAATTATGCTAGTAGCAAAAAATCAACAGAATCTAGTTGCTTCAATAATTGTATTCTAGTGTTTCTATGGAAAACAAAAAAATTGTTGTGACAACTATTGATACAAATGTCAAACGATATAATCGTAATTTAGACAATTGTTTTCAAAATAAAACTCGGGTAACGTAAATTGTAACAATTTGAACATGAATCTGCAAACAAGAATTTTTATTATGAAGGCGGTAGAAATTTCACTACTGGATTACGACGATTTCGTACGAAAATGGGTTTGAGAGCAGGGCCGTGCCAAATGAAGGCGTATCGAAATTTGATTAACAAATTTGGAAGAGCAGGGTCTCTAAAAGGCCTTCCGAGATCCGGGAAATCCGCGATTAGAAATGTTCAAGTTGCAGAAGTTCTTCAGGAAAAACAAAACGTAGCCAATACTAATCCGCTAGCAATCATCAGTAGTGTCAATGCGATATCAAAACAAATACAAATGCCATACACCACGGTTTGGAAAATTTGACGAAAATCCTAAAAATGTATCCCTATAAGCTACAACTGCTGTTTGAATTGAAGGACGCAGATTTTGCTGTCAGGTACAATTTTTCATCACACATATTGGCTCAGATGGGAATTGAACCCGACTGGTTATCCCGTATTTTATGAACAGATGAAGGTCATTTCTCCCTTAATGGTGCAATTAATACCCGAAACTGTCGAATATAGTAAATAGAAAATCCACAACAAATCGTTCTGCAAGGCCTTCATGACAAAAAAGTTACAGTTTGGTGCGGATCCACAGCTAATTTCATCATTAGTCCAAACTTTTTCGAGGAGCTATATAATGGGGATGTCGTATCAGTAACTGTTACTGGCGAACGATACCTGCAAATATTAAGGGATTATGCAACTCCACAGTTGCAAAACGAGCACGAAGGATTGAAAACATGATTCTTATGCAGGATGGAGTACCTCCGCACATTTACCGATCAGTTGAAGAATTGTTAACTGCGATTTTTTTAGATGTTGAAATTGGGGTACTGAAGTAGCGGCTCATTCGTGAGCAAATTCTCACAAGATTCAAAACATTGTTGGTATTCTGAGTAATTCAAAGATCAAAATTACGCTATCCTGCAAGGTGAAGAGAAAGACTTTGATAACCACAGGACTCATGAAGTCAGTCAGCTGTGAAGGAACACCAATTATTCAGAGCTGTCAAGGAACATTCAAATGATCTGTTATTTTCTGAACAGTATGAGCTAATATAGAAACACTTTGACAGCTTTAATTTAAGAAACAAGAACTGATTATTCCAATGGTAAGATAGGTGAAAACATAAAGTCGACTAAGCACGATAGTATTTCTGAGCTTTGTGGTGCCCCGGGGAAGAATAAACTCATATCTGAGATAAGATTGAATAAACAGTTGTGATGTAATTAGGGACAAGCTGGCCATAGCTAGTCACTTCAATGAACACTATGCAGAAATAGGAAAAGGCTTGGCCAGTAACATAAAAAGGGATGTTCCTAAACACAACTTCAGAGTCAAAAAAGTCTAACCTACCATATTTTTGAAACCCATAATGGAAAAGATCATAGAGTATATGATAAAGCAACAAGGAAATAGTACAGCACCTGGTCATGATGGTCTTAGATCGGAACTAATTAAAAAAATTAGTGAAAAAATACTGACATCACTTAGATATTTGTTCGACGAATTAATTAATACTGGGACTCACCCGGAGATTCTAAAAAGAGGTGTCATAGTGCCCTTATATAAAAACGTGATCACTTGAAATGTATCATAATTACAGGCCTATAAATAACGCTGGGGTCTAATATTAGTAAATTTTTTGAAACTGCGTTGAAACTGTTTTGAAAAACAGAATAGTGGATTTTCTTGACAGACATAGGGTAATATCGGAGGAACAATACGGATTCAGGAGGGGTAAATCTACGCAGGATGCAGCTGCTTTGTTAACGTCATTTTTATACGAGGCACTCGTCCAATAGTTAGTCACAGTAGGGGTTATTAGATAAGTTGGAGTAGTGCGGTATTACTGGGCAGTTACTTAATGAATATACAGAAGTGTACGAAGATTGGTGTGGTCATAAGTGGATCAAGGGTCGTCGATTTTGGTGTGCCACAGGGTGCAGTTTTGGCCTCACTGCTGTTCACAATTTATATAAATGTATCTTCTGTTCTAGGGCTTAGACGGGATTATTATGAGTTTTGCTGACGATACCGCTGTATTCTATGAGAGTAATACATGAGAAAATCTTAAAGAGAAATCAGAGCCTGTCTTCGCCAGAATCAAACAGTGGTTTGATATAAATTTGCTTTCGGGAGGCTCAGCATACAGAATGATGATGAGATACTTGATTTACATAGTTCGAAATCAGTGGTTTATCTTGGTATAATGATGGATAGACATTTCAGATGAGATTTACATGTTGTCAAGACAGTAAGATAACTTATATTTAAGTCCAACTATTTGAAACAATTCCTAGGTGTGGAGTACTTGAAAACACTTTATTTATCTCTTGTACAGAATCAACTATCATATAGTATTATTGGTTGGGGATCGGTTAGAAATAACTACTTGAAAAGACAAACACAAAAAATCACACAAAAGTTCTCTTAAAGTTATTTTTCTAGAGAGAAGAACTCATCCCACTGAACTTATTTACAAGGAATCCGGTGTGATGTACTTAAGACAGCTCTATGGTTATTTCACTTTGGTATGGCTCTTCTCAAATGGACATCATATAGACTATCAGGCTCATGAATAACAGGTAATAAACAAATCCTGTATAGAGAATAGAATTAAGAAATCAATTGGAAAAAGGTGTTCCACCTATATTGACCTCAAACTGTATGATATCCTACCATCTGAACTGAAGAGATTAAAATACAGTCACTGTGAAAAACTTCTCAGGTCTTGGATACAGAATATGCCAAGGGTTAGAATGGGTCAGATAGTTGACGGTGATATTTGTTAAGTGATGGACTATTTAATTATTGTTCATGCTAAAGTGATGATTTTGTTCATTTGTATAAGGTGTACGAAAATGGTTATAAGTTGAGATTTATATAACTATGCGAATTGGCAGGTATTGAGATTAGATTAAGATTCTAAATGTCTGGTTGGGAGCATTTATCCGTACAAGTATCCGCTTTTTTTATGGAATGGTAGTTTTACCACATAAAACATATTCATTCGTTTGCTGGATTCTTGATTACATTGTTTTTTATGAGGGTAGCTTAGAATTTAGATTAAGTCAAGTCTTAGCGAGTATATTAAAAATTAAATAGTACACCCTTTTTCTCACATAAAAGAAATGTTTCTTTTTGAAAGTTCTTTGTGGCTATGTTTGTTTATTATCGTATTTAAATGATAATATTTTTATAATTGTATGAAATGAACTGAACAATCATATATTGCTATCATTATTGGGTCATTTCATCTCAAATCGTCCAGCCGGTTTGGGTTAGGTCTTTTTTTTGCATGAAATTTTTTTTATAGCTTCTACATCGAAATTGATGAGACACGTATTTTTTCCTTTTGCTCGATTTTCAATTCTTTGGCCGTGGGGAATTTTTGAAAAATTTTCTAAAAACTCGATTTTGCGCTATTGGCGCATGTCAATTTTTTTTGAAAATGTAATAACTTTGCGAAAAAACGTCCGATCTTTATAATTTTTGGTATGTTTGTAGCTAAGAGGTTTCTCTAAAAGACAAAAATATGAAACTTGGAATATTTTGAAAAAAAAAATTTATATCGCGATTTGAAGAAAAAAATCAAAAAATTTTTGACTTGAAAAATTTCGAATTGCATCAGTTTTTTTTTTCTTCATATTTTTTTCTTTGATAGTCATATATATAAACAAAATTCTGTAGCAGCCTCTATTAGCCGAAATTCGTTGTTTGAAAATTATGATTTTTCAAAATTATAGTCACAATTATTGAGTAATTTTGGGCTTTCCTCATAAAATAAGCTATCATTTCGTCGAAAGTAGCTCAATTGTTGAAATATTTTGTCTGTCAACAGTCAAAGGTTAGTCCTAGAAGAAAAAAATATGAAGTGTAGAAAATTTTTGGAAATTTTTTCCATGATCGTCTTTAAAATAGAAAAAAAATCGGATAAATTTTAGCCCGGAAATTTTAGCATTGCCTCGATTTTTCCATTCTAAATTACTGTTTTTGTATATCAATTTGTGAGTGAACAATTTTCAGAAGCTTTTTTCATAACTCCGTTTCGTTTTTCATTTATCATGATTTTTCGAATTCCAAGTGCTATTTTTCAATTAATCTGTTTCTATGGCTAACGAGACTACAGACTATTTATACTGTATACCGAGTAAGCTTCTGGTTTTTCTTTTGTCCAAGTTTCTCAGAAATATACACTTTGTTCAATTTACTGGGCAAGTAGCTAATTTAAGTATTGCTCGTATGCCATACCTTGAAAATTGGAATTTTAACTGAAAATACGGCCAGCGCCATCTTAACAAGAAGAAGAAATTCTGTTATACCAACACGTGGTCACATTTAGCATTCACGCGCGTTTGCGCGTTTTGTGCAAGTTGTATTTATGACGAAAAATTCTGCTTCCTGAGTAAAAATCAGATCATTCTTGTGAATTTGATTGTGCTCAAAGGTGATTTGCGGTAAGTAACTTTTGGTCATGAATATAAATTATGCCATAATTTTGTCGTAAATGTTTGTTATTTCCAATGAAAGCAAAACCTAACCTCATTCTACATATATTATCCTCATTGCGAGTTGCCATCCACTCTAAGGGCAATTACATGGCAAATTAATAGCAAGCCGTTATTGAATAATTTTTTGCGCTTAAGCGCAATATTTCATTTCAATCGCATCTCATACTTAAAAAAATGCCAGACCATGAGTAAATAATTAACTATTTTGAATCATTCGGTTTCTGTTGTGAGTAGTTATATTGCGTTAAAATTTTTGCAATTGTATGTACGTGACATTTGCAAGTATGATAAGCTTTAAAATATTAGCATCATTGGTTTGAATACATTTTGTTTAAAGTTGGAATTCATTCATTTGAAGCATCATATAGTACGTTTATAAATATGTGTTTTTTAAATTTCAGACTTATTCACACGACACTTTGGGCAGAATGAGTCGATATCCTATAAAGAAAAGATGCCCGGATTTAGAACAGAGCCATAAAAAGGCCGTTTATGAATCTCAGAAGAGAAAATTTCGTCCACTTGCAGAATTGGCCGTTCGTTTGCAACCATTGTTCCCCAATAATGTGCTTCACAGTTCCGACGAAGTTTGCAACGACTGCTACACGTCACTCTCATCGTTATTATTGGCGTCAACGGAAGAAACGGCTTCGCTTTCGGAAAATTGCACTACTTCCGAATCTCTGACTCAATCGAGTGGCGAATTGTTCGCCTCATCACAGAATAAATCACCGCCAAAAGAATTGGAGTGCAATATGTGTGAGCAGTGGGTAAAAACATTCAGAGCATCACTGGTGAGTTGTAAAACGATTTCAGAAAAAATTCGTCTTCTCACAGCAGCCCCAATTCATGTTTTGTCAAAAGAGGACATTATGTCTAAGTTTCCTACGATTACCAATTACATGATAATACAAGCAAGAATTTTATCTACCCAAAAAGGACCTTACGCAACACGAGATGTTTATTCTGGCCACCCAGTTCCTGAGACTACGGTGAACCTGGCTATGGAATATTATCTGAACGATGACTTCAATTGCTCTCGACAAAGCCCGAACAAAAAGGACATAAAAACCGTGATTGAAAATGGAGTTGCCGTGAAAAAAGTGAAGAGATTTATGACACGGACTGTGAAGGAAACATATCAAATGTTCAAGGAAACCTATCCAGACTCAAAATTGGGTCTCTTAAAATTTTACACGCTCAAGCCAAAATGGGTTCTTCCTTGCCCAACTCAAGATGTTTGCTTGTGCATCTATTGTTCCAACTTCGATTTATTATTGACAGCGGCCATGGGTTTACAAACATTCAAAGATACCAAGAATCTCAAAGAACTCCGAAACAAGTTTTTATCAGCCATTTTTTGTTCTGATGACAACCAGTGCATTTTCGAAAACTGCGAGACGTGCCCAGGAGCTTCAGCCATCAATCTTGAATTTCTTGGATTCACACAGGCGAATGAAGACGATGAAATTTTGTTTGCCTTTTGGGAAGATAATAATTTGATCAAGAAAACCCTGACTCTCACTAAATACGTCGATGTGCTGGCGGAATGGACCCTTAAAGCCAGCCAGCCCGCATTTGAAGTCAAAACAAATCCAACAGGAAGCCATCAGGGAAGAAAAAGAAGCGGCGAAGTTATTTCCATCTCGACTGTTACTTCACATCGATTTTGCCGAAAACTGGTCCGTCATCTTACAAGATGAAATTCAGGGTCATCATTGGAAGAATGATCAAGTTTCAATATTTACTGCTGTATGCTACTTCAATTCGGTGACTTTGAGCTATGCACTTGTGAGCAATGACAAGGAACACGACTCGGCTCACGCATTGTTCGCGATAAACTACATCAAAGAAGACATAAAGGCCAGATATCCAGGTATTGATATATCTTGCGAAGTAATAATTTCTGATGGCGCAGCTAGTCATTTCAAAAACAGATTCCAATTTCACGAAATGAGAAATTCACCACATGAGAAGAAATGGATTTTTTCTGCTACTGGTCATGGAAAAGGAGCCTGTGATGGCATCGGCGGACTCGTCAAGCACGTAGCCACGAAACACAACTTGTCAAAGACGCTGATCGATAGCATTCAAGATGCGGAAACATTTGCAACTGTGGTCCAGCATCATACTCCAAATGTGGCGGTCAAATTACTCAAAGATCGTGACATACAGAAGTTCAGAAAAACCAAAAAAACCCAGTGGAAAAATGTTGCGGCAATAAAAGGAATACGGCGAATGCATGCATGGAGGGCCAAGAAGGGTGAAAGTGAAACCGAAATGTACATTTCAAAAACATGCCAGCACGAGTGGGGATTGGTAGAATGAAGTTGAATGTATAGCAATACTTTTCAAACCAAATGTACGTAATAAATTCTTTTCAAAATGCCATTATTTTACTTAAATAATTATACCTGTTTATTCTCTTTACTGTCTATAAATACAGAATATTGTGAAATTCAAAACATTTTTAAAACATTAAAAACGATTATGAATTCTAATGACCTTCTATTCAAAAGTCAACATCAAGTTTTGATAAAAGAGTTTTGGGTCATTTCATCTCAAATCGTCCAGCCGGTTTGGGTTAGGTCTTTTTTTTGCATGAAATTTTTTTTATAGCTTCTACATCGAAATTGATGAGACACGTATTTTTTCCTTTTGCTCGATTTTCAATTCTTTGGCCGTGGGGAATTTTTGAAAAATTTTCTAAAAACTCGATTTTGCGCTATTGGCGCATGTCAATTTTTTTTGAAAATGTAATAACTTTGCGAAAAAACGTCCGATCTTCATAATTTTTGGTATGTTTGTAGCTAAGAGGTTTCTCTAAAAGACAAAAATATGAAACTTGGAATATTTTGAAAAAAAAATTTATATCGCGATTTGAAGAAAAAAATCAAAAAATTTTTGACTTGAAAAATTTCGAATTGCATCAGTTTTTTTTTCCTTCATATTTTTTTCTTTGATACTCATATATATAAACAAAATTCTGTAGCAGCCTCTATTAGCCGAAATTCGTTGTTTGGAAATTATGATTTTTCAAAATTATAGTCAAAATTATTGAGTAATTTTGGGCTTTCCTCATAAAATAAGCTATCATTTCGTCGAAAGTAGCTCAATTGTTGAAATATTTTGTCTGTCAACAGTCAAAGGTTAATCCTAGAAGAAAAAAATATGAAGTGTAGAAAATTTTTGGAAATTTTTTCCATGATCGTCTTTAAAATAGAAAAAAAATCGGATAAATTTTAGCCCGGAAATTTTAGCATTGCCTCGATTTTTCCATTCTAAATTACTGTTTTTGTATATCAATTTGTGAGTGAACAATTTTCAGAAGCTTTTTTCATAACTCCGTTTCGTTTTTCATTTATCATGATTTTTCGAATTCCAAGTGCTATTTTTCAATTAATCTGTTTCTATGGCTAACGAGACTACAGACTTTTTATACTGTATACCGAGTAAGCTTCTGGTTTTTCTTTTGTCCAAGTTTCTCAGAAATATACACTTTGTTCAATTTACTGGGCAAGTAGCTAATTTAAGTATTGCTCGTATGCCATACCTTGAAAATTGGAATTTTAACTGAAAATACGGCCAGCGCCATCTTAACAAGAAGAAGAAATTCTGTTATACCAACACGTGGTCACATTCAGCATTCACGCGCGTTTGTGCGTTTTGTGCAAGTTGTATTTATGACGAAAAATTCTGCTTCCTGAGTAAAAATCAGATCATTCTTGTGAATTTGATTGTGCTCAAAGGTGATTTGCGGTAAGTAACTTTTGGTCATGAATATAAATTATGCCATAATTTTGTCGTAAATGTTTGTTATTTCCAATGAAAGCAAAACCTAACCTCATTCTACATATATTATCCTCATTGCGAGTTGCCATCCACTTTAAGGGCAATTACATGGCAAATTAATAGCAAGCCGTTATTGAATAATTTTTTGCGCTTAAGCGCAATATTTCATTTCAATCGCATCTCATACTTAAAAAAATGCCAGACCATGAGTAAATAATTAACTATTTTGAATCATTCGGTTTCTGTTGTGAGTAGTTATATTGCGTTAAAATTTTTGCAATTGTATGTACGTGACATTAGCAAGTATGATAAGCTTTAAAATATTAGCATCATTGGTTTGAATACATTTTGTTTGAAGTTGGAATTCATTCATTTGAAGCATCATATACTACGTTTATAAATATGTGTTTTTTAAATTTCAGACTTATTCACACGACACTTTGGGCAGAATGAGTCGATATCCTATAAAGAAAAGATGCCCGGATTTAGAACAGAGCCATAAAAAGGCCGTTTATGAATCTCAGAAGAGAAAATTTCGTCCACTTGCAGAATTGGCCGTTCGTTTGCAACCATTGTTCCCCAATAATGTGCTTCACAGTTCCGACGAAGTTTGCAACGACTGCTACACGTCACTCTCATCGTTATTATTGGCGTCAACGGAAGAAACGGCTTCGCTTTCGGAAAATTGCACTACTTCCGAATCTCTGACTCAATCGAGTGGCGAATTGTTCGCCTCATCACAGAATAAATCACCGCCAAAAGAATTGGAGTGCAATATGTGTGAGCAGTGGGTAAAAACATTCAGAGCATCACTGGTGAGTTGTAAAACGATTTCAGAAAAAATTCGTCTTCTCACAGCAGCCCCCCAATTCATGTTTTGTCAAAAGAGGACATTATGTCTAAGTTTCCTACGATTACCAATTACATGATAATACAAGCAAGAATTTTATCTACCCAAAAAGGACCTTACGCAACACGAGATGTTTATTCTGGCCACCCAGTTCCTGAGACTACGGTGAACCTGGCTATGGAATATTATCTGAACGATGACTTCAATTGCTCTCGACAAAGCCCGAACAAAAAGGACATAAAAACCGTGATTGAAAATGGAGTTGCCGTGAAAAAAGTGAAGAGATTTATGACACGGACTGTGAAGGAAACGTATCAAATGTTCAAGGAAACCTATCCAGACTCAAAATTGGGTCTCACAAAATTTTACACGCTCAAGCCAAAATGGGTTCTTCCTTGCCCAACTCAAGAGGTTTGCTTGTGCATCTATTGTTCCAACTTCGATTTATTATTGACAGCGGCCATGGGTTCACAAACATTCAAAGATACCAAGAATCTCAAAGAACTCCGAAACAAGTTTTTATCAGCCATTGTTTGTTCTGATGACAACCAGTGCATTTTCGAAAACTGCAAGACGTGCCCAGGAGCTTCAGCCATCAATCTTGAATTTCTTGGATTCACACAGGCGAATGAAGACGATGAAATTTTGTTTGCCTTTTGGGAAGATAATAATTTGATCAAGAAAACCCTGACTCTCACTAAATACGTCGATGTGCTGGCGGAATGGACCCTTAAAGCCAGCCCGCATTTGAAGTCAAAACAAATCCAACAGGAAGCCATCAGGGAAGAAAAAGAAGCGGCGAAGTTATTTCCATCTCGACTGTTACTTCACATCGATTTTGCCGAAAACTGGTCCGTCATCTTACAAGATGAAATTCAGGGTCATCATTGGAAGAATGATCAAGTTTCAATATTTACTGCTGTATGCTACTTCAATTCGGTGACTTTGAGCTATGCACTTGTGAGCAATGACAAGGAACACGACTCGGCTCACGCATTGTTCGCGATAAACTACATCAAAGAAGACATAAAGGCCAGATATCCAGGTATTGATATATCTTGCGAAGTAATAATTTCTGATGGCGCAGCTAGTCATTTCAAAAACAGATTCCAATTTCACGAAATGAGAAATTCACCACATGAGAAGAAATGGATTTTTTCTGCTACTGGTCATGGAAAAGGAGCCTGTGATGGCATCGGCGGACTCGTCAAGCACGTAGCCACGAAACACAACTTGTCAAAGACGCTGATCGATAGCATTCAAGATGCGGAAACATTTGCAACTGTGGTCCAGCATCATACTCCAAATGTGGAGGTCAAATTACTCAAGGATCGTGACATACAGAAGTTCAGAAAAACCAAAAAAAACCAGTGGAAAAATGTTGCGGCAATAAAAGGAATACGGCGAATGAATGCATGGAGGGCCAAGAAGGGTGAAAGTGAAACCGAAATGTACATTTCAAAAACATGCCAGCACGAGTGGGCATTGGTAGAATGAAGTTGAATGTATAGCAATACTTTTTAAACCAAATGTACGTAATAAATTCTTTTCAAAATGCCATTATTTTACTTAAATAATTATACCTGTTTATTCCCTTTACTGTCTATAAATACAAAATATTGTGAAATTCAAAACATTTTTAAAACATTAAAAACGATTATGAATTCTAATGACCTTCTATTCAAAAGTCAACATCAAGTTTTGATAAAAGAGTTTTATAAATTATCAAATTATAAAATAATCAATGGAATCAATCAATAAATAATAAATGAAAAACGAAACGGAGTTATGAAAAAAGCTTCTGAAAATTGTCCACTCACAAATTGATATACAAAAACAGTAATTTAGAATGGAAAAATCGAGGCAATGCTAAAATTTCCGGGCTAAAATTTATCCGATTTTTTTTCTATTTTAAAGACGATCATGGAAAAAATTTCCAAAAATTTTCTACACTTCATATTTTTTTCTTCTAGGACTAACCTTTGACTGTTGACAGACAAAATATTTCAACAATTGAGCTACTTTCGACGAAATGATAGCTTATTTTATGAGGAAAGCCCAAAATTACTCAATAATTGTGACTATAATTTTGAAAAATCATAATTTCCAAACAACGAATTTCGGCTAATAGAGGCTGCTACAGAATTTTGTTTATATATATGACTATCAATGAAAAAAATATGAAGAAAAAAAAAACTGACGCAATTCGAAATTTTTCAAGTCAAAAATTTTTTGATTTTTTTCTTCAAATCGCGATATAAATTTTTTTTTTTCAAAATATTCCAAGTTTCATATTTTTGTCTCTTAGAGAAACCTCTTAGCTACAAACATACCAAAAATTATAAAGATCGGACGTTTTTTCGCAAAGTTATTACATTTTCAAAAAAAATTGACATGCGCCAATAGCGCAAAATCGAGTTTTTAGAAAATTTTTCAAAAATTCCCCACGGCCAAAGAATTGAAAATCGTGCAAAAGGAAAAAATACGTGTCTCATCGATTTCGATGTAGAAGCTATAAAAAAAATTTCATGCAAAAAAAAGACCCAACCCAAACTGGCTGGACGATTTGAGATGAAATGACCCTTTTATAAATTATCAAATTATAAAATAATCAATGGAATCAATCAATAAATAATAAATGAAAAACGAAACGGAGTTATGAAAAAAGCTTCTGAAAATTGTTCCCTCACAAATTGATATACAAAAACAGTAATTTAGAATGGAAAAATCGAGGCAATGCTAAAATTTCCGGGCTAAAATTTATCCGATTTTTTTTCTATTTTAAAGACGATCATGGAAAAAATTTCCAAAAATTTTCTACACTTCATATTTTTTTCTTCTAGGACTAACCTTTGACTGTTGACAGACAAAATATTTCAACAATTGAGCTACTTTCGACGAAATGATAGCTTATTTTATGAGGAAAGCCCAAAATTACTCAATAATTGTTACTATAATTTTGAAAAATCATAATTTCCAAACAACGAATTTCGGCTAATAGAGGCTGCTACAGAATTTTGTTTACATATATGACTATCAAAGAAAAAAATATGAAGAAAAAAAAACTGATGCAATTCGAAATTTTTCAAGTCAAAAATTTTTTGATTTTTTTCTTCAAATCGCGATATAAATTTTTTTTTCAAAATATTCCAAATTTTTGACTTTTAGAGAAACCTCTTAGCTACAAACATACCAAAAATTATAAAGATCGGACGTTTTTTCGCAAAGTTATTACATTTTCAAAATAAATTGACATGCGCCAATAGCGCAAAATCGAGTTTTTAGAAAATTTTTCAAAAATTCCCCACGGCCAAAGAATTGAAAATCGAGCAAAAGGAAAAAATACGTGTCTCATCAATTTCGATGTAGAAGCTATAAAAAAAATTTCATGCAAAAAAAAAGACCTAACCCAAACTGGCTGGACGATTTGAGATGAAATGACCCTATTATTATTATTATTTATGTCAATTACAGAATTTTCTTAGGTATATTGCCAGGGATTTTTTGATTTTAGCAAAATTGGGTATACATTCCCTTTAATATCCCAATTGTTTTAAAAATCCTTAAAATTTGTTTTGTTGTAGCTGATATTGAGTAGTATAAAATATCATTAATTTTTTCAGGGTTGGGCTTTACATCGTCGAGTGTAACAAATGAGCTAGATAGCCAACTTCCTTTCGAAGAAATTCGGGCTCATCTAGTTGTACCTTGAAGTTTGATTCTTGAAGTCTTCCAAACACTAGTTTCAAGTTTTCCATATGTTCTTGAAGATTCGTAACGGAGACGAATATGTCGTCTAAGTAAACCAGACAAATGACATTATTAATTCCGGTAAGAATATCTTCCATAGCCCGTTTCAAAGTTGCAGGAGTATTTCTCAGGGTATCTGTGAGATTCAGTATAAACCGAGGTTTCATCTCTTGTTGGAATATGATATTTAATTCGATAAGTGGCTAATAATTTTTGGTCGTTCTGTTTGAAAATGCTACAATAATCTCGCAGAAGTTGCGTGAGAGCATTATGTTCTTCATTATTCAAGTGTTCTGTGCGGAATTTTGGAAAGCTTCTATAGCTTATCTCAATATGACATAAAAATTTTCAAGTTCTAATCAGACATTTTGCAAATTCATGACCACCAAAATCACCTGATCTTAACCCAGCGGACCACTAGCTGTAGGGTTATTTAGGAAATTTGGTGTTCAGAACACGGCCAACAACGGTGAAGAAATTGAAAGACAGTGACAGAGAGCAAATTCATGTAATTCGAACAGAAATGTTGAATAGTGCTGTATACAATTTGGAGGACTGGTTCGTAATTTTACAACAATAAAATGGAGGTCATATCGACCATTTGCGGTAACTACTGTTTGACATCAGAAATCTCATCACGTAAGCAACTAGATTCCATTTACTTTTTTTTAATAATTTGATTTGTTCGAAATATATAATAAGTTGAAATATATCCCTTACTTTATTTCTAGACCTTGTGAGAGTCATGTGAGAGGTCTGGCAGTCGATGCTGAGATTTTTAGTCGAAAATTCCCCTGAAAATTACTTTACTTTATCAATCAGCTTCATGCCAATGATGACACGTATCGGCCATATGTGCCATATATGCTCCATTAGGAGCCAGAAATGATGATCCTATTTCGCTATTGGCTAAGAGAATTTTCGAAAGTGGTTAAGAGGTCCAAAGTAAACAACAGTTGAAGCAAAGCTTTTTCAGTAGGAGAATTTGACCAAGCTGTCGTTCAAACATTAATGCGATCAATCAGGAAAAACTTCGTGCCATTGAGGATCACGAACCATTAGCAATAATTATACTAATTGTTAGAGCCTAAAGAGTGCACACATATTTATATACAATCAATAACTGTATTAATAAGTAATCCACTAACAATACTGTTAAGGTAATAACGACCTTGCAGCGGCCAAATAACCATCATCAGATTAAACAAAGTTAGAAAACAAAATGTACCTGTTTCATTGCTATTTGGGGTTAACAATGCAAACAAGAGGTTACCCTCAGCTGGAGATGAATTGAATTAGATAAATTCCTTTTTCTCTTATACATCCCCATCTTTTTTTAATTATCTAGATTTAAGGCCATACAGTGTTTTGAAAGTGATAAGTCTGACCTGTATTGGAAACATGTTCTGCTAATACTGATTTTCAACAGGTATTCTCCTTTATATGGGCAGAATGTTTTTTATAACTAGTTGAAATGTTTCAAGTTTGACCCACATAGTATTTTGAACACGACTTAACCAATTTTGTAAATTCCAGATATGTCGGAACCGGAAATCTTATCAAAGATATTGCCTAAATAATTTTTTACTTATTCTTACATCTGTTAATGGGTTTTATTACAAATTCAGAAGGTAAATTATAAAATTTATTGATTACTGAAGGATGATAAGTGGAACTTTTGAATTTCATCAAGTTATTTGAAATTAATGACTCTTATTTGGTTAGTTGATTGCGTTCCCTTTTTCATTTTTGGTTATAAATTAACTTGCTTATCAGAGATTTCTCGTAACCATTGTCCGTCGCTAATTGCTGAAGATTCTCAACTGCTTTCTCATAGTTTCTGGCTAAAAGGAAACGTTTATTGATCTATGGACAAGACTATTGAATGGAGGTATCTTATAATTAATTAGTGGACATGAATTCATTGGAATATATCTACTCGTTTGAGCAAGTGTTCTGAATATGTATGAATGATAAGCGAAAAAGCAAACTATAAGGTTCAGATTTATTTCCAGCCGAGTGTAACCTCTGCATTATTAACCCCAAATAGTATTTAAGCAGGTACATTCTGTTTCCTAATTTAGTTCTTCTGATGATGGCCACTTGTGTAGCTGAAAGGTCCAGTACTTCAATAGTATTTTTAGTGGATTAAGGTGAATATTTCGTACTTATATACTTATATATATTATAATAATATAATTATATATTAAATAATCAGTAAAAATTTATCAATTTGACTTGTACTACAGCATTCTTTTCGATGTCTTGACAACATAAAATTCCCCGTAATCCACTTACTCGAACCTTCCTACTAGTACATCATCCAATGAAAATGTCCTAATTACCTCATTAACTCTACCCTAATACATTCATTAGTGTCGTTTTGAAGAAGACACACTAGTTGTCGAAACTGTAGTCACGTTAGTGTTTCTATAGTAGTGTTTCTATAGTTGATGTGATAGAAAACAAAGTAATAACTGTTTTATTATACATATGATGACTTATCACTAAGTAAAGGCTTCCACAATCGAGTTCTTTTAATACTTCTGAAATAGGCTTCGCAGCTATTTCAGCTAATTAATTTAATTGTTGTAACAGCCACAAAATCAAAAATGTTACAAGAAAATCGGCAATTCACAAAATGTTCCCTGTTGGAGGTTATTCTGATTGAACGAGTTGATTTCTCTATCGGAATTGACCGTATGGCCTATTCAATTAGATCTAATTCAATAATTAAGTTCTTCTCTCCACGAAGAAAACAAGTACCTACGAGCTAATTCTAACATAGGAATCAAACTCCCATACTATCAAAGTACTAAGTACCTTTCACCTACCAAGTAGCCATCATCAGAGTAATGTACTTATGGTAGCTGAAATGTCATTAGAACTTCAATAGTATTTTTAGGGTGAGGGTTATTATTTCGTACTTATTGATGTTATAGTGTATCCACAGTTGTGAACTCTTTTGGTGTATTTATTTTAGGTTGATTGACTAATCAATGATCTCACTATGGAAGTAGCGATGCATACATGTGAATTCCTCAATTAATAATTAATCCATGAACGTTTCCTATTATTTCATTCATTCATTGATTACGTTGTATTTTTGATTTCATTGTTAATTCACCCATTACATCTTCTCTCCATGAAGTAAGCAAAGCGTTTACCACTCATCAATCAATCACTGATTAATCTGGCTAATTTTTATGTAGAATCAACGATTCGATTTACTTGTGCCGTTTTTAATTTTGTCTTGTAACGGTGTGAACCCCGTAACAGGGTTCAATTTCAGTGTTGTTTGAATTGACAATTAATTTGAATAAATAAGTCCGGATGAGTCAGGTTCTGACATCTTTGTTATAATAACGGCAGCTGTATATTCATCGCCGTACGTTATCGTTCTATGTAAAATCACGAAAGGTGTCGTTTGTGTGAAATTGATTATTTTCAGGCAGGATTCAGTCAGGGAGATCGGTTCTGCCATTTTGGGCATTCTTAGGTATCGCCGATATTTAGTCACCGACAACTTTACAGTCTTTTAAATATTATTTTAATTACGTTTGGTATTATATAAAGTTGCCGATGGACTGGATATTTCGTAAATTTTCTGTTAATGAAGGACATGCCTGCGGATAGTCCCACCAAAATCATTCATGTCATTTATTGCTTTTAACTCGACGTCATAATTTAGCTCTATTGTTATCGAATTAGCTATACTTTAATCAGATATCAGACCAGTTTCGTAATTTCGTAATGTCTTTTCCAACCTGGATTTGTGCTCGTCGTGGTCGAGGAAGGATATTTTTTGTAGCCAGAGATACGGGTTGATGAAGCAAGTTGTTCAAGATGAACTGGTAAACCTTGACTTCGATTCCGAGTTAATTGTCGAGTTACAGAATAAGTATCGTTTTTTTTTATCTGGTTTGTATTGGAAAATTGTTTAAATTCTTTCTACAGGTTATAGGATTGAAGTTCTGATTCTTAGATTAAACGAATAATTCATCTTAACATACATTCACCTTTCTTTAACGAATTTCAATCGTTCCATATAAGTTCTTTAAAATATTTGATTTGTAACTAGTAATATTTGTTAATATTTGATTTTCAATTACCTATTACTGATTATTATCTTAACTATAATATACTGTATTTGTTATTTCCTAGTTAAGCAATGCAATTGTATCTGATTATTAATGTTGCCGTTTGCCTTAATTAATCAATTGTTATCTGATTATAATATTGCCTAATGCTTTTATTAATCAATTTAGTTTTTAAAATTACATTCTGTTATTATCGTAATTAATTCATGAATCTGGTATCTAGATTTCAATCTTTGTATTATCGAATTGTTCATAAGAATTTTTCGTAATTGTTCAATGCTATTTTCTGAATTCAAGTTATCTATTCAATTCTTTGATTATATCTGACTTTATAACTATTTTAACCATAACGAATTAATGTATTATTTTTCAGTTAGTTGGAATTCGATTATTTGTCTCGAATTCTACTTCCTGATGTTTACTGATTAGAATAAGTTACTTCTTGTCATACGTTATGGTCGATTTTTTCTCATTGAATTTGTTTAAGGTAACGCATACAGTGACGACGTTAATTTATTGTTTTGCTGTGTGTGTTTTCTTCGTTTTGTATTTGGGTCATTTCTGTTTCGTATTGTATTTTTTACAGGATTAAACGACTGAGACGTTTCATACCTTTTTCCCGTACGAGTCTATAGAATTATATGGCATGACTATATATAGTAGTTACAACAAATACCAAGGAGGTTAACATTTCTGGCATAATTAATCTGGTTTTCAGAGTTTTCTTTTTTGCCGATTCTCACAAATGTATGCATTTACTTCAATTATTAATTTATCTAAATTCAATTTCATTTTATCATTATTCATTGCTTATCTCAACAGCAAAATTCATTTCTAAACTATATAATTTTGTTAATTAATTATTCAATTGGTGTATAAAACCCTTTTTTTTTTGTTAAGCTTTTTGTTTTATTTTCTCTGTATAACATATATCTAGCACCCTCGTAATGCCGAAGATTCTCGATTAAAGTTGTTTTTCTCATTTTATAAATAAAGCTGATGGCGCCTCGGGTACAAGTCTCAATCGCGAATCGAAGGATACGTTTCCTTACGATAGACCCTGAGATATTTCCATGAGCTAGTTGGGCAATTAAAGGGTTGGAACTGACAAGATAATGTCATTTTAACCAGAAATCTCAGAGTCTTTAGTTGATCGACTAATCAATGTTCTCCTTATGGAAGTTAGGGTTGCACCTAGTAAAACTTCTCAATTACTAATTTACTACTTGGCCGTTTCAATTTTGTTGTTGATACACCAATTATGTTAGGTAGATAATTCATATTTTCCTTGTGGGAGTTAGCGATGCACTTTTGAAAAATCACTTTAATCGTTAATTAATCGAGGTAATTTACGGCGAACTTTTATGGAAGTTAGCAATGCAGGAATCACTTGGAGCAATATGAACATTATTCGATAAAGTACATTTCCGTTAATTTTTTTCCTTTCGTTCCGCGAATTAATTTAGATAGATGTTATCCGCTCAATACGTTAGTTCAAATTTTTCTAAAAGACAATAGCAAGAAGAATTTTGCTTTTCACAGATGATTATAGAGGAAAGAGGCAAATTATGACCCTATTAATTTACCCATACGGCGATGTAATATAACAAAAAGTCAATTTAAATATTTTCCAAGAAACATTAAATTTTGTTTACGCAACCAATTAGCGGCAAATCACCAGCCCACTAGCCGGTTGTTCCGCCAACATGAGATACTTCTCGTTCCGAATGAAACTGAAGGCAACTTGTAGCACTAGCTTTGTAATCACGTATGAAAATCAAAAGGTAGATCTATAATGGAGAAAAACGTAAATGAGGTTTCTAATAGACAGCATTTTTATTTACTTCAAAACATCAAATTTCAAAATGCTGTATTGAAGGTATGAATATGAAACATATGAATAAATTATGCAACATTCTCATCTATAAGTAAGTTGACTGTATGTCTTGGTCTATGAGAACTGTCAGACTGTCACAAATAAGCGTGCAGTCCACTGGCCTCGCTGACCAATTGTTGCAGAACGGATAAACCGCCTATACCTTTATAATTTCAACAAACGTGACGAATTTATTTCAGAAAAGGTTGCCTTTATATTCAATTAACTCAAATATTTTGCATAACATTAACTTCTAATATTTATCATACTTCCATGCGACAATATAAACTACCTTTCGTTCAGGAAACCATATAACGCAACTAGTAGAATTTTTGGGAATATCCGATGAAACTAGAATATCACAGTATAAAATTCATTCATTAGAACAATGAGAATTTAGAATGTGAATTTATATCAATAGATTCCAATTATCCAATTTACTGCTAAGGAAAATTCAATACTCATACACTTTGAATGTGAGACAGACGCGCATAAAGTTGACATGGACAGAAGCGACCGGAAAAGCGGACGTCGGCATGGCCACTAAACTGAGCCATACTCGACTTGCATAGCGCTGAATGAATGTTCGAAGAAGGGGCAATCGCGAAGAACGTCGGCGCGCATGAAATTTAGGTACAATTCAAAAGGGTGGAACGAATGCCTCATTCGAGCAATTCTTATAGTCAATGTGTAGTCTCGGTTGGAGATTATTGCGAACAATGAGCAGACACTAAACGAGAAAATGCATTACGTGGAAAAGATTACTTCAGATAAAACAAATGTTACCTTCGTTTTTTGAATGCGGTGAGATTGGGGTAAACCTTTCCATTTTAGTAACAGTCCAAATTCTATAAAGCTTTGGATGTTTACTTTCCTCACTACTAGTGTCCGTGGTGCAACGAATATCCCAGAAGAATACTACATTTCTGTGGAGAAAGCATGAAACTTGGTGTCCAGAGCCTTAGAACGTTTTAACCCGAAGCACCTCTTCAATCACCCGTATGAACCTTATGTTAGGAGTAATCCACGCAGAGTCGCGGCTTTAATGCCATACCTTCTGCAACGACATGAACAGCAATGTATCGTCGATGTTTTCCTTTTAAGTAAGGACATATAACTTTCCCAGACCAGCTTCTCGTAGGAATGGAATATGAGACACGGCCAAGACGAGTAGTACATTTGCGTCGATGCTTTGAATTCTCCATCTCTATTGATGAATGTCCATTGTTTGAAATAGTATGCGTCCATCTGCCTATTCGCGGTAGATACAACGATATCTAGCTGAGCAGAGAAAACTATTTGACTTGTGTTTCTGTCACTGAACTTATACAAGGACTTAGAAAGGAGAGTAAACAATTCCTCCTTATTCTGGTCCGTCTTGCTAGCTCATTAAATATGCGTATTGTAAGTCACTTTGTCTAACTTCTCAATCCCCCCCTCCCCCCGGCGTCTTAATCGACTTCCTCTCAACTTGGGAATGAATTCTTTAACAATCTCTTAGGATCATACTTGTTCCAAACAATGTCCCCCTACATGAGCTGAATTTGGGTAACAAATATAGTGTGCTGCGTATCAGGCGAAACAGATGTAGACCAGGGTAGTAGAAGGCTTAAAACCGGTATCACCAAAAGAATGGGGCCGCATGCTAGAAAATGGAAAATTGATACTGTCTAGAACAGCGAAGAGACAATGTGAGGTCTACGACATTCGCCAACTGGTAGATGACATTGCTTGGGTCAGATGTATCTTGGGAACTCCATATTTCAAAGTACATTTGATTTGATTTGATTTGCATTCACTCGTGAAAAAAATAGCAGGCTGCGTTTGATTGTCAACTGTTTAATATGCACCTAGACGTACTACGATCGTTAGTAATATGCAAAATGTGCGAGATTAGTTCAATCGGTCATGAAGAAATGACTGTGTAGGTCTGTATTTTAGAATTTCGAAGGTATTAAAATAAAACAGAGGTTTGGAAGGTCGGTAACTTCCATCGTCCGTGGTAATTTTCTTGGAAACGTAATTTGTCACATTAGTTTTGTACATGAGCAAATAATGTGACAAGTACAAATGTAGAGGATATGTAAGAGAAACTGATCAATTTTGAATTTGAAAAGAATTCAAGAAGGTTTCTAAGCCTAATATTATGTAATTACTCATTTTTTTTCACCATAAAGCATTGTGTTATCTATTCATACAATTAACGACAAATGTCTGTTAGAAAATGTGGCTGTCTTCCTTACATCCAATATTAATTTTTATTTGCTGCATTGAAGAAACTGTTAACAATATTTCTTTATTGCACTGTTGTACTACATCTATTTATAAGAAACTAGAATTATTTTGAACTCAGGAATTTATTTTAATTACAACAAAATTGATTCACCTCAAGTAGCTTACTTATTTGAGACATGTCGGCAACAATATATTCATTCAATAATTCAATAATTATCTTTGTTGGGTTAATTAAGTAAATTTGATTATAGTTCATTGAAAATTTCACTGCTCTTAAGTGCGAAAACCAATATATTTTAGCATGAAAAGAAATGTTGTCTATAACTTTGATTTGATGATTATAGTTTTGTTCTTAGTCATACTTCCCCCACTATAGTAGTGTAAGGGAAGTATTGTAATCGGACTAATAAAACTCCGGATTTTTGTGGAAATATACATTTTAAGGCTTTCGGAATCGATCTACACTATTTTTGTCTTTATGTGTGCGCGAATGTGCATAACCCACTGTGGAGACGATTGCGTCTTAATCTACTAAAAAAACCTGGGCTGTATTAAATTTAAAGATGATGTGGGTATCTAAAATACGAAATGTTGTATGTAAAAATAGTATAAGTTTTTTGAAGAGTATAAAAAAGTGTCTCAAGAATGTGTTCTTTGTTCTTCAACATATCATCGTTTGAATTTACCAGCTACCCAAATAACACAAAGATGTTGCATATACATTTATTGGACATACAAATAAAAATAATGGTTGCCCATACGACATTATTTTATGTCCTGATAATAACCCCTGAACGTCCCCTGTGTTCACAATGATCCCACATTAGGCAGGTATAACATAGGCAAGTTGATTTAAAATTGTCAAATTTTAAATGCTTATTGAATAGTTTCAGAGAACTTCACTCTCGCGAACTTGTGGAATACTGTTTCTTACAAATGTTTGTAATAAGTAAGGTATTGTTTGAAGCCAACATGATACTACTTTAAAGTCAGATGACAGGGAAGTGCCGTTGCTACTGTTTTTACTAATCGCGAAAACAATAAAACGCTGCAGAGTTCTAATCAAGGGATAGTTAAAACCTTCAATGCCACATAGTAGATGGATATGTATATTTTTATCAGCATCGACGCTTTTGAGATGAACGCAAGCAGCGTATTCGCTCTGTGATGCATTACGGAATCCATGAAGCTCAATTTCAATCGGTTCTTCACAAAGAATGTGCCTAATCATTTGTAAAGTGTTAGGCATGGGTAAATTATCCTTTAAATATGACAATTTTTTTTAGTTTTTGTAGAAGGGGATCGTCTCAAGACAACTTATTTATCCAAAGTGGAAGAATCATATTCTTTACTAAAAAACACGGGCTGACAAGACCGACAGGATCAAAGAATTTGGCTATATTGGACAAGATTGTTCTTTTATAAATAATTGACTAATATGGAAGTTGTTCAATATGGTACATAAGAATATCTTATTTGCATGACCATCATACGATGGTATACACCAAGAGTTTTGGCATGTTCTTCGTCATCTGAGTTGATTACACGAATAGGTTCATCATCGCCATCTTGCAAAGGAAAACATTCAGCATTTAAAATTGATATTATTCCTTTACAAATGATTGTGACTTCTTGCTCTGTTTTTACCCGGTGATTAGATCATCAAGGTCCAAATGACGTTCAATTATTAAGGATGAAATTCGGTAAATTGAGAGGTCAGATAATTGCTTAGTACATCGATTACCTAAAAAGGATGCGGTAGCAGTGCCATACATCACTTCCTCTGAAGAATCGTTACTCCAAACTACTTGTTGCAGCGATCATCACTGGGTTGTATCCATTATATTGTCTTTACATTTTCATAATGTGTGCGCAGACCACGTGAGTTTTGAAAAATTGTCATTCTAAATGACAAGTCCTGTATACAGAAGATCGTTTAATGATCAACCTTTACTTGATCATAAAGAGCCATTGAACACAACTCTCAATTTGGGTGTCAAACTATATGCTCGTATCATAGTATTATACCATGATGTGGGAGAAAATATGATGTATTCTGAACTGACGTATCATTGGAAATAGTCATATATTCCATCTAGATATATTCATTGAGGAAATTGAAATATTCAATTTTCAATGTTTTGATTCAAATCGTTTTCCTAATTGGATAAATTGTTGGATTGCCAACAATTGAAATATTCATTAGATCTCATTTTAAATTTAGTTTATTGCACAATTTATTTGTTATAAAATTACATTGTAATATATAACAAATATTGAGCATGTAGCTTATTGCCTTCCGCATCAGTTATCAAGCACACCACTGTCGACAATAACACTTGCGTATGACTTTTATTAAACCGACTTGTTAAAGTAATTTATTCTGCTTGATTTCTTGTGCATTGTGATTTTACAGCGCTTATTATCATGATTTTCATGAAGACAATTGTAACAAAGCTTTAGTTCATTTAATTTTTTTATTTTTAAAGGAATTGATAACTTAAGAAAATCTTCACAGTGTTAGATCAAATGAGGTCTTTGACCTAACTCGCATCTTGGTTGCAGTTTAGTTCGACCTATAAGATCTATTGGTTTTTTATTGGAACGTACTTTTTACCATTATATTAGATTAGCTTCTCCAGTGTCTCTATGAGACTCGATTTCAAAAATTGAATAAATCTTCTAATGGAGGAAATTCGTTATTCAATTTTTGATTTTCACACTCACGAATTGTGAATTTATCCAATTTTGAAGTAATCATGAAAATATTCTTATTTTCCGAATACTTTGTAGGCTGTTCTAAATTTGATAAGGCTCTTGAATGCTTATAGATAATATCAATTATCTTTCTCAACTCATGTGAAGGCTCCTTAGTTAATTGATCAATTGCAAATAGTGATTTAATATGGTTGTGGATAAGTAAACAAGTATTGTTATACCGATTGCAGAATAATTCCCATGCAGTTCCATAGTTGCTGGCTGAGAATTCCAAAGATTGTATAACTTTTATAGAATCTTCGAGAGAGAAGCCCTTAAATAGTGGAACTTTCGAATTTCATTTATTGATTGATTGGAGCAGCGATTCGAACGTATCTCAATTTGAATTGTTACAAATTCCTTTAAATTTTTGTAAATTGATTGTTGATAACTTGCCACTTCGGAAGAGTTCAACTACTGATCCTGATGCTGTAGCTGTATCAGAGTATACAGAATTGTCAGAGTTAGTTCGTTCCTCTGAAGTTGATAATTTGCGTAAAAATAATTTTGCTTGAGCTAAGGTTGAAATAGACATGGAACTGAACATCTGACGTTCTTTGTATTGTTCGTCTATTTTGACCCATTGCATAGGCATTGGAATTAGTTTGAACTTTGAACTCCATCGAACTCATTCAGTAGTGATTGTAATATATCAATTCTCATCCTCAATTCATATATTGAATTTTCATTAATCATTAGACAACTGTCTACATCATTTTGTATTTGCTTGATGGAGATTGAAAAATTGATTCAGTACCCCGTTTGCGGGTATATAACATCAGATCATTGATCATTGCTTATCAAGATAACAGATCGTGAATAAAATGCATACCTAAAACAGCGTTAAGAAAGTTAAGATCATTTGAGAGTACCAAAGTGTAACAGTACAATCAAATATAGTTGGTCTCAAGGATCGAAGAAGTATGTTGTTACATTTGTCAGTCCTCTTATATTGGTTAATGGAATTGTACGATCCTTATAGAAGGTATAAAGCACTTGCATAGACGAGAATCGTGAATAAGTACGTAAGATGAGATAATAAAGTCCCGTACTAATGTATACAAATGGCATTAATTTAAATCGTATTGAATTGCTAAATCGACTGATTGAATAAATTGAAATAAATGAAATAACTTACTAAATTATAATTTAGTAGTCTTAGATAATTGAAGGAAAACAACAACGCAGTAGTGAACAAAGCAATGGACAATGGAACACATATGTGAGTGGAGTGCCTGTATAGACTTGATATTCTTCTCTGATGTATCGAACTCATCGAAGTATGATGTTCATCCCACCGGCTTTCATAATGGTAGTAGAAATGATTACATCAAGTTGTGCAGTTACAGTAGCAAATATGTCTGTATCCGGCTCGAAGGACCAAATTTTTATGTCGGGATGCTATGCCTCTTCAATAGAGTGGAGTGTATATCTTGGAGGTACGGGTCGAATCACTTGGTGTTATCAATAAAACAGAAACTTCTCTACAATAATGTGGTTAACAAATACATGTGAATTGTGAAATGACACTTTATGCAGCACAATGATATAAGCTATGCGAAGCGTCTCAACGGCTATATGCGCGCGCTGCTTTCGCCGTTCTAACTAAAACCGCTGTGCATTGGTGCACGATTGTGATTGCACAGAACTGAATATGGTGAGACACAATATAATGCGCTAACAAAATTCATTTTAAAAATATGTTTTGTAAGGGATAGGAATAAAATGTTCCTACTGTCAACACTATCAGCAGATTATGTTGAATGAGACTGAATTCCCTCAGACAGAAAAGCACAATCTTTTAGGATAAGAATTGGAACATGAAATGTTCATGGAAAATTTTTCTCGATCTATATAGATCCTCCTTCGACAAACTAGACAGTTTCTCATTACAGCACACATTTTACCACTTATAAAAAGGTTCAGGATTTTACTAAGATGTGGAAATTGATGTCTCGGAGATTTCTTGTCGGAACATCCCCACTGCATTTTCCCGTAGTACTATAACAAAATAATTGAATAGTTGTTATCAAGTAAGTTCAAAATATAAATGTCCTTTGCATCAAGATAACAAGGAATTCAAATAAACAAATGTTTCTCATAAATAACAGTCGGTGATAGTGAAATCAAATATGATGTTACTCAGTCACAATAATCGCAGCTTCGATAAGAATAAACACTGATTTGACTATATCGAAAATGAAACCAAATTGACTTAAGACATATAACACCAACATGTGATCAGATCCCGAGTAGATCCCTTTACCTTCTTATTGAAAATTGTCTACTGAGCTTCTTACAGTAGGTGGGTATACACCAGTTTCAAACTGAATAGATGAAATAGACAACACAAGTAGGTATCTATTAGGTGATGTAGAAGAAGCCACATTGAAATCATTTCAAGATGCTTACCTGAAGGTCAAAAAATCACAAAAATGAATTATAAGGTCTCTATCCACAATTTATGATAGCTGAACACGACACTGACAATTATCAACTACGCTTACACTAAATGAATCCAAATAACACTGATGGAAATTGTCAAAATAATAATAAACACAATGGTAGAATAGCATATAGCAAATAAACTAAAAATGAACATGCAATAGATGTCCTCGATGGAATATTCGAATAAATATCCATCGCCAGACGCCCTTGGAATATTCAGTATCTACCATCAATGTCATATCCAGACGCCCAGTGGATATCCTCAAGGTACATTTTATAACATATTCTAAACGGAACATTCATTGAACATCCTGGAAGGGGTACACGTATCTTATAAATATCCACAATACAGGATGTCCAGTGGAATTCATTTATCATCTTTTAGTACATTTCCAGATGTGCATCTAGTTCAACGGCGTGAATAGATATTACTTGATAATTGAGGCTAACTTTAGACGTCGATGGAATATCCGTATACTCTTACTGAAAAATAGTGTCCTATTTTGAACTGCCATAGATCAAGTTATATAAGTACGAGGCATTTAATATCCTAGACTAAACTCAGCTGGTATATCCTGTTGAAGAAAATAAATAATTTTCTAATACAAAACTAGCACTATCGTTTACTCTATGTTTATCTCTGCTCCTTAGTAACGTATTGTGTATCTTATATAGTTAACTGCGATAACTTGTCAAATAAAAGTTGTGTGCGCTGTCATTTTTATTTAACTTCTTCGAATACTCAACCTTGGAGCATGTACCTAGTGCAAGGCAGTTGGCCGACATATTCACTAAAAATCTACCGCCAGGACCTTTCATGAAAAACAGAGAGTTACTTGAAGTGTTATGTTTTGGGGGAAGTGTCGAAGAAAATAAATAATTTTCTAATACAAAACTAGCACTATCGTTTACTCTATGTTTATCTCTGCTCCTCAGTAACGTATTGTGTATCTTATATAGTTAACTGCGATAACTTGTCAAATAAAAGTTGTGTGTGCTGTCATTTTTATTTAACTTCTTCGAATACTCAACACATCCGACATTAGTTGCCCATAGAATAATTCCACTGTACATTTTAATATTCTACTTTGGATCTTCAAGGAATATCCTGCAAAGAACATACGTGAATTTGTTCATAATATGTCCAAAATTGAATATCCACTGGGTATCCAGGATCGAATATTCATTTGTTACCAAATAAATATAGATATTTCTAGGAATGTATTGTGTATTATGTATTATTCAGAAGCTTAGTTGAATGTTATAAAAATACGTTCTTATACTCAGTTCCATGTCCGTTCTGAATTCTTTCAGGGACCACAATTTAATATGAAATCATTCATTAATGCTTTTGCTATGGTACCTGCTTCTTTATTTAAAATTGGTATTATTAACACATATTTTGTTAATTGGCATTGTATCGTTATAGCGTATGAATTATATTTTGCAGTTTTGCAACATGCACCGATCGTATCGATACACGTAATGTCAATTGCTTCTTGTGGTGTAGGTGTTATTATCATTGGTTCTAATTGTTTAACCTTGTTTTTATATAATTGACACTTGTTACAAATCTTCCCATAAGCAGAAACAAAATATCCTCTCGTGAACATAAATAAGGATTCAATCTCTAGTGAGAACAATGTCTCTAAGAGGAGACATCCTTGTAGAATTCCTTGCATTAGTACAGTTAACATAACATTGAATTCGGTCCGGTCCCGATTGCGAATTATTTATGAGGAAAGTGTATCCTAGTTCGCTATTGTTGCTTTAATCTCAAGTAAGTACCTAGTAGAGATAGGGAATGTTAAATTTGGTCTAATAGCTTACCAACATTCATGTCTTATTCTCTACAGTTGCATCGGTATTTTGAGGCATTGAATTCCACTAATATTATTCGCCGGTATTGGTATAATATGAATCAGGATAAGTCTTTAATATGTCTGCAGCTGTTGAGTTAGGTTCGTACGATACATTGTACTGAATAAACATGCAGCATTTAGTGTGATATTTGTAAATTGATCTACATCAGATCAAAAGACGATTGCTCAGCATAATTTTCATTATTCGGGGCTTCCGCACATGGAGGCTATTAGAATAAAACTTTACAGTGAAGTGAAATCAACTGGAATCACAACCATTAGCTTTAGCTTTAACGCTATTATATTTATATGGAGACCCGCTCGCTTATTGCCATACAGTACCATTATACAACGCTCCTACGCATTCAGCCATGAAACACTATTATGACTACCAAGCATATTTTAGCTTCAATTTTCTAGTTTTTAAGGGCAACTTTTTTAACCGATTTTATTATTTTGGCACTGTTTGCACTTATTAGGGTACTGGATGCTACATGCTACAACTTATTTTGAATTTAAATTGTTCCATACTCACCTACGAACACACAATGTATTACTTAGAAATCAGCATAAGGTACGTAAAACTCTATTATCACAACGAGTCTTGACCAAATTGGCAACATTCAAAATGGGTGTTTTCCAAAGAAACTCCTTGAGTCCCCTCTTATTCAATATCTCACTACTGCCGCTCCCCATTGCGTTAAGACGAACTATTGTATAATACTCAGTACCACCGAACAACCAGAGGCATCAGATCACCCATTTATTTCATATGGACGATCTGAAACTGTATGCCTCTGAAAAAATCTCCATCAAGCTCTCAACGTGGTTCAAGAATGTACACGAGCCTTAGGCAATGAGTTGGAATTGGACAAGTGCACAGTGTTTCATTTGAAAAGGGAAGATCTCCGGAAGTACACGAAAATATGCAGCTTGCCGACGGAAGCATCCTTGAACATCTTTATGCTGGAAAGACCTATCGATACCTGAGAATCGAACAACGTCCTAATTGATACGCTTCCCAAGTAAAGATGGCTCTCCGCGGAAATACAGAAACACTGTTCGAAAGTCTTGGTCTTCCGAACTTTTGAGTGAGAACAAGGGTCTGCAACAAATATGCTTGGCATTCCAGTCCTGCTTCATGTTTTTGGAGTGGTGAAATGTACGGTCGATGGAGCTTCATAGACTCGACAAAGACACCCGGAAAATGATGCATATCCATCACAGTTTACATTCTATAGGTCGTCTGTTTCTCGCATTTATCTCACACATCACCGGGGGGTAGGAAAATCCTTAGTCTAGAGTGTCTGCATCGTAGTGTGGTTCTGAGTACAGCTTATCATGTTCTTAGGAGTTCGTACCACCTCTTGACCCTTGTCAAAAGTCACGAATTGGCCGAAGTGGGGCGTTTATCGTTAAGGCAGCACATAAAGCTGGGGAAGAACTTAGACTCGAATTTCACATCAGTAAAATCGGCTGAAATCTGATATACGGTGACTGACCTTCGAATACCTAAGGTCAGCCGAAGGACTTACAGCAGCTTGCCAAGACGTAATCAACACCTTCGCCTATCGCCGCAACGTGATGGGTGTTTAGGTTCCTAATGTTAGCAGCAGGGCCTGTTGAAAGGCCCCTGAGACGCTTTTCCACCTGCTGTCGGCATGTCCGTCAAAACGTACGTACGTACACCCATCGTCAAAATGCGTTGCTATGGGTACTGTTCTACCATCTAAGGCACTCGTACGGAATCTACTTAGAGCCAGTGCTACCTTACATGCGAGCAGATATTGAGTTCGTTGTCGGAAACAAAAAATTTCTGGGGTGGTGATATGGTTCTAAAATTTCTTCAACAGAAAGGCTTATACATTATCTTCATTTTTTATCTCTTGTGACAATTCCGCATATTTTAGAAGGAAACATTTTCTTCTCAAACACTGATAATTGATATTCTTAGAACAAGTTTAATAAAATTTAGTTGGCCGTGGACAAAGTCATGATTTTGACAAGAAACAAATTCATAAGTGTCCCACCTTATTGCTGACAGTAGATGTTTCAATAATTTGTTCACTTTCAGTTGCTTTTGTATCGTTTTTTCTCCAATTACTGTTATTGCTTAATTACTATTGCTGTTATTGTTGCTTTTAATTGACAGCTATTAAATATGGATTTCCCTTTTAATGAGCTGGTCGATATGCTTTTAGTTCTTGAATTCCGTCAAGGTAGATGCCTCGAAAGTGACTGCATCTATCAAGAGAGGTATTCAATTCGGAGAATTCACAAAATTTTTGCCCGAATTGAAAGACGTTTTCGAAGAAGAGGGAGGTTGAAGCCAGTCAGAATCAACGCTGGGAGACCTCGACAAGCACGAACACTCATTGCGAAAGCTGCTGTTCTTCAAATGATTGATAACATTCCTGAGACCAGTACCAGAACATTGCAACAAGAGATTGGGTTTCCAAGAAGCACTGTAAGTCGAATTTTGAGAGATCAATTAATTCGTTCATTTCACATCCAGGCAGTGCAAGAATAATTACCACACGATCACAGACCACGTTTAAATTTTGCACAAATTATTCGAGAGCGCAGAGTAGTTGACAACAGATTTCACACTATTATCTTGTTCACTGATGAGTCTTGTTTTACACGTCGTGGCATGACGAACCTACACAATGAGCATATTTATACAGATGAAAATCCACATGCTATTGAAGGGAGACATTATCAACGAGAATTTAAAATTAATGTCTGGGTCGGAATTATTGGCAATTTTATGGTTGAACAGTTCCGATTGCCTGATCGTCTGGATGGCGCTAGTTACCTAAGTTCCCTCCAAGAAATTTTGTCAGGACTATTAAAAGACTTGCTCCTTAATTTGCGTCGAAACATGGTCTTCATGCACGACGGTGCACCACCTCATTTTGTACGTGCCTTAGAGAATATCTTTATGAACAATTTGCTGGTAGATGGATTGGTAGAGGACAAGAAGTACCTATTCAGTGGCCTTTGCGGTCTTCAGACTTGAATCCTTGCGAAATCTTCATCTGGGGAGCGTTGAAAACACAAGTATAGAAGGTTCAAATTGATTATTCCGAACAACTGTTGAACAGAATTCAAAATGCTGTAAACGCAATACGAGAAAACGACGTTGTGTTAATGAGGGTGCATTTCAATTTTTTACGCCGAATTGATATTTGCATTAATGAAGGTGGAGGTCACATTGAACACCTGTTTTGTACCACAATTTAATTAAACTTGTTCTAAAAAAATCAGTTATCAGTGTTTGAGAAAACATTTTTTTGCTTCTGAACTATGCGGAATACGGAATTTTCACAGAGATAAAAAATGAAGATAATGAATAGGCCTTTCTGTTATCTTAGAACCATGTTACCACCCTAATAAATTTATTGAAAAAATGTCAGAGAGGTGAGGGTGGTTTTATCCTTCTACAATTTCCTTTAAAATTCTTAAATTAAGTAGGGCAACCTTCTACAATGCACTTTCGCAAAATTTCGTCAAATTTTTTCCACGCATTTGTGAATAGCGCACAAAAATTTTCTAAGTGAACTTTGAACTCTCCTCAAGGACAAATTGTACTTTTCTTACTATATTGGGTTCAATCGACTTATTTTGACCTCTACAATAAGTGGTAGCTTTATTTTCCAGCAATTTTTTTCTGTATAAATCAAAAATGAAATATTACATATAAACCTCAATTATTTGAAAATGAAGCCATATGATTATAAATAATTTTATATATTGAAACCATGCTTTATATATAACTGAGGATGAGGTGTAATAATTGAACCCGAAATCTGGTAGTACGAATCTACAAAAAATGGATTCTAAGAATTAATCATCACAATATTAATATCAATTATGAACTCACACTCGGGTGAAAAAATTTTTTATTGTATCATTAATTCTGTAGAAACTGTTGAACATGTTTTTTTTAGTTTATTCCTTTCAGGCATATACACAGTCTTTTTGTCGTTGCTGAAACCTGTCGTTAAGGTGTAGTCCACCGTCAGTGTGCATACCTCAATATTATTTTATTTGCTGATGTTTTTTGTGACGTCCTTGATTCAAAATTATTTCAATCAACGATGTCGTGTAGACGTTTCGTGTGGTGTCGTTGTGGGATACTGTAAATCAACTTTACTAGTCACTGCTGGTTCCAAGAAACTGAACATGCCAGCCGCCAGGATACTGCAGTTTGCTTGCAGTTACAGAGCAATCCTGAATGAACAACCGTTGAATGTGAAGTTCCTTAATGAGGTTTGAAACTATCCCTACTATACAATATAGTACAGTTTCCGTGTATTCAAGAAAAATTTAACACAAAAAACCTGTTGCGCAGTGGGAAAGTAGTGAATGTAAGAGGTAAGTGAAAAATTCATGGATGAATTCGTGTGTTGTTATGTTCTATTAAAATACAGTGAATTAGTATGTTGAACGATGTAAATATATCACCACTAAAGTGTCCCTTGTGAAGTGAGAAAAAGGTTAGCAAGCAATCTCTCAAAGAATTGGCTTTGGTAGAAGCACCCCATTTTTGATAATTTTACATATTGATAATATAAAATAAAACACGTTTAATTTGTTTTTTATCACATATATTATAGAAACAAATCTTAACTATAATAGTTTCGATACTAGCGTGCCATCTTCAAACGACCGAAAGTATGAAAAGATGAATAATCTTTGCTTTTTATGGTACAATATAAGACACAGGTAACAAGTGAAGTTCCGGCTGGGGAAATACATTGTTAGGATAGTATAATTGAAATTGAATAATGAGTTGATTTTGTGATAAGGAAATTTTAATGCGAAGGTATACTAGGATGGCACAAGAGGATTATGAGAAATTTTACGTTATCAAGACATCAAACAGAATGCTGTAGTACACATCTGATTGATCGTTTGAAATTTTATTGTCATAATTTTTAATACCTTTGAAAATTTCTATTGATTCTAGTATGTTTAATTTGAAACCTCTACTCTGTGTATGTAAAATTGTAACTTCATCTAAAATTGGAAAAGTGTGCCTATTTCTGAAATATGGTTAGAGAAAGATGAATCTGTGTTATTAAGTTTGAAAGATCGAAAATGTCCATTATCTAATTTCTATATTACGAATAGATCTACCGATGTAAAACTTATCACACTCTGAACAGGTTAATTTATATACTCCAGACTTATTAAACTTTTTTGTTTTATCTTTAGCATTGAACAGAAAATAGGACAATTTATTTTGAGGTGTGCAATTCTTTCACTTACGGTACCATAATATGTGAGGGAAACGTATTTTGATGAAGAATCAGATTTTTTTTAAAGATAGATACTTGAGTAAGTTAATTTCTGTCAATTAATTTGGTTTTAATTTGGGGTTGGAGACCATTGTTAATGGCTATAACCTTGATTGTATTCAATTCTTCATTCATGTTTCTAGGGGAAGGAGGAAGTAAAAAGGCTCAATGTATCGTAGAGATGTCAGCTGCTAATTGGTGACTACGTGGACTAAAACATGAATTGGCAATGTGTATTCAAATATTCCCCCAATAAATGTAAAATTTTCAAAAATTCTGGAAAAATCACATACAAATTCGAGATAGAACCAGGTGTTGATCTTTGCCTTAACAAAAATTATTGTCAATTTAATAACGAGTTTAACCCACAAAATATTGGATCAGCTATGGGATACTCATTAAGTCCTCTTTTGGTAGGTATATTCATGTCTTATATTGAAGAAACTATAATGAGTTCCCCTCTAGCTAAAAATCTATTCATTGTTGGTTTAGATATGTAGATGATGTTTTATCCTTCTTCAAAGGTACGTCACGACAATTGAATGTTTTCTTATCCTTCATTAATAATATCCATCCTAACATTAAGTTCACTTTAGAAACTGAAAAAGATAACAAAATAAATTCCCTAAACCTTACCCTCACGCACCATGATAATATCACTACTTTCAGAATTTATAGGAAACCTACATTTAAAACTATTGCCAATCCATCTTTCAGTCCCCTAGTCATGAATTAGCCGCTTACAACTCCATGATTCATAGAGCCTTTTCACGGGGCATACTTTTCCAAATTTAGATGAAGTTAAAATTTTAACATAACCAGAGTAGAGGTTCCAAATTAAATACACTAGAATCAATAAAAATCCTCACAGGTATAAAAATAATGACAATAAAATTTTAAACGATTAATTAGGTGTGCTACAGCATTCTGTTTGATGTCTTGGGAACGTAAAATTCCCCATAATCCTCTTGTGCCTTTCTACTACACCTCCGCATTAAAATTTCCTTTTCATAATTTTAGCTCTAGCTCATTATGCAATTTCAATTATCCTAACAATGTATTTCCCCAGCCGGAATCCCACTCATTACCTGTGTCCTATATATTGTACCATAAATAGCCAAGATGATTCATATTTTCAGACATTATAGTATCGTTTGAAGACACTGTCATTCATCACTATTGCTTCCAGAGAAATAGTTTCTATAAATTAATATAAACAAGCCGTCGGTGTCACAAGATGCCATCTATATCTACAACAGAATGACAGGATTTATAATTAAAATTAGTTTATCCTGATCTAGAGCATTTTTCTATGCGGCTAGATATATTTTCCGTTGGGAAGATTCCTAAGACAATTTCATCGTTGTGCTATATTTTTCCATACATCTGTTTTAAGGAAATTGAAGCAAATGCAGATCATGTTGCTACCTATATGAAAAAATATCAATTTATAATCTAGTCTATTCTCCAGTCGGTAAATCAAATTGACAACACGCTTATTTATTTTCAGTGAGATACTACAAAGAAAAATGGAAGAACCTGCGTGCTGTTTTCGTTCGTCATATGAAAACTGTCCCAAATGGATCACGATCGGAAGAAACACACTATTTGGCTGAGGACATACAATCCCTGTTGTCATTCGTAAAAGCACTCTCAATTGACATTTGTGGGAATGAACTACGAGTTGGTATGGAGAATATTGTCGTAGATGATGAGTAACAACACTCCCAACTACAAGAATATTCAGAATGATCAGGCTCTCTTCAACAGCTAGAGCTTTCATCCCAGCAAGAGCAATCATCTAAGCATGAGCAACCATGTCAGAACAAACAATCGCCACAGCAGAATCAGCTATCCCAGAAATAGTAACAATTGCCAAATCAGCAATCCAAATTTCGCGAACTGAAACCTCTAGTTACTGTAGTTGATAACAGTTTTACGGAATATATCTAAGAAAATGTTCCTCCTGAGTTTGTTACCTGAGCTTGATGTATTGAATGCTCAGCAAATGCCAAGAGAAAAATGTTGATACTGTTCGATGAGATACAAAATTCGGCATTTGTGGCACCTCTTATATCTCCAGCATCATCTTCAGAAAGGTACTACTACAAGCTATAGAGGATTTAGCAGTTCCAGTCATACAATAATTGTTCGACACTGCAGCCAATCATAGAGAATGTATTATCACCTGAATATGATACTCGCAATAGCGGTGTGTTGAATCGATAGTTTATTTATTATGTTCTGTGAACTTATATATTTAGCTTAACATAGAAAACCATGTAAGGCAATTATTTGATTCAATATTGTAAAGGAATCAGCTTCTGCATTACGTTCATTCTTAGACAATTTTTTAAAACATTACAGGTCTTTAAAAAATTTGGGTGAACCAGTAGAATCTTGGAGCACCATTTTAATATATATGTTATTTTCGAAATTAGATGTAGCATCTAAAAAGGAGTGGAAGGTTAAGAGTAATCAAAAGGTGGAATTGAATATAGATGAGTTTATAAAATTCCTAACTGACAGATGTCAGTTGTTGGAAGCTATAACGTCTCGTAAAATAACCGAAAAAACTTATTCGGTGAATTTCAGTACGGATAAGGTTGAGTGTCAATTATGCAAACTGGATCATAGTATCCAAAGTTGCAAGAGTTTTTTTAAATTGACTACAAGAAATAGATTAGCAGAAATAAGAAAGGTAAGAGCTTGCACTAATTGTTTGCGTGTTGGGCATGTCAATAGGGATTGTCATTCCGGTGGTTGTCGCATATGTCAAAAAAGACATCATACATTACTACACTTGGGTCAAAGAGACAATTCACAAAATGCAGCATCGTCTGTTTCTACAAAGCACTCGACTGATGTTCAAGCACAGGTCTTATCGACAGAAGGGAATTCAGTGACAGCTTGTACAACTATTGCAAGGGTTCCTGATTTTGAACCTACGACAGTAACGGTTATTCATTGTCAGAATAATATGTTTGTTATTTTGTCTACTGCACTTGTGCAAATTATTGATTCTCAAGGTCAACCTGTTATAGTTAGAGCTTTACTGGACGGAGGATCACAATCTAATTTCATAATTAAGAGCTTAAGGCGTAAACTGGAGTTGCCTATGAAATCCACCTCTGTGCCTATTTTGAGCTTTAATGGTACTTCAAGTAAGGTTTCGCAAATAACTAGGGCAGAAATTAAATCTCTTACGACTGATACTTCAATGGATTTACAATTTTTGGTAATTGATAAAATAACAGGAAATATTCCACAATTTAGTTTCGATATATCTAGCCTAGAACTGCCTGGTGATTTGAAACTTGCAGATCCAAATTTCAATATAGCTTCAGAGGTTGATTTATTGCTTGGGGCTAGTATACTCTATGATCTACTATTATTGGGTCAAATTAATGTTGGTGTCCAAAAACCAATATCACAAAATACTAGACTAGGTTGGGTTGTTGCTGGCCCAATGGCCGATTGCAATATAAAAGGTCGATATTCTTTATGTAATTTTGCACGAATGTATTCATTAGAAAATCAAGTAGAAGCATTCTGGCGATTGGAGGAATTTGACATTAAGAAAACTATTTATACCACTGAAGAAGCAGATTGCGAGCAACATTTTCAAAATACTTTCCAGCGCAGTTCAAGTGGCAGATTTATGGTGAGGTTGCCTTTTCGGGACAACCGAAATACATTAGGAGAATCATTAAATTTGGCCATTAGTAGGTTCCGAAATTTAGAAAGAAAATTTGAGAAAAATCAGACTTTGTATGATAAGTATAGTAGTTTTATGTCAGTATACTTAGATCTGGGTCATATGTCACTGATCAGCAAACCAGTTGAAATAAATAATCGCGGTTGTTATTTACCGCTCCATTGTGTACTGAAAGAATCATCTGAAACTACTAAACTACGCGTTGTTTTTGATGCTAGTGCTAAGACGAGCACCAATATTTCATTGAATAATATTCTCAAGGTTGGTCCGAACATCCAAGAAGATATTTTTTCCATAATATTACGTTTCCGTATTCATATTATTGCGTTTACTGCAGATGTAGCGAAAATGTATCGATGCATAGATATGCATGAACAGGACCGAGAATATCAAAGAATCGTTTGGCGTTTTAAGCCTACAGAAGGTTTAGGTCATTACAGGCTTAATACGCTTACATACGGAACATCTCCGGCATCTTTCATTGCAAAAAGATGTCTAAAGCAACTTGCATTAGGAAATGAGATACAGTGTCCTATTGCTAGTCAAACCATTTTGAAAGACTTTTACATGGACGATTGGCTGGGTGGTGCAGATGACGTGGAGTCCGCCACATCTTTGATACGGGATGTAACTCGGATATTAGGAGGTGCTGGATTTCATTTGCGTCAATGGAAATCTAATGATAAATGTGTATTAGAGGTACAGGCAAGCATGGAGACAACTGATCAGTCTCAATATATCATTAAAGATACACAAGGTTCTAAAACCTTGGGAATTTTTTGGCAACCGAATGATGATTGTTTCAGATATCTAGCTCATTCTAGCCAACATAAAATCTTCACGAAACGAGTGATTCTCTCGATTGTTTCGCAGATCTTCGACCCACTTGGTCTTTTAGGTCCAGTTATTGTTAGGGCTAAGATCGTCATCCAAGATTTATGGCAGATGAAAGTAGGGTGGGATGAAGAAATATCCACAAGTAGTTTAATCTCTTTCCATAGATTCAATAGAAAAATTGAAGCTTTAATTAATTTAAAAATAGCCAGATGTATCATAGGTAAGGACAGTAGCATCGAATTACATTGTTTTTGCGATGCTTCCCAAGCTGCATATGGTTGTTGTATGTATATTAGATCTAAGAGTTCTGATGGGGAGATTAAAGTAAAATTAGTATGTGCGAAGTCTCGCGTTGCGCCACTCAAGTCCGTCACTTTGCCTCGGTTAGAGTTATGTGGTGCTTTATTGGCAGCAAAGTTGTCTGAGAGAATTGTGAATATCTTCAGAGTAAAGTTTGACCAGATACATTTTTGGTGTGACTCCACCATAGTTTTAGCGTGGATTGCTTCGGAGCCTGCTAGTTTGAAGACTTTTGTTTCCAATAGAACAGCCCAAATTCGGAGTATATGTGAACCGTGTCAATGGCATCATGTTCCCACAGAATCCAATCCAGCAGATATTATTTCACGAGGTTATGATCCAAACGAAATTGAAGATTTAACCATGTGGTTTGAAGGGCCGCCTTGGTTGTCTATGAGCAATAAATACTGGCCTAAGTTAAGTAGTAAGTTAGAGTCAAGTGAAATTCCCGAAACTAGACCTACTGTCATTATGATTACATCAATTCCTAATGATGATTTAATGGAACGTTTTTCTTCCATTACAAGATTATGGCGTATAATAGCCTTATTGGTACGATTTACTACGAATTATAAATTGTGCATTACCAATAGGGTAACTGGAGATATTACTGTTGATGAGATAGAAGATAGTAAGAGACGAATTGTGAAACTGGTACAGTCACGAGTATTTAGTGAAGAATTAAATTCTTTGAAACGATCCAAACCGTTACCAAGGCGTAGCAAGCTGATATCATTATCCCCATTTCTCGATAAAGATGAAATAATACGAGTAGGTGGTAGACTCAAAAATTCTCAGTTGACCTTCAATAACAAACATCCCATAATTATTCCATCGAAGCACTATTATACTAAACTTTTGATACGGCAAGAGCATCTAAAAAATTTGCATGCTGGGCCTAGAGACACTTTCAAGTATTCGAACTCAATATTGGCCTTTGAGTGGCAGGCAATCGGTGAGAAGTGTATTACAAAAATGTGTTATCTGTTTTCGAGCTGATCCTTCAAAAATATGTCACAAAATGGGTGATTTACCTGCGTCTAGAGTCACACCATCCAGACCTTTCGCAACTTGTGGCATCGACTATTGCGGCCCTTACCTGATCAAAGACAGCAAGTTTAGAAATAAAAAGTACATTAAACCGTACGCAACGAATTCGGATATACTAGAATAAGCTAAAGTCATTTTTGAGTATCGCCAACATGTCTCTCTCCCACCATACTGTCATCTAGCTTCCCAGCAATCGTGTGGAGAAATAAAGATTGAATAGAGAGATCTCCGATATTGGCACTCGTAATTCGCCGCCGCTAATCGTGACATTTAAGTGTAGTTAACGAGTTCCGATCAACTTAACCTGTCAAATGTTTGAGTGATTTTGGTGATACAGTTCTTTGTTCTTTCTACTTTCTAGAAAATTCAAAAAGCTAACGACTTAATAGTGTTCTAAAATTGTGAATTTTCTTTACTTTTAGTACTTTGCATCGTATAGGTACCTGTTTGTTAATCGAAATATAAAGTGTTAGGCAGTGTTGTCTTGTATATAATTCAGTATGTTTTCACTGGTTAAGAATATATAAAAATATACTTAATTGCCCAGATGTAGATGAACAAAGTAATAAGCAGCTCATAGTCTGCGCTTCAATATAGTTACTTGCACGCACACATAAATCGGTGAATGGCAATCACCAAAAGAAGAAACGACCATACTATTATACAAATGTGGTCAGTAAGTGAATCAGTTTAATTGCCAAAATACCAGTCTTTTTCTGTAAAACATGGAAGAAACCCACATTTGTCATTAACATTCTTCTATGTCTACAGCTACACTGTTAATATTGATTATAAAGTTCCTATTTTTGATGTTTTAACAGTTTAAAAAAAAACGTACCTTACTGCCTTATAAATAGTACGCCCGTGGCGTGGGGTACCCTGGAAATCTGTTTAAAATACCCTATACAATACACGCCTATGCCGTGGGGTACTATTCCTCTATCCGTACTGGATTTCTACACGTCATGTTGGCGATACAAAATTCCGTAGTTACGAATAGACTGACTAACTCTAGTATATCCGAATTCGTTGACCGTACGTATGCATTTATAATTGTTTCGCATCTAAATCTATGCATTTGGAATTGGTCAGCGAGTTGTCCACTAATGGGTTTCTAAATTCTCTAAAACGGTTCGTTGCACGAAGAGGTTTATGTACAGATATATTTTCGGATAACGGAACTAATTTTGTGGGCGCGGAAAAAGAACTTTCCGAGATAGTTGATGTAGTTAAGGCACGTGTTCGTGAGTTTTTATTAGAAAATAAAATTCGGTGGCATTTTATACCACCCCGATCCCCGCACTTCGGGGGCTTATGGGAATCAGCCGTAAAGCTTATAAAGTACCAAATTAAACGAGTCATGTATAACGTTCATTTGACATACGAAGATTTTTATACTCTATTGGCACAAATAGTCTATATTAAATTCTAGACCCCTATTTCCCCTCACAGAGGATCCCAACGATTTGGAAGTATTAACGCCCGGACACTTGTTAATTGGCAGTCCGCTAATAGCTGTACCGGAGGTTCCAGTATCTGACAACCGACATACACATGCAGCAATTTTTCGACACATGAAATTGTTAATTCAGCAGTTTTGGGACCGTTGGTCAAAGGACCATTTACACACGTTACAGCAGAGAACCAAGTGGTACAAAGAAAGGTATGATCTTTTAGTAGGTTCGTTGGTCGTCTTGCATGAAGATAATGTTACTCCGATGAATTGGAAAATGGCAAGAATCGTGGCAGTGCACCCTGGGAAGGACAATATTGTTCGAGTGGTATCTGTTAAGACTCGCACTGGTGTCTTTAAGCGTGTAGTCAATAAAATTAGTTCGTTACCAATAGAAACTGTGTGATTGACCATTGTAACCCGGTTATGTACTCTTGAAGTCAAGCTTATCATTTATTTTTTTGTATTTTTGAAAGCCAGATCTTTCAAGGTCGGCAGTTATGTTGAATCGATAGTTTATTTATTATGTTCTGTGAACTTATATTTATATTCATCTATGGGGTCCACGCTGAGTGTTCTGTACGTAAGGACGCTAGTATGTTTTTTTGTTTTGTTGTTGATTTAATAAAGTAACGAATTATTTATGACGTTTATATAGTCGATATTTTTGTTGCTGTAATTTTAATAAACTTATACCATTTGCGCGACAATAGCAAAATATTTATCTTCAAAAAACATTCTTTCTTCGAGTTGTTCCGAACTATCGGATGATTGTATAAGTTCAATTTCTGTTTGAATGTCATCAAATGTATCAAAGATTCTATCAATTTTTTCTAATCTGGTACATATTTCGGTAACTTTGTCATGATTCCTTGAATCGACTAAAAAACTAGCAAATCTGCTCAATTGTGCTTTTAGTTGCCCCCTACGAACCACCAGGTTTCTAAGAGTATCCTCTGGTTCAGCCATAATTTACACAAGTATGTATAATTTGTAATTATAAACTTATGAGTGCAAAAATGTAGGAATGTAATTTCACATCTAAATTGGCAATAGAATCTATATTAAACAAGGGTAAATTGATGATGAAAACTCACAGATTTTCCCGTTTACATTAAAAATAAGACGACGGCGATAACCTTCACATAGGTGCTGCAGTATCTTATTATGCCTCCAATTTTTGCGGCTTTTCCATGGAAAATGCGGCACAAATCCGGCTCGAAGGACCAATTTTATGTTGGATAGCACTGCTATTTCTTGGGGTTGTAAATCCGCTGGCGAAATGCCAATCCAAATGGTATAAGTTTTTTAAAATTACAGCAACAAAAATATCGACTATATAAACGTCATAAACAATTTTTTACTTTATTAAATCAACAACAAAACAAAAAAACATACTAGCGTCCTTACGCATAGAACACTCGGCGTGGACCCCATAGATAAATATAAATATAAGTTCACAGAACATAATAAATAAACTATCGATTCAACACGGTGCAACAAATTCTCACAAGATTATTGATTTATAATTCAGGTCAACCGACAAAAGTATGACAGTAATGTGTAGATAATGAATATAATATGTTAGTATACCCCGAAGTCATTATTATCCTCTCATCATCACTTACGCATACCCTCATATCAATATTTATTTTATGAATTTCGGGACTAACGATCCGTACGAGTTCTAAGTATATAACTATCTCTCGACATTATGTATAATGATTCGAATTTAGAAGTTTAGTTTGCTCTAGTTCATTACCTGTGACGAATAATCTGCATTTCACATTATACTCTTCGTCACCTGATTTACCGCTTGACAAATTTAATATTTTAATATATTTTCAAATACACTAGGAACATAAAGTGATTCAAGAGGAAGTACAGAGTGAACTGAAATAACTGGATGAGATATTTTTACTTTGACGTTCCTTCATGCTTCTGCGAACAACGGTCAGTGGGGTAGCTTCAAATTTGGAGCCTCCCAAAAAAACCGTTCCCAAAAAAAAACTGTTTTATGATTAACCAATTATGTAACAGATAAACAAAAAAACTCAAACTTCTTTATACTCATAACTTTTGTTATAGCGTATTGTAGTCGAGATAATATAATAAAAATGCTTCTACGGCTGACATACCAATTGCTTTGACAAAAAAAATATATACGTCATAGAGATGTCATATTGAAACAAATAACAAAATAGTAGAAAAAATCAGAATCAGAAAATACTAAAGACTAAAAAAAAGTCGACGGAATGTATATAAAATTAATAAAATGATGGAGATCTTTTCTTCTTGCCTTTGCCTCCACAAAAGTGGCTATAAAATGTTCTTTGTCCATAGAGGTATCACCTATGGCGAGAATAGCTAGAGAACTTAATGTTTCTTCCGACTGTACTTCTAATGTGAAGTAATAATTATAATTTCATATTAGAGATAAGTTAACAGTCTGGTAAGCTTCCACTTTTGAATAATATGATTCCGGGCACACCCAATCTTGAAAATACTTGGCTTCGGGATGAATTTAGCCACGTTAGCACTATTCGATGCCGTCGTTTCGCTGACCACTACAGAATACATCTCAATTCTGCCCTGAAGATGCAACCTGTAATGGTTAGTGAAATGTCTGATCGAGTAGTACTACTGTGACACGAAGTTCATGTAGAAGCCATGTATTTTCAACCTGCCACTCTTTCTTTCTCTTGCATTCTACTGATCTGCCTTAACATAAGATAATATTGAGTTTGAAAGAATATGTTATATATTATATGTTGTAAAGAGATATACATCACAAATGTTCAGCAAGTTGAACTCATAAAACGATTCACTAGAACAAAGTTACCAATTGTTTGCAGCTGTTCTGAAATTATTCGGTCTCGTTTGAATTGAGCAGCAACATTTTTTCCGTCATTCTAGAGCCAAACTAGTCACTTATATTTTTATGAGAGGAGAACTTACTTGGGGAAGTTGTAGCGAACCTCATTCGTTTCATTCAATGCAAAGTGTAATTCAATATAATGTATTCATTTTATTGGGTTCTTGTTGAAAGGCTGAAGTAGAACACGATAGTGTCTGTTGTCAGATGTTCAGTCTTGTTCGAAGGGGTAGACAAAATACCCAATCAAGAGGTCTGAGTGCACTAGTCTTGACGACTCCAGTTTTGATTCATTGAGACGGAGGGAGCGTAGCAAACAAAGTCGTTTATTAATTCAGTAGGATTATTCGGCAAATGTATGTTTTCGGGTAGCGTCCAAATTAATGAAATCGACTTAAAATTTTGAAACAAACTAGACATGATGCTTGAAATTCACTGGCATGAAAATTCAATATCGTACCTTAAGTCGTTTTCGAGTTATTGAACAGAGCGTTTCTTCGAAATATTCGACGGTATTCGCTTAGTTTCGCACACTGTTCGGTGCGCTAACTATTTGACCGATTGTAGAGAGAAATAGTGCTTAAGAATCGAGCTCGCTCAGATGCGTTTACGCTTTTGATCGATATGTGCGGAAGACGGCGTGAGCGTAGCGGCTCGAGCTCTAAATCGGGCTATGCGAAATACAGCATGTAGCGAACGGAGTCTTTCCTTCTTTTGGTTCAAACGGCATGTTGTTGATTTCTACATAGCGGTCAAACGGTGACTCAGATATACTGTACCTTAAGCTCAGACAGACTGCGGCTCACTCAAGATCTCCGTCTTAACCCTTTATTATATGCGCAGCGTACTGACCGACCACTCAGTCGACAGACCTTTGTAGGCAAACTTGCAAAATAATTAGTTTAGTTGTCTTGGGCCGTATCAATGACCTACACCCGAAGCCGAAGCCAAACATTGCAGTTCCACCTTAACATGAGATGACAAGCCTATATATTTGAACAATCAATACTACTTCATGAAGACAGTGGAAGTCGGAAACTAGCACTAAGTTTGTTGCTGATCATACCCTAAATGTCCTAACTTCATTTTTAGACACCCCTGATGTTTTCCGTTGGATTTCTTCTGAAGTGCACGTAATAATGTTGTGAAGGGAAACTATCGTCTGCGGCACTTTCATGATCAGTCTCAACATTTTATAGACATATGGAGAGGCCCTCATTGAGATAGAAATGGTACGTATTGTCTGTTTCATGAATAATAGCAGCACACTTCTAGGCAAATGACTGAATAGCGTCGTTGCGTCGTTGAGTGACACATATCGGTGCTCACAGCAAAATTGTGAGTGAATATAAAACCCTACCGGACACATACGTGTATCCGATTGCCTTGACCTATCCCCATTAAATATATTAATCCTGAAGGGATATTCTACTGGAAGTATATAATCTGACTGGGGATTACTTTCCTGCAAATTCCATGAATTGTGGAGTGCGAAACTGAAAACTGAAAGAACAAAATCTGCAAATAGAAAATCATAAAACAAAATCTGCGTAAAACAAAAACTGCCGGAGACGAGATCCGTTGAGAGCTACTGGAAAGTCATAATAATTAGTTAGGGATCATTTTCATTCAACAACCTACTTTCGGTGTTCATTCGTTTTTTTTTTAAGTGGTCTCCTAGAGCTTAAGGTTTTCCCGGATATTCTCCAATGAATTCTCAAATTACTACTCGCGTCAATGTTCTAATGAATTATAAAAAATTTCGACAGAATCCTAATGGCATTCATTCAAATATCTCGTAGCTGGTGTCATTATTTGGAAGCCCCGACCACTAGCGCACAATTCTGCTTGATCTCGATATCAAAAATGCTAGGGGGCCAGACGAAATTCCACTTGTCGTTCTGCAGGTAGCATATCATTTCATACAAACTTGGTGTGTTTCCTCCCAGCTGGAAAACAGCTAGAGACCAACAAATTCCGAAGGAAGGGAAAGAAGACCCTATGATCTCTAAAGTGATGGAGGAAGAAAACAACATTGAGCTCATCCAATACCTGAAGAGGTCCAAAATCGTGAATGACCGGCAATATGGCTTTCGTAAGCAGGGATCAACAGGAGACTGGCAGAAATCTATTGAAAAATTTGGGAAATCTTCAGCTGTAGCATTGGATATCCCCAAAGCATTACTAGGTCTGGCACCAAAGTCTTCTTGAGAACTTCCTTCATATCGTTTGCTGGCTCAACTTTGTCACTTACTATCGAGTTTCCTCTCAGATAGATCAAATCCATGTGGTGTTTGGCGGAGTATCTTCCGATACAATGGCTATCAACGCTGGTGTTTCACAAGGATTTGTCTTGGCACTAGCTTTGTCTCTACTCTAGATCAACAATTTGTTGGGAGTGACCACCTGTCCCGTTGCATCTCCTCCAGGAAAGCGGATCCCACAATCCCTAATATGATCATGTCGATACAACTATTCGTATGAAGTATTCCATATCCATGCTCGGGATCACAACCAACAGTACCCTCTCATGGGATGATCATGAGAGGTACATTGCGGAAACCGCTTTACAAAAACTCTACAAAGCTCAAACTCGACCCGTCGTGAAGAACTGTTCACATTTTTGGAGTTCGACTCCAAAACAGACGCTGAAGCTCTTGGATTATATCTAGGAGAAACCTATTCATCTAATTGATGTTGTCACACTTCGTTGATCTCTCTAGAGAAAGGTAGTCGATCTGTCCCTCTTCTATAGATATTTCCATGGTCGCTGTTCATCATAAATCGCGTTTGTTGTTACACCTCAGGAGATTCCAGATAAGAGGACTAGACGAGCTCAAGCTAGTCGCCAGGAACAAAACCCAAAGTTCCCGAATAATATACTATGATTCACAACTGTGGAATGTAATATAATGATCAGATCTATCTTTATTGTGAGTAGACTGTTCGCTTAATGTAGGCGAGGAAATAAAGCAGAAAAGGTCGAAAAAAAAATTGGTTAAGCCGATTTTGATAAGAAAAAAGTTTTCGATTCAGGAAATCATTCAGAAAAAATGTTACCATTTTGTTTTTTTCTAATGTGCATTTTAGCATTTCTACAGAGGAAAATGCATCTCTTTGTATTCACTTTCAGGAGATAATATTAAAAATGTTGAAAACATGTCCAAATATAGCTCAAAATTTTTCACGCGAGGGTTTTTGGGGTCGCTGATCACGATTTCAAGATTTCAACTACAACGCACCTGGGGCTCAGGACATCCTGGTACTATCGTCGTCTCCAGGGAACTCGGAAAAATATCTTTTGCAATGGATTGAAACTTAGTGAGGAGGTGTTTTTGTGGTTGCCGGTTGTGACCAAGAATTTCAATAGTCACTTGGTGCTCAGGATACCCTGATTATCTAGGTCATCTCCATGGATTGATTTTTAATAGGCTCTGAAATGCAACCAAATTCGTCTCTCGGGGGTTTTTGGGGTCGATGATCACGATTCCGGTGCCATATTCGAACTACGGCGGATTTGAACTACGGCTCAGTACATCCTGGTACTATCGTCGTCTCCAGGGAATTCGTGAAATTGTCTTTTGGAAGTGAATGAAACCTGCTAGGGCGGTTCTCTTGATCACACGGGTCGTGACCAGGATACCCTGATGACCTAGGTCATCTCCACGGATTGATTTTTAATATGCTCTGAAATGCAATCAAATTCATCTTTCGAGGGTTTTTGGGGTCGCTGAATCCGCGGAATTCGCAGAAATACCTACTTCAAAGGAAAGGAACCTATTGGGGAGGTTCTCTTGAGTATACGGGTCATGACCATGACACTCAATAGTCCTCTGGTGGTCAGGATTATATTGAGTGGCATGGTCATGACCCGTATACTCAAGAGAACCTCCCTAACAGGTTCCATTCCTCTGGAGAAGGTATTTCTGCGAATTTCCTGGGGACGACAATAGTACCACAATGTACTGAGCCCCAGGTGCGTAGTAGTTCGAATCAGGCACCGGAATCGCATTCAGCGACTCCAAAAACCCCCGTGAGACGAATTTAGTTGCATTACAGAGCATATTAAAAATCAATCCGTGGAGATGACCTATGTTATCAGGGTATCCTGACCACCAACCACCAGGTGACTATTGAAAGTCTTGGTCACGACTCGTATGCTCAAGAGAACCTCCCTAGCAGGTTTCATTCCATTCCAAAACACAATTCCACGAATTCCCTGGAGACGACAATAGTAGCAGGATGTCCTAATCCCCAGGTGAGCCGTAGTTCAAATCCGGCACCAAAATCGTGTTCAGCGACCCCAAGAACCCAGTAGCGACGAATTTGGTTGCATTTCAGAGCATATTGAAAATCAATCCATGGGGATGACCTAGATAATTAGGGTATCCTGAGCACCGGGTGTCTATTGAAAGTCTTGTTAACAACCGGCAACCATGAAAGAACCTCCCCACTAAGTTTCAATCCATTGCAAAAGAGATTATTCCGAATTCCCTGGAGACGAAGATAGTACCAAGATGTTCTGAGCCCCAGGTGCGTTGTAGTTGAAATCTGGCACAGGAATCGTGATCAGCGAACCAAAAAATCCCCGAGTGAGAAATTTTGGCTATATTTGGACATGTTTTCAACATTTTCAATATTATCTCCTGAAGGTGCTTTCAAGATTCCTCTGTAGAAATGCATAAATGCACATTAGAAAAAAAATATTTTAACATTTTTTCTAAATGACTTCCTGAATCGATTTTTAAAAAAATTATCATTTATTTTTTTTTTAATTCAACCTTTTTTGTGCTTTATTTCCTCTCCTAATAGGAGAGAATTCAATTGTTCACTTCACATTAACGTTATATAGCAAGCTTATTACGTACATTATCAAAAGTCTGCAACGTTCATATTATAAGAACGTATTTGTTTGTACTTTATGAATCTACATCACCACTATGACTAAGGTCCAAAAGGATATGTTTAATTCAATTGTAATGAGGCTGTTATTGGTTAGGAACTCTTATTTAAGTCATAGATGGTATTTAGACACTTGTTGTGCCAACAGGTCCTATGAACTATATGAACTAAATAAAGGTTACAATTAAGCAACTATCATTGACTAAGCATATGCATCGATCGTCGACCTGATGGTCAACGGACATTGACCAGCTGACGCTGCACCGATCGAACATAAATTTATGAATATATGTAAAGAGTAGTTGAATTGGAACGATGATACTAAGAACATCTAAATAAATGCCTTAGACCAAGTACACCGATCTTTTATTATTATACAATTAAGCACTTACTTAGCGACGCCCGTTTTATTAAGGTATTTGTGGACAAAGTATCAAATATGTAACAATTCGAAATTTTCACCATGATTTTTACCCTATCCAAAATTATTAAATACGGAATTAATTTAAGTCGCATAAAAAAAATTCATCTATCATAACACAGCAGAATAGTATGTGGCGACGAAGGTATTACGTAACCTGATACGCCTCATCCGGAGCATAGACCTCGCACCCGCCGCCAAGCTAGCACAAGTTGCTGCAGGTGGAACACCTGCTAGGATCGACAGAGAAGGTGTCGTGTACTTGACATGCCTGTCAACTTCGCTATCACTCCGGTTCTTTGTTTTGATAGGCCGTAAAATTGAATATAGGCAGAGTTAGTCTCCTAGTGTGGAGATTGAACTGACGTTTCAAAAAACTCAGAGCGTGGTTCAGCTCAGGTCAATTCATTTCAAAATAAAGGATTGATTATCGAAAGGGAAGTCAGTTCTCGATAGGGAGTCGTCCGGTGAACTCAACTTAGTATAGCTCTGTCTTAGCCTGATCACCATCTTGGAAATAATTTCAATTTGTCATTAAATCTGTTAATATATCCTTTGGATAAAACCAAATTTGAATTAAATTAAGAGTCAATGTATTATCATTTTTTTTGTAAGTTTTTTCTTATAAGTTTAGTAGTAAATTGCTGTTTTATTTTATCAATAACTTTTGATAGCTCCAAAAAGGCAAGACAGAGCCTACAGTAAACACGTGTGCGAGAGTTGGACGGTGATGATGAGTGTAGAACGAATTGCCTGAGGTTTTGATAGAGAAATTGACCGTTCCTTCTATCAATTGTGTTTATCCCCTTCAGATCACGTCCGTTTACAGATTGTATTTGTTGTAATTGTAAAATCCTAGAACTTCCCAGGTTCCCATTTAGAGCAAACCTGTAACAGTTTTTTTTTCTCATTGTTTCTCATCAATCATCAAAATCTGCTGTCAAATTTCATATTTTGGTTCATTCTTCTTATTTCATTTATTTTATTTACATCAAAGATTGTTAAATTATTATTCAATATATTATTATTATAAATATGGCTCGATGTGTTTAATTGGTACGTCCTAATCATCTATCAGCAAATACGTTTCCCAAAAGGGGGATTCAAATTAATAAAGATAATTGCAATTATCTTCTCATAAAGGAAATTGAGCCTGCCCGCGTAAGGGCGGAGAAGTATTACCGTTATTTTTCAAACAGCTTCCTAGGTGAACTAAATTTATACATCTAGTGGTGGCAGCTACAAGAAACCTTAAGGATAGTTTGGCTTAGATCGACGACTCGAGGTTTCAATCCTTCAATATTTTTACAAACTCTTGTACGTGGCGACAAGTTATTATCGCTACCTGTATCCTCTTTAGATACAAATAATAACTCGGACGTTACAAATAATATCGACGACAATACCCGTAAGATTATTGCATTTTAATAAGACAAAATAAAAAATCTGAGTAATAGGATTCGAATAATATTAGAAAGTATAGCCTTGGAGTCAGCTGAGAAATTGAACGAATTTGAAGAAGTGGGAACTCACAGATTTAATTAAGCATAAACTGTATCAACAGTATTCAACTGAATGGAAAATTGATCATTACCGTAGCGTCAACTACAAGAAATACCAGGAATGCTGAACAAAATAACAAGGAAAACCAGCGTGTTGTATTCGTAAATAAAATTTTCATATGAAGCGCAAACATTACTTATAATAGAAAATTGCTCTGATCTACTGATCAAACTCTCGAAGAAATGAGGAGTAGCGAGGTACTTATTTAAAAGGCCACAGTTGTCAGAAAATTGAATAGAATCAGCCATTACGTGATGATAATCCATTCTACACTTAAATAAAATAACTACTGAAAGTTCGATTTTCACTAATTTAATAAATAAATGTAACTATATTACAAGTACTTTGTAATATTCGTTTGAAGAAACTACGGTATTGGCGAAACGATAGTCACATTTATTTATTAAATATTTGAAAATCGAACTTTTAATACTTATTTTATTTGAGACTACCCTAAAAATGAGTGAAAGTTCGGAGGCCGACTGTTTATTAAGAGAATTGGAATGAAAACTGTTATTTCTAATTTAAGACATTAGTGTAATACGTGCCAATACCAGCGAATATAGTTCAAACATGAATGAAAAATTGTAATCACACATCAGTCACATCACCTAATTTAAAATACAATTTTCTGAAATTTATCATTTAGTTTTATTAGTTTTGCTGCGGTTCAATTAAGTATCACTATACTTCATCATAATCTCAAATATCTCTAATTATGAAAATCTTTTAGAAAAAAGTTTGCGTACTTAGCTGTCGAAAATTTATGAAAATCTCGTCACTGTTAAAGTGCTTTGCTTAAGCTAAACTTGGTTACAACAGGGTTACAAATGGTGAAATCATGGATACTCTGTTTTTGACGCTTCGGCTGCAGACATTAAAATCAAAGGAATTACTGTCACCTCAGTTGTTATTCAGATATTGTCTTCAACTAATAATGAATGGTAAACAGATCTCCACCATTTTTCAATAAGAAGTTACCCTGAGTTACAGAACCAGAATTGCTGACTTTATGAGAACATCACAATAGAACGCTACTGTAAATATAATTACATTATAAATATAAGTTGCTTTTATTTATTATTGTCTTTCCATATCATAACTTGTTATATTAAAGTTCATGTGATCAAGTATTGTCTTTTTTAAAAACCGTTTTTTGTGGACCACTAACGTTACTGCCGTTAAAACTTGGTAATGCACAAAATAAAGTAGATTTTTGGTCCTTTGTACAAATATACGTCTTAACTGGTATCATTGAAGAATTCACAACCCTCCAACGATCATCTTCTCAAATAAGAAAATCATTGAATATTAATTATAATAATTTTCATTGTCCATAAGACCAATAATATAACATAGTACTTATAAGATAAGTCAAGAATATACAGGTATGTAAGTAAACAAATAATTAAATAGATAAATAAACACGTATTTTGGTACAAAATATAAGACAGAAAAGGAAAACAAAAAGGAAAATATGATATAAAGACATACAAAAATAATATTTCCTTTGGAAAGCATTAATATACTTATTCATGAATATAAAATAAAGATTGAAATTAAAGTGAATGAGCAAAACTGTATGGATCATCTGTTATTACAGATTCCAAGTACTCAGAAACACTATAAAATAAATGCTCTTGCAAGAGTTTATGAATTCCCTTCTTAAACTGTTTCAAGCACGTTCGGCAGTGTTAGCGGGGGGAATTATGAGAGGAGCAAGCGGAGGGCGAGAGCGGAGGTCTGGCAACGCTATAAATATTGCCGGCTAGAGTTTTATTCATAAACACATATAAAAATAATAATCGTATAGTTGTCGTCGACTTTTCGTGTTTTCAAAAGTTAATTACAATCAATAATTTTCTTCCTAAACCATATTTGTAGCTATTGTTTCATAGAAATGATTAGTGGAACTCGTTCAAACTTACATAGAATATTATTGTAATTAAGTTATTCTGATGATAGGGCTGTCATGGATCGCCTTATAATACTGATTGGTAGGGCTGACAGTGTCGCTCCATAACGTCTCAGCAGGTTTGGTGCTGCGTTATGATAGAAACATCATATGGAAGGTGGACATAGGGGCAGATGGTTGGAATCATAACACTGGTTACGAAATGTGATGTATCGGTTTAATATTCACTACATAGTACTAACACTAATAACTTATAACTATCACAGATAGCTGACTTACTTATGACTACGAATATATGACTTTATTGTAACTTTTAACTCGTAACTTGAATATCTATTCTCAAGGGAGAATCCTTGTTCCTCCCCTAATAGTTCGGCGAAGGTTGGCCTACTTGCCGGCATTGACATTCATGTTATGCACGCAGTGTCACAACCTTGTCGACACGTTATTTATAATGATATATAAACAATAACAAATATGTTGTATGTTTATATTCAATAAACATACACAAATAGAATATTGTGAGTTATCTAATTTAGGATGAATCTCTCCGGGATATCACAATTCCATTTTTCTTTAATGCATTCTTATTTAGGTTTTTTTTTTCCAATTTGAAGATTTAACCTCGTCCCCATGAGCTTTCATGTTAAAATGTTGTTTTTTTGACTCGATATATTTTAAAAACCGTGTAGTGAAACCCTTCAAAAATTAGATGTATTCTTATATCGTTATTCTCAACGGTCTGAACAAATTTCAAAAAATTCTATCATAAAAAACTATCTCTACCAAACCTCCTTAAGTTAGCATAAGTGACTGTGGAAGTTTGTTGAACATCTTCATACCCATATATCGTGGACTTTCTTCATACAGAGACATCTTATGCTGAGGTATCAACAGGTCTGCTCGACCTCTAGCAGTAAAAGTATGATTGAAATCATTGCGGGGAAAAGAACGAACATTTATTTTCACATAAATCAAAAGTGGGAAATTCAGCAGATACATTTCATGCATTTTTGGTACATTCCAAAGAGGTGAGAGGTAATAGTGGTAAACGTTGTCTTTTCTACTGTAGTGATACTTATATCTCGAGTAACTGAGAATATGCTGCCGTATCTTTCCATTAGTACCTTCGGGGAGTTTATTGGGTCTTGAAACATGTTTGCCTCTTCCATCTACTAGTGGAGTCCCATTTTCCATGGCCAGATTTTTCTAAATACGCTCAAGTCTAGCTTTTTCAATACCGTGTAATGGAATGAATGTCTCTTTACAAATTTTACGGTCTTTACCATCAAGTCGAATCTGGAGCAATGATGCATACAGTTACTGGACTGCAATCTTGTTATTAAAGCTCATCACTTACCTTGTAAGCAAAAGATGATGTTTTTCCATGCCCATTACCTGAACGTGCTCTCTGCCGCTGTATTGTGTTTCTTGTTATAAGGCCATACAAGTATGCATCCTACAAATCCTTTGATGACATACCATAAAAATTACGAAGAATATCAGTGCAGTCTTCATGTCCAATATCATCAAAGTACTTCAGCTTACAGTTGCAATTATTGCCAATTTGTTGTCCAGGTTTATTTATACCAGTAACATTTACATAAGGCTCACCTTTAACTCGCTTTATTTTCTGCATGTTCCTGTTCCATAATGCTCTAGCACCAGCTTCTTTCTTCCACATTGTGAAGTATCAGAAGCTATTTTTTGTTCATTTCCAACCTCGTCTACAGAATTAAGAGATTCCTCATCTCAGGAAGAGTTTATTCGCGGTTGAACTATTGTGAGGTTACATACTTCTTCATTCTGATCATCTGATGCCATTGTTCCACTCATTATTTAACTTAAATTCACTTGAAAATTGCAGAATTAACAGTGCATTCTCTCGACGATAACATTTTACAGTGCTGCGGAAGAACCGGTCAAGTCCCTGGCCATGACCGGTTCTTGCAGAGTATTGAAAAGCAGTCAACCAACTATACACCACAGTACGCACAGTTATCGGCCTAGAGAGCTGGTTTATGCAGAGGACGATTCAGAATTTAAAACTGCAAGATTATGCACTTAACTAATTTCAGGCAAAAGTGGACTTGACCGGTTTATGCATTGTACCCCTCAATTCGACAAAGCTAATCTATTTAAAAAATATCGTAAATAATATTCAAATTAATTTTAATGAGTTCTGGTCGTTTGTTAATTCGAGAAAAGCCAATGCAACTGAGATCAACACTATGTAATATTGCTGATAAATTTGTGGTATATTTCTGTTCTGTATATTTACCTGCACCTGTCAATTATTCGCATTGAAGTTCTAATTATGATACTCTTTACGGCGAAGTCGAAAGAGTATATTGTATTCATTAAGCTATTTCTAAAATCGTTAAAATAAGTCCTAGATCCAGAATCCTTACACCATAGTATTTTTCATCAACTTCTAAGCAACTATGAAACTTCATGAAAATTGTCTTCACGATAAATTAAATACGACAGGTCCAATTGTATTCAAATTCTGAAAAAAACTTTTGCCGTTCGGTGACAAACCCCATTATTTTCAGAAAAATCTTGTAATAGACTCACCCTTTTCTGGAGAGTTGAAAATTAATAAAATCATAACTGTCAAAGTATCGATTCAAAACATTTACCGTAAATCTAAATTAATTTATAGCTGCTTTTATCAAAATTTCAACAAATACAATAACAAAAACAATTATTGAAGTAAATGTGAAAATAACATCGAACAAGTTTATAGCATAATGTGCTCTGGTATAGGGTCTGGGGTATAGGGTACCTGGCTCCCGCTCAGTTCGATTCCCAAAAGCAGAAAATCTGCTTTTTACATTTTCTTAAAAACATTATTGATTGGAATATTATTCAGTTGTATTCATAACTCCGAAAGTATGCAATAAGTCAAAAATTTTACAGTAAATTTATGGTAATATAAAGCTGGTTTTAACCAAATTTCAACTGAATCGATTATCGAAGTAAACTTAACAATAACATAGTACATTAACAAGTTAATTAACAAAAGGCTTTATGGTATAGAGGACCTGGTTCCCCTCAGTTCGATTCCCAAAAGCAGAAAATCTGCTTTTTACGTTTTCTTAAAAACATTATTGATTGCAATATTATTTAGTTGTATTCATAACTCCGAAAGTATGCAATAAGTCAAAACTTTTCAGTAAATTTAAGGTAATATAAAGCTGGTTTTAACCAAATTTCAACTGAATCAATTATCGAAGTAAACTTAACAATAACATAGTACATTAACGTGTTAATTAACAAAAGGCTTTATGGTATAGGGGACCTGGCTCCCCCTCAGTGACTGGGACAGAGTTCTCAGATGCGGGAAATCTGTCTTTTTTTTGACATTTTCCTAAAAACATATTCGATATTAATATTATTTAGTTGTGTAAAGATAATGAAATAAATAATCTATTTATTTCATTATCTTTACACAAATGCGAAGAGTATCTTATAGAATGTGAAACAATTATATAAGAATCAGTAACGAAATCAAATGATTTGCGAAGGATAACTTTGCCACGCACACTAGTCATCTATTCACCAAGCGGCAACACATTTTTGGTTGAACCTTACCGATGTAACCGACAAGGAATACAAATAAGCAATGGCAAATTTCAATCGGAAGAAATCGGCTGTGATAGATTGTTGAAATTACCACTTTTGCATATTTACAATTTGGGAGTTAAAACATGCACGTTTCCGAGCATATGGAAAAGTCTTATTTCTGCAAAGGTATTCCAGCAAAGTATTTAAAATGAAGTGAAATCACCCTAGATAAATTAAAATAGCATCAGTGATTGTAAACATGGGTTTTGATCCCAATAAATCAATCGTCTCGAATCTGTTGATTTCTACAAATGATATCATGAGTTCTTTTGAACAAGGCATACAAGTTGACGTAATAGCTTACACAGACTTAAAAAAGGCATTTGATCGTGTTAATCTTTTCATCTTATCTACTGAACAGGAAGAATCGAATAGGGGGTGTCATAAGGAACAAACCTGGGTCGTCTCTTGTTCTTACTTTTTATAAACGATCTGCCTCAAATAATTCGATATTCAAAATGTCTCCTATTTGCAGATGACCTAAAGTTCTTCATAAAAATAGACTCATGAACAGATAGAGTTTGTAACAAGATATTGACCGTACTCAGAAATGAAGCACTCTGAATAAACTTGATTCCAAGATAGCTGAATGTGCTGTAATTTCTTTTATCAGAATGTTTATCACAGTAACGACAAATCTCTAAATAAGGGACGAAAATATAAACGAAAAAGCAATTTAATTAAGAGAGTTATCTCCAGCTGAGGGTAATTCCTTCTATACCCTATCAATTCCGAAAAGTATTCAAACGAGCATATTCTGTTCTCTAATTTAGTTAACTCTGATGATGGCTACTTTGTGGCTGAAAGGCTCTCAGTACTTTAACAGTATTTCGAGTGGATAAGGGCAATTGTTCCTTATTTATAGTGATCTATAAGAAACTGAAAGTCAAATCTGAAAATATAGGGTTTTGATTTGAACGATAAAATACGTTCATATTGTAAAATGAGTCAACGATGAATGCACAAATGAATGTCAATGTATCTGGAACGCAGTAATTTACTTTAAATGTTGCTTGTCATATAATCAATTGGCGTTCTACGTTGTATTTTTATATTACCTTTCCGAAGAAATAGCGATGCGGAGGAGTAGTCTCATTGTGATTCATTGCTGCCAATGTAACACCATGAATTGTGAGAAATCAGTGACCACACTGATAGCTTAATTCTACCACTGAATAATTTTTGGTAGTATTATGCATTTTCGAAGATATATATATTGTTGTTCGCCTCTCAGAGTAATTTGTGACTTCTGAATATTGAAATTATTGACTTGTATTAGAGCCAGATTCACCTTGTATTAACGTACATCTCAAATACTTTAGTAGGATGGAAGAATTAACACTAGGAGAGCATAATATCGTTATGAGGAACTCCAAAAAACACTATGTGTATTCACAGATAACAACAAGAAATTTTACTTTGTTAAATATCACTTTATCTTGAAGAAATTGTTGAGTTAGTGTAAATATAGAAAAGCTTTTGAATCTTAAGTTGTGTATGATGTTATTTATGATGTTACTTGAGTATGTAGTTACAAGGGTGAGTTTAGTTTTGTATGTATCCAGTTACCTGCAAGGGAAAGCAACCTTGGTTTAAGGTTGTCATCTGTTGACGTCCCTGCAGATATCAGTCGTTGTAAAATATTTGTCACAAGTCATTGTACAAGTGTTATCAAGAATAAGAAGTAGAAATAAATTGTTACATTCGAGTGAACAGTTTTATTCAATCACAATACATATCTCAAATAATTCAACGACGTGAATAAAATAATCACGAGGTCCTTCGAGAAATCACAAGACACAATAAACAGAAAGTTGGATGCAATTTCGAACTTTACTGTTCATTATCAAAACATACAATCATTATATGTTGTGATAATGAACTGTAAAGTTCGAAATTGCTATCATCTATCTTTTAAATAAAGTGATATCAAACAAATTAAAATTGTTTGTTGTTATCTGCAAATTTGGAATATCACAAAGTAACGGAAAGCTCCATTGAAATACTGTCTATATTCACTAAGAAGTACGAAACAATCACCCTTATCCTTTAAAAATACTATTAAAGTACTAAGGACCTTTCAGCTACCAATTAGCCATCATCAGAGTAAACTAAATTAGAAAACACAATGATCGTGTTCAAATACTATTCGGAGTTATGATGCAAATAATGGAGATTATAAATTGCTTTTTCTCTTATATATTTCCATTCCTTCTAAACTACCTCGATATTTTTTCCTTCTGTGTATTAAAAATAATAAGTGGTGTCAGCTGTATTCAAAATACGTTATGTTAATGCTGATTTTTCACTACTATTCTTCTTTATAACTAGTCAAAATGTTCCTTCTAGTTTGACCACATAGCATTTTAAACAAGACTCAGAATCTATTTTGTAAATACCAGATTTGTAGGAATCGGGAACTTCGGTAGGTTATTTCTTAGAATTATTTCCTAATTTAATATAGGTTTTATTGAGAATAATGTTAATGTTCTTCGTTCCTCCTTTATGGGTTCTTGGTAAGAAGTTATGAAATTTGTTGTTGATCGATTTAATTGATATATTAGTTTTTGCCGAAACTGTGTTCAGTAATTTATAATAAAAGGGATCGAACTCGAATGATGTTGCTACAAGACTATGTCTTCAGATGAAGAAACATTTGTTGCAAGTGAAGGAACATCACGAAAAAGAAAATCTTATGGTAGAATGTCTACAGTGTTAAAGAAAATGAAACATATAAGTCATAACGCCGGTGATGACCGTAAGTGTACTAAACTAAAGTGTTTCACTGAAGTGTTCATCGACGAACGAAAGATTATTAATAAATTCAACAAAGGTCGATCGTGGAATGAACAAACTGCCCTTCTGTGTGGCTTAATTTCTCTGCAAAAAATCAAAACACGACGACGGAGGAAAGACAAGAAGTCGACAAAATTACGTAAGGCGTCCTACAAGTATAAGGTTCGTGTTGTTCTGATTTAAGAGGCATTTTATGGTGAATCATTTGCCGCTCTGTTTGCTGTGAATCCGAAACGCATTCAAGGGTTGCAACAAGTTTACAAGAAACTGGTTCAGCTCCTATTGATGGAAGAGGTCAGACCACTTCGAAGCTTCGTAGTTTATCTGACGATACAAAAACTGCAATCAGGAAACATATTTCTCCGTTGAAGGGGCGTGAAAGTCACTAGAGTCTTAAAAAGAGCAAACAAATATATTTAAGTGAAGAACTTAATATCAAAAAACTATATGGCATGTATCAGACTATGTATCCTGATAATCAGCATACTATGAAACATATCGCACCATTTTTAATAATGTTTTTAATATTTATTTTGAATATCCATGGACAAACACCTGCATCAGCTGTGACCAATTTGTTTTCAGAGAGAAAACAATAAACTGTGAAAAGAAATCTATTAATTTGTGTGCAGAAAAATTAACCTCCATTGAGACTGAATTGAAGAAAATAATAATAACGTAAGTTAATGGCAGTAAGAGCACGTGTTAAAAGGGTATAATATATCGAGACAAAAGCAATAGCATAAACTTCCAAAAAAATTCAGCTGCCCCAAATATTACGACCAATAATGGATACTATAAAAGTAAGCTCTCTATATACCCACATGCATATACTTTGAACGATAACTTACAATGTTATGTGTACCCTGACCATCTTGGGAAAAATAGATCTGATGAAGTATGTTCTATGTTACATAATTTTGTAGTTTTACATTTAAGTAGATAGGTACGTCGACTGAAAATATTTAGTGACTCATGTGGAGGCCAAAATAAAAATTACACAGTTTTTCAATTTCTTCATTATTTGGTTCACATTGCAAACATATTTGACTCTATTCAAGTAACTTTCCATATACGGGGACACTCCTATATGGACTGTGATAAGAACGTAAGGCTGATTAATCAAAAAACATCTCATGAAATGCCATCTGAATGGGCTGAAGTAATAAAAGTCTGTAGAGTAAAGTCAACTTCATTTGAAGTGATAGAACCTGATTTGTCTATGTTTCGATGTTGGACTAGCACCATACTATAAAAGTAAATACTCTTTTCCGATCAGGCCCATCCGTGAACTAAGAGGTATTGTCTGAACGGTTTTTTAGCTTTTTCTTCCATTTATAAATGGGTTTTAATGGAAATTTAGAAAACAAATTATGGAATTTATTGATTACTGAAGAATGATAAGTGAAACTTTCGACATTCACTGAATTATTTGAATATATTACTTTGTTTAGAAGCTATATTTACAATCGTAGTTGGAATAGCAACAACATTCATTCATTGCGAATGGATAGTGTTACTGATTGTTTATTCTAATCAGTTCATGCATATTTACGATATAAATATTTCATTTGTCCTTACAATGAACATGTATAAATATTAAATGAGTTTATTCTTTTGTTAAGCAATGTTCAATGAAAGGTGTTTTCATATGAAATTGTACTAAGTTCCTTAATTCATTCAAAGGCGCCTTGTTGCGTTCCTTAAGGTCCATGGCTACTTTACCATAGAGTATTATAATTGTTACAATAAACAATGAAACTTTCATCATTCAGTGACTCACATGTACAAAAAAATTGAAGCCATGATGCAGATTGCTGGTGTTATCGTTGTTATCGAACCTACTCCTAAACAATGGCTACCAGCCCTAATAGGTGCTTTCAAAATTTCAAATATTATGAAATATCGTGAATAACAGAGACCTATCAATTCATCAAGATATTGAAAATGCCAACCACAACTCCAAAACCAAATCAGATCGAGACGACCACCAACAAGGCGGCAAGGATGACCATGTAACATTAATTCAACCTGCGAACGCATGAACTCAGGAATACCGCACAACAAAATAGTAACATGCCGTTCATCATTCAAAAACCATGGTGTTAGATTTACCCCGAAATAATAGAATCAGAAGCCATCATGATATAATGTGAATACTCCCTAAACAACTGGATAAAGTAGCCATTTCCACCCTGGGATTGCAGATAACTCCAAACTATCAGACACATCATAAAAGAATGCCCCATAAGAAAATATAATGGTAGACCCTAAGGTTTTCTGCTTGCTATCCCAGAGGCTATGATTATATAATTGGGCCAAATGTTTGTCTGTAACCTCGTGGAATATGTCCACGCTATGTTTTCTACATTTCATATTTTATATATTTACTAGCGGACCCGACAGACGTTGTCCTGCACGACGGTTCTGGACTAATTGTGAATTCCGAGTCTGTCGACCAATATTACCTGCTCGTCCACGAAGACGTGGCATTGTTTCATGTACGTAACTTATATGTGAATATAATACATTTAATATTCACTGAAATGCGACACCTGAAATATCAAGAGACACCGTACAAAAAAATTAAAATGTCAAAATAACGAAACACACTTAATATAATAGGAACACTCAAATTAAAATGTCGAAAAATAAACGAAATCCTATGCACGTAACTTATATCTGAATATAATACGCTCAAAATGTACGTAAATGCGAACCATGTAATATCAAAACACAGCGTACAAAAAAATTGAATGCATTGAATGAATACATAAACAAAATGAATGAAATGAATGATTGAATGATTGAATGCATACACAAAAAGTCATTGAAGTCGATCCAGTCGTTTAGTTGCAGTATAGATAAATAACCTAGATACCGACTGCAGCGCCATCTGCCGGGCTGATTTGTGAATCTAAAGCATCCAGGGCGCCACCCAAACGCATACAAAAAAATTCATCCAAATCGGTCCAGCTATATAGATAAATAACCTAGATACCGACTGAAGCGCCATCTGTCGGGCTGATTTGTGAATCTAAACCATCCAGGGCGCCACCCAAACGCATACAAAAAAAATCATTCAAATCGGTCCGCTATTCAGATAAATAACCTAGATACCGACTGCAGCGCCATCTGCCGGACTGATTTGTGAATCTGAACCATCCAGGGCGCCAAGTCACCCAAACGCATACAAAAAATTCATTCAAATCGGTCCAACTATATAGATAAATAACCTAGATACCGACTGCAGCGTCATCTGCCGGACTGATTTGTGAATCTGAACCATCCAGGGCGCCAAGTCACCCAAACGCATACGAAAAATTCATTCAAATCGGTCCAGCTATATAGATAAATAACCTAGATACCGACTGCAGCGCCATCTGCCGGACTGATTCGTGAATCTAAATCATCCAAGGCGCCATGCCACTCAAACGCATACAAGAAAGTCATTCAAATCGGTCCAACTATATAGATAAATAACCTAGATATCGACTGCAGCGCCATCTGCCGAGCAGATTTGTGAATCTAAACTATTCAGGGCGCCATGTCATCCAAACGCATTTAATAAAATTCATTCAAATCGGTCCAGCTATATAGATAAATAACCTAGATACCAACTGCAGCGCCATCTGTCGGGCTAATTTGTGAATCTAAACCATTCAGGGCGCCTCACAAACGCATACAAAAAAATTCATTCAAATCGGTTCAGCTATATAGATAAATAACCTAGATACCGACTGCAGCGCCATCTGCCGGGCCGATTTGTGAATCTAAACCATTCAGGGCGCCATGCCACCCAAACGCATACAAAAAAATTCATTCAAATCGGTTCAGCTATATAGATAAATAACCTAGATACCGACTGCAGCGCCATCTGCCGGGCTGATTTGTGAATCTAAACCATTTAGGGCGCCATGCCACCCAAACGCATACAAAAAAATTCACTCAAATCGGTCCAGCTATATAGATAAATAACCTGTATACCGACTGCAGCGCCATCTGTCCGGCTGAATTGTGCATCTAAACCATTCAGGGCGCCTCACAAACGCATACAAAAAAAATCATTCAAATCGGTTCGTTATTCAGATAAATAACCTAGATACCGACTGCAGCGCCATCTGCCGGACTGATTTGTGAATCTGAACCATCCAGGGCGCCAAGTCACCCAAACGCATACAAAAAATTCATTCAAATCGGTCCAACTATATAGATAAATAACCTAGATACCGACTGCAGCGTCATCTGCCGGACTGATTTGTGAATCTGAACCATCCAGGGCGCCAAGTCACCCAAACGCATACAAAAAATTCATTCAAATCGGTCCAGCTATATAGATAAATAACCTAGATACCGACTGCAGCGCCATCTGCCGGACTGATTCGTGAATCTAAATCATCCAAGGCGCCATGCCACCCAAACGCATACAAGAAATTCATTCAAATCGGTCCAACTATATAGATAAATAACCTAGATACCGACTGCAGCGCCATCTGCCGAGCAGATTTGTGAATCTAAACTATTCAGGGCGCCATGCCACCCAAACGCATACAATAAAATTCATTCAAATCGGTCCAGCTATATAGATAAATAACCTAGATACCAACTGCAGCGCCATCTGTCGGGCTAATTTGTGGATCTAAACCATTCAGGGCGCCTCACAAACGCATACAAAAAAATTCATTCAAATCGGTTCAGCTATATAGATAAATAACCTAGATACCGACTGCAGCGCCATCTGCCGGGCCGATTTGTGAATCTAAACCATTCAGGGCGCCATGCCACCCAAACGCATACAAAAAAAATCATTCAAATCGGTTCAGCTGTATAGATAAATAACCTAGATACCGACTGCAGCGCCATCTGCCGGGCTGATTTGTGAATCTAAACCATTTAGGGCGCCATGCCACCCAAACGCATACGAAAAAATTCACTCAAATCGGTCCAGCTATATAGATAAATAACCTGTATACCGACTGCAGCGCCATCTGTCGGGCTGAATTGTGCATCTAAACTATCCAGGGCGCCACCCAAACGCATACAAAAAAATTCATTCCAATCGGTCCAGCCGTTTAGAAGGAGTTCAATTACATACACACGTACAGTAGAATTATATATATAAAGATATATCGTGTCAATATCTATGTATTATATTAGTGTGCTCATTTCCCATTCTTTAAATATGTTTGACAGCCATACGATAAATAAATAAATACTATGTAAAATTACATATAATAAAAATTATTTTGTTTATGTACATTTTATTATAGTTTCTGCAGATTTGTGTGGAATTGTCCACATTTATCCAGCCACGGTTTATAATATGCGGTATATTTTATGTGGGATGCACAAGGTTCTGTGATATTCAGCTCAACCAAAAGTATTCATCTTTCGCTTAGTTACTAAATTAGAAAAAAAATACAAAAAATATAGACAATGGTTCACACATTATATAGTGGATTGTAACGAATAAGAGATGACTGCAACTGTCTACTTATGAGAAAATTGTGAGAGTAATTAAAATAAGCAAGACTTATTGCTGTCAGGTAGTACCGGAAAATCAAAAATATATCTTGGTCAAGGGTGGTTGTGGAATCTAAAACGTGTGTCTTACTTCACGTTTGGAATAATTATGTCACTGTCACACTGACATCATCAATAACCTACAAAATGCCTATTTTCGAACGGGTGCGCTGGTTAATGTGCATCGAACAAAACAGGGTACATTTCCAACAATTACTGTAATTTAGTTTTTCTTGTTACTAAAACCGTTATTTCATAATTTGTAGTTCATTATTGTTTTACAACTGAAATAAATAGGTATGAAATTCGTAGGTTATTGATGATGTCAGTGTGACAGTGACATAATGATTATTTCAAACGTAAAGTAAGACACACGTTTTAGATTCCACAACCACCCTTGACCAAGATAATTTTTGATATCCCGGTATAATATTACCCACTATCAAACAAGATTAGTAACACCCGTATCATAGTTCCCAGAACAAATGTGCAAATAGCAACCTCCGTTTCAGTAAATACGTGATAACTAAGAAAAGTGACCTGTTAGAAGCTTTCTGGTTTAAGGTAATATATTCGACACCAATATAGATAAGTATCACTCCTAAAATAATCACTTGCAACTTATAGGCACGGGGTAAATAGCTGCTCTCATTTTAGTTAATACGCCATAACTAAGAAAGGCGACCTATTAGGAACTGTCTGCTTCCACAAAAAAATCTTAATACCAGCATGAATTAGTAGCAGTCCTGAAATAATTACTTGCAACCCACAGGAAAGTGGTGAATAGCTACCCTCGTTTTATTAAATACGCGATAACTAAGGCAAGCGACCTATTAGGACCTGTCTACTTCCTCGAAATATCTTAATGTGAACATAGATTAATAGCACTTCGGCTAGTATAGTCTGCAAATCACAGATCTTTATGCATCCCACATAACATATACCGCATTTCATTAAGTGTGGCTAGAAAAGTGTGGAAAGCTTCACACAAATGTTTCTACAGTATTGGCATTTCATAAAATGATTCCACAAATTCGTTTTCAAGGTCTTTCCAGATTGAGTTGCCAGTTCGAATTAGACCGACCTAGTGGGAAAGCGACTGGTCGATGTTCTCTGTAGCCGAATTCAAAAGCAATGACTTCAATTCACTTATAAGAATTGAGGAAGTGCTCACTCCTATTTTCGTTACAATTTGTAACAAACATCTAGATTGTGAATCGCGAGCTTTAAAATATTCCCATAGAAAAACCTTATGGTTGCAACATGAACTCATTACATTTAAATCAATTTTGTATATGTAATTTCTGATGTACTGAATATAAATAAGAGCATTGTCCATAATCTCATCAATATAATGCATTCAGTAACAATCTTTCTCGAACAATACAGGATGTTCCATCTCAGACGAGTCATCCCGTATATTTCTTATCCCAGTGAGTGGAAAAATCTCCCGAAACACGTCGAATGATTTTGTTTGGGGGACATCTTTTGACGTATATTTGAGGCTTGAACGAGCAACCCCCTAATATGGGGCGCTTCAACCCCTCAAAATTGAATAGAGGAGAGGGGTTGAGTGATACGTCATTTGAAAGGTCTTGGAAGCCTCTTTACAACGGTGTATGAAAAACGTAAATTTGATGAACCGTTTTTGCCAAAAATCAATTTTGTTGCTCGAATGCGCCTTGAATATTTTGGTTATTTGTACAATGTACAAGCTCATTTTTATTGAGCCTTTTTTACAAACTTAAACAATCTTCAAAAAATCACATTCGTGAAAAAATTGAATTGTGTTGTCATGCTTACAATGAAAAAAATTAAATCTGCGTGTTTAAATCAAATTGTTGCTTTAATTTTTTGTTCTTAGAAGGTGTTTATCTGGTTTTAACGTTTCTTCGATCATTTCATGATTTTAATCAATCTGTTGAGTTACTACTTTGCTGATTTGTTTAAAATTTCAAAAAATATGGTGTACACATTGCAAGAACGTGTTGAGCTGGTTAGCCTTTATTACCAAAATCAAAATTATGCCCGAGCGGCTGCAAGGATATTTAACGAAAACCACCCTGAACGTAGTGTTTGCCATAAGTACGTAATGGAATTGATTTCAAAATTTGTGGAGACGGGTTCAGTAATGGATAAAAAAAAGGGCACCCATTCGAATTGTTAATGATGAAGGAGCAGCTGTGGCGGTATTGGGACATGTCCAACTTATGCCAAACACGCAATCTGTACGACAACTTTCTGCAGCTTCCGGTATTATCCAATCTAACGTTTTCAGAATTTTACATAAACACAAGTTCCATCCGTACAAAATTAAATTAATTCAGGAATTAAATGATGATGATTGGGATCGAAGGCAAGAGTTTTGCGAAATTATGGTCGAGCGTATCAACAATAACCCAAATTTCTTGTACAACGTTTGCTTTTCTGACGAATGCACTTTTTTAATTAAGCTAAACGTTTGGGTAGGAATTTTGGGAGACCACCTTATTGGACCTCTGTTTATTCCTGGTAATTTGAATGGCGTAATTTATCTTGAAATGTTGGAAAATGCGATTGATCCGGTAATAACTGAACAATTAGAAAACAATCCTCTACTACTTGAACATTAATTGCATTTCCAACAAGACGGAGCTCCTCCTCACTACGCCGCACCAGTTCCCCAATACCTCAATTTGCAATACCCCGGTCGTTGGATTGGAAAAAGAGGTCCTATGGAGTGGCCTGCCCAATCTCCTGACCTGAACCCTCTGGACTTCTTCTCGTGGGGACATCTTAGGGCCAAGATTTTTGTGAGTCACCCTGACAATTTGGACGAACTACGCCAACGAATTATAAATGAGTGTCGTCAAATAACTCCAATTATGCTGAACCATGTAAGAGACGGTTGTCAGTCAAGATTATATTATTGTATGGAAGTCAATGGAGGACAAATTGAACATTTGATTAAAACATGCAGATTAAATTTTTTTCATTGTTAGCATGACAACACAATTCAATTTTTTTACGAATGTGATTTTTTGTAGATTGTTCAAGTTTGTAAAAAAGGCTTTATAAATATGAGCTTGTACATTGTACAAATAACCAAAATATTCAAGTTGGCGCATTCGAGCAACAAAATAAATTTTTGGCGAAAAGAGTTCATCAAATTTACGTTTTTCATACACCGTTGTAAAGAGGCTTCCAAGACCTTTCAAATGACCTATCACTCAACCCCTCTCCCCTATTCAATTTTGAGGGGTTGAAGCGCCCCCTATTAGGGGGTTGCTCGTTCAAGCCTCAAATATACGTCAAGGATGTCCCCCAAACAAAATCATTCGACATGTTTCGGGAGATTTTTCCACTCACTATGGGATAAGAAATATACGGGGTGGCTCTTCTGAGATAGAACATCCTGTATATTAAAGAGAATCTAACATAATTGTGATAATGAAAGATGGCTTCCACGAATTTGATACCCACATCCTGGACAGCAAATGATTATTTATAATGGAGGTAGCTCCAATTGGTGGAAGATTTCTTTAATAATAAATGACATCTTGACTGGCTTAATATTACTCCTTCTGGAACCACACGGAAGGGCTTGATTCTGTTTCGAAATAGACAGAAAACAATGCAACTCACCCTCGTCGGACTATTCAGAGCTATCTCAACATATACTATAATTATCCAGCTGATTAACACATTTATTATAGATACGCCTTTTTAGACAATCATGAGCTTCATATTTTGAAATTATTTTCATAGGTATACGCTGTTCCGTAGTACTAGGATGACATACATTTTCTCAAACGGGATACCCTCATATTATTTTTAATTTAGATTATGCTCATGTTGACCATCGTTTGCAATAAAAGGTTTCATATAAATATATGGGGTATTTTGCAACTTATGTCTAATAGTATATGTATAAGAAAATGATTGCTAGTTCAATATCCTGTACACTACAAACGAAAAAACATGAAATTCATTTTTGCAGGCATAACTTTCTGACAGTGGCTCAGTTTTATGACAGATTATCATTTTGCTAATATGTATTACAACAACTAAATAGAGGGCGAGCCAAAATCGAACTTAGATTTTTTCATTGATTCACTACGGGTTCCGACAAAACAGAGTATTTCGTTATAAGGCACATAGAAAATATGAAAGCACTTTCTGTTGCCGCCGAGTGCAGCTGAAATGTACGAGGGCAAGGTGAAAAGTCCCTGAAAAATAAAACAGATAGCGCCACAAACGTGAATCCCATATGACATTTGTGATGTACCATCTTTAACTAAAACGCGTTTAAATTGTCAGAATGATATCTCAATCAGTTCTGTTTTGAAAGCAAGCAGCCCTGAAGATTTTTGTTAACATGGAAAAACATGAATTTCGCGTAGAAAAACATCACGTACACCGAAGCATCGCTTGTTATACATTATGGGGACTCTTCACCATTGATTGGAATGATTCACAAGTGGTTTACTGATTCTCTTTGTGGCACACGCCGAACGTTCTAGTCGTCCAATTGAGGTTACAATGCCAGAACTCGTCGATAAAATCAATGGTATGATATTGGACGATCGGCGAGTTGGAGTGCACGAGATTGTTGAGGCTATGGGCATCTCAACCGAATGGGTACGGAACATTTTGCATGAATTTTTGAATATGAGAAAGCTATCTGCCAAATGGGTGCCACTTTTGCTCTCTGTTGACAACAAGCGCGACCGTGTGACAATTTCAAAGGAGTGTTTCGCGATGTTCAATAGCGATAAGAAGAACACACCATAGACCAAAGAACAGTCGAAACAATGGACCTAACGAATCGAACTCGAAAAAGGCCTAAGTGGGTTTATCGGTCAACAAAGTCATGGCGACAGTTTATTAGGATGCACACGGTATCGTCTATATCGATTATCTTGAAAAGGGCAAAACGATCACCAGGGTATATCATGCAGAACTGTTGAATCGATTCGACGCCAATTTGAAGAGACAGCGACCGCATTTGGCAAAGAAATGTTCTTTCTCCAGGATAACGCAAAGGCCGCATTCGCAAAATTGCATGAATTGCGCTATGAATTGGTTCGTCATCAACCATACTCTCCAGATTAGGCCACGTGCGATTTTACATATTTCCAAACTTGAAGAAATGGGTAGGCGGAAAGAGATTTGGTTCCAACGATGAGGTCATCGCTGAAACTAACGCCTATTTTGAAGAATTGCCGAAATCGTATTATTCGGAAGGGATCGAAAAATTCTAAAAACGTTGAACGAAGTGTATCGGGATACAAGGAGATTATGTTGAGAAATAAAATAGGTTTTTACCAAATACATCATTATCTGTTTCATTTTTCAGGGACTTTCATCTCGCCCTCGTAATTTCCATTCTTTTTTGTTTAAATATTCAAATTCAATAAAAATTTTGGTGTTTTGATCATTCAGGGTGTCAAGGGTTTACCCCTGCTCCCCTTACATGGACACACCCATGATCCATGATGTCCTTCATTGTGCCTGTTTATTGAAATATTCTTGCCTAACGCGTCAATTCTTCCTTGGTTCGCGATGGGTTAAACTGATTGTGAATGGCCCTAGCTACAAAACACCACAGGTTTTCGATAGGATTCATATCACGTGAATTGTCGGCCATACCAGCCTGGTGATATTTCCCGCTTTAAGTACCTCCTTTCCCTGACCTTAAGTCACGCAATTCGGGGCATAATGGATAAACAATGTGTCTAATCACATTTTAAATTCGAATTTCACTTATCATGTTCTGTAGTGAGGGAATTAATAAGGTCCTTTGGTTGAACAATATTCCACCCCTAAGCATTCTTCTTCCCCCTTGGTATGGACCAATTTCAAAGGAAAGATTTTGTCTCGCTCACCGATCCAATGCTGATATCATCTGTAAGTGGGAGTAGAGGATACTGTCTTGAAAGTCAACGCCTATGCTCCTCGGTCCAGTGCAAACGGGCAGTTCGGTGTCGTGCAAGTAAAGTAGGTGTCCTTAGATGTCTTCTAACACTAATTTACACTGTGAAGTCGTTACCACGGCGAAACATGTATGATGTGATCTCTTAGAGCTCGAACTGAAGCATTTCGAATTTTGATCTATATGGGTATACCCAACCATTTAATACTCGTCAATTTCAATCGACACTCAGGGATCCTCAAAAAGTAGTCCTCTTTCCACTGTACTTATCGGATTCTTTATTACGATGAAATATACTCCCTACAGATGCACTTGGGGTATTTACAATCTTGGAGTAATCATGATAGCAAAACTAACAGATTCCTTGAAACATTTGGAATAAATCAACAACTTCTTGTCTTTAAACATTTCTGTTCGTTTTTAATTCACTATACAAACCACTTTTTTGCAATATAGCCGAGTGAAGTGTTTGGAACATGTTTCGTTCCTAAGATAGGTAACAAATTTCGATTCTTGACCTTGAGATTGCAGTATGCTAAATAAAACTGCATAATGAAATGTGTAGGCAAATATAAGAATAAAAATAATTTGTTTTCTCACTTATATTATTGTAGAGGTTTTGAGAAAATCAACAAGGATAATAGAAAAATATTGAATTTTGCTATTTACATTTCGTGTGAAAATAGATAAATTTTTACTAACAAATACATTTTTTTTTAAGATTTCTCAAAAAGTAAACACTGTTTGGGCATACTTTCATCAGATTTAGCACAGTACAATCTGGAACATATTCTTCTATAGGTTTGAGCACGAGAAGAGATGGCCCCAGCCTCGTGAGATAATGAAGCACTTCTGATGTGTATCTTTCATATGTCCGCATAATTATTGTACCAAGTTTTATATTGATAATGGATTCGGTCGTAATAGCCGAGTTCGATTCAATAAAGTTCGACTGGGACTCAACATCTGTGAATAATAATGTTCCATTAAATTTGAGTGAATCAAGTCTGTAATACTCATAGTCAAAATATATAGAATAGAATAGTTCAATAGAATCAGCCATTACGTGATGAAAATCCATGCTAAACTTAAATAAACTGTTCACATGTTTGGACTTCGGCTACTCTCTTGAATTCTATCCATTGAATTCTATCCAGAAGAGAGCTATTCGTCTGATTGATGATTTCACACTCACGAATTCAATGACCTCTCCAGAACATCGTAGAAATGTGGGCGATCTCTACCCTTTTCTATGAATATTTTCATGCTCGGTGTGCATCAGAAATCTCATCTGTTATTTCACCACAAGAGATTCCAAATAGGCGGACTAGACGAGCTCATATATATATATATATATATATATATATATATATATATATATATATATATATATATATATATATATATATATATATATATATATATATATTCTTTTGTTGATATTCTTGAACCATTTGTAATATTTGTATGTTTTCTTGGTATATTGGTTCGTATATATACTGATAATGAAACAAAAATTTTTATTCCATTATCAGTATATATACCAATATACCAAGAAAACATACAAATATATATATTTTGGTGTTTTGGAGCAGGCTTGCTCTAACAGATCTGACGCAACGCACGACAGGTGATGCTCGTGCGGCTAGATCCGGTTCTAGTGCTGCAGCAAGCCGGAGAATTCGTCCATATATAGTCCTCAGGTAGAATACTTGATTCCGCAATGTTTGTGCGGGAAAATCACGGCATTGAGGATGCATGATGCACCAAAGTGCGTGCAGCCACGACATGTATCCCCTACGGGCCGGCTCGCTGCGTTCGAAGCAGTTCAACAAGTCATCCCGTTCATTCATTCACTCAGAGCGTCCATGTATATTGCGGTGGTCAACGTCGGGACCGTCCTGTTGGGCCCCACCCACCTGTTCCTGCTCTTCATTCGAAGAAGAGCTGATGTGGGAGGCCAAGCTTTTCCTGCCAGGAACAAAAGGTGTACTCTCTGTTGAATTGTTAGCCCAACATGAGGTGGGGTTACCGAGCCGCTTCAGCCCTGACTTCTTATCGAGGTTGTCCCCTCTACGCTCGTATATGTGGTGGGGCTACTCACAATGAGCAAACCGAGATTTGCTCACCCTGCATATATATATGTACACTTCAAAACGATGGATGAATATGCGTGAATAGTTGTCAATGTTTTACGTTCATTCATCTTCATGATCCTATGTTAACTCATCTAAGTTATGTTAATGAATGTTTATGAAGTTTTTGAACTTTTGAAGTTTATCTGAAGTTTATCTATAGAATAATTTTATATGGAATTAAACACAATGCTCTTTGATTTCACAATATTTAATTTCTATGACTCCTTTTATCTCGGGTAATTAAATTTTATGTTTTACAAGATCTATGATATAACCTTAAAACCACTTTTACAACTAATATTTGTTTATACTGTTATAATCAACAATCTTCCTTTTACTTTACAAATAATACTGATGTAGAAATTATAAACAAACTTACGTTTAGATAATATCCAAAAGTGTGTTTAACAATGTTGGCAATGTTCAATTTACTTCTTTTTAATTACGTTGATTCACTTTTTACACAATACTATGCTATTTCACGATAATCACAGGTAACTAATTTTGGTTACTTCTTCTTGAGAATCAGGAACTGTTGATAATACTTTGTTTTATTCTTTTAGATAAGATATAAAACTTTTTGATGCTTTATTGAAATTATATTGAAGAATGGCAATCGTTGGATACTTCTTATAAATTGAAGGTTATTACAACCTTTTACTTGGTTTAGATACTTGGAACACTCGTTGACTTTTAATAATTTTACTAACTTCGGTTACTTGGGTCTTATCGAAGTTAGGAACACTTGCGTTCACTTATGTTTATTTTTATAAACTTAGGTTAGAAAATTTTGGTGAGTTGCCAGAGAAGAACAGTCTCTACTTAGATGTAATTGCAAACTTATTAACTTCGGTTACTTGGAACTTATCGAAGTTTGGAACACTTGCGTTCACTGATGTTTATTTTTATAAACTTAGGTTAGAAAATTTCGGTGAGTTGCCAGAGAAGAACAGTCTCTACTTGGATATTAATGCAAACTTATTAACTTCGGTTACTTGGAACTTATCGAAGTTTGGAACACTTGCGTTCACTGATGTTAATTTTTATAAACTTAGGTTAGAAAATTTTGGTGAGTTGCCAGGGAAGAACAGTCTCTACTTAGATGTTAATGCAAACTGACCTGACCCGTCCTCAGATACCTTTTATAGGCCTTCAAAACCGACGCCAAGCATTTTCAAAATTAACCAATGAGGTGCTTACTTTTCATATCAAGAATGCCAAGTTAATTGTTGTTAAACTGACACAAGTACTCATTGTTACCAGACTGACACTAGAAATTCGTCTCGACCAATCAGAATTTAGTATTCTATAATTTTTGAATTATTGGATATTTTCAACTTATTTTAATTGATAGTGATTCCTTCTTTTTAAATTAATATTGCCTACATTTTTCCCCACACTTTGGTATAATATAACCTATGATTGGGTTATTATTAATATGATTATTCCCGTATTTATGGTTTTCTTGACAGTTACTTATTCTTAAATCTAATACACACTATATTATATCAATAACATTCTTTTAACATTACATAACTCAAATTTACTAATCCTAACTTATATCTATAACATTATTCAATGTTTTGTACTATCTCATGATAGTTTTGTAATCACTTTAATTATGATTTCTGCCTTCGTTACACAGTACGTTTCTTCACTTTCACTGAAGTTCTTGTTTATCACTTCTTATTCTATTACATTGTTGTTTATTATGTTTTACATTGTTAATTTTAATATCCTAACTATTATTTAGCTTTTACTATTGTTTTTAATTCCATATAAATATCTTTTATTTGATCTTTTCTGATTTTCAAAGTTCGGTAAGTTATCATTTTTAAATTTTTATTGTTTATGAAATGAAATCATAACAAATTCCCCTAAATCAATTTTAACATATTAATCACATTAATATTTAAAATTTATTTATCTTTTGATTTCATTTTCATGAACTAAATTTATTAATAATTATACTTGTATATTTGATCAATATTAAATATTCCCCTTATCTTTCCATTTTCAGGATTCATTAATTCATAACTATTTTCAGCATTTTCATTCATGACTACATATGGACCTTCAAAAGCAAAACATACTTTTCCACATATATTCTTTTTATTATTAGTTACTCTCATTGCTCTTACTATTACTAATTCACCTATTTCAAATTCAATTAACTTTCCTCTTTTTCTCATTTCCCTATTCATATACTTTCTTGCTTTTCTTTCTAACTTATTACTGATATCTTTCAAAATTTCATTTCGTTCTACTGTTCTAGAAAATATTAATATGTCATCGATATAATGAACTACAAAAATTTCAAATCTATTTAATATTTGATTCATACTTCTAACTAACGCACTGCATGCACTTTGAATACCAAAAGGCGTAACTTTAAAACGATACACTTCTCCATCTATCATAAAACCAGTGTAATCTCTACAACTTTCATGTAAAGGAATCAACGAGAAACTATGCCTTAAATCAACTTTACTGAAAACTTGTGCCTTTATTATTCTACCAAAAATTGACTCTATATTTTTAGGAGCTTCATATTGTGGTACTGACAATCTATTCAATGTTCGAGCATCTAAACATAACCTAATATCACCATTTGACTTTTTTGCTATAACAATAGGGTTTATATATTTGGTTTTACTTCTTTCTATTATGTCTTGTTCTAGCATTTCACCGATTTTTTTCCTAACATCTTCTATGTACTTGTATGGAATTGGATAGTTCTTGGATTTAAAATTTTCAATTTCTTTGACTTGGAATTTATGAATATAATTACTAGCTATACGAGTTTCATCTATTATTAAACCTTTACGTTGTGAAATTATTTCTGATATTATTCCCGTATACTTCTTGGATACTTTCATCTGCGAGATTATTTCATTTAAATTTCTGCTTGAGTCTTTTCTTTCGAGCGCATTTATAATATTGCAACCTTCATTTGGTCTGTCAATATTTTCATTTTCCCCCTTCCCTATCTTTATAATTTCATCTAACAACTTTATTTCCTTTTCCTCGTAATCTATAATAATTCCATGCTTTTCTAATTCATCAGTTCCCATAACAATATCCAATTTCATATTCGGCACTACAAATAATTGCATCTCTAGAGTTGACTTCCCTATTATAACATGCTCAGTAATCATTTTTGATACTTCAGTAATTTTCTTTCCACTAATATTTACTAATTCTACTTTTGGTATTTTCAATTGATTTGTTAATTTTACTTCAGACAATAGTTCTTCCCTTATTAATGATAGTTCTGATCCTGTATCACACATAATTTCTACTTCTTTCCCTTTTGAAAAACCTTTTAATTTAATTAAACCTATACTTTCATTTTCTTCCCTTTGTTGTTCGTAGTCAATGTATTCCCTCTGATGTTCATATAATACATTAACGTGGTATTCGTGCTTTCTTAAAAATACTGATTTTGTTGATTATTTTGACTTGAAGAGTCTTCCCTTTCCCTATTACTTTCAATCCTACTGCAGTTTACTTCCCTTTGATTATTTTCATTTCTACTTTCATTTCTACTATTATTTCTATTATTATTATTTTGACTTCTATAATCCCTATATCTATTTCTATTTTGATTAGCATTATTCCCATTATATCTATTTTCCCTATTATAATAATTTTGGTTTCTATTATCCCTATTTCTAAAATTGTTTTGATAATTATTATTACTTTGGAATCAATCATTATAATTTTGATTTCCCCTGTAATTGTTCCTGTTATCATTATATCCATTTTGTTGCCTACTTCCTATGTTATTCTTATTATCAATTCGGTTTAAGTATGATAGTAGTTGATTCATGTTTTTAATATTTGCAATGGCTATTGCCTCAGATATTTGACTTCGATACTGTCTTGAAATGTATAAAACTATCTCTTCCTCTCTCATTTTAGGTTCTAAATATTGCGCTTCATTATATAGGCTAAGTGCATAAGCACTCATGCGTTTTCTAGTCCCTTCTATATACTTCCTAAAATATAACCTTTCTCGACATTTCGACTGCTCATTTTGACCCCAAAAATTTTTTGAAAATTCATCTATAAACTCATCTAAACTATTTAATTCCCTTTCTTTGCAATTGAACCACAACAATGGTTCATCAACCAATCGTTCTCTTATTAATTTTTTCATTCTCTCTACATTCCTTTCATACTGTATTTTATTTTTTAAATCTTTAACAAAAATGCATGGATGTAATAATTTTATGTTTCCATTAAACTTTATTGTATTCTCATGACCTACATTTCTGTATTCTATATTCATTCTCTCTTCGGATCTATTCTCAATTCTTTTTATTCTTTCATCTTGTTCATTTATCATTTTTTCCTGATTTTCTTTCATACTTTGTACATTCACATTCACATTCTCTTCAATATTCTTCCCCATATCATTCATTCTATTTTCCATATCTATTTCTTTCTCTACATTATTAAACTTTCTATTTACAAAGCTATTAAATTCTTCTAATTTATTATCTATACTTTCTTCAACATGTTGTCTTATTTCCTTTTTTTCAGTTTCAACTATTCTCATGATTTCCTCAGTTCTTTTATCAAATTTATCATTCACTCTCTTAATTTCATCTCTTATATCACTCATACCTTGTTAAATTTTTTTATTCGTTTCATTTGCTTTTAAATTTAAACTTTCAAGCAATCTCATTATTTGTGATTGACTATCTATTATTGGTGGTCTTTCTACACTAATCATTTCACCCTATTGATCAAATCCTATCAATTCTGGAGTACTCTGTCTATCTCCTTCCATTTTTACTTTCTTATTAATTAATCTAGTTCTTTAAATTATTTTGATACGCGGTTCTATTCCTTTTTTCAAATGGCCTCACGTTTGAGCGACAATTTAAAAAAAAACTCTTACTGAGTTTTTATTTATTTAATAATTATAATTTGATTCTACCGGCTAGCTTTTAATTTTTCTTTTTTGATTGTATTTGAACTTTGAATTAATGTTTATGAAGTTTTTGAACTTTTGAAGTTTATCTGAAGTTTATCTATAGAATAATTTTATATGGAATTAAACACAATGCTCTTTGATTTCACAATATTTAATTTCTATGACTCCTTTTATCTCGGGTAATTAAATTTTATGTTTTACAAGATCTATGATATAACCTTAAAACCACTTTTACAACTAATATTTGTTTATACTGTTATAATCAACAATCTTCCTTTTACTTTACAAATAATACTGATGTAGAAATTATAAACAAACTTACGTTTAGATAATATCCAAAAGTGTGTTTAACAATGTTGGCAATGTTCAATTTACTTCTTTTTAATTACGTTGATTCACTTTTTACACAATACTATGCTATTTCACGATAATCACAGGTAACTAATTTTGGTTACTTCTTCTTGAGAATCAGGAACTGTTGATAATACTTTGTTTTATTCTTTTAGATAAGATATAAAACTTTTTGATGCTTTATTGAAATTATATTGAAGAATGGCAATCGTTGGATACTTCTTATAAATTGGAGGTTATTACAACCTTCTACTTGGTTTAGATACTTGGAACACTCGTTGACTTTTAATAATTTTACTAACTTCGGTTACTTGGGTCTTATCGAAGTTAGGAACACTTGCGTTCACTTATGTTTATTTTTATAAACTTAGGTTAGAAAATTTTGGTGAGTTGCCAGAGAAGAACAGTCTCTACTTAGATGTAATTGCAAACTTATTAACTTCGGTTACTTGGAACTTATCGAAGTTTGGAACACTTGCGTTCACTGATGTTTATTTTTATAAACTTAGGTTAGAAAATTTCGGTGAGTTGCCAGAGAAGAACAGTCTCTACTTGGATATTAATGCAAACTTATTAACTTCGGTTACTTGGAACTTATCGAAGTTTGGAACACTTGCGTTCACTGATGTTAATTTTTATAAACTTAGGTTAGAAAATTTTGGTGAGTTGCCAGGGAAGAACAGTCTCTACTTAGATGTTAATGCAAACTGACCTGACCCGTCCTCAGATACCTTTTATAGGCCTTCAAAACCGACGCCAAGCATTTTCAAAATTAACCAATGAGGTGCTTACTTTTCATATCAAGAATGCCAAGTTAATTGTTGTTAAACTGACACAAGTACTCATTGTTACCAGACTGACACTAGAAATTCGTCTCGACCAATCAGAATTTAGTATTCTATAATTTTTGAATTATTGGATATTTTCAACTTATTTTAATTGATAGTGATTCCTTCTTTTTAAATTAATATTGCCTACATTTTTCCCCACACTTTGGTATAATATAACCTATGATTGGGTTATTATTAATATGATTATTCCCGTATTTATGGTTTTCTTGACAGTTACTTATTCTTAAATCTAATACACACTATATTATATCAATAACATTCTTTTAACATTACATAACTCAAATTTACTAATCCTAACTTATATCTATAACATTATTCAATGTTTTGTACTATCTCATGATAGTTTTGTAATCACTTTAATTATGATTTCTGCCTTCGTTACACAGTACGTTTCTTCACTTTCACTGAAGTTCTTGTTTATCACTTCTTATTCTATTACATTGTTGTTTATTATGTTTTACATTGTTAATTTTAATATCCTAACTATTATTTAGCTTTTACTATTGTTTTTAATTCCATATAAATATCTTTTATTTGATCTTTTCTGATTTTCAAAGTTCGGTAAGTTATCATTTTTAAATTTTTATTGTTTATGAAATGAAATCATAACAAATTCCCCTAAATCAATTTTAACATATTAATCACATTAATATTTAAAATTTATTTATCTTTTGATTTCATTTTCATGAACTAAATTTATTAATAATTATACTTGTATATTTGATCAATATTAAATATTCCCCTTATCTTTCCATTTTCAGGATTCATTAATTCATAACTATTTTCAGCATTTTCATTCATGACTACATATGGACCTTCAAAAGCAAAACATACTTTTCCACATATATTCTTTTTATTATTAGTTACTCTCATTGCTCTTACTATTACTAATTCACCTATTTCAAATTCAATTAACTTTCCTCTTTTTCTCATTTCCCTATTCATATACTTTCTTGCTTTTCTTTCTAACTTATTACTGATATCTTTCAAAATTTCATTTCGTTCTACTGTTCTAGAAAATATTAATATGTCATCGATATAATGAACTACAAAAATTTCAAATCTATTTAATATTTGATTCATACTTCTAACTAACGCACTGCATGCACTTTGAATACCAAAAGGCGTAACTTTAAAACGATACACTTCTCCATCTATCATAAAACCAGTGTAATCTCTACAACTTTCATGTAAAGGAATCAACCAGAAACTATGCCTTAAATCAACTTTACTGAAAACTTGTGCCTTTATTATTCTACCAAAAATTGACTCTATATTTTTAGGAGCTTCATATTGTGGTACTGACAATCTATTCAATGTTCGAGCATCTAAACATAACCTAATATCACCATTTGACTTTTTTGCTATAACAATAGGGTTTATATATTTGGTTTTACTTCTTTCTATTATGTCTTGTTCTAGCATTTCACCGATTTTTTTCCTAACATCTTCTATGTACTTGTATGGAATTGGATAGTTCTTGGATTTAAAATTTTCAATTTCTTTGACTTGGAATTTATGAATATAATTACTAGCTATACGAGTTTCATCTATTATTAAACCTTTACGTTGTGAAATTATTTCTGATATTATTCCCGTATACTTCTTGGATACTTTCATCTGCGAGATTATTTCATTTAAATTTCTGCTTGAGTCTTTTCTTTCGAGCGCATTTATAATATTGCAACCTTCATTTGGTCTGTCAATATTTTCATTTTCCCCCTTCCCTATCTTTATAATTTCATCTAACAACTTTATTTCCTTTTCCTCGTAATCTATAATAATTCCATGCTTTTCTAATTCATCAGTTCCCATAACAATATCCAATTTCATATTCGGCACTACAAATAATTGCATCTCTAGAGTTGACTTCCCTATTATAACATGCTCAGTAATCATTTTTGATACTTCAGTAATTTTCTTTCCACTAATATTTACTAATTCTACTTTTGGTATTTTCAATTGATTTGTTAATTTTACTTCAGACAATAGTTCTTCCCTTATTAATGATAGTTCTGATCCTGTATCACACATAATTTCTACTTCTTTCCCTTTTGAAAAACCTTTTAATTTAATTAAACCTATACTTTCATTTTCTTCCCTTTGTTGTTCGTAGTCAATGTATTCCCTCTGATGTTCATATAATACATTAACGTGGTATTCGTGCTTTCTTAAAAATACTGATTTTGTTGATTATTTTGACTTGAAGAGTCTTCCCTTTCCCTATTACTTTCAATCCTACTGCAGTTTACTTCCCTTTGATTATTTTCATTTCTACTTTCATTTCTACTATTATTTCTATTATTATTATTTTGACTTCTATAATCCCTATATCTATTTCTATTTTGATTAGCATTATTCCCATTATATCTATTTTCCCTATTATAATAATTTTGGTTTCTATTATCCCTATTTCTAAAATTGTTTTGATAATTATTATTACTTTGGAATCAATCATTATAATTTTGATTTCCCCTGTAATTGTTCCTGTTATCATTATATCCATTTTGTTGCCTACTTCCTATGTTATTCTTATTATCAATTCGGTTTAAGTATGATAGTAGTTGATTCATGTTTTTAATATTTGCAATGGCTATTGCCTCAGATATTTGACTTCGATACTGTCTTGAAATGTATAAAACTATCTCTTCCTCTCTCATTTTAGGTTCTAAATATTGCGCTTCATTATATAGGCTAAGTGCATAAGCACTCATGCGTTTTCTAGTCCCTTCTATATACTTCCTAAAATATAACCTTTCTCGACATTTCGACTGCTCATTTTGACCCCAAAAATTTTTTGAAAATTCATCTATAAACTCATCTAAACTATTTAATTCCCTTTCTTTGCAATTGAACCACAACAATGGTTCATCAACCAATCGTTCTCTTATTAATTTTTTCATTCTCTCTACATTCCTTTCATACTGTATTTTATTTTTTAAATCTGTAACAAAAATGCATGGATGTAATAATTTTATGTTTCCATTAAACTTTATTGTATTCTCATGACCTACATTTCTGTATTCTATATTCATTCTCTCTTCGGATCTATTCTCAATTCTTTTTATTCTTTCATCTTGTTCATTTATCATTTTTTCCTGATTTTCTTTCATACTTTGTACATTCACATTCACATTCTCTTCAATATTCTTCCCCATATCATTCATTCTATTTTCCATATCTATTTCTTTCTCTACATTATTAAACTTTCTATTTACAAAGCTATTAAATTCTTCTAATTTATTATCTATACTTTCTTCAACATGTTGTCTTATTTCCTTTTTTTCAGTTTCAACTATTCTCATGATTTCCTCAGTTCTTTTATCAAATTTATCATTCACTCTCTTAATTTCATCTCTTATATCACTCATACCTTGTTAAATTTTTTTATTCGTTTCATTTGCTTTTAAATTTAAACTTTCAAGCAATCTCATTATTTGTGATTGACTATCTATTATTGGTGGTCTTTCTACACTAATCATTTCACCCTATTGATCAAATCCTATCAATTCTGGAGTACTCTGTCTATCTCCTTCCATTTTTACTTTCTTATTAATTAATCTAGTTCTTTAAATTATTTTGATACGCGGTTCTATTCCTTTTTTCAAATGGCCTCACGTTTGAGCGACAATTTAAAAAAAAACTCTTACTGAGTTTTTATTTATTTAATAATTATAATTTGATTCTACCGGCTAGCTTTTAATTTTTCTTTTTTGATTGTATTTGAACTTTGAATTAATGTTTATGAAGTTTTTGAACTTTTGAAGTTTATCTGAAGTTTATCTATAGAATAATTTTATATGGAATTAAACACAATGCTCTTTGATTTCACAATATTTAATTTCTATGACTCTTTTTATCTCGGGTAATTAAATTTTATGTTTTACAAGATCTATGATATAACCCTAAAATCACTTTTACAACTAATATTTGTTTATACTGTTATAATCAACAATCTTCCTTTTACTTTACAAATAATACTGATGTAGAAATTATAAACAAATTTACCTTTAGATAATATCCAAAAGTGTGTTTAACAATGTTGGCAATGTTCAATTTACTTCTTTTTAATTTCGTTGATTCACTTTTTACACAATACTATGCTATTTCACAGGTAACTAATTTTGGTTACTTCTTCTTGAGAATCAGGAACTGTTGATAATACTTTGTTTTATTCTTTTAGATAAGATATAAAACTTTTTGATGCTTTATTGAAATTATATTGAAGAATGGCAATCGTTGGATACTTCTTATAAATTGGAGGTTATTACAACCTTTTACTTGGTTTAGATACTTGGAACACTCGTTGACTTTTAATAATTTTACTAACTTCGGTTACTTGGGTCTTATCGAAGTTTGGAACACTTGCGTTCACTGATGTTTATTTTTATAAACTTAGGTTAGAAAATTTTGGTGAGTTGCCAGAGAAGAACAGTCTCTACTTAGATGTAATTGCAAACTTATTAACTTCGGTCACTTGGAACTTATCGAAGTTTGGAACACTTGCGTTCACTGATGTTTATTTTTATAAACTCAGGTTAAAAAGTTTTGGTGAGTTGCCAGAGAAGAACAGTCTCTACTTGGATATTAATGCAAACTTATTAACTTCGGTTACTTGGAACTTATCGAAGTTTGGAACACTTGCGTTCACTGATGTTTATTTTTATAAACTTAGGTTAGAAAATTTTGGTGAGTTGCCAGGGAAGAACAGTCTCTACTTAGATGTTAATGCAAACTGACCTGACCCGTCCTCAGATACCTTTTATAGGCCTTCAAAACCGACGCCAAGCATTTTCAAAATTAGCCAATGAGGTGCTTACTTTTCATATCAAGAATGCCAAGTTAATTGTTGTTAAACTGACACAAGTACTCATTGTTACCAGACTGACACTAGAAATTCGTCTCGACCAATCAGAATTTAGTATTCTATAATTTTTGAATTATTGGATATTTTCAACTTATTTTAATTGATAGTGACTCCTTCTTTTTAAATTAATATTGCCTACATTTTTCCCCACACTTTGGTATAATATAACCTATGATTGGGTTATTATTAATATGATTATTCCCATATTTATGGTTTTCTTGACAGTTACTTATTCTTAAATCTAATACATACTATATTATATCAATAACATTCTTTTAACATTACATAACTCAAATTTACTAATCCTAACTTATATCTATAACGTTATTCAATGTTTTGTCTTATCTGATGATAGTTTTGTAATCACTTTAATTATGATTTCTGCCTTCGTTACACAGTACGTTTCTTCACTTTCACTGAAGTTCTTGTTTATCACTTCTTATTCTATTACAATGTTGTTTATTATGTTCTTCCCTGGCAACTCACCAAAATTTTCTAACCTAAGTTTATAAAAATAAACATCAGTGAACGCAAGTGTTCCAAACTTCGATAAGTTCCAAGTAACCGAAATTAATAAGTTTGCATTAATATCCAAGTAGAGACTGTTCTTCTCTGGCAACTCACCAAAATTTTCTAACCTGAGTTTATAAAAATAAACATCAGTGAACGCAAGTGTTCCAAACTTCGATAAGTTCCAAGTAACCGAAGTTAATAAGTTTGCAATTACATCTAAGTAGAGACTGTTCTTCTCTGGCAACTCACCAAAATTTTCTAACCTAAGTTTATAAAAATAAACATCAGTGAACGCAAGTGTTCCAAACTTCGATAAGACCCAAGTAAACGAAGTTAGTAAAATTATTAAAAGTCAACGAGTGTTCCAAGTATCTAAACCAAGTAAAAGGTTGTAATAACCTCCAATTTATAAGAAGTATCCAACGATTGCCATTCTTCAATATAATTTCAATAAAGCATCAAAAAGTTTTATATCTTATCTAAAAGAATAAAACAAAGTATTATCAACAGTTCCTGATTCTCAAGAAGAAGTAACCAAAATTAGTTACCTGTGATTATCGTGAAATAGCATAGTATTGTGTAAAAAGTGAATCAACGAAATTAAAAAGAAGTAAATTGAACATTGCCAACATTGTTAAACACACTTTTGGATATTATCTAAAGGTAAATTTGTTTATAATTTCTACATCAGTATTATTTGTAAAGTAAAAGGAAGATTGTTGATTATAACAGTATAAGCAAATATTAGTTGTAAAAGTGATTTTAAGGTTATATCATAGATCTTGTAAAACATAAAATTTAATTACCCGAGATAAAAAGAGTCATAGAAATTAAATATTGTGAAATCAAAGAGCATTGTGTTTAATTCCATATAAAATCATTCTATAAATAAACTTCAGATAAACTTCAAAAGTTCAAAAACTTCATAAACATTAATTCAAAGTTCAAATACAATCAAAAAAGAAAAATTAAAAGCTAGCCGGTAGAATCAAATTATAATTATTAAATAAATAAAAACTCAGTAAGAGTTTTTTTTTAAATTGTCGCTCAAACGTGAGGCCATTTGAAAAAAGGAATAGAACCGCGTATCAAAATAATTTAAAGAACTAGATTAATTAATAAGAAAGTAAAAATGGAAGGAGATAGACAGAGTACTCCAGAATTGATAGGATTTGATCAAGAGGGTGAAATGATTAGTGTAGAAAGACCACCAATAATAGATAGTCAATCACAAATAATGAGATTGCTTGAAAGTTTAAATTTAAAAGCAAATGAAACGAATAAAAAAATTTAACAAGGTATGAGTGATATAAGAGATGAAATTAAGAGAGTGAATGATAAATTTGATAAAAGAACTGAGGAAATCATGAGAATAGTTGAAACTGAAAAAAAGGAAATAAGACAACATGTTGAAGAAAGTATAGATAATAAATTAGAAGAATTTAATAGCTTTGTAAATAGAAAGTTTAATAATGTAGAGAAAGAAATAGATATGGAAAATAGAATGAATGATATGGGGAAGAATATTGAAGAGAATGTGAATGTGAATGTACAAAGTATGAAAGAAAATCAGGAAAAAATGATAAATGAACAAGATGAAAGAATAAAAAGAATTGAGAATAGATCCGAAGAGAGAATGAATATAGAATACAGAAATGTAGGTCATGAGAATACAATAAAGTTTAATGGAAACATAAAATTATTACATCCAAGCATTTTTGTTAAAGATTTAAAAAATGAAATACAGTATGAAAGGAATGTAGAGAATGAAAAAATTAATAAGAGAACGATTGGTTGATGAACCATTGTTGTGGTTCAATTGCAAAGAAAGGGAATTAAATAGTTTAGATGAGTTTATAGATGAATTTTCAAAAAATTTTTGGGGTCAAAATGAGCAGTCGAAGAGAATGAAAAAAAATTAATAAGAGAACGATTGGTTGATGAACCATTGTTGTGGTTCAATTGCAAAGAAAGGGAATTAAATAGTTTAGATGAGTTTATAGATGAATTTTCAAAAAATTTTTGGGGTCAAAATGAGCAGTCGAAATGTCGAGAAAGGTTATATTTTAGGAAGTATATAGAAGGGACTAGAAAAAGCATGAGTGCTTATGCACTTAGCCTATATAATGAAGCGCAATATTTAGAACCTAAAATGAGAGAGGAAGAGATAGTTTTATACATTTCAAGACAGTATCGAAGTCAAATATCTGAGGCAATAGCCATTGCAAATATTAAAAACATGAAACAACTACTATCATACTTAAACCGAATTGATAATAAGAATAACATAGGAACTAGGCAACAAAATGGATATAATGATAACAGGAACAATTACAGGGGAAATCAAAATTATAATGATTGATTCCAAAGTAATAATAATTATCAAAACAATTTTAGAAATAGGGATAATAGAAACCAAAATTATTATAATAGGGAAAATAGATATAATGGGAATAATGCTAATCAAAATAGAAATAGATATAGGGATTATAGAAGTCAAAATAATAATAATAGAAATAATAGTAGAAATGAAAGTAGAAATGAAAATAATCAAAGGGAAGTAAACTGCAGTAGGATTGAAAGTAATAGGGAAAGGGAAGACTCTTCAAGTCAAAATAATCAACAAAATCAGTATTTTTAAGAAAGCACGAATACCACGTTAATGTATTATATGAACATCAGAGGGAATACATTGACTACGAACAACAAAGGGAAAAAAATGAAAGTATAGGTTTAATTAAATTAAAAGATTTTTTAAAAGGGAAAGAAGTAGAAATTATGTGTGATACATGTGTGAATCCTGAAAATGGAAAGATAAGGGGAATATTTAATATTGATCAAATATACAAGTATAATTATTAATAAATTTAGTTCATGAAAATGAAATCAAAAGATAAATAAATTTTAAATATTAATGTGATTAATATGTTAAAATTGATTTAGGGGAATTTGTTATGATTTCATTTCATAAACAATAAAAATTTAAAAATGATAACTTACCGAACTTTGAAAATCAGAAAAGATCAAATAAAAGATATTTATATGGAATTAAAAACAATAGTAAAAGCTAAATAATAGTTAGGATATTAAAATTAACAATGTAAAACATAATAAACAACAATGTAATAGAATAAGAAGTGATAAACAAGAACTTCAGTGAAAGTGAAGAAACGTACTGTGTAACGAAGGCAGAAATCATAATTAAAGTGATTACAAAACTATCATGAGATAGTACAAAACATTGAATAATGTTATAGATATAAGTTAGGATTAGTAAATTTGAGTTATGTAATGTTAAAAGAATGTTATTGATATAATATAGTGTGTATTAGATTTAAGAATAAGTAACTGTCAAGAAAACCATAAATACGGGAATAATCATATTAATAATAACCCAATCATAGGTTATATTATACCAAAGTGTGGGGAAAAATGTAGGCAATATTAATTTAAAAAGAAGGAATCACTATCAATTAAAATAAGTTGAAAATATCCAATAATTCAAAAATTATAGAATACTAAATTCTGATTGGTCGAGACGAATTTCTAGTGTCAGTCTGGTAACAATGAGTACTTGTGTCAGTTTAACAACAATTAACTTGGCATTCTTGATATGAAAAGTAAGCACCTCATTGGTTAATTTTGAAAATGCTTGGCGTCGGTTTTGAAGGCCTATAAAAGGTATCTGAGGACGGGTCAGGTCAGTTTGCATTAACATCTAAGTAGAGACTGTTCTTCCCTGGCAACTCACCAAAATTTTCTAACCTAAGTTTATAAAAATTAACATCAGTGAACGCAAGTGTTCCAAACTTCGATAAGTTCCAAGTAACCGAAGTTAATAAGTTTGCATTAATATCCAAGTAGAGACTGTTCTTATCTGGCAACTCACCGAAATTTTCTAACCTAAGTTTATAAAAATAAACATCAGTGAACGCAAGTGTTCCAAACTTCGATAAGTTCCAAGTAACCGAAGTTAATAAGTTTGCAATTACATCTAAGTAGAGACTGTTCTTCTCTGGCAACTCACCAAAATTTTCTAACCTAAGTTTATAAAAATAAACATAAGTGAACGCAAGTGTTCCTAACTTCGATAAGACCCAAGTAACCGAAGTTAGTAAAATTATTAAAAGTCAACGAGTGTTCCAAGTATCTAAACCAAGTAAAAGGTTGTAATAACCTCCAATTTATAAGAAGTATCCAACGATTGCCATTCTTCAATATAATTTCAATAAAGCATCAAAAAGTTTTATATCTTATCTAAAAGAATAAAACAAAGTATTATCAACAGTTCCTGATTCTCAAGAAGAAGTAACCAAAATTAGTTACCTGTGATTATCGTGAAATAGCATAGTATTGTGTAAAAAGTGAATCAACGTAATTAAAAAGAAGTAAATTGAACATTGCCAACATTGTTAAACACACTTTTGGATATTATCTAAACGTAAGTTTGTTTATAATTTCTACATCAGTATTATTTGTAAAGTAAAAGGAAGATTGTTGATTATAACAGTATAAACAAATATTAGTTGTAAAAGTGGTTTTAAGGTTATATCATAGATCTTGTAAAACATAAAATTTAATTACCCGAGATAAAAGGAGTCATAGAAATTAAATATTGTGAAATCAAAGAGCATTGTGTTTAATTCCATATAAAATTATTCTATAGATAAACTTCAGATAAACTTCAAAAGTTCAAAAACTTCATAAACATTCATTAACATAACTTAGATGAGTTAACATAGGATCATGAAGATGAATGAACGTAAAACATTGACAACTATTCACGCATATTCATCCATCGTTTTGAAGTGTACATATATATATGCAGGGTGAGCAAATCTCGGTTTGCTCATTGTGAGTAGCCCCACCACATATACGAGCGTAGAGGGGACAACCTCGATAAGAAGTCAGGGCTGAAGCGGCTCGGTAACCCCACCTCATGTTGGGCTAACAATTCAACAGAGAGTACACCTTTTGTTCCTGGCAGGAAAAGCTTGGCCTCCCACATCAGCTCTTCTTCGAATGAAGAGCAGGAACAGGTGGGTGGGGCCCAACAGGACGGTCCCGACGTTGACCACCGCAATATACATGGACGCTCTGAGTGAATGAATGAACGGGATGACTTGTTGAACTGCTTCGAACGCAGCGAGCCGGCCCGTAGGGGATACATGTCGTGGCTGCACGCACTTTGGTGCATCATGCATCCTCAATGCCGTGATTTTCCCGCACAAACATTGCGGAATCAAGTATTCTACCTGAGGACTACATATGGACGAATTCTCCGGCTTGCTGCAGCACTAGAACCGGATCTAGCCGCACGAGCATCACCTGTCGTGCGTCGCGTCAGATCTGTTAGAGCAAGCCTGCTCCAAAACACCAAAATTGATCTTAGAACTAGGAGAACCCGAATCAACGCCAGGGTCTCCGTACGACCACACAAGCTGGTAGATTTGGACACGTCGATTGAAGACGATATTTCTGAATTCTCCGCCCTCTGGGAAATCAACGATGCCGTGTATGGTGCCGCGAAGCGACTTGTATCGGAAGAGCGGAATGAGAGACCGCACGGCCAGATCAAGAAAACCGAACGCCACCTACACGAAGTCGACGCAAAAATCCAGTCGGCGAAGCAGCAAGCGTCTCGAATACAGTGTGTGATGAATTTTATTTCTTGCGGCAGAGCTCTCATGCCTAGTATTAGGCGTATAGCCACCAAACTGCGCCGCCACCATCACACTCTAGAACGTAGTGTTGCAGACCACCAACCAACATTGTGCCGATAGGATACGGCCCTGGGAGTAGTGAGGAGAAATCTGGCCAAACGGGTTAGACGCCTGGAAAAGAGTGTACGAGTCACCGCGTTCAACTCGCCTAGACACCCCCAGCCCCAGCTATCCTAGCACACTTCGAAATGTTTTGCGCTGAACATCAACTTCCGCAAACATATATGTGCGGAGCAGTCAGTGGGGATGAGGTCCGACAAGCTTGTCAGTACCATAAACTTTGCTGCTCCCGGCCCTGATGGCAATAACATATGATGGTGGAAGAAATTTCTTTCCCCTCACCGCCAGCGTCTTTGACTCTTGGCTTGAAGAAGAGCGGCAAATTCCAAGCTGAGCTGTCGAGGGGTACACTGTGCTACTTCCAACGGATGGAGACTTGTCTGATCCCAAGAACTACCGATTGATCACTTGTCTCAATTCCTGCTACAAGTTATTTATACGTATCTTGTAGGCTAGGTTGTCGAGATCGAACATTTCGGTAATTAATAACATCAGCGAGCAGCGTGGGGCAAAGAAAGGTATAGAGGGTTGCAGGGAGAACCTGGTGATAAATAGATCTATCACTCAGGACTCCATACACTACAAGCACAACCTTTTCATGGCCTGGCATTCGATTCAACATCACATGAGCTATTATTATACTTGCTACAATGCCTTACGGTACCAACCCCATCAGTGAAATGCATAGAACATCTGTTGCCACTCTGGAAGACTCATTTTGCCATCATATCAGGCACACGACGAGTCTTGACAGAATTGGTAACTTTCCAAGGAGATTCTTTGAGTCGTCTCTTGTTCAATACTTCACTGCTGCTGCTCTCCATTGCATTAAGACGAACTCGTCGATATTACACTGAACTACCGAACGACCGGCGGCATCAGATCACCCATTTATTTTACATGAATGATCTGAAACTGTATGCGTCTGATGAGAAAAACCTCAACCAAGCTCTCAAAGTGGTTCAAGAATATGCACGAGTCGTAGACATAGAGTTGGAATTCGACAAGTGCGTAGTGTTCCACTTGAGGAGAGGGCGATCTCCGGAAGTGCACGAGGATATACAACTTGCCGACCGAAGCATCTTCAAACATCTTGATGCTGGAGAGACCTATCGATACCTGGGAATGAAACAGCGTCCTAACTATGACGCTCCCCAGGTAAAAGTGGCTCTCCGCAGCAAGTACAGAAGCCTTGTTCCAAAGATTTGGTCTTCCGGACTTTCGAGTGAGAACAAGGCATCTGCATCAAATATGCTTGCCGTTCCAGTCCTGCTTCACTCTGTTGGAGTGGTGGAGTGGACGGTCGATGAGCTGAATAGACTCGACAAATGCCTCTGAGCAATATCTTATGCTCAGGCGGCATGTTGACAAGCCGATACACGGTGTTTTCCATCGAAGTACTGAAACGCTCGGCTTGTCAACCAGGCTGACCTTCGGCTACCTAAGGTCAGCCGGGTTTACATCCGAGACCAAGGGATTTACCGCAGCTTGGTCTATTGCCGCAACGTGATGAGTGTTCAGGTTCCTGATGTCACCTGCAGGGTCTGTCGAAAGGCGCCTAAGACGCTTTTCCACCTGCTGTCGGCATGTCCGGCAAAAGCTACTTCGGCGTACACCCATCGTCAGAATGCATTATTACCATCTAAGGCACTCGTACGGAATATACCAAAAACTGGTGCGGCCTTACATGGCAGGATATATTGAGTCCATTGTCGGAAACGAAAAATTTCATATCCAGATTACCCGTTTCCAAACGTCAGGTCCATACAAGCAAATAAGCCTGACGTCCTCCTCGATAAACAAAGCAAGACTATGTATGTCATCGAATTCTCTGCTTCGGCAGATAAGAACGTATTCTTGAAAGAGGAGGGAAAATGGACAAAGTATCAAGATCTACTGTTCGAGCTCTGCACGCTATACCCAGGCCACAAGGTCGTATTAGTAGTTCTGATCATCGGTGTTTAGGGCGGAATTCAGTTTTCGCTGCGCACGACCTAGGAGATCATTCCGGCCTGTATGAACTCAGCGCAGATATATATAGACCGGATGCAGAAGGCAGTCTATTCTTGGTTCAATAAGACTACTTAGGTCACTTCAATGGAAAATGAGCAAACCTAAATTTTCGAGTCAATATCTTCAGTATCAGATGAATTAGTCATATCAGGACCCTCAGGATGATCCGCAGGATTTGCTTTTTCGAGTTTAATAGTGTTTCTGGAAAAAATAAAGACGTCAATTGGTCTCCCATTCCAACCCAGTATTTCGCTTATTAAGATTAAGAATTGCTTTTTATTTTATCGGGTTTAAGACATCTTCCTACACTCAATGGTTGCAGTTGAGAACCATAGCCTTTGAGAACTTTTTGCACCTCACTTTTCCAGTTAAAAACTGAGTAATCTTCGCCATCTTCAGTACTTAATAATAATCTTTAATAATAGTAGTGTACGTTTCTGGATCAATTACGGCAGTAGATTTTCTTTATATTTGGGCAAATACTCGGTCAGGGGGCAGGAAAGAATGACCGACAAGTATACGAGTTCTGCTTACACCAGTCAAAGTGAAGAGAGAACATTTCTGTGTCTATGTTTTATGACCTCATTTGGAAAATTAAGTCACGCGCTGCCGACAATACTTATAGAAAAATAAATTGACAAATTGTTCAAATAAAAACTGAACAAAAACATGCAAAGCAGTAACATATTTTTTCATCTTGGCTTTTCCTCTTTTCCATCCTTGGTTATTTATCATTATTTTTCGATATTTACCGTTAGGACTTTCCACAATGGTAATGTTATTATCCATGTTGGCTAATTTGTATACTAAATCTTCATTCTCTCACAGAAACTACTATCGAACTGATTTGTTTTAATTATACGAATTATTCTATCACGTTCGATCTTAATCTGATCACAAATAAACAGCAAAGATACGTTAGCGGCTATAGTGCCTAGGATTCGTTCAAAGGCAAATGATTGGTTTTGCGCGTAACATGTTCGCGCAAATGTCTGCTTGTGCATCTAAATCTCAACTGCGAATAACGGCTTTGAATGTCTGTTTATGCATTTTAGGGTTTAAAAATCTTAATCCTGGCACATAGAATCCATATCTAACTATTTTTATTTGTAAATGTCGAAAATCTGGTTCTGCATTTATATACTTCATTTCATCCTTGTAATTATTATAATTGTATAACTTGGAGCAAGTTTATTCTTGGTTGGCCGAGTGGTTACGCTATCTATGTTCTTGGTTGCTCGATTGATTGGGACGTCTTGGCTGGATTATAATACTTATGTTATGAGTAACTAAACATTCTTATTGTTATTATATCTATTAGATACCACACTCCGCACTATATCCCAAATCATATGCCCTAAGTAGTCTTATTGAACCCTGAATGACTGCCTTCTGCAGTCTCGAGTCTCGGGTTTTTATTTTCAAATAAATGTTTTGTAGTCATTCAAATTTGTCTGAATAAAATAAGTAACGTTTCCTAACTTGTTTTCTATGGTTAAGGGTGCGTTATTTCAAATAGTGAGATGTAGGATGCGAAGCGAGGAATTGCATGATCTAAATGAACGCATTATTGCTGTATTGCATGATGAAAATTGAGAAGTTGACGGAGATGTTCTCCTATACTAGTCTTGACAAAGGTATGACACAACGATTTGGGCAGCGTAGGTATTGTAGTATTCTTGTGTATTGGCCACAGACTCATTAAGTACTTCATTTTATTTGCATCGGCGTCGAAATTTCAAGCATCGCAACTATCATCCCAGAATTCACATTCCTTAACTTCGATAGTATTAATGTCCATTTAGAAGAATTCATTTTGTTTCCCTTTAATCTTTATTATTGGTTTTTCTAACATATTTTTCAGATGCGATTTTAAAGTTACAATACTACTATTTGACCTTTTATAATCTTTTTCTAAAAGTAAGTGCTGTAATTACAAAGTTGTGATGGTTTTTATGGTGATTTAAATTCTGCTCTGGTAGTTGGATTCCGTCGTTTTGTAATCGTGTGCTAAGTGGTTTTGTCCAGGATGCGTTTCCAAATGTTGAGAAAGTAATATCCATGAGTCACGGTTTAGTTTAGAAACCCATCCTTGAAAATTCAACTTCGCACAGAGCAGCAAACACCAGAACAAAGTAGCGTGAAAGTTTCATTTTTCACAATAAATACCGCTACAGAAGCCAGATGAATCAGTTTCAGTGCAGCCACAAGTCTGCCCTGCAAATGCTACCTATAATGGTAGGCGAAACGCGGAATACATCCGGCTTACAAGAAAATTTTTCGCTAGTATTGCTTTTGTTTCAACATTTATTTAAAAAATTCCAGCAGAAACTTTTGATTCTCCTTAAGCATAAGACTTCCCAATTGCTGATTTTTCTCTGAAGCAGTCTAGTACTTAGGATTTCTTTCAAAAAATCTTGTTGAAACTGATCTAAAACGTAATTGAATCATCAGATGTGATACATCATCCATCTCGAAAACTGAACCTCCAAGGAACCTCCATCTATGGAAACTTATCTCTCTCCAAATTCATTTTCTGCATACCCTATGAATTTGGAACACATACATTGAGTTAATAAATTAGAAGACATTTTACTATTGTGGTGTAATTAATAATTCAAAGATCATGGCAAATTTTATATTGCTTCCTCTCATATGCTGCAATAAGAACAGTTAACCATCATATGAAAAGTGCTCAAGGCCAAAAAAGCAAATTTTACAAGAGAGAAGAAAAACGTTTTGAAACGAAGATATTGTCTTTGTTTTCAGGTTTACTTTTTTATAATTTTGCATTGTGAGCTCACTAAAACTTTTATAAACAAAAATATATTTGTATTAGGTTTTAGTGAAGTAAATGAACTTTGGCAAATTTCACTCGTTAAAACGTCTTATTCTATGGACTTAAGCAAAAGTAAAAAAAACACAAGACACGTGAAAAATGGTTCATAATGTTTGTTTTTATAAAAGACTTAATGTCTGCGACTGCATTTTTTTGATAAAAAATTGTTGTCATTAAGTTTCTCTATTTAAAGAAAAGTTTAAAAAAGGGATATTTTTGAAAAAGCATTTATTTAATTATATTGCAAAAAGTAACAGTATGTTGACTTTTCAAAGGATGGGTATAATACCAACTGTTTTCTTAAATATAAGGGAGGAAAGCATATATAAGCAATAAACATTTGAAAAATAATCATTTTCGTTTCTATAATATTAGCTATTCATATTCGAGGGAATCATAAAATGCATGGTAATCATGTTCCATGAATCCTTTTAGCGATTGGAGGTGTTCATATTTTTCTCCTTTTATTTTTAATCTGTTATGGTATAATCTTGGAGCATTTTCCATTGATATAGGCAACGTTTGGAACTCTTCCGAGTGTTGTAATTTAAATTCAATAGATCCTTGAAGTTTGTATTTTAGGGCTCTTATGTTCTGAACAGTGCGATCGCATACTTTAAGCCCAGGGGGAATTGAATTTGAAGAATTAAGTTTAGAGAAATCTTTAAAATAAGTATGTTGCAGATATTGAACCTCATGAGGATTTGGTGTTTTCCTAACCGTTTTGGCGTAATGAACGTAGTCTGCCAGTACGTTTATAACCCTACCAGAAATGTTCCTTTCAATAGAGGAGTGCATAGAATCGCACTCCATTTGAGTATGCCCCTTTTCTATGCACTTTTGAATAATGTTGACTTTACTCTGAATTGCGAAGTTTGGCCATTTGCAAATATAACGTTTCGATTTTGTGCACTGCAGCCGTCACTATAAAGTATTATAGTAGGTTTATTATCTATATCGATAGTAGGCAATACTATTGAGCTTAAAAAATTACAAATAATTGTAGCGAAACAATTTGCTTTTAGTTCACTTTCCCCCTCATGCCATAGGAAGCAATACCCGTCCTTTGAATGAATGTCAAAGATGGTAAAGTTATGGACAATTAACTTAGTATTATAATACAATGCAGAAACGTTTGACTTGGGTGAGAGAAGTACAGATTGGAGGTCCATTCCTTTTCTTTTTCGTCTCGGGCTTCTGTTTTTCTCAAAACATGCCGTTTGTAAGCTTGTTCGGAAATGTTCTTTAATTTATAAGCTACGCAGACATCACATTCATCCTTCTTAGGTGAGAAAAGTGATAAATTCATTTCTTCAAAAACGTATTTAAATAACGTCAGCTGCCTGTCTGAATTTTATTTTCCTTACATCAGCTATCTTTGTAAAGAGTTCTCCATATGGGTTCCAAATATAATTAAATAATGCGCAATGGCGTTTGATAATCATTTAAAACGCGAACTTAGGCAATATTCATATTTCAATTTAGAATATTTGTTTTTCTGAACACTGGCTAACATCAAGCGAGAACTTCATAATTGATAATTATACATTAGCTGCTACATTCTGCAGGAAGAATTTTGAACATGGTGGTGTGTCAATTTATGTCAGAGAAAAATCGAAATTTAATGATATGAATATTTCAAAGTTTTGTATTGAAAAGGTATTTGAATGTTGTGGAATTGAATGTTTTGAAACGAATGATTATAAATTTATATTAATTTGTATATATAAGACCCCATTGGCTGATGTTGAAACTTTCTTTGTTCAATTAGAATCACTTCTCGAATTTATTCAATGTCACAAACACAATGTGATAATATGTGAAGACTTTAATATTCATTTAGAAATAAACTCGAAAGCAACGCAGAACTTTAAACATTTATGTAATGCTTTTAATTTGGACATTGTATGATTGTGCCACTCGAATTTCTGGTAATACGTGCTCAACTCTAGATAATGTTGTTACAAACATCAATTTCAATAAAAAAGTTAGCTTTGTTCAAGGAACAACAAAATTTAATTCTTATTTCTATAATTATTATAACTGGAGTTCGATGTCACTTATAGTCCGGGAGCTAGTAACAGATTTGTGCGACCAATTTCATCTCGACCGATAATTTGTCGAATGGTTCAGGTAGTTGTGTCATGAAGCCTCGTGCACGTCAGCTGCGGCACCAGCGGTGGGTGGGCCAACGGCAGCCACGAAATCACGTTAAAAAAAAAAGAATTTTTTTTATTTCATCCCGATTGAAAATTTGTCAGATGATAGTTTACATAATTCTTTGAATAAAAAAAATCGTCAGCTGTGTATATGTCACTGTGTCAGCTGACGGTTTTTCCACCGACATATACACAGCTGACGATTTTTTTTTATTCAAAGAATTATGTAAACTATCATCTGACAAATTTTCGATCGGGATGAAATAAAAAAATTTGGTTTTTTTTTAACGTGATTTCGTGGCTGCCGTTGGCCCACCCACCGCTGGTGCCGCAGCTGACGTGCACGAGGCTTCATGACCCAGCTACCTGAATGATTCGACAAATTATCGGTCGAGATGAAATGATCGACCTCAATCTGCTACTGGCTCCCGGACTATTATAACAGGTGCTGAAAATAAATTGAACTTTTTTTATAATTTAATATCTGAAGCATTCCATGGTAGTTTCCCTCTAAGAACAGTTCACAGAAGTGAAAAGCCCTGGTTAACTGAAGGAATTAAAATATCATCAAAAACAAAACGTGATTTATTCCTATTTAAGAGCATTTTTAATAATTCAATTATCTCAAATTATTATGAGAAATATTCTAATCTACTTAGCAAAATAGTATTAATGGTTAAAAAGAAACATAATGATAAAATAATCAGTGAATCTGCATGTGTTCCCAGAACAGTCTGGCAGATAATTAACAGGGAAAGGGGAAAAGCATCTGAATATAAGTCAGTGAATAGTATCGTTCACTTGGGTCATAAAGTAAATGATTCTCAAACTATAAGTGAGCTTTTTGTTAATCACATCAGCATTACACCGGGAGTACATGAACATTGCAGTAACCTCGACCATCCACACATTTCAACTTGTAATAGTCTGTTCCTTTCTCCAGTAACAAAAAATTAAATTCTTAATATAGTCCATAATTTAAAAAACACCAACTCTACTGGTATTGATGAATTGCCTGTTGTATTGATAAAAAATTCTATTGAACATATTTATCCCCCTATATTGGAAATTGTTAATTCTTCTTTTCAAGATGGATACGTACCTTCTCAATTGAAAGTCTCAAAGGTGGTACCTGCGTTTAAAAAAGGGAATCGAGAATGTATGAATAATTATCGACCCATAAGTTTAAATTCAATACTGGGGAAAATTCTAGAGAACGCTATGAAAAATCGCGTTGTTGACTATGTAGAAAAAAATTAAATTATTGTTGATAATCAGCATGGTTTTCGTGCTGGTAAATCTACAAATAGTGCTGCATACGAATTATTAAGCAATATTTATAACAACACTAATAATAAAAGAGTTAGTGTAGTATTAGTGTGTGACCTGTCAAAGGCATTTGGCATGGTAAATCATAAAATATTAATAAATAAAATGAAAGCGTATGATATTCGAGGTATTGCTAGTGAATGGTTTTTCATACTTAGAAAATAGGTCAAACTATGTTTCAATCAAGAAAGATGGATGCGAGTATGAATCGAGTCAAGTTAGAGTGACAATCGGTGTTCCACAAGGATCCATCCTTGGACCCATTTTATTTAAAATTTTGTACATGACTTACTCAAACATATTCAAGCCGATATATATATATATATATATATATATATATATATATATATATATATATATATATATATATGTATGTATATATATATATGTATGCCGACGATACTACTGTAATGTTCACAGGTACAAATATTGATGAATCATTAGAGAGAGCTAGAATAATAAGTAAACAGCTAGAACAATGGTTTTTGAAAAATAATTTAGTTATTAATACTGATAAAACTAATTTTATTGTTCTGAATAATTATGTTAATTTAAATTTAAATAACAACATCAAAATGGGCAATACTTACCTTAAACAGGTTGAATCTGTAAAATTCCTTGGGTTAACCTTAGATTGCAAATTATCATATGCTTTACATATTGAAAATATTAACCATAAATTGAGCTCTGCATGTTTTGTTCTTAGATCAATTAAATCAATTGTTTCTAAGATTGCACTTCGTTCTGTTTATTATGGTCTTTTAGATAGCAATCTACGATACTGCGTTCAATTTTGTGGAAACTCATCATCATCTCATTCGTATTTTGTGTGGCAAAAAAAAACTTTACGAATAATTGCTGGCTTGGGATGGCGAGATTCTTGTAGAGAGGTTTTCAAAATCCACAATATTTTAACTGTGCCGTCAATGTACATATATGCGATGCTGCTTTTGGTTTATATTAGAAAAAAATATATTAGTAGATTAAGTCCGCGCGTTCTGCGCCAGGAAGTGACGTCATCGACCGGATGTTGCGCGCGCAACTTCGGATGTAACGTTACTAACCCGCGAAATTCAAACGTGTCCATAGAGCTTACAATGATCACCGAACTTCCGACCATAGAGGTCTGGATGTGAGGTTAGTTGGACGTAACGTTACTAACCCGCGAAATTCAAACGTGTCCATAGAGCTTACGATGATTATAGAACTTTCGACCATAGAGGTCTGGATGTGAGGTTAGTTGGATGTGACGTCATCGACCCACCAAATTCAAACTTAGAGGTGATGTTTATCATGGCCGACGTTGGAACCGAATGTCAGAAGAGTTAACGTCAAAACCACAATATGACTGATGTTGTAGCTACATCGCCGCCATCTTCTGATGAACCGCTGAACTATCATACTTAAATGTCAATGTCAGACCAGTTAACTTCAAACGACTACATCTATGAATGAACCGATCAACCGTCATGCATACCTGTCAACGTCAGAAATGTTAACGTCAAGGGACGACATCTATGAGGTCACAATTCAAAATATGACTGATGTTATAGCTACATCACCACCATCTCTTAATGAACCGATGAACTATCATACTTCAATGTCAATGTCAGAACAGTTAACTTCAAATGACTACATCTATGAATGAACCGATCAACCGTCATGCGTACCTGTCAACGTCAAAGGACGACATCTATGAGGTATCTTGTTAATGTTTTTGCGCGGGAAATTTATGAACCGATGAACTATCATAGCTGGATGTCAATGTCAGAACAGTTAACGTCAAAGGACGACATCTATGAAACTCCAATTCAAAATGTTACCGATGTTGTAGCCTATATCGCCATCTATCACTAAACCGATGAACTATCATAGCTGAATGTCAATGTCAGAACAGTTAACGTCAAAGGACGACATCTATGAGGTATTTTGTTAATGTTTTCGCGCGGGAAGTTCCATCTCAATTTAAAAAAAACGATATATTAATGAACTATCATAGCTTGATGTCCATGTCAGAACAGCTAACGTCAAAGGACGACATCTATGAGGTGTTTTGCTGATGTTTGCGCGAGGAATTTCAAAAATTTGACTCACGTTGTAGCTTAAACCGATGAACTATCATAGCTGAATGTCAATGTCAGAACAGTTAACGTCAAAGGACGACATCTATGAGGTATTTTGTTAATGTTTTCGCGCGTGAAGTTCCATCTCAATTTTAAAAAAACGATATATTAATGAACTATCATAGCTTGATGTCCATGTCAGAACAGCTAACGTCAAAGGACGACATCTATGAGGTGTTTTGCTGATGTTTGCGCGAGGAATTTCAAAAATTTGACTCATGTTGTAGCTTAAACCGATGAACTATCATAGCTGAATGTCAATGTCAGAACAGTTAACGTCAAAGGACGACATCTATGAGGTATTTTGTTAATGTTTTCGCACGGGAAGTTCCATCTCAATTAAAAAAAAACGATATATTAATGAACTATCATAGCTTGATGTCCATGTCAGAACAGCTAACGTCAAAGGACGACATCTATGAGGTGTTTTGCTGATGTTTGCGCGAGGAATTTCAAAAATTTGACTCATGTTGTAGCTATACTGTCATTTATTATTGAACCACACCGTAATTCCAAAAATAATGAACTTTCAAAATAACCTACAAATTTCCTAAACGTTAAATGATTCATTCATTAGGTCAACAAATAACAATAAGTGATATACAAGTCTAGACTTGTTAGTAAGAGAATTAGAATTGAGAGTTATGTTGACTACGAATTTAATTCTCGATTCCTCAGTAATCTGTTACAGCTCAAACGAAACACATCGTTTTCATATATCCTGTGTGTGCTGCCTTCTATTGAACGGAAAATGTAAGTTTAATTCAATTATTTAATTCACTGCCATGAAAACATACATACTCTTATAAGCATTGAAACAGTTAAAAAATTATTCAATTCACATTCATAAAATAACAAGTACAAAATTGATTAATCAACTTTTATAAAATAACTGTTGAATCAATTTTGTGTGTGTATTACGAATTTAAAAAAATCTCCAATTTTATTCATATTGTTTCAGATTCATGATGGATCTAACAAAACTTAATCATTGTGCTCTTTTGGAGAGAAAACCATTGAGGAGAGTTCCAGAACTCGAAATCAATAAGCATTATACAATACTTCAAGCGAGAGTAGTAAGAACCAAATTTGGTGAATCCGTATTGCTCGAGTTCGATGAATTCTCTATGTTCCTACCCAACCGACTGACCAATCAGATTATCCCAATTTTGGAACAAATCAACATGAAACCTTGTTTGATTTTGATATACAGGGGAAAAGAGGATGTTAATAAAAGCAACCCGGCTTTTAAACTTGAATTTTTGGAGCTCAAGTAATAAGAAATCTAAGGTATGGTGTTTATACTAGCGTGTGTATATAGTCGATGAAATCATCAGTAATAATATGTCTCTTGAAGAATACACACGTAAATTGGAAGAATTCGGTGCGAAAGTAAAAGCTTTGAGTAGAGATTTAAAATTTTACGAAGATAAAAATATAGCTATAAGACAATTGAATAGTTTAAGTATTGGTGGAGAGGATGGTTATGTTAGAACCCAATTTTATAATCCTAACCTCAATTTTGAATGGAATCCTGTATACAAACGTTCCGAATCGAGTGGAACGTATTTATATATGTCCCAGGAAAGATCTGAGAAATGAATGTAATCGAACAGAATGGCAGCCAATGAATTATCAAATGATTAACGAAAATCAACTAGAGGTATTCACATACATAATTCTCGAAACGATGCGGACCACCACCACCACCACCAATCACACATTCAATTATAAGCTCAAGCTATTATTTCCAAATGGTACAGGGGGGGATGTTATGAAGTGGCAAACATTCACCCCATCACCTACATCGATGTCTTCTCAACCACCACCACCAAACACACCATCACCGACACAGATAGTAAACGAGATTTATGCGATGCAATGTTTTAATCTTAGTGTCTTATTAGTTTTACTACTTAAAATCATCATAAAAATTGTTAAGAAACATACAAATAAATACACATAATAATAATAAAGAGTTGTTTTATTGAATAATAGTAATAACATGTATTTAATGAATATGTATACAGATATATTTAATTTGGTAGAATAGTGTTCAGGAACCATTGCTGTAGATTATCCACGTGTTGAATTGTACACATATATTTTTTTCCATCATAACGGTGATTCATGCAGCTCATCCTATTTGAAGGTTCGAATTTTCCTGTTTCACATAGAGTATTATCAAAGTTACACACATCTACAATGTGTGAGAAAATATTCAGTTCTTGGCACTTTCTCGTTAAAAAATCAGCTTTTTGATGACCTCGAACATAAATATAGTCTGCCTTACATAGAAGATTAGATTTTAGAATATTATCTATTTCGGTGTATTCTACATCTCCAGAAGAATATTTTATTCCATGTACGAGTCTCTCTACATAACATATAGATTTTCGATCTTGAGCATTCAACGATGCAAAGGGTATGCATGGTTTAAACAATGAATAATGTCGTTTAAATCCAATCTGAATAGACATTTCTTTCGAATGGAACACATCGTCGACGACGAAACCTTGAATGTCAACCAAAGCGATTCTCATGGTGTCACGTAATAAACTGATCGAATTTATGTCTAAATGAGACTCTTGATGATTTCGGTGAGGGGTGAGTATTCCATTAAACAATCGTGAATTATGATGCAATAAGCTTTGAGATATTTTGTTAATGTTTTTGCGCGGGAAGTCCCATCTCAATTCAAAATATGATCTATTAGTGAACCGGTGAACTATCATGACTGGATGTCAATCTCAGAACAGTTAACGTCAAAGGACAACATCTATGAGACCCCAATTCAAAATATTACTATATCGCCATCTATTGATAAACCGATGAACTATCACAACTGAATGTCAATGTCAGAACAGTTCGTCAAAGGACGATATCTATGAGGTATTTTGTTAAAGTTTTTGCGCGGGAAGTTGCATCTCGATTCAAAATATGATCTATTAATGAACCGATGAACTGTCATAGCTGAATGTCAATGTCAGAACAGTAAACGTAAGAGGACGACATCTATGAGACCCCAATTCAAAATATTACTGATTCTGTAGATATATCACCATCTATTATTAAACCGATGAACTATCATAGTTAAATATCAATTTCGGAACAGCTAACGTCAAGGACGACATCTATGAGGTGTTTTGGTAACGTTTTGTCTGGAAATCACTCTCAAAATTAAAAATTGTCACTTATATTGTAGCTATATTGTCGTTCATTAATACCACACCCTAATCTCAAGATAATGAACCAGCAAAATAACCTAGAAATGTCTACTTACATATATGAAGTGTTTACACCAAAAGCACATTAAGTATTAAGTATTCATTTCTACATGCACCTGCGTCATCACATTCACTTTATACTGATTATGAGAACGACAACAATCGTACAATGAGAGGAATTCATTAAGTAAACAAATAACAATGAGTGAATCATTTTTACTACACAGAATCTGTTGAATTTCGTTTAGGATTGAATGCGAAAATATTAAATTTGATTGTACATATCGATAGTTTGATTAAAATTCTAATAATGCATCCCAAACGTTTGAACGCGTATATTGTTCAAGTGCTTGGAATTGAAAATTCGAATTTTTGGAGCTTAAGTAATAAGAAATCTAAGGTATGGTGTTTATACTAGCGTGTGTATTGAAATCAAACTTTTGAGAATATCAATGAAATCATACAATTCCAGCAGCCCGAAGGTTCGTTTGCAATTTTACGAATGATGATGAACGATAGAAATGAATATTTTAACTTTTCTTTATAACTTAGGTATTGACGTAACGTATAAAACTCAGAATAATTCGGAACGATTGATTTTTATTGTTATCCACGATTGTCAACCTATATCTAAATCAGTTCGAGATGCAGACTTTTCAATTTATCGATATTTCGAAAGCCCACTTATACTGAACTAAGAATTTACAATACTTCAAACTATCCATTTCGCTTAAAATATACATAGCAGTATATTATAGAAACTTTGTTAAAGATCACATGTTATATAAAAATCGAATGATTCGAGATGTAGACTCATGAGCTCTAGAAGCCTTAGGATCAGTTGCAAGAGGTGCAAGTGCTATCGAAAATACGGTGGTTAACCAGCTAAAAACAACGGAACGCATTGGGTAGCGTTCAGAAAAAAATCGATAACGATGTGGAATATTTTGATTGTTTTGGAAATTTGAAGACACCAAAGGAACTCGTTCGATATTTGGGTGGGAACGTTAGGATTTTCTACAATAACTACACCTATCAGAACTATAATCAAGTGATATGTGAACAGTTGTGCGTGAACTTTCTCATCGAAATTGTCGAAAGTATCAATTAAACCTTAGTCAGTCTATATCGAAACATCAAGCGAATCGCATTCACATCGTATTATCATGAGAATCGCATTAGTTGACATTCAGGGGTTCTTCATTGACGATGCCTTCCATCCAAAAGAAATGTGTATACAAATTGGATTCAAACGTCATTATTCCTTATTCAAACCGCACACATCTTATTCATCGCTAAATGCAAAGGAGCGAAAGTCCGTATGGTATCTTGGATAGTAGTAGTCCGTATGGTATTTACAAAAGTCTTATCATGGACTCGATTATGCATCTGGAAATGTGGATTAATAAATAATATTCTTAAATCGATTCAACTATGTGCAGTCGACTATATTTATGTTCGTGGTCAGCAAAAAGCAGAGTTTTTGAGAAGGAAGTGTATAGTATTGGATATTTTCCCACACATCGTAGATGTTCACAGTTTCGATGGTACTAAATGTGAAACGGGGAAATTCGAGCAAACAAACAATTTGACCTGTCTGAATCATCGTAATGACGGTGGTAAATACATGTGTGCAGTTCAACATGTGGATAAATCACAGCAGTGGTTTCTGAATGTAATACTACCTAAATTATATGTATTTTCTGAAATAAATATTATTATTACACCTATCTCCTTTATATAATTATTTATTCAGATGGTAAATAGCTTTGTTTACATTTTTAACAAACCTTTTCAATATTAATACTGATAAAGAAGATAAAATAGCATACAAAATTGCTAAAATTTTATGAATAACTCCTTCTAGTGTGGATGATGCTGATATTGTCTCTTGTATAAGATGTGGTAAACAAGATGATTGCCATTCAGCGATATGCTCCATCACTTCGATCATGGAATAAGAGTTTGAGTTTATAATGTATGATTGTCTTGTGGAATGTTAAACGTGAATACCTCCAATTGATTATCGTTGATTTATTGTGTCCAACAAAGAGAGTTCCTTGATATTATATACGTTTGAAGAAATCGGGAAACTTTGAATATCAACCACTATGAATGACATTTCAAACTAGAATGATAAACTATTCAAATATCTAGTTGCATATGCGTGGATCATTGACATATTTCTTTGATGTTATCGAAATTTCGAAAGAGTACGTCGAAGCACAAAATTTGTAGTGATGTTGGACTTATTCTATAGTTGACGTCATCGACCTCCCCTCCCATCTCAGAAAACATTTGAAACATCTTAAAGGTGTAAGAATTTGAAGTATCTCTTCGAATGCTGCGCATGTCCATTATCTCACATCGGTATGGTAGTAGTGCGATTCGATAAAAATCGACACCCATATCATGTAGCACTCTAAAACAATCAAGTATATACGATCCTGGTTTCGGAACGATACCCGAAATTTGATGCAATATGATTTTTCTCATTCTTCTATGTTCATATTTGAACTGACCTTCTATATTCATATCGATTATCTTCCAATCTTCTGGAGGGGGAGGATCGAAATCTCCTCCGAAATAGAAAATATCAGCATACGCCCAATCGGTCGAGGCCCCCACAAGGAAAGTTACGAATTCTCCAGCGATTATCCAATTTTTGGATGGTAATTGTAATTCTTCGAGGATTTTCATCAAATTCGGTGGACATACGCTTATTACGAATTTCTTCGCATCGTACACGGTGGTAAGCACACTATGAATAAAACTGTTGTATAATCGAGGAGACATTATTACGAACTGAGTTCGATTTAGTTGGAGCAGTCACACACTCCCTCATACTCTGCGCTATTGACTTTTTCAACCCAAAATATACAATCAAAACTAAATGGTATTCTTGCGGGTGAGAGATAAGAGGTCGATCGAACTGGTAAGTATACTACTAAAATCGTGAAATCATGAACATTTTCAGATAAAAAAATGACGCGGGTTCGGATCCCTCTGCATCTTTCTCACAAAAGAATACCATTTTTAATCGAACGCGCTAATTCATTTGACGATATGATGGATTGAAGAGCTGCGTGACAGACATATCGGCAGGTGATAGCCGTTATGACCCCTCGTCATATTTTTATGATATTCGATGTGGTTAGAGTCCTGCGCGAACCTTCACACCAACAATCTCTCTGAATCATTCTTCGCAAAATTGCGTCGAACAAACATAACAAAATCCCAATCATGCAAACCTTCACACCAATAATCTCTCTGAAAATCATCGATATTCTGAAGATGAAATTAGGTGAATTCCTGACAAGTTGATTTCGATCCTACACCCGTAGCAATTGACTTAAATAATGATTGACAATAGTGGAAAACGATGAAAATCAATCGTTTCGAATTATTCTGAGTTTTTATTCAAATACCTGAATAAAACAAATGCATTACTTGAGTAATTATAGTAGTATAGAGTATTATGCTACTCAGAAATTATGAAGCTTGAATTGAATTTGGATTGTTCAAGTTTGTTAGCTGAGCTCAGTGGTATAGGTGAGTCGATCAAATGTAATTTAGAATGAATGACCTTATAGAACAGTACTACGTGTAAGGATCTAAACCACTCCACTAGGTCTCAGGATCATTTTCTTAATGGTTCGAAAGTTGACGAGTATAGATCTTTTCTAAATGAGTAAAATACCATTCACTTTATTTTCTAAAATGTTCTTCTTTATTTTCTGGTGAAAACGTATTTTAGTTACACATTTTGAGAGCTCTAAAACTATTTCTTGCAGTTTTCTCTCCTGTGGTATTAGAATAATCAGTCATATCACCCAAAACATGATTGAATTGAATCAATATAATATTTTTATATACATAAAATAGTAACATATTATCTATACTTAAAATGTCTTTCTCTTTTCAGATTAACTCCGTAGGTGTCGCTGGTTGTGTGTGTAGTTGTATTTATGTAGAAGTATCTAGTGTACATATAAAATAATTAAAAATAAATTTTATATTTTATTTACTTGAATCTTATAGTTAACTATAATTCATATTACCAAATGAAATTCTTTCTCTAAAACATAAATTCATTCTGATACACCCCTGTTTAACAAATGTACAACGACCTGATGTGAGGAATGTGTCTGTCAACAATTATTATAGATACATCAATGTTCCATCATGTGCGGGAGATAAATATAAATAATTTACACACTATGCTGACTCATAATTTCTGAGTAGCATAATACTCTATACTACTATAATTACTCAAGTAATGCATTTGTTTTATTCATAGATTGATTTAAATAATTATTAACAATCGTGGATTACGATAAAAATCAATCGTTTCGATACTTCATTTCATATTTAAAAACATATATTGAGCAAAATGAACAGTTTGAAATATTGTAGATTTTGAGATCAGTAGGCTTTCGAAATATCGACAAATTCACATCGAACTATAATAAAAAACGACCTGCGCGAGGTTAAATGAATATTTTGTAGGTGAAGCTCCAACTAAATCGAGAAAAATCAATCAGTTGCAATAAAATGTTCTCCAAAGATAGTGTTAGATCTGATTTTAGAAGAGTTCGAAATGTCTGCAATGCATGAAAAATCCCCATCAATTTTGGAGGGTCTTTGAAAAACAGGGTAACACCATATCAGATTGTCATTAGTTAATCATCAAATATCATGCACGTTTGCGGGCAAAGTAAAAGGGAAATTTCGAGAGCAATACAAACGTTTTTCTTGGGAGGGTCCAAACGTTCTTTGGGAGGATCCAATAGTTATTGGGAGGGTCTTTGAAAACAGGGTAACACTATATCACAATGTCATTAGTTGATCATCAACCACCATGTACGTTTGCGGGCAAAGTAAAAGGGAATTTTCGAGAGCAATACAAACGTTTTTCTTGGGAGGGTCCAAACGTTCTTTGGGAGGATCCAATCGTTATTGGGAGGGTCTTTGAAAACAGGGTAACACTATATCACAATGTCATTAGTTGATCATCAACCACCATGCACGTTTGCGGGCAATGTCAAAGGGAATTTTCGAGAGCAAATGCGCTGAGGCGGCACTAGAAAAAACATTTCAAAACACACCGTTTCTCATGCAAGCATTGTGAAGTTACATTTTCTCGCCGAGACAATTTGAATCGTCATATTATGTTATTCCACAGTCGAGATAAAAGTATAATTTACTGGTCCAACCCAGATGTTCTACTGCACCGGTTAGAAGAAATCATATCTCTACAAGGATATATCGAAGAGAAACGTGAAATAATTAATGAATTGAGAAGATTTTGTAAAAAATGGTATTTGAATAAAAACTCAGAATAATTCGAAACGATTGATTTTTATCGTTTCCCACTATTGTCAGCGCGTTCGATTAAAAATGGTATTCTTTGGTGAGAAAGATGCAGAGGGATCCGAACCCGCGTCATTTTTTTATCTGAAAATGTTCATGATTTCACGATTTTAGTAGTATACTTACCAGTTCGATCGACCTCTTATCTCTCACCCGCAAGAATACCATTTAGTTTTGATTGTATATTTTGGGTTGAAAAAGTCAATAGCGCAGAGTATGAGGGAGTGTGTGACTGCTCCAACTAAATCGAACTCAGTTCGTAATAATGTCTCCTCGATTATACAACAGTTTTATTCATAGTGTGCTTACCACCGTGTACGATGCGAAGAAATTCGTAATAAGCGTATGTCCACCGAATTTGATGAAAATCCTCGAAGAATTACAATTACCATCCAAAAATTGGATAATCGCTGGAGAATTCGTAACTTTCCTTGTGGGGGCCTCGACCGATTGGGCGTATGCTGATATTTTCTATTTCGGAGGAGATTTCGATCCTCCCCCTCCAGAAGATTGGAAGATAATCGATATGAATATAGAAGGTCAGTTCAAATATGAACATAGAAGAATGAGAAAAATCATATTGCATCAAATTTCGGGTATCGTTCCGAAACCAGGATCGTATATACTTGATTGTTTTAGAGTGCTACATGATATGGGTGTCGATTTTTATCGAATCGCACTACTACCATACCGATGTGAGATAATGGACATGCGCAGCATTCGAAGAGATACTTCAAATTCTTACACCTTTAAGATGTTTCAAATGTTTTCTGAGATGGGAGGGGAGGTCGATGACGTCAACTATAGAATAAGTCCAACATCACTACAAATTTTGTGCTTCGACGTACTCTTTCGAAATTTCGATAACATCAAAGAAATATGTCAATGATCCACGCATATGCAACTAGATATTTGAATAGTTTATCATTCTAGTTTGAAATGTCATTCATAGTGGTTGATATTCAAAGTTTCCCGATTTCTTCAAACGTATATAATATCAAGGAACTCTCTTTGTTGGACACAATAAATCAACGATAATCAATTGGAGGTATTCACGTTTAACATTCCACAAGACAATCATACATTATAAACTCAAACTCTTATTCCATGATCGAAGTGATGGAGCATATCGCTGAATGGCAATCATCTTGTTTACCACATCTTATACAAGAGACAATATCAGCATCATCCACACTAGAAGGAGTTATTCATAAAATTTTAGCAATTTTGTATGCTATTTTATCTTCTTTATCAGTATTAATATTGAAAAGGTTTGTTAAAAATGTAAACAAAGCTATTTACCATCTGAATAAATAATTATATAAAGGAGATAGGTGTAATAATAATATTTATTTCAGAAAATACATATAATTTAGGTAGTATTACATTCAGAAACCACTGCTGTGATTTATCCACATGTTGAACTGCACACATGTATTTACCACCGTCATTACGATGATTCAGACAGGTCAAATTGTTTGTTTGCTCGAATTTCCCCGTTTCACATTTAGTACCATCGAAACTGTGAACATCTACGATGTGTGGGAAAATATCCAATACTATACACTTCCTTCTCAAAAACTCTGCTTTTTGCTGACCACGAACATAAATATAGTCGACTGCACATAGTTGAATCGATTTAAGAATATTATTTATTAATCCACATTTCCAGATGCATAATCGAGTCCATGATAAGACTTTTGTAAATACCATACGGACTACTACTATCCAAGATACCATACGGACTTTCGCTCCTTTGCATTTAGCGATGAATAAGATGTGTGCGGTTTGAATAAGGAATAATGACGTTTGAATCCAATTTGTATACACATTTCTTTTGGATGGAAGGCATCGTCAATGAAGAACCCCTGAATGTCAACTAATGCGATTCTCATGATAATACGATGTGAATGCGATTCGCTTGATGTTTCGATATAGACTGACTAAGGTTTAATTGATACTTTCGACAATTTCGATGAGAAAGTTCACGCACAACTGTTCACATATCACTTGATTATAGTTCTGATAGGTGTAGTTATTGTAGAAAATCCTAACGTTCCCACCCAAATATCGAACGAGTTCCTTTGGTGTCTTCAAATTTCCAAAACAATCAAAATATTCCACATCGTTATCGATTTTTTTCTGAACGCTACCCAATGCGTTCCGTTGTTTTTAGCTGGTTAACCACCGTATTTTCGATAGCACTTGCACCTCTTGCAACTGATCCTAAGGCTTCTAGAGCTCATGAGTCTACATCTCGAATCATTCGATTTTTATATAACATGTGATCTTTAACAAAGTTTCTATAATATACTGCTATGTATATTTTAAGCGAAATGGATAGTTTGAAGTATTGTAAATTCTTAGTTCAGTATAAGTGGGCTTTCGAAATATCGATAAATTGAAAAGTCTGCATCTCGAACTGATTTAGATATAGGTTGACAATCGTGGATAACAATAAAAATCAATCGTTCCGAATTATTCTGAGTTTTATACGTTACGTCAATACCTAAGTTATAAAGAAAAGTTAAAATATTCATTTCTATCGTTCATCATCATTCGTAAAATTGCAAACGAACCTTCGGGCTGCTGGAATTGTATGATTTCATTGATATTCTCAAAAGTTTGATTTCAATACACACGCTAGTATAAACACCATACCTTAGATTTCTTATTACTTAAGCTCCAAAAATTCGAATTTTCAATTCCAAGCACTTGAACAATATACGCGTTCAAACGTTTGGGATGCATTATTAGAATTTTAATCAAACTATCGATATGTACAATCAAATTTAATATTTTCGCATTCAATCCTAAACGAAATTCAACAGATTCTGTGTAGTAAAAATGATTCACTCATTGTTATTTGTTTACTTAATGAATTCCTCTCATTGTACGATTGTTGTCGTTCTCATAATCAGTATAAAGTGAATGTGATGACGCAGGTGCATGTAGAAATGAATACTTAATACTTAATGTGCTTTTGGTGTAAACACTTCATATATGTAAGTAGACATTTCTAGGTTATTTTGCTGGTTCATTATCTTGAGATTAGGGTGTGGTATTAATGAACGACAATATAGCTACAATATAAGTGACAATTTTTAATTTTGAGAGTGATTTCCAGACAAAACGTTACCAAAACACCTCATAGATGTCGTCCTTGACGTTAGCTGTTCCGAAATTGATATTTAACTATGATAGTTCATCGGTTTAATAATAGATGGTGATATATCTACAGAATCAGTAATATTTTGAATTGGGGTCTCATAGATGTCGTCCTCTTACGTTTACTGTTCTGACATTGACATTCAGCTATGACAGTTCATCGGTTCATTAATAGATCATATTTTGAATCGAGATGCAACTTCCCGCGCAAAAACTTTAACAAAATACCTCATAGATATCGTCCTTTGACGAACTGTTCTGACATTGACATTCAGTTGTGATAGTTCATCGGTTTATCAATAGATGGCGATATAGTAATATTTTGAATTGGGGTCTCATAGATGTTGTCCTTTGACGTTAACTGTTCTGAGATTGACATCCAGTCATGATAGTTCACCGGTTCACTAATAGATCATATTTTGAATTGAGATGGGACTTCCCGCGCAAAAACATTAACAAAATATCTCAAAGCTTATTGCATCATAATTCACGATTGTTTAATGGAATACTCACCCCTCACCGAAATCATCAAGAGTCTCATTTAGACATAAATTCGATCAGTTTATTACGTGACACCATGAGAATCGCTTTGGTTGACATTCAAGGTTTCGTCGTCGACGATGTGTTCCATTCGAAAGAAATGTCTATTCAGATTGGATTTAAACGACATTATTCATTGTTTAAACCATGCATACCCTTTGCATCGTTGAATGCTCAAGATCGAAAATCTATATGTTATGTAGAGAGACTCGTACATGGAATAAAATATTCTTCTGGAGATGTAGAATACACCGAAATAGATAATATTCTAAAATCTAATCTTCTATGTAAGGCAGACTATATTTATGTTCGAGGTCATCAAAAAGCTGATTTTTTAACGAGAAAGTGCCAAGAACTGAATATTTTCTCACACATTGTAGATGTGTGTAACTTTGATAATACTCTATGTGAAACAGGAAAATTCGAACCTTCAAATAGGATGAGCTGCATGAATCACCGTTATGATGGAAAAAAATATATGTGTACAATTCAACACGTGGATAATCTACAGCAATGGTTCCTGAACACTATTCTACCAAATTAAATATATCTGTATACATATTCATTAAATACATGTTATTACTATTATTCAATAAAACAACTCTTTATTATTATTATGTGTATTTATTTGTATGTTTCTTAACAATTTTTATGATGATTTTAAGTAGTAAAACTAATAAGACACTAAGATTAAAACATTGCATCGCATAAATCTCGTTTACTATCTGTGTCGGTGATGGTGTGTTTGGTGGTGGTGGTTGAGAAGACATCGATGTAGGTGATGGGGTGAATGTTTGCCACTTCATAACATCCCCCCCTGTACCATTTGGAAATAATAGCTTGAGCTTATAATTGAATGTGTGATTGGTGGTGGTGGTGGTGGTCCGCATCGTTTCGAGAATTATGTATGTGAATACCTCTAGTTGATTTTCGTTAATCATTTGATAATTCATTGGCTGCCATTCTGTTCGATTACATTCATTTCTCAGATCTTTCCTGGGACATATATAAATACGTTCCACTCGATTCGGAACGTTTGTATACAGGATTCCATTCAAAATTGAGGTTAGGATTATAAAATTGGGTTCTAACATAACCATCCTCTCCACCAATACTTAAACTATTCAATTGTCTTATAGCTATATTTTTATCTTCGTAAAATTTTAAATCTCTACTCAAAGCTTTTACTTTCGCACCGAATTCTTCCAATTTACGTGTGTATTCTTCAAGAGACATATTATTACTGATGATTTCATCGACTATATACACACGCTAGTATAAACACCATACCTTAGATTTCTTATTACTTGAGCTCCAAAAATTCAAGTTTAAAAGCCGGGTTGCTTTTATTAACATCCTCTTTTCCCCTGTATATCAAAATCAAACAAGGTTTCATGTTGATTTGTTCCAAAATTGGGATAATCTGATTGGTCAGTCGGTTGGGTAGGAACATAGAGAATTCATCGAACTCGAGCAATACGGATTCACCAAATTTGGTTCTTACTACTCTCGCTTGAAGTATTGTATAATGCTTATTGATTTCGAGTTCTGGAACTCTCCTCAATGGTTTTCTCTCCAAAAGAGCACAATGATTAAGTTTTGTTAGATCCATCATGAATCTGAAACAATATGAATAAAATTGGAGATTTTTTTAAATTCGTAATACACACACAAAATTGATTCAACAGTTATTTTATAAAAGTTGATTAATCAATTTTGTACTTGTTATTTTATGAATGTGAATTGAATAATTTTTTAACTGTTTCAATGCTTATAAGAGTATGTATGTTTTCATGGCAGTGAATTAAATAATTGAATTAAACTTACATTTTCCGTTCAATAGAAGGCAGCACACACAGGATATATGAAAACGATGTGTTTCGTTTGAGCTGTAACAGATTACTGAGGAATCGAGAATTAAATTCGTAGTCAACATAACTCTCAATTCTAATTCTCTTACTAACAAGTCTAGACTTGTATATCACTTATTGTTATTTGTTGACCTAATGAATGAATCATTTAACGTTTAGGAAATTTGTAGGTTATTTTGAAAGTTCATTATTTTTGGAATTACGGTGTGGTTCAATAATAAATGACAGTATAGCTACAACATGAGTCAAATTTTTGAAATTCCTCGCGCAAACATCAGCAAAACACCTCATAGATGTCGTCCTTTGACGTTAGCTGTTCTGACATGGACATCAAGCTATGATAGTTCATTAATATATCGTTTTTTTTTAATTGAGATGGAACTTCCCGCGCGAAAACATTAACAAAATACCTCATAGATGTCGTCCTTTGACGTTAACTGTTCTGACATTGACATTCAGCTATGATAGTTCATCGGTTTAAGCTACAACATGAGTCAAATTTTTGAAATTCCTCGCGCAAACATCAGCAAAACACCTCATAGATGTCGTCCTTTGACGTTAGCTGTTCTGACATGGACATCAAGCTATGATAGTTCATTAATATATCGTTTTTTTTAAATTGAGATGGAACTTCACGCGCGAAAACATTAACAAAATACCTCATAGATGTCGTCCTTTGACGTTAACTGTTCTGACATTGACATTCAGCTATGATAGTTCATCGGTTTAAGCTACAACGTGAGTCAAATTTTTGAAATTCCTCGCGCAAACATCAGCAAAACACCTCATAGATGTCGTCCTTTGACGTTAGCTGTTCTGACATGGACATCAAGCTATGATAGTTCATTAATATATCGTTTTTTTTAAATTGAGATGGAACTTCCCGCGCGAAAACATTAACAAAATACCTCATAGATGTCGTCCTTTGACGTTAACTGTTCTGACATTGACATTCAGCTATGATAGTTCATCGGTTTAGTGATAGATGGCGATATAGGCTACAACATCGGTAACATTTTGAATTGGAGTTTCATAGATGTCGTCCTTTGACGTTAACTGTTCTGACATTGACATCCAGCTATGATAGTTCATCGGTTCATAAATTTCCCGCGCAAAAACATTAACAAGATACCTCATAGATGTCGTCCTTTGACGTTGACAGGTACGCATGACGGTTGATCGGTTCATTCATAGATGTAGTCATTTGAAGTTAACTGTTCTGACATTGACATTGAAGTATGATAGTTCATCGGTTCATTAAGAGATGGTGGTGATGTAGCTATAACATCAGTCATATTTTGAATTGTGACCTCATAGATGTCGTCCCTTGACGTTAACATTTCTGACGTTGACAGGTATGCATGACGGTTGATCGGTTCATTCATAGATGTAGTCGTTTGAAGTTAACTGGTCTGACATTGACATTTAAGTATGATAGTTCAGCGGTTCATCAGAAGATGGCGGCGATGTAGCTACAACATCAGTCATATTGTGGTTTTGACGTTAACTCTTCTGACATTCGGTTCCAACGTCGGCCATGATAAACATCACCTCTAAGTTTGAATTTGGTGGGTCGATGACGTCACATCCAACTAACCTCACATCCAGACCTCTATGGTCGAAAGTTCTATAATCATCGTAAGCTCTATGGACACGTTTGAATTTCGCGGGTTAGTAACGTTACGTCCAACTAACCTCACATCCAGACCTCTATGGTCGGAAGTTCGGTGATCATTGTAAGCTCTATGGACACGTTTGAATTTCGCGGGTTAGTAACGTTACATCCGAAGTTGCGCGCGCAACATCCGGTCGATGACGTCACTTCCTGGCGCAGAACGCGCGGACTTAATCTACTATATTCTAAAAAATAACGATGTTTATAGTTATCCAACGAGGCAAAGATTCTTCGACCTATCCATGCTTATAATTCTACATATGCTTATAGTTTATTTTATAAATCAATACATATATTCAACAAATTACCACCAAACATAAAAGACTTAACAAATCAAAAATTATTTAAGAAATCCATATTCACATTACTAGCCAGTAAGCTTATTATTCTGTGAAAGAATATGAATGTGATAAGAACTTATGACACATATCTAGTAAATTCTCAATTTTATACTCCTATAATCCATATTTTTTTTATTCACGTGGTATGTTTCCTTTATGAAAATGATCAATGCTTCTATTATATTTTGTTTTATCTCATCAAAGATTCATTTTATATTCTAGTTTAGTATTAAGGTAAGGAATAGGTAAGTTTAAAATTTTGTAAATCATGTTAATGGTAATTGCAATAAAGCGATCTATCTATCTATCTACTATCGTAGAGACCGTTGGACTTGCGCACGTTTCATCTAACGACATAAGCTTGGATTATTATTGCCAAACTGTAGGTTTTGAAGTGCTAAAGTAGATGTTACTAAAATTTCGATTTCTGAAAAAAGTGGCACTTTTCATATAACGGCGACGTAATATAGGATAGAGATCGGGAAAGTGATGAACAGAGATAACTAAAATTATAGATATATATTCTGACTCAACAAGATATTGAAACAATCTATCAGTTATCTGATAGTAAGAAAATATATACATACACATAACCAAATCTACGTAATATTCCTCAAACAACTTGGCTAATATAAAGCTTTTGATTTCTTTAAAATGAAGCTATGGATTTTGAGATGGTACAAACTGTTAACCCCATTCATGATGTAAATATGTATGTTGTAAACATCAATAACCAGATGTTTTAGAGTTATAACCAATTACGTCACATGTAAGAAAATGATTGTAAGGCACTCTTAACTTTTTGGGCTAAGGAATACCATTTTATATCGGATTTATTTAAAATGATATGAATCCTACGATTATTTCAGAACGTCTAATAAGTGTATCCATTTATCTTTCTTCAATAGAAAAAGTGGATCGAAAAGTAAATTTTGAATACTTACTACAATTTTGAAACCATGCGATATAATATAATGGGAAATATATTAAATATGATATTATAATGCTCAATATAAAAATTGAAATACATCGGATGTAGTTGACACGAGGACGAACATTCAAATCGTAAGAATAATGAGTGTTCTACCCTACTGCAAACCTAATTTCGCAGCAAGATCTGCAAAATCATGTCCAATGAAGATTTAATGAAAAATGTAATGAGCGTTTCCTTGGAAAAAGAAAGCGAAGGAGTGCGAAGTTAATATTCCTCTATTTAAAAACACTCAGGCCTTATTAAGTAATGTAATAATTTGCTGCAACTCCAATGACTTTGGGTAACCTAAAATAATAACAATTCGGTTTGCGCGAACAAATTGTTTCTCCTGCGATCTCTGGTTACAATTTTGGTTTCATTCTGATCTATTTTTGCCTGTCCACCATTGACGTAGGGTCAAAGCTATATGAGATAAATAATCTATTCAATAGTACCCTTTGCAAATTTTTTTTCTAAAATTCGAATAAAATACTAGTTTTCAAAATCAGTACCTACATGCGTTAAAACAGTTAGTTCGTAAAACCATATGCAATTGTCGTATCATTTAATGTGGGTTTGACATAATAATTTCAACACTTTCAACGTAACTTGATTACCATTACGAAGAGATTCTGCTGTTCACTTTATATGCAGCCATTAGATGTATTCTTTCTTCAGCAGGAACTAATTCTACGATTTTTTTTCATATAACGTAAGGATAAAATATTCAAAATTGATGCATACCTGAAAAATTAATGAAAATTATTATCCTATTCTATAGTACATATTGTAATATCCAGTTGTTATTCATTCTAAATAAATACAGCAGTCAACATCCCTTTTGCAATGTTATACACGTATCAGCATTTTGGATAGAAATTAAATCAACAGTGGATAATTGAAATCAACAAATACGGTGATAAGGAACTAGTTTTTAGAATTGAGAGCAGTCATTGTAAAGATTAGATTGAGAGTTAAAATGGTTAATTTTCTGTTATAGTTGACAAATTTGTGTGGATTATAGAGCATATGATTAATATTCATGAATCCACAACTGAACTTCCGGATCGATTAAAATACTACGTTGATTATGCTTCCAAAAATACTGAAGTACTGAATGTAATTTTCATTCCCAATGACTTATAAGATACCTGTAATGATGGTTGTACATACACTGTCATTAAGTTCAGTTTACTAGGTAGAATCAATATCTATATACATAATCCACTATGCTAAATTCTACATTCAACACCATACACATACGATCTATACAAAACGGATGAAGAGCTGAGAATTAATGTACAGATACGTTGGACGATGTTGAGATGGAGGAACGTATAAGAATTCCTTTTAATATTTGAGTTGTACTGGTTCCTTCTCGTTGACCTGTCAAGGCAGGCACATGGAGAAATCGGTGTCCGGGTGTAGTACTTACCCAAGTAATTTCTCCTTGTTCTCCAAATATAAACAAGTTTCTTTGCCTAATGTGTCAAAATTCTGTGTAAGTATATTAAGAGAGGTTCGATTTTAACGTTGATTCAACTTGATAATCCTATTTTAAATAGTCTAAGTTAATTCCAAAATGTAATCTATGTGTCTTAATATACTTAGTATGTGTCTTAATATACTTACATGGAATTGTGGCCCATTAGAAACAGAAACATTAAAATTGTTCATACAATTCGAGACATTAGAGAACGTCCAGCAGAAGTATAATATTTCAATATCTGTTGAGGGGTAAACATTGTAACGTTTTGGACGTTAATAATTTTATTTTATTTATTATTCCGATAACTGTTGTGAGATATTTAATCTTAGAAGATAGTCCAAGCTAAGTACGTCAGTGTGGTAGCGGGTCACTGGGGAAACAGAAGATTGACATAAAAAGTCACACGTTTCGCGACATTCGGAGAGAGGTTGAATGCGGATGTAAAGACGGACATTTTGAGTGTATGACAAGGTAAAATCGATGAAAATCAATTTTGTTATTTCATAGTAATTCTCTAACTCTAAAATATACATAGTTGTGGATAAATATTATTATATCTTGATTATACGGATTACATAATATCAATGTAATTTTTGCTCTTTAAACTTTAAAATTTTCTCTTTTTGATTAAATCATGCTACAATACAACCGATTCACCATATCCTGATACGCGATGTAACCTCTTCCTTGTCGCTCTAACAGATTCTATTGAAAAATAAATAATAGCGGCTCAATTGCTGGGCAAAGAAAAGCATAACGACACCATAGTGTCATCAGTTAAATTCCCCAACGATGCCCAACCTCCAATTAAAGAGTTGGAGAACCTTGCCTCCATATCAGACTATAGGTGGATAGAATTTGAATTAACATATTATGCAAGCGGTAACACGCTACTAACGAAACCCTAGACAAAGCTCTTAAGCGAGGCGCAAACTGGAGCGGTGGCGGGTGCGGTGGCGGGCGCGGTGGCGGTGGCGATTTCAAAGCGGACAAGACATACGCACACCAGAGCGTTCGTTCGCCAACATTCAGTTCAGCGTTCGAAATACATCAACAAATTGTTTCGTATTTTAATAATAATTAGAAACTGTATTATTGGTATTGTTCCTCTGTTAGTCTTAAAAAGAATAAGACTGCAAAAAAAAACATGAATTTTCACTTACCAACCATTTACAGAAGCAGCTATTTCGTCCTATATTTTATCTTTCTTCTTTATGTTTTTATACACCGCATGAGATAAATCAAACTATCCGCGGAAGTCTACTATTCAAGATAAATCAAACAGAATTGGATACTCACGGCTCACGCACTTTTTCAAATAGTTTCTCGGTGTCACACATGTTTCTTATGCAAAATATCGCGCGAACTGACGGGCAAATGATGCATGCAGTGTTCTACCGCTGTCCGCAGGTGGGTAGCGGTAGAACGCTCCACTGGGCAGCGGGCGCGTTTGTCAGTCCGCTCAGGTTAACACTCTTCCATTTAATTTAATGAAAAGCGTTTGATCGCCACCGCCACCGCACCCATGACCGCTCCAGTTTGCGCCTCGCTTTACCCTCTTGCCTACAAAACCCTCTTGCGGAGAACTGCCTGTGAATCTATGAGAGCACTTGAAACAACGATGGAAAGCATTGCATATGCAAATAAGCTTCAAAACACCATCATAATAGCATACTCCTGTCCGATGGCGTGTAAAGGAATCCAGGAATGCTACACCTTGGTGGTGTATGGAATTCGCATCAGAAGCACGAGTCAGTAAGACCAGAAACTAGAAAAACCACACTGGATGGAGTACACAGTCAACCAAAAAGACTATAACAAACTATTAAGACAAAGTCAAAGGTAGGATTAGAGAACCTTCTGCAGAGAAGTGAAAACTCATCTGCAGCCACGAGGTTGAAGAAAGTGGTAATCTCTAAACACCCTACACAACAAATTGCCGGCATGAAATAAGAGAATTGCAAGTTTTCTACCACCCCTTTGGGGGCAACCGAAATTCAGCTAGAAACTCACTTCGCAGGACATTTTGATGCCTCCGAACAAATTTGACTCAAAGCTACATCTCGCCCTTTCTTCGAGGAGTGTCGTCTTCCCTGGGTAGGCAGGGAAGGTTGTGACTCGCCATTGAAATCAACCTCACGAATAGAAAAATGAATATTAAAATTCTTGTACATGATTCAACTAGATTCAAATATTGCATAGCATTGCGAAATAAGTATAGCTTAGAATATGCATCAAATATTCAAAGGGTAGCGAATCTCTTCACAGATTTAGAATCTGCAACCAACTAGCCAAAGCATTAAATACACCCCAATAGTTCACAGTAGGCAGATAAAGAATATGCCTCAACCTTGATCCTAGCAAAAAATCCAATTACTTCGAACCATTTCGTTTTTAAGAACATTGAGATTACGATGCAGTGGACGAACCACAACACCGTGTGTGTTAACAAAAGATAGCAATTAGGTACTTCACGAAAACGACGGAATCGTGGAAGGCGGAAGCAAAATTAGGATAGACTTTTGTATTGTGTTCTAATCCTAACTTCTGTATCTGTGGGATTGGCATATTACCAGTTGTTGGTGTTAATAATGGTAATATTATTATTGTAATCGTAAATAATTTTTATTGTTTCGGTGCTGAGGAAATGTTGCATAAATAAAACTAAATGATGAATCAAAGTCAAGGGACAGTGAAAAGATGGAATCGGCGTCAACTAGCCAAGAAGGATGTGATCAGCCGGTTAATGTAAGAGATGGTAGCTGTAGACGTTAACTTTTTTGTAAAGAAATTTCGCTTACGTGATCTTTGTTATGAAGAGCCTAAAACTTCGATTAATTAATATAGACCCCAAATCGTAATATTCTATAATGCGTGTTATGCTCACGGGAAGTGAGTAAATTATTTAAAAAAATATTCTGTTGGTCTTGTGTTCTTTCTCCAAAAGGTAGTGAAACAATATGGTATAAAACGGGATATTCGGATTCTTTTTCAGAAAGAAAAATCCCGTGGACAATCGTTAGAAAATCATGCAACCAGAACTGGCAACAACAAATACTATCAAAGATCTAGGAATCATTCTCAACTCAAAAATGTTCAAACCCCACATTATGAATCATCTCTCTCTTCCTTGCAAATCATTTATTGTTCAATTGATAAATCAATAATCGAATACTCCACAATTTGGTGCCCTTTATATAATGTGGATATTAGCCTGCTTGAGTTTTTGAGGTACTCATATATGCATATAAACCAAGATCATATTGGCAAATATACTTATAAATCTATATTGGACATTCTTAACTTATACATACGCTAATAGAAGATGAGAATCAGTCTTACATTAATCCACAAAAGAATCAATGGCAGCATCAATTCCCCAGAAATTGTTGAACTTATAACATTAAATGTAAGTTCAAAGAGAACTAGGAATACAGAATTGTCAAAGTACCTTTTTACCATATCAACTATGGACAGAATGAGTATATAGGTAGAATTTTAAGAGAATACTTGCAAATACATATAATCAAGATTTAGAGCTCTTTGGTTCATCTTTGGAATCATTCAAAAAGATTTTAATAGTTGGGTTCTGAAAAATCGGGAAATATTAGGAAATTGGATCGATGTATAAAATGTTGTGTACACAAGAGTGTAACATTTCTGGGACACGATTGGAGTAAATTATTCTTCGAATCGAGGTAATTTTAAAGAACTCGTCAGTTTGATTAGAAAATACGATATTCATTCATTTTTTGGCAAATATGTTGATACTAATTCTGACTTCGCCGGCACATGAAAAATAAGTGGATTGATAACATCAGTTTCGTTTTGAATAAGAAAATTGACGAAAAAATTTGGAAATCTCCCTTCATTTCATGGCAAGTTGACGAAACCACGGACATTAGTTGAACATCGCAGTTACTCGACTTTTTGATATTTGAAACATGCGAGAATTACATGCAAAAGCATTTCTTTAATTACAGAAAAAAATCAATGAGCAAGAGTTGTCATTATTTTACGTTAGTTTTCAAAACCCTGAGATAGTTGGAAAAATTGTGAAATGTATGTATTTTTTTAACGTTCCTTTCATTTTATTATTTTTATAATGAGTCTTCGGTTATTTTCAAAAATAGACGATCCTAATGGATCCAGAATCCAAAATTGTATTGGTTAATATTAATAATATGGTTTATTCAGGAATATAATTACATTACAGAAAAAACAAATATTTCTTCGAACGTATGCACCTTGTATGGGAGATAAAATAAACTAATATAATACATTTATAGAAAACAACTTAATCAATAATATAAATTGTATGACTTGAACCTTGTACTAAAAATATAGTCTTAAGCAACATTGTGTGAATTTTTTTTATCAATCATACTAACTCGTAATTGTCTATAATTCACATTTTTACTTGAGTTCTATGGGAAATAATTGAAGGTGTTGTTTTTATAACAACAGGTATGTTGTTGTAAGTGTTTGCTGCAAGAAATAGATGTGACATTTGCATCTTGTTTAGGCAACACATATTCAATATCTGTCGAGGCATTGGTCAAGGAACTTGAATTAACTTTGAATTAACGCACAACTCCTTCATTGCGAGGTTTATATAAAGAAAATTTGTAACAAATGTATAAATTCTCCCATAAAAATTTCCAATGTTTATGTAAACTCCCACAAGGGATACCAAAACAAAGAAATTAGATTAGACAATAATGTTTAATTAATCAAACGATAATGTGAAACTATCGACTCAAATGAAATTAAAATGTTCTCGACACATTCTTCAATATAACTTACATAACTCACCATAAACTTGTAAATAGGTGGGAACAGAAATGTAAAAATCAGTAATCAAATCGTGCCCCGCAATTTGTACATGTCCTCTCTCTCATAAGCAGACAACATAAGATACCAGCTGGAAAAAATACAATGGCACAACATATTCCCAAGCAACTGAAATTCTCTTCCAATACACCAATCCTGCATGAAGGGCAACCCCCAATAACAATTACTTCTGGCTGTTGAACTATTACAGTTGCAGTATGAGAAGTAGGCTGTTGGGTGGTTGTCGTTCCATATGATGGATATGGATATCCAGATGGTGGCGGTGGTATGTTCTGTGGTTGCCAACCAACATTTGATGGTTGCACCTGAGGTGGATAAGGATACTGATGGACTCCTAGAATCGGAACGGCTCCGTTATCGATACTTGTTAAAATCAAAACGCTTATGACAATATGTAAACTATATGTCGCATACTAGAATATTGCCTGGCAAAACAAATATACATGAATGGAAGACATTAATGTAATAAACGTGAATTGTGCCAGGCATTTAAACAGTCATTCATGGTGGATGGACTATTAGACGACAAACGAGAACTAATAAACACAATTTTGAAACATTGGTTACTTATATTAGAAATGATGTCCCTTCCAAAAAAAAACGTGCAGTGTCGCCGCTTCTATTAGAAAGTAGCAGATACATTGAAATATTACATGGAGCCATGCTGTATGTAATGTTATACTTGAATACTATTTGTTTCTGATTAAAATTATTTATTAAATAGCTATGCCCATGTTGCACGGCTTTTTAAATATTAATTATTTTGAATTTTTGAACAAAACATTACTTTGAAAAAATTTACATATCTTTATTTTTTATGATTTTCAAAAGCTCAACTCAGGTCATATATTAACTAGAGTTCAAGGGCTTTCTAACTTACAATTTAATCTTAGGTAGAGTATAAAGCATGGTTTAAAAATAATGTTATTTTAGTCAGAAAAATTACCAAAAGTTCTATTTTTGAATAGGATGCCCTGTATTAGATTTTTTATTTCGAAAGCCTTTTACATGTTCTATTTCTCTATGTATACTGTTCCTATACATATCTCCAATATTATTTACTTAAGAGCGCTTATTAGAAAAAAAATAGTAATAAGCAACAATTAGATTTTTTGAGAGTCGGCAATGGTAACAACTCTAATGTAAGAGTTACAGACGTTCTCTATCTTGGCATTTCTTGGTTTCTTTGTTTTGAGGTGTCAATTCAATTTTTCTAGGAAACTTTTCCAAATATATAGAAGATAGCCACCAAATGCAGTGCTGATGAATTGTATTTCACGTGGACAATGTAATAAAATTATTAGTCACTAGTCATATAAGTAGAAGATTTAATGAAATGTATCCAGATTTAACAACAATGAATGGTAGGCAATTCAGATAAATTCAAAATAATTTCGTCAATTTTGGTTCCACATTGAAAGCTGCTAGAAACTCAAACAAACTTGTAACTAGTAACGAGGAAAACGAGACAAATATTTTGGAGTATTTTCATCTCATCGATAATAACTGCTGCAGGAAATTTAGGGTTAACCTCCCCTTTGAACATTTATTGAGAAACACTAATTCTTTTTCATTATAGATACTATACCTTACTACTAATTTTGAAAATTAACTTGTAAAATTTAATTGACACTTCAAAACTAAAGAAACTATGAAAACGTGAAGATACAGAACGTCGATGAATCTTATAACACAGTTGTTTCCATAACCGAATCGAAAAAGCAAATTAATTGTTGCTTATTACTATTTTGTCCAAATAAAGCACATAAGTCAATAAATGTTGAAAATATAGGAGCATTATAAATACAGAAGCGGCAAATTTAAAGGGCTTTCCAAATAAGAAATAATATACAGGCCATTCCATTTGAAAAAAGAGCTGGACAACCTGAATATAATATGGAATTGTAGGTATAAAGCCTTAAGATTCTGGTTAATTATGACCGGAAATTGATGTTTTGAAAATTAATGTTGTGTCAATAAAAAATATAAAAACATTAATATCTAAAAAACCGTGCATCTTAGGCATAGATATCCAAAAGTAAAATTATTCAGAAACACATAATGATTTAAAATTAGTTAGTAGCATTAGTGAAATTACAATAAGTAAATGGTATCTAACAGAACATACTGACATGTATAAAAATATCGCTGTGGTCCATACTCTATTGTTTTTCATGCGCATATTAAATATTACCCGCGGGCTCTGCCTAGGTAAGCGCGCGCGTAGGTAATGCAGTTATCGTGCGATACTGTGAATATTTCAAATTTTATGAAAACTATTAACTAAAACGACCCGGACTGCCTTTACTGGCATACCATGCATAAATAACGAAAACACAATTTGATTTTTATTCATTGGAATGCAAATATAACATTGTAATTATTTGTCCCTGGGTGATGGTGTTCATCACTTTGAAATATTATGGTTAGATCCAGTAAGACTGTGACGTTCTAATCTTAGACTTGCCAGTTTCCTTTCAGTTCACTGGGATTTTGGTGTATTCTCTATACATACTTTTGCGCAAACTTCGTTACAATAAATAACATGTCATTGTACCCCACTACACAAAGCTAGATTAGTCAACATTACTCTGAACAAAGGTAATTTTGATTCCGAATTGAATAGAATATTGCCAATAATGGCGACCCACACCAGGATACGAGATAATATTTTAAAACAACCTCCAATAAGGGAGCTCTAAATCCAATGAATCCTCTAGTATCTAATTAGTATGAATATGTTTTGGAATTTTATAATAATCCTGAACTGCCTCTAATTTTCTGAAAAACAGCGTGTACTACTGTACTTTAAATTTAAAACCTTCAGAGACCAAACTGTGGCCATGCTTACTGGCTTGCCATAAATATATACCAAACAAAACGTATATTTCTAAAAATATCGAGATATAATAGACTACAGAAAAAGTATAAAATATGAATACATTTCAGAATGGATCATGTTATTATTTCATCCACAGCCCAGATATTCTATATTGCCAGAAAAAAAAAACACAGATGAATGAGGGTAATGTTATATCAAATAGAATATTAGTAACTAAGTTTCGAATGATCAAATAAATATTTATAATTAACCGATTATCTTTAATAAGAGGATGTGTGATGAAACAGATCTTAATAAACTCTACATTCATATTAAAAGTGTGGATTTGTATTTTATTGACATTTTATGATTTGCTTAGTAATTGACATGAAACAAACACATTACTCCCTCGTACTGCCAAAATTCATGGTTTATCACAGAAAATATGCATTGAATGGCAATCGAAAATGTACATATTTTTGTTGTCTCTATTTTAATTGATAAAAGGACTGACAAGTTGGTGTTATTCTTTATATTTAGTTAAAAGTTGTCTTTGACAGTTGCAGGATGGTTGCACAGCACTGAGATTGTGTTCTTATTTCAAATAATGTTCCATAAACTATTACTATTCTATTCTGAATTAAAAATCTGATGTTTTATTCAGTATCCTTGACGGGTCTCAGATATTTATTTATAATCGCTTGTATTAATTTGTTCCAATATATATGAATGTATATTGGGTAGGTACATTCATTTGATGTTATTCCTCCTCGATATAATTATAATAGCTTGTATTAATTTGATCTGATATATATGTATAGGTACATATTGGGTAGGTAGATTCACTTGATGCTATTCCTCCTGGATATAAATGGTAAAAATATTTTGTAAAGAAAAGACAATATTAATTCTATATCAGGTACTTAATTAATCCTAATTCTTTCGGTGTGGTGCCAAAGTAGGTTCCATGTAGAAATGTTAATTAATAATGTTTTTATTTGTGAAACCCAAACTTGGGATTATTTATGTTCATCTGTTGTTATGTTCACAAAGGGACTGGCCTATAAACAGCATTATTGTGAGTTTCTTTGTGGATTTCTAGAATGTGATAAAATCACTGATAGTAGATCTACATTTCAATTTGTTAGGTTATTGTTGTTGTATTATACCATAATACTGTTCAGTCTCCATTGTAAGATTGCCATAAGTAATAAAATATGTTAGTTCTTGAAATTTCTTCTTTCGAAAATTATTTTCCATATTAAAGCTTCAATGTATCAAGTTAGTATGCATACAAATTTCTGGTATAGAAAGTCTGAAATTACACAGACATTTGTGATTCTCTACTCAAATAAACTAATACCTGATGTTAATAGGAATTCTCAGAAATAAAAATGTTCATATGGTTCATTCCATACAATGTAATGAGATTTGTCCACCATGTCACTATAGATAACATTTGATACAATAAAACATAGGAAATACGTGTGTAAATTGAGAGGTATAACAATGTACTAGAACTAGATATTGAAATATAGTAACTCAGAAAGCAGAAACATACCTGGATAGGCACTGTTTGGGGAATAAGGCGGTGGCGGTTCCTTACTCATTTCAGTAGATTGTGAAATTGTTAATAATATGAATAATACGTCAATAGGGTGTTATCACCGTAATAATTAAGATATTAATCAAGTTGACTGAATCGTGTGAATCATTAACCATTATCTCGGCAAACGTCAAAAGTCAGCTGATGTTTTAGAATTGTGAAGGTTATGAAGTTATGATTTTATTCCATAGAGGTATATAATAATACCCTCAGGGGCGTTTGTACATGTCACGTTTAAAGTATAGTTTAAACTTGGGTTTGAATTACACTTTGAAAATATCGAAATGATCCTTGTATACTCGCTAGCTAGAGTAATATATTTTGTAAGTCAGTCTGAGTTCTGAGTTGAATCAATTGTAGCTTACTTCAGAGCATATGTCAACTATAGAGTTTTACACTACAGTTACTTTTCACTTGTAACAATTCATAAATTATCAATTAAAGTCAACATAGAGTTTGAGGTTGAATTTTAGTGGATTAGGATTAGTTACAAGTTGATAGATAGATCAATACTGCAAAAAATTAATACCGGCGGTAAAAAGCTTACACAACCCTGCAATACCACTCTCTGTTTCTCTATAATGTATACATAGAAAACTACATTTTTGCAAATTTCTAATTTTGTTGTAAAAAAATAATTTTTGTTTAAACTGAACTTAGAAAAATGATCCTCCCGTTTGTAATCACTCACAACCACTGAAATATATGTATACAACTGGAACGACGGCTCAATGTAAACAAAACGAGCCGAGTTGTTAGAACGGGCACTCTGTAAATCGTGGGGTCCTGTCCTTGTTGCACCCATTGCTTTTAATAGAAATAATGTGCTTTTGAGATGAAAAATTGAAACTTTTAATGTGTAATAATACCTAATCGCTGTTTTTAGGTTTTAAGATAGAGAAATGATAAGTAATTACTTATGTATCATAGTTTTATCCAAGAAATTCCACAATAATTTTTAAGTAATTATTGAGTAAAATTTGATTAGGTAAGATTCTTACCTGCTTTTTCTTGAAATGTGAATAAGACGTGTTTTTAATTTCGTTTGATATTACTATTATCGAGGAAAGAACTAGGAATAAAAATAACTCAACGTTTAATGATAAAAGGTTTTTATTTTTTTACCAATATCGAAACAAAAGAAAAAAATTATACATGCCAAATTCTACAACAAAAAAAAGTTTTTAATTGCCTCAAATTACATCTGAAAACGAATACAACCAAAAAATCAGATATTATAAAATATAATTGTTTTAGTTTCTGCCGAAGATCTTCTCTATTACCTAAAATTCGTTGTGACTTTTTTTTGATAATACCATGAGAAATCAAATACTGATGGCACTACAAAGGTTTCAACTTTTTCTAGGTTAGTGTTGAATCTGAATAATCTTCTTTTTTGAAATGTTGACTACATATCAGGGTATGAGGTGTAGGGATGAAGTTTTCCAATCGCGTAGCTTCTACCCATTGCTCTAAACCGATTAGTTTCTTCAAGGGGAATCTAAAAAACTTACTTATTTATAGGAATGCACTACCAAAATACCAAATTATGCTCAAGATTGAATCAAAATCAAACACCAAAAAAGTACTTCCAGTGTGAGGTTATGATTACTACGCTCCACACTTCTTAATCATAATTTACGAAAAATTACTTATCTGTAGTATTGAATACCTTGATTTGGCCTCCACACATTAGTCCAGTTATAAGCACAACAACTTTTCACCATTTTCTGTCGAAAATGCTCTTAAATTAAAATCGATTGACAGTGGGCGTAAAACGCTCATAAGACAATCGTGATAGACAGAGAAATCAAAACACGATTTGCAGCCTTACTACTCTAACACGAAGGCTCGTTTTAACGACGCTGATTGCGCTTGAGCGATCGTTCCAGTTTCTTGCGTATAATTCAGTACTCATAACATAATATCTATCAGTATGAGGCAAAGAATTATTAATCCTTTAATTTGTCTATGGTCTGAGGTAATGCCTCTATGTCTTATTCCCCCTTCTAAAAATGAAACCTATTCCGCAAACGGTGGGCTAATAGGCAAGTGCCATGCTATTGAATGGTTGTTGTAATTGTATGATTTTGTCTGTTGCCCCTGTACACTTGTATTATCTAAAGTGCATGCTTCATGTGTACTGCTCCCGTACATACATTAGCCAACCACATCCCAATATATATAAATCAACTAGGTTGTGAAATGTAAACATTCCCCCGCTACAGGTACAAGCTCCATGGCACAAATAATCCAGGTAAACGTACACTGTACTGTCCGTTCCACAGAGCAACTATGTATCTATTTTGTAGTACGTACGGCATAAATAAGACCCTGTATTCAGATGCGATCACGAAATTATTTAGATGAATCTATCTATATATATAAAAAAAATAATCCCTATTTCTCTTGGTCACGCCATCACCCGTGAACGGCTGGACCGATTTCAATAATTATTTTTTTGTTGTTTGTTATTGTCAGGAGAAGGTCCTTATGAAAGAAAAAATCAAAAAAATTGCGTGGAAAATTAGAACATTTAAGAACCATCATATAAAATTATTTCTAATCTAACCTTAGCCCTTTGGACAATATAAACATTTTTAATGTAACCTTATGACGTTTGACCTAGAATTGACAGAATGCGTGTTGCAAATATCGTCAAAGAGGATGTAAAAAAACTGAATATCGTTTAAAACAGATGCTTCGGTGGTAGTTATTTTATTGATAAAATACATGTAAAATAATTAATTCATTATTTCTTACAAAAAGGATGTAAGAAAACTGAATTTCTTAGTGCACTAGTGCACATCACGGTTAGTTCAGAGCCATCACGCCCAATATTAAAAGTTGAATTTAATATGGAGTTTGGATAGACTAACATACACGTTACTAATATAACAAGTGATACACTTGGTTATAAAGAAGAATACAATAGTTTTTTTTAATTTACAGTTGGATTTTCGTTTTTGAAAATGCCAGCAATTAGACTTACAAACTTGAGTCGCAGAACTCGCAGTCTTAAATAATTATTACCAGTAAAGGGGAGCCATAGACAAGCGTCTAGTCCCCGGCCGCAACTTTACTTCCCATATTGTAGGCATGCGCTACGGCAGTAATAATAACGAACATAGCGGTAACGTAAATAAATATAGGGAACGAAGTTATTATTTTTTACATGTACTTATTGCGTTTTCTATTATTTTAGATGAAGTTAATGAATGTGGGAATTTAGTAATTGCCGAAAACAGTCGTCAGAACGAATTACAATCCATTTTAATGGATGTGACTTCTAAGACACGACCATTAACCTCTTTAGAAGCTGAAAAAAAGAAACTAAAAGAAGAATTGCATGAGCTCCTCAACAAAGTGGATTCAATGGTTTCACGGTCTCAACTTGATGTGGTCAAAAAATGCATTGCGCCAATTACTCCTACCTTAGCTGCATTAAATATGCCTAATAAGTCCTTACAAGTGAAACCAAATAAAATACCCCATAATCAGAAGATTGACAAGCAGAGGAAATTTGTTTCCACAAAAAAGAAAACAAAAGTATCCAGAAAAAACGACTACAGAAAACCAGATCAAGAAGAAACTGAAAAAATTTCAGCAGCCTTATTAATTAAATAATATTTTTTATTCATTATACTTATTAAAAATTACGCCTATTATATTATTGTTTTCTGTTGGAGAATATAAATAAATAATTTGATATATTTATCATTCCATTACCTTATCTGTGTGTTTTTTTATTGCAACAGCGGCATTATAGTACACAAAAATAAAAATAGATAAGTAGGTACAACGTAACAAAAAAACAACAAAATAAAAATAATTAAATTAATATTGCAAAGTTCTTTACTTCTTTGTCTGATAGTCTGATACTAACACAACACGCGACCACATTTAAAACGTACGCGCAACACATAAATATCCCCACTACTGGGAAGTAAAGTTGCTGCCGGGGGCTAGACGCTTGTGAGCCATAGAGGTTGGGCAAATGAGAAAATAGAACAAGGTAATAATAATGTTTCTCCACGATCATCACAGAATTTGCCAATTCTGAAATCAAATTTGATTACAGAATGTTGGAGTTATCTCTCTTGAGATTGAAAAAATATTCTGCAACACCTCTGCCCCCATGCAATTTAAATGTATTTAAATTCTCTCTCTTGTAATAGAATAATATTCTCACGTATCATGAATTTATCCAGTGATTCAGAATCAGAAATCAGATAATTTATATTACAGAACTCGGTGTCTGTAATATAAATTATCTTTTGTTCATTTCCATTTAAAAATATACATTTAAATTCTTTGATCGTGGAGAAAGTATAGTCTGCTACTCGGTTAGAATGAAAATTTGTGATGCTCGTGGTTCCACACGCTCGCCTCCTAGTCTATCTAGTATTAAACATTGGAGAAAGGTAGTGCCTTACTAATATCCATGAATCAAACCTACGATCTAGTCATAGAGAATTTACAAAATCTTAGAAACCATTTGGATTTATAGGACTCGCAACGCAATACTACGCTATGGGTAATGCAAATAAAAAAACTACATATCCTGATGTATGTGTGTGTTTTTTGGGAAACCTATAATGTTCGAAAAACATCGTGTGAGCGAGCAGTGAAATGTAGCTCTTGGATTGTATCGTATCCAAAAGAGAGAAATTCGTCTGATTGATGATGTCACACTCACGAGTTCATTGACCTCTCTACAACATCGTAGGAAGGTGGAAGATTTCTCCCTTTTCTATAGATTGTTGGTGGTAATCCCGAGCATGGATAGGGCGAAGACTTCATGGGAATAGTTGTACCTGACATCATCATATTAGGGATTGTGGGATCCGCCTTCCTAGAGAAGATGCAAGCTTGAGCTCACTCTCAAAAATGCATCTCAACTCTAAACACAAGAGAGAATATACACAACTGTCACTATTGCGATTAAGCACTCTAGAGTCAAATTTAAAAATTCACATCAATTCTAAACACGAGAGAATATACGCAAGTGGCAGTATTGCGATTTGCATACTTGGGAGTCAAATTTAAAATATCACATCTACTGTAAACAAGTGAGAAAATACATTAGTCTCAGTATTATGATCATTAAAGCCCTTATAGCGAATATTTTCAAATATTCCATTTTGAAGGCCCAAACTCATGATAGCTTGCATGTAGATTCAAGTTTCATACTCTGCCATATTTCCAAATGCTGAAGTTAGATTACTTCGTGAATCTGAAGTATACTTATTAATATTAAATAAATACTGTTAGGAACTCACCAGAATAGCTAAACGCATTTTCTTTTGTATAGTTCTCATCCACAGTTATCACTACTAAAAGCTTAGATTAAAATCACTGTTGAACTAATTGAACAATTCGAAACTTTATTTGCAAAGGACATTGTTTATTCTGATGATCTCTCAATCTGCTAAGTTAGAACGGTAGGCCTGAATCGTTTTTATAAAGATACTACACAATTCGGGCGCATCTCAGTTAACTTAGCAAAGGTTAGTAGTATGTAGTACTTTCAATTTTAAATAAATTTTTTGAAATACCACAATATCCTCTTTCTTTCCAAAGAGTAGCATGGTTGATTTTGATGGGCTTGGCAAAAGTGAGTGCTTTCTCCATTTGCAGATTCGTAATTAGTTACACCAAATGCTATTCTGTTTGACTATATTATAAAAAGCTTTGGTATAGATCACAAATAGGCTCCATTCGTTTAGATGAATGTGCATTTTCCAAGGAGACTCTTTAAGTTATCAAAAATTGTCAATTTTTTTTTCACTCTATCTAAGATCGAAAATACCATGCGGATTTAACAGGTGGGCTAAAGCGCGCTTGCCCACTGGGCGCCAAAATTTCCATGACTACTAACATTTCTGCTTTGTGGTTTTTTTCCCATTTCTTACAGCCTAAAATATGTAGGCAAAGTTTGAAGCACTTACCGGACTTTTCACCAACAAAATTTTCCACTGCCATCAGAGCAAATTCAAACTTCGGGGTTGTTGGGCCATATCTTAGGATCTGGACCATCTGCATGTCTGCAATTTGTAAGGGAGTATGGTCTTGACCATATCTAACTTTAATTAAAAAGCAGAAACTTACCGGACTTGTAAAAAACTAACTACACTTCAGGATGCCCTAGGGTACCCTACATACCACCCGAGAAAGTTTTAAAATTCGTCAGGAGGTTCGGGGCTCCTTTGACGAATGTACTATCATTGAAGCAGAAGCTTTAAATACCTGTGAGGAAATTGACCTACAGCTCTCTGACTGTAAGTAGTATGACTTGAGCGATTAGTTTAATACTTTTAATTGATATTCGATCAACTCATGAGGATTTTTTAATGTTCATTTCTCTGTTATATTCAAAATTTCATATGTATTTGTTTTAGCAATAAATATTGTATCATTGTTATAATTATTTTGATTGTTATTATATTTTTGCATATTAAAGAAGGTGGTATTGAATTCATTAGCAATTTGTTTATTATTGTATTGTATTATCATTTGATTAGTGGTATGTACTTCTGGTTCAGAAAACTATAATCGAGATTGTTAATCCTACTATAAATTGACTTTATCTGTAGCATTTCTTCAAACAATTCACAATTTTCGAAATAAATGGCAAAAACTAGATTTCATCCTCCAAAATAAAGTCATGACCAAAATTAGTTCCCAGGATTATGCCAAGGTCACCTAAAGTGACCTTGGCAAAAATCAGCTTGGGCAAAAGGTCAACGAAACTATCTGTTAATTCAGAATGCATTTCGAGAGAAATACATTCTATATGACTATATCGGAAATGAAAGCTGAATAAGAAGGAAAATGAGATTTCATTTTACTTTTATATAATATTTTGAGTAAAAGTATTCAGACGCAAAAATTCGAAGGAAGCAATAGTGTATGATTGTGTTGGAGATGTTGATGGACACAGCAAAATTTTAGAATATTTCCAGTTTCCATATAATCGGATTTTCATTTATTCTCATAACAATATTGTGTCCTAATAAAAAGCAAACTCAGCTCTATATATCCTTTACAACATACACTGTTGCTTTCATGTCAAACTGCAGGACACAAAAAATATAAGTAACATAAATTGAATATCGGCTTATCGAGACTTCCTTGAAGTTTTTTTAACTTTTTTAAATGATGGCAATTCAACAGCTTTTTTGGTCAGTTTATGCTCCAAAGTCGTCAATTCACACTGTTTATTCTAATTTAGAAACTCGACGCTTATTTACCTTATTCGTATCATTTTTAGGAATAAAGAGAATATGGAATAATTTATTTTGAAGTTTCAATGTAACATTTAAAATATGTTAGGGATAGGACCTATTATCCTAAGGAGACAGAATTGTTTACATTTAAACACGATCAGACATTGATAAAATTTCGGACCATGCAGACCGCTGTATATTATAAGTATGGCCGTATGGAATGTGCTGTTGCCGGATTAGTTGTTCTGTGTGTCGGATTGAGATTTGTAATTATTATAAAAACGTCCATAGCATTATTTATTGGTTATATTAGAAGCAATACTGTTGGAATATACAATCGAATTATAGAATATGTAAATTTTCAAATATAGAACTATTCCATTCAATTGCATCATTTGTTCAGAAGGCGACAACGCCGCGTACCTTTTATGAATGGGGACTTTGTTCTGTACTACGCAATTTGACAGCTTCCGTTTTCTCGTAGCTATTTTGAAGCGGTGTTGCCTTACAAGGGGTACCAAGTTTTCAATCATAGTTACAGCGTTGCCAATAAGGAGGAATTATGACTTGACGACTAAGAGGTCCGTTGGTTTTCTTTGTCATACTTCATGTAATCATTGCGACAAGTCAAATGGAGTTTAAGAATGAGATGTTTCGTCTCCTTAGGATAATAGGTCTATGGTATATCTAACTAACTTAGATTCGAGTGAAGTCATCGATGTGACGTCACAGTTTATTTTTTATGTTTATTCTGTGACTTTGTACTATACTTCATGCAATAATCTGTGGTATCATGGAAGTATTAAGGTTAAAGCACGGTCGTACATACAGGTCTGGAAACTCGGGGCTGTTTCCTATGTGAGAAGTGAGTCCGCTAAGCGTCGACTGTCGCGTAGTACCAAAGAACGTCACGTAGAGTATTCTCTGACAACTGTTAGTTGACTTGTAAACACAAGGAATACCTGCGTTTTTAGAAACAAATTACGAAATCGTGCATTGTGCCGGAATGTAAAACAGGGTACAAAAGTGTAAAGCAAGAAAGATGCCGAAAGATTAAAAAAAGTGGATGCTTGCGATTCCGGATAGAAATCGTTTTAACGAGGTCTTTTATGTGTGTGAGCATGTATAACGAAAAAGGGGAAGTTATTTTTGATGTGAGTAATACATTTTGACAAGAGTAACAGTTCTATTCCTCTCTCAAATCAGAATACTTAGTAACACTGCTTGCGATTCCGGAAAGAAATCGTTTTACCGATCCAAGCGGTAGCTAGTGGCTGAGCGAGGGACTGCGAGTTTGGCGACGGGTAAGAGACTCATGTCAAACATACGAGTCTCCAGACCTGTATGTACGACCGTGGATTAAAGTATGTCAATAATTTTGAAAGTTCGTGTGACACTAGTATGTCAGTATTAAACATGGTTATATTTATAGACTTATTTATGGTTATATTTTGTTGGCAATAATTTTGAGTCAACCTGACAGCAGGTATCAGTGTAAAACATAGAGTTTTGAAATACATTAAGAACAACATTTGTTTCAAATGTTAATGTAACATAGAGTTTGAGTCAGCGACTTTCCTTACCTGTTTCTAAATCATTTCCAATAGTTTTTCTGTTCCTACAATCATACATTTGAGCGCAGAAAAGTCTGAAAGTGAAAATGTATGCTTACAAAAGTGAGGGACGTTAGTGATCGATTGATCACAATTCATTTAATACACATTTTTATTCATTTCGCATGTTCATTATGATGTGCTGCTTCATAATTCATCAATTTCCGGATGTCTTTATAGTATTCAGAATGCTTTGAATAACGAGATGAAACATTTATATCACCTCAGAAGTCATGCAAAAATCTTTGAATCAATTAAACGTAATCAAATATGGTAATTCTCTTTATTGCAAGTCCTATTCTAACAGCATTACTTGTCTTGATTTATTGACAGATGCTCAAGATATGGTCCATAAAGCATTCATTCAAATGAGTGTAAGCTCATTGTGATAAAAGTTGATTATAAAGATTGCACTTTCGTTGAACCTATGCTACAAAATATAATGAGAGTTCAATCATTCTCACAAAAACGTAATCTCAATTCACTAACCATGGTTTCGGATGTTACAAAACAATTTATGATAATACATTTAGCTTATGATGAAATAGGAAAATGAATTTGTCTTCAGAAAAGAGTGTCGTTCCACATCAAATATTTTATACACAACTGTTTTTGAAATTTTTATTTGGAACGATTGGAAAAGGTCGAATTCCATTTCATAAAAATATTATATCGACAACATTCCGTTCAGATATTCGTATAGCGTTGCACTGTATTGAATGAAGCTATGAAGACCAATTTCATAAAATATAATACGTAGTTTCGAAATAGCGTCATGTGTGTTGCTTTATTAATTTTTTTTTAGATCGAATGTAATGTTTTCGGTTCAATATCGTTGGGGTAGATTATGTAACAGTCTGGAAGATATATACATTCAGATGAGTATGATGCATGTATTGGCTAATACATTTTGTTAACGTTGAACAAAACGTATTTCCTACTTTCTTAAATTGCTTCTTGACCCTAATTCAACTAATTATTAAAGGGGTAAGGTCGAATTAATGTCACTACACTGAAAATAACTAATCGTTGTATTGAACTAAAAAAATTTCATCATTGAGAGAGTGGTGATTTTTTCTCAAAAATATGTAAGCAATTGTTCCACACTTTATCCAATTATTGATTTTGGAATCAAGTGTGGCGTAAAATGCAATGTACTAAATTGAACACAGAAATGGGAAACTTTTTTCACTGACGGGAGTATTCTATTCTATTCTATTCTGGTTGTTTGCTTCGGCGTTTGATAACTTAAGTTTGTGAATAAGGTCAGCTGGCAGCATGTGAATGACAATCCAAAAACAAATCTCTTGGCATTACGTTCCATCAGTTAGTATTTTTTTCGTTATTTTAATAATTATTTAGTCAATGTCAATGTTATGTCATTGAAACTTCATCCATAAGCGTATTTTCAGATTTCAATTGAATAAGATAAGGTAAGTAAAATATTGAATATAATGAACCATTACGTGATATGGGGTAAGCCATTGGATAACGGAAACATAGATCCGCCCAACGAACTCGAATCTATGATCAAAAATCACGACTAGAGACTGTTCCATAATCCAGGAAGCTATCGTCTATCATTTGGGAGCAAGTTCTACGAAATGTAGAAACTGGAAAACCCGTGAATAATTTCAATATTGATGGATAAGGTGATTAAATTATTCATTAAAATTCTAAAATATGTTCTTGTTTTTAGGACTAGCTCATTCGCATCATGTACTCAATATACAGGATGTCCCAGGTTTTAGTACAGAACTTCAACAGTCGATAGAAAATTTGATTTTGAGAAAAAAAGTTCCTATTAACATAGGACTAGTTCATTCGCATCATGTACTCAATATACAGGGTGTCCCAGGTTTTAGTAGCAGAACTTCAACAGTCGATAGAAAATTTGATTTTGAGAAAAAAAGTTCCTATTAACATATAAGCACAGATGCTTAGTTTTTGAGATACAGGGTGTTGAAATGGAAATATCTCCGGAACCGTTTATCGTACAGAAAACAGCTGTTGCAAGCATTTTCTACTCATAGTAAGCTATGTTCTGTGTGATAGAACATTTTTTTTTAGTCATGATTGGTGAAGATTTTGAAGGGATAGTGGGTGTTTTCCTCCCCAACTCTTACGCCACTGGAAAAAGTACAGTTTTGAGACAACCATTTGAACTGTCAATATTTTCTACACAAAAAAGGTACTCATGGTCATAAGCTCCAAAGTTGACCGTTTTCGATAAAAATCAACTTTTATGTTGAAAAACGTGGTCAATTCTTACTAATTAAACAAAATTTATTCAGACGTTAGAACAAGTAACAAAACCAAAAAATTGACCATGTTTTTCAACATGAAAGTTGATTTTTCTCGGCTTTACAGCTTATGACCAGGAGTACCTTTTTTGTGTAGAAAACATTGGCGGTTCAAAGGGTTGTCTCAAAACCGTATTTTTTCCAGTGGCGTAGAAGTTGGGGAGAAAAACACCAACTACCCCTTCAAAATCTTCATCAATCATGACTAAAAAAAAATTGTTATCACACAGAACATAGCTTACTATGAGTAGAAAATGCTTGGAAAAGCTGTTTTCTGTACGATAAATGGTTCCGAAGATATTCGCAAGAAACCAAATTTTTTTTTCAATTTCAACACCCTGTATCTCAAAAACTAAGCGTCTGCGCATATATGTTAATAGGAACTTTTTTTCTCAAAATCAAATTTTCTATCGAGTGTTGAAGTTCTGCTACTAAAACCTGGGACAGCCTGTATGTATTTAAGATGCACATTATGAACAAATTTACTTGTCATTATTCCAATTCCATTTTGTTGTAGAAAAAGTAATTCGGTATAGTCTTTTAACTCCTCCAAGTTTGAAGAGAAGTTCCCATCATTGCCGCAGACATTGCCTTATAAGTTGTCGAAGAAACACTAACATATCAATAAGTTGATATAAAATTTGAACGATGAAGTATTCTAGTGAATTGCAGGATAATCTTTCCTGAGGCTGAGAATAGCTTATCCACTGATTGAAATTCACTTCCATGGATATTTCTGGAACGCAATTACTAGCGAGCTATGTTTTTAATCCGTCCCAGTTTCCCGATAAAATATATAAGATCTGAAATGACCCAGCTTCTGAAAATATTATTCTCATTCCTAAAATTCCATAGGGGCTGAGGGAAATATTAAATTGAATAACGCTATGTGGCATACCGCATGCGTTCTATTTTCAATCTTTGTGAATAAGACGTACATTTAAATCGGTACTACCAGTTACGAGGTCAAAGTTTGGACCTCATCTTCAGGCAGATATAAGTATGACTGCTCTAAAGTAAATTGAATTTTATTCAAAGACTAATTTTCTAATAAACTTGATGAAATTTGGATTATAATTGTATTTGTATTGTATTTGTCTAAATTACTCACATTCAACATATAATTTTATTCCACACCGTATTGTTTTTCAACTCTGTGCAAATACAAATTTTTTTCAGGTGAATGTTGATCGTTTGGAATTCAGGAAGCTACAAAGTAGTCATTCTAATAGCCAAGAGATAAGAAGTATTATATACAAAATTTGTTGTCCAAAATGTGATGAATAATTTTAATTCAGATTTAGTTTGAGTAAGATAATTGACATCTAGTGGTAGAGTTGTGTAACGTATGAAATTGGAGTAGAGAGAAATGTGAACTTCCGATGCACGAAAATAGTTTCCTGAAATGTGCGATAGATAGTGTAAAATGACATGGTGTTATTCAATTATAATAACTTTAAATTATATCAGCAAAAGTAGGGTTATAATTTAAATCAATTTGAGTATTGAGTTTAATATTGTTAATTCATTGTTTTTGAAAGGGCCATGTATTTCTATGAGTTCTAAATTATTCAAATATAATTCCTTGGTTGCTATATTTTGAAATTTGTTCTAAGATTAAAACTATGTTTACTTTCTATGGGACGGTTAGCAAAATGAAAAAAGTCTGTTTTAAAATTAATATAACATGTGTGTCCTCAAAAGTTATTTTCTTGAAAACAGCAGCTTTATTGGTTATGATTTTAACCTTTCTTTTAGTTGCAAATTCAAATAACGTATTGAGTACACATTTTGTTATAGGTGTTAGGTGAGTTCATTGATTGATAAAACTTATGACACAAAGATGTGCGAACTGTGCTTGGCTGTTTTCTGACTGAACAATCTTATCTCAGCTTCCGCTTTTATTCTTGCCAAACTTTTACCAGCTTCTGTTAATTTTTCCAATCAAATTAAATTTCCTTTGATCTTAGGGTGCCATATAACCTCCCGTTAACTCCTCTTTACACTGTCTTTGAACTTTTATGTTTATTATCTACCTACCTGACCAATGAGTTTTTAGCATTTTTAAATTTAAATCTTCTTGACCATTGTGAATTAATTCTTCAATGAATCTTGATTTTGATATGATAATCCTATTCCGTTAAACCGTTCTTTTGATCTAGGACACTCTAAGTTTTGTAAATTCTTTAATGTAGCAATTTTAATTTAAATTTTTGAAGTGATTTGACACTTTTAAGTTATTCTGTTAAAAGTTCGTTCGAATGTTTCTGTGATTTTATCTTTCTGTTTTGTTGGCACATCCAAACTAATTCTTCTTTTTTTACAACTGAATAAATAACTTCTCTTGAATACTATTATTGACATAACTTTTTAATTATTATATTATTATATACACTTATGCTGAATTTTTTGTTCGAAATTTTCACATAAAAATCATTTGATTCGTTTCGTATGTCACTTATATTGAATAACGTTTACTTTAATTTAACATCGTCACATTACATAGAAGGAATTCACTTCTTGGCTTGAACATTTTATTCTTATTCTTTCATTTTTGGAATTTCGACTACCTTCTCCTGTGTAAGTATAACTAAGTTAAGAATTGTTCAAATTCAAAATTACAATTAAAATAAGCGGTTAGAACAATAATAGCATGTTCTTCGTATCCGTTAGTCTACTTCCTTTTCCTTCAGAATTTTAAGATGCGTAACCTGATTATTGTTTAATTTTCTAGTGATATCCAGGATCGAACAACGGATCGATACTAGCAATATCGATATTGTTGAATGCAATGTTTGTGGATCGCTACTTTTATTAAGATCTGTATCGATACAAAATATCGGTACTTCTCGCAGTATCAATATTTGCTTTTAAAAAAGTAGTATATCTAGTTGCATTTGAAAAAAGAATATCCGTCAATATTAGGTACTATCGTCTTTTAAAAAGAATTTAGGATTTATACTATTTTAATATTATGTATTTTTCTTTCAATTTTTTACTTAGATTTAATTATTCATAAGTAGATATACTGGACTAGTTCTACGACAAAAACCAAGATGGCGGCCATAGGGGTGTCGGTCCTAGTTCTACGACAAAAACCAAGATGGCGGCCATAGGGGGGTCGGTGATAAGGAATGGATGTGTGTGATAAGGTGTGAGATAAGGATATGTTGTTTGTAAAGAGTATACAGGGTGCGTACAAAAAGTGTGTTACATGTATAGGGTCACGTGACTATCACGAGGCAGCTGCCATCGAGTATACAGGGTGTGTACAAAAATTGTGTCACATGTACAGGGGTCATGTGACTATCACATGACAGCTGTCATGACGGACCTAAGGTACAGACTGCTCCGTGGAAGTGTCACCACCACGTGACAGCTGTCATGGCGGACCTAAGGTACAGATTGCTTCGTGGAGATGTCACCACCACGTGACAGCTGTCATGGTGGACCTAAGGTACAGACTGCTCCGTGGAGGTGTCACCACCACGTGACAGCTGTCATGGCGGGCCTAAGGTACAGACTGCTTCGTGGAGATGTCACCACCACGTGACAGCTGTCATGGTGGACCTAAGGTACAGATTGCTTTGTAGAGGTGTCGCCACCATATGACAGCAGTCTCATGACAGACCAAAGGTACAGACTGCTCCGTGGAGGTGTCACCACCACGTGACAGCTGTCATGGTGGGCTAAAGGTACAGGCTGCTTCGTGTAGGTGTCACCACCACATGACAGCTGTCATGGTGAGCTAATGGTACAGGCTGCTTCGTGTAGGTGTCACGTGACAGATGTCATGGTGGTCCGAAGGTACAGGCTGCTTCGTATAGGTGTCACCACCACGTGACAGCGGTCATCGAAGGTACAGATTGCTTTGTAGAGGTGTCGCCACCACGTGACAGCTGTCATGGCGAACCTAAGGTACAGATTGCGTTGTAGAGATGTCGCCACCACGTGACAACTGTCATGGTGAACCTAAGGTACAGATTGCTTCGTGGACGTGCGAAGCACCTCTACGAAGCGTTCTGTACCTTTGGTTCAAAGGGTATAGACTGATACGTGGAGATGGCGCCACCAGTTCGACTCGTCCGACTCATGCGGCTCGCAAACGACTTTGATAAATGGAAGGTCTAGACTCGGAGATCATCGTATACAACGTTTCGTGCGACTTAGCACACTCGTTCTAGTTTGCGGGTGTTAATATCGATGAGGACAGTATAGCTCAAGATGAAGTGTGTGGCGGTCGAGATTCTCAATAATCAGACACATGTTAAGCACGTGCTTCAACATTCAGAGACATGCTCTACTCAGACATGTATTCAGACACATGCTTCAATACTCAGACACGTGTTTAGCACGTGCTCCATCATTCATACCTATTTAACACGTATTTGATACCTGATTTTGAGAGAAGCGTAGAAGTACCTAACCGCGTGATCAGACATACACAATATAACATCATCAACCAGTATATAAACAAATGCTATTAACATATGTTTCATTATGATTTCGATTCGCCTTCAGGCATGATGAAGATTGTTAAGCAAAAAGACTCGTTGAGTATTATGAACTTAGGGTCAAGCAATGAGAATGTTGAACAACCACAACGTCACAGCTCTTTGCTGCCTAATACTCTACGAACAATAATCTGTGGTCCAAGTAATTGTGGGAAAACAAATGTGATGTTATCTCTATTGTTAGATGCAAACGGTCTGAAATTTGAAAACGTGTACATATATTCAAAGTCTTTACACCAACCAAAATACCAGTTACTAAAGGAGACATTGAAGAAAATTGAGGGGCTTGGATATTTTCCTTGTACCGAAAGTGATGAGGTCATAGACCCCACAGAAGCGAGGCCTAATTCAATCATAATATTCGATGACGTGATGTTTGAGAAACAGGAGAAAATTCATGCTTATTTTTCAAGAGGGAGACACAACTCAATTGATAGTTTCTATCTTTGCCAGTCTTTTGCTAAATGTCCAAAACATGGATTGCGCGATAATGCCAATTGCTTGATTATTTTCAAACAGGATGAGCTCAATTTGAAACATATATTCACCGATCATGTAAGTACCGACATGTCACTCGAAAAATTCAAAGAGATATGTAGCGTATGTTGGAAAGATAAATATGGATTCCTTATGATAAACAAAGACTGTGATATGAACAAAGGACGTTATCGCAAAGGTTTTGATAGTTATATATACATCTAACATGTATATATACTTTCATTTGAAATAGACAACCCGCTCAGCATGGACGTGGGTGTGAGTAACATGCTTAAAGAAAAACAACAATTGAAGAAAAAAATTTGGGAGTTAGCAAACGTTGTGAGGAAAAAATATATGGCTGTGAAATTGGGTAAAGCTGAAAATGATGAGATTCTAGATAATATGTTCAGGAATGTATCTAAACCTCTGGAGGAAATTGCGAAAAATGCTGAAATAATCAAACAAAATTCGTTGGTTAAACCTAAAAGTATTGTTTCTACAGCAACACAAATGGAGAACATACCAATCCCAAATATTGTAACTGAAGGGGAAGAGTTCGTATATAACCCCCAAAATACTGAGGAGGATGTGTTTACCCTCGAACCTACTATCGATCAGATTCGTGAAGAATTCAGAAAACATAAGAAAGATAATGCAGAGGCTACAGAGGAGTTTCTGCAACAATACCCCACATTAGCACGTTATTACTTGGAAGGATTCCTATTGGATGATGATGTCAAGAAATACGATGATAGAATGGGATTGCAATATAATTCAACTTTAGACAAATGGTTCATGGGTAATCAACCTATAGAAATTGATAGTGAGAGTAATATAATTATCAAGGGTACTCCGTTCAAGGGTACCACAGGACTGTATAATTTGATATTTTACAGAGATGTTCTACCTGATACTTACACTGTGGAAGATGGGAAAAATTACAGTCAAATGATGGAAATGACTAGTGCCCATAGACGTAATAACGATCCAGCTGATCGAATAAGAAACATTGTAAAATACAAAAATGTACTGAAACCTTTGATTAATTCCATGAAAAAACCCAGAGCCAAAACATACACTGGAAGTGCATATATCAAAAATGATATGCTTGAATATAACGAGAAACCTATCGAATATGTTTATTGGGATGACGTTAACGAAATTGTGGATAGACTGAGACTTCTTGTTGCATCCTCGCATGCAGGTAACCATAATCATCACAACGAGATAATCTCTATAATAGAAGAATTGATAGAGGCAGGGGTAATTGAACAAAAACCAGGTGTAAGACAAATTCATCACAGTTATAAAGATGGTTTCAATGGATAAGTTTGGCAGAGCCTCCTCTTCCATGTGGATATATGATACAAATGTATTTACTAATAATTTCAAACAAGTTCACGGACAAGGATTATTCCTAACGAGCGATGGAAGTTATGATATGGAAAATCGTAGATTGTGCAACGTAAAATCACCGAATGATGATGGAGATGTTGCAAATAAAGTATATGTTGATAAATTAACACACAAACTGAATCTGAAAACGGAAACCAGTCTTAAAGATACCTTCAATGTTAGGGTTGATAATTTAATCAAAGATATCAACAAGGATCTGGATGAACATAAATTAACGAATGAGAAGGTTATTCTCAACATTGATAAACATCTGATGGACATTCAGAATAAATATAATGGAATGGGGATCTATATAAAATCAGAGTATAAAACAATCAGTGATAGTGTGAGGGAAAACAGAAATGAATTGAAAGAGATCAATAACACATTTAACAGTGTGAACATGCGTCTAAATGACATTACTAGTAAAGTGGAGGCGTTAGAACGACGGATGACATCTGTGGAACCTTCTAAGAAGAGACCCTCATCATCCACAACAACAAAGCAGGGCTCTGTGAAACGTATATCTCCAAATCCTGTGAATATACCCAAAAAATTAATTCTACACTAGATTTCCACATTGATAAGATGAGTAGAGAACAAGTTGTGCATGAGCTTCATAAGCCGAGTAGGAAGAATTTCAAACGACGCAGAACAATCATAAAAGGTTTGGATGATTTGTGGCAAATGGATCTGGCTGAAATGGGTAATTACGCTCGTGAAAATAGAGGATTCAAATACATTTTGGTTATGATCGATTGTTTCTCGAAATTTCTATGGACACGCCCGCTGAAAACGAAATCAGCCGAAGAGGTTCGGAAAGCGGTCGGTTCTATATTGCTAGAAGGACATCGTAAGCCTAGGAATCTGCAAAGCGATCAGGGAAAAGAATTCTTCAATAAACACTTTAACGATCTAATGAAGAAACATAATATCAATCATTATAATACGTATAGTGTGAAAAAAGCAGCCATTGCTGAACGTGTCATTCGAACATTAAAAGAAGCGCTCTACAAACATTTCAGTCTTAGCGGGAAATACAAATGGCTTGATATACTTGAAGAAACCACAGAAAAATATAATAAACGTAAACATAGTACTATAAATATGGCTCCAATAAAAGTGACGAAACAGATTGAGAGCGAGATATTGAAGCGATCCTACTCACACATCAAGTTAGCTCTGCCTCACAAATACAACGTTGGAGATGTGGTACGAATAAGTAAGGCTAAACATATATTTGAGAAGGGATTTACGCCCAATTGGAGTACGGAATTATTTAAAATCATCAAAGTAAAAATTACCAACCCGATCACATATCTACTAGAAGATATGACCAACGCACCAATCAGCGGCTGTTTCTACGAGGAAGAATTACAGAAAACAAAACAACCCGATGTGTATTTAGTCGAAAAAATATTACGAAAGAGGAGGGGTCAACAGTATGTGAAATGGTTGGGTCTAGATAATAATCACAACAGTTGGATCAATAATTCGGATCTCGTTCAATGAACCCATCATTAACCATTTGGAGATTATTAGGAACAAACAAATAGCTTGAATATTATTGACTCGAGGGTATGGTTATTATAATAGAACAAAATTCCGTGAATATGAGGGTGAATCAAGAGTGAAGATTATAATATTTGAAACATATATTGTTAATATTATACTTAAGTCTTTTGTATTGAGAAAATTTTGAAATTAATAAAAAATATTATTTTGAGATCTTTGGTCTTCCTCCCTCCCCTCGTTAAATAACGGTGCAATCTTGAATTTTCATCAGTCTGTATGGAAGCGTACGTAGGAGAAGGTGTTCTCAATACGCTTATAAACAAGCTCCCGTTTGAACTTCATATTCCTGGTTATCAATTCTGTGGTCCCGGGTACAAAATTAGAAGAACGGTTGAGAAGAGGAGATTCAGGTATCAATCCACTCGATAAAGCTTGCCGCCAACACGATATTTCATATCTGCGAAACGCTAGTTTGGAAGGACGTCACGAGGCGGATAAAATATTAGAGAACGCTGCTTGGCAACGTGTCAAATCTAAAGACACAAAATTTGGAGAAAGGGTTGCCGCTTTCGGTGTAAATAAAATTATGAAGGCAAAGAGGAAATTGGGGATGGGTATGAGAAAGAAGGTTGGGTTCGGAAGTGCAATTGTCGATGGGGTGAGAAAAGTTATGAAGAATAAGTTTGACTCATCCAATCTGAAGAAAACATCCCAAACAGCGTTGAAAGTTGCACAAAAACAATTCAAAAAAGCAGGTGGTCGGAAAAATGTTCGGTTACCAAGAGTAATTCCTATTCCAAAGACTGGAGGATTTCTACCATTTTTAATACCTCTGTTTGCCGGCTTATCAGCTGCTGGAGCATTGGCGGGAGGTGGTGCAGGCATCGCTAAGGCCGTCAACGACAGCAAAGCAGCTCGGAAAACCTTGGAGGAAACGGAAAGACATAATAAAACAATGGAAGCTATAGCTTTGGGAAAACAAGGATCTGGTCTATATTTGAAAAAGTATCGCAAAGGTCTTGGTCTATATTTAAATAAACATCCAAAAAACTGTCAGTAAACCTACCCAGAAGACCTCTGACCGATCTCGATCTACGAAAACTAGCAAAAGCTCTGAAAATTCCCCATTTTAGAGGAGTATTTATGCGTGATGAACTGCCATCCAACGGACCATGGAAAAACGAGCGTGGAATAGTTAATTTAGATAGCTCGGACAATGGAGGCACTCACTGGGTTGGGTTTAATAAAGTCGGTGATACAGTTTTATATTATGATAGTTTTGGCAATTTACGCCCCCCTCGCGAACTAGTGGATTATTTCAAAAAGTGTAAGATATTATTCAATCACGATAATTTTCAACAATATAACACTTATAATTGTGGTCAGTTATGTTTAGATTTCCTCTCTAACTCTTCAGTTGTGCTCGACTAACCCTGCATTTATTAGTATATAAACAGATTGTTGGTAAAGTTTTCATCAATCATGTCTCAGACGTTCACTATCACGGGTAAGAGCTCCCGCTTATCTGTAGATTTCCACCCACCTATAGAACTAGATCCTCATTCATATTATTCTATCGCACTTGTTGGCTTGCATACGTACAATAGCATTCCGAACATTGAAGAAGGTTTTAATAAATTTTATTATAAAAATGTGAAGGGTGAGGAAGAAGTAGTAACTATACCTACGGGGTCCTACGAGTTGACAGACATCGAGGATTTCATACAAAGTGCAGTTTGTGGGATAGGAGTGAAGCAAGAAGAACGTGACCGGAAATTATCAATAAAATCTAACAACAACACTCTACACACAGAGCTGAAGAGTGATTTTGAAGTGAATTTTATTCCTAAAGATAGTATAAGCGAACTGTTGGGATTCAGCAAAAAGAAATTGACATCTCGTGAACTACACGTATCTGATCGACCTATAAACATAATCAAAGTTCAAACTATACGTGTCGAGTGTAACTTAACCGCAGGAGCATATTATAACAATAAGATAGCTCATACGATATATGAGTTCTCACCTCTTGTACCACCTGGGTTTTCCATTGATATAGAGCCGAAGAATCTTATTTATCTACCGGTCATCAGCAAGACGTCCTTCGATAACATCACACTGAATATTTTAGATCAGAATTGGAAACGGGTAAATTTTCGTGGAGAAGAAATTATTATACGGTTGGAGTTGAAAAAGACTGCTAGGGATTATGGCTTCCAACAATAAATAATAATCCAATACTCACCACCACTCATTATATGAAAAGAATTCATCTGGGAAGGTTGTTGTTGCAGTACACATCACTTGAGAACATGGGTTTAGATTTCAGAAATAAAAGACATCCCCATAGTGGTCATCAGTCATTATCTACAACGAGCTCGAAGGAGAAGGTTGCTACTGCAGCATTATCATTGGAGAATATTAATTTTTTGAAGTTCCTTGGTTACAATGTCAGAAAAACTTCAAATATTCAACGAGCCAAACTTCATTGAAGACATCATCCGAGAAGAAACTCACACCTACTATCCACACACAACATCTTTTGGCAACAGCGATGAAGTTGAGATATTAATCAATCAACAAGACGTGTTGGTAGATTTGGCATCGTCTGCTTTATTCATCGAGGCAGAATTCCAGCCAGAAGCAAGTGGTGATGGTGAATGTAAACTAACGAATAATTTCGGAGCGTTTCTCTTCGAATATATCAGTTATGAATTGAATGGGAAAGAGATAGACAAAGTACGTGATCCTGGTATTGTCAGCACCATCAGAGCTTATCTAACATATTCCAAACATGAATCTATACCTCTAGCTATTTCTGGATGGTCATTTAAGGATGCACTGAGTTCAGTCTACAATGATAAAATCAATTTATGGATACCGTTGAATTTTCTACTAGGCCTATTCATTGACTATAACAAAGTTTTGAGTGGAAAACATAAGTTGCGCTTGATAAGGTCTCGAACCGATAACAATTGCTATACTAATAGCACAGGCACGAAGAGGGCTAAAATAAATGTGAAGACGATAGCATTAAAAGTGCGACATGTGTTTCCAAGTGATCAAGTTAAATTTCAAATGTTGGAGAATTTGAGTGCTGAGAAGCCTATTTTGATTCCATTCCGTAGTTGGGATCTGCATGAAAATCCGTTGATGAAGGAGAGCACTCGCGACATTTGGGCTGTTAAAACATCAATGAATTTGGAACGCCCCAGATATGTGATTCTAGCTTTCCAAACTGATCGAAAAAATAATCCTGTGAAGCACAGTGCATATTTCGATAATATAAACTTGCTAAATGTAAAATTATACTTGAATTCAGAGTGTTATCCCTATGAAGCAATGAAATTGAATTTCACCGACCAGCAATACATGGAAGCATACCAGATGTACTATGATTTCCAGAAATCATTTTCAAATAAAATAATAAGCGAGCCCATGTTGGATTATATAGCATTCAAGAATAGAGCAATTTTTGTTATTGATTGTTCAAAACAGAACGATGCTATAAAGTCATCAACAGTTGACGTCAAACTAGAGATGGAAAGTTTCCTGAATTTCCCCAAAAACACCAGGGCTTATTGCATCATCATTAACGATCGTATAATGGAGTATTCCCCGATTACAGGATCAGTTCGGAGTTTAGTGTGAAGAGCCAGGTCATGAATCATAATGTTATTATTTTAATTACAAATGATGTACTATCAAAATGTATTCTTCCCAATAAATGTTATCATTATTATTTTTGGCATTTTATTTCTCAAACAGGGTGGCAGTGCTGTAATTATTCAGCTTTCATAGTTGTTCACAGACTGCTAGCAGGTATCCATTATGTCACGTGCTTAACACTTGTCTGAAACACGTGTCTGAATGTTGAAGCACGTGTCTGGATACTGAAGCACGTGTCTGAAACACGTGTCTGAATGTTGAAGCACGTGTCTGGATATTGAAGCACGTGTCTGAAACACGTGTCTGCATGTTGAAGCACGTGTTGAAGCACGTGTTGAATCACGCGATAAAACATGTGCATGAATGCATTACAATCATTATAATTATTCACATCTACCCATCATCGTTCGTAAACTATGGTCGCCGGATTGAATCAGTTACTGTCATTGGCTTGGAGCAGTGACGTCATCATCGTTCGTGAACGATGGTCGCCGGATCTTCAAATCATTGTGTATTTTGATACACATGAAGCTATAGCTTGATGTTCTCTCCACCCCAATTTGTATGCATCATATTGATTTTCCTCATATCAAAAATATGGAAACACACGCTATGAAAGATCCTCCATGACAGTTCACACGGTAGACACCAAGACACCTCGTTGAAGATCCACATGACAGACACCATGACACCTCTTCCAGTCTGCGACTCAGTGATCGTAGAAGTAGTCCAGTACAAGCTCTGAATCTCGACCGCCACACACTTCATCTTGAGCTATACTGTCCTCATCGATATTAACACCCGCAAACTAGAACGAGTGTGCTAAGTCGCACGAAACGTTGTATACGATGATCTCCGAGTCTAGACCTTTCATTTATCAAAGTCGTTTGCGAGCCGCATGAGTCGGACGAGTCGAACTGGTGGCGCCATCTCCACGTATCGGTCTATACCTTCTGGACCAAAGGTGCAGAATGCTTCGTAGAGGTGCTTCGCACCTCCACGAAGCAATCTGTACCATAGGTCCACCATGACAGCTGTCATGTGGTGGCGACACCTCTACAACGCAATCTGTACCATAGGTCTGCCATGACAGCTGTCATGTGGTGGCGACACCTCTACAACGCAATCTGTACTTAGGGGTCCACCATGACAGCTGTACCTTATGGTCGCCATGACAGTTGGATCTTATGGTCGCCATGACAGCTGTACCTTATGGTCGCCATGACAGCTGTACCTTAGGGCCGCCATGCTGTCATGTGTTAGTCACGTGACCCTGTGACACACTTTTTGCACACACCCTGTATACTCTTTCATGTGACACACTTTTTGCACGCACCCTGTATACTCTTTACAAACAACCGATCCTTATCACCAGACCGACACCCCTATGGCCGCCATCTTGGTTTTTGTCGTAGAACTAGGACCGACACCCCTATGGCCGCCATCTTGGTTTTTGTCGTAGAACTAGTCCAGTATATCTACTTTCATATGTTTCGCTTATTATTGTATTATATATAGATTCTCGGAAAATAGGTCACACTAACACATATGCTTAATATTTTTGTCTTTACGTACGTTTCGGTCTCACGACCATCATCAGAAGACGTATCAATGTCTAAAACGGGATTTCTTGAGACTAATTGTATCAGCAAGAAGCGTCCTCATCGCACCATTTTCAATTAAAAGTGCCTACGTCGCCGAAACGAACAGAAACGAGTAATCGAAATTGTAACATTAATGTTAGGGTGACCTATTTCCCGAGAATCTTTATATAATTCATACCTGGGTCAAGAATCATTACTAACTTATTATTGTATAATGTTTCAAGATTTTTGGTTTTGTTTTTAGTGTTTTAGTTAAGCAAATGTTGTTTCTCAAATTGTACTTATAATATATTGTTCGTTAAGTATTTGTACATTATTCTAAATTAGACACTATTATATTGACATGGACATATAACAGCAAACGGTTTGTTTGATCGGGTTTCTCCACATTCACTTCTTAGCTTGCACATTTTATTCTTATTCTTTCATTTTTTAAATTTCGACTATCTGTTGTTGTGTAAGTATCACTAATTACTTAGATACGAATAAGTTGAAGATAAAAATGATGCATAAAATAAATGTTTTGAAGAATAATAGCATGTTTTTCCACTCCATAAGTCCTTTCTTCCTTAATTGTAAGATTCATAACCTGATTATTATGCAATTTTCAACGAGTGTTATCTTGAATCGAACAACGGATCGATACTGACAATATCAATTCACTGCAATATTTGTGTGGATCGATACTTTTGTTACGATCCGTATCGATACTTTTCTCAATATCGGATCATCCCTACATCACACACAGTATAGTATAGTAGTCGAGATCAGTCTTGTCGAGACGAGCTAAGAAATTTTGTATCGAAATCGAGACGAGGCAGACGTTTTGGTAGAATCGCATCTGTTATCTTTACTTCTTGCTTGATAATAGCTTGCTACGTAGATACAATTGGGTCTGAATTGAGTGGAGTGCTTTGTTGAACAATAATGCCTATACGATCTAGGTAACATGTAATGTATGTGAAACGAAATATCATAAATTGTAGAGTTCAAATAAATGAAAATATTCGTATTGGTCAAGGGATTGTATTGTATTGTATTCGGGGATGTCTGTAACCTCAAGAGATCTATTTTGTCCCCCTCTGCTGCTAAGCCTGTTATAGTTTTAAAAATTGTTCGAGAATTGGGATTGCGATAAAGAAGTTGTTAAATAAGACCTTATCATATCACTGATATGCCAGGAACGCAATATGTCAATCAACCATTTTTCATTGATTAGGGAGACATCGTGTCATGGGTACCGAAAAAGCTCACCCAAGAAGAAGTTATCCAGTAATCGAAAACGAATATGATTCGAACCTAGAGATGCCGCACAACGAGACGAGATGAGATGAAGGGTCTGTCGCGTCGAGATTTCTAGATGAAATTCCTCATCTCGACAAGATACTTCTAGACGATACGAGATAAAGACTTTGTCTCGTCTCGACATATCTCGACTTTTATACTATACTGTGTGTGATGAGAGAATGCGAGAAGCGCACATGCAGCTTATTTTCCTAATAGAAACTGAATAAGCGCTTGTTTCGATTGTACTTATGTTCATAACACTGCATTATCTGATCACACCCCGTATAATTACATCTTGGAGGGATTGAATTGAGTACTGCCCACAGAAATTATATAACCTCGCTGAGCTCAACCTAGATATTATTAAATATTTTACATGGCATTTTGGTTTTTGAGTTCTTTGAGAGTATTTAGGTTTCAAGAAACAAAAAGAAAATTCTTGCACGCAGAGATTTTGAAAAAGTACCTGCCTTTTCAAAAGATCATAGCAACTAGTATTGACGACTAAACATTTGTAAATGTTGCTGCTTGATGAAGAACACTGAGAACTAATTAAATTATCAGTACCTTGCACACAAACCATTAACCAATTCCTTCCATGTAGCTCAGTATCGCACGTTTTTGTATAATTTACAATACCAACACTTGTTTTATCAACACCATGCACATAATTTAGATGGTCGCTAATTTGCGAAGTTCCTCTTTATTCTCGATATTTGGTTTGTATCTATAAGACTTGAAAAACCGATAAAAATTTGGCCAAATTTTACTACAGTATTCCTGAACAATTGGTCCAAATTTATGATTGCTTAACTTCAGAATCATCATCAGTGAAGGATCATTTCCTCCCTGGTGAAAAATGTACAACATGATCTAGGTATATTTTATTTCGCCAATATGTTTAATTTTGTTAAATAATCGAAGTGAATTCACTGACAAAAATTATATAATACTGATAGCAATGCATAATATTATCGTACTTTATAAAGGACATTGGTTTCCCGTCAGAAATATAGTATAATAATGTATAATTTGTAATAGGTGGGGTAAATACTATGAGGTCGGTGAGTACACTGAGCATATGCTCAAAGGGTTAAGACGGAGTAAGTTAGTGAGATGAAAAGGAAAAAGACTTCGGTCGCCACGCTCACTCCGTCTTAATTAAATTAGTGAAAATCAAATTCTTATATTTATTTCGTTTGTTCATTTTACTGTTTGCTTTGCTCACTCTGTCTTAAGAGGAGAAACTTCGTTCACTACGCTCATTCCGCCTTAATTATATAAGTGAAAATATACTCTTATATTTATTTTATTCATTCATTTTACTATCTGCTAGGCTCACTCCTCTTTCGCATAAGCCCATCTCAATTAAATTAGTGGAAAGCCGTCCTTTCTCGGATGCCTTCAATAGAACGCGCTAACCCTTTATCGGGTGCCGCACCAACAGATGCGACCGGCAGCGAACTTCGTGTATTTCTCTCTAAAATCTGCCAGATAGCGCACAGGAAAACACGTGAAACAGAGAGAATAAATACTGTCAAGTATTTCGACGGACCGCTCTGATCAAAAGCTCGAAAACGGTTCAAGGCATGACTTTGAATGATCAGTGAATGGCAGTCAATTTTGAGGATCATATCTAGTTTCTATCAGAATTTAAAGTGGATTATATTATCTTGTACCATTTAACCCGATTCAATAGAAGACTTCATTCACTACGTCCACTCTGTCTTAATTATTGTTAGAGCACTAAATATGTTGTGCCAGTTGAAAAAAGAATTCAAAAGGTTAAATGTAAGAATAACTTTGTGAAATATGTAACACCGCTCTATTATTGTTTATTGACTTAATCATTTATGGACATCTCATCAAGTCATATATATATATATAGAAACATAGTATAAATGAAATTATAACAACTAAGTTAACTATGTAATGATAAATAAGAACTTGTCACAATAATTCAATAAAAAACACTCAAACAATATCCATTGCTTTAATTTAATAATTAAAAAACTCAGAGGTTATGGGCCCAGAATTCGCATCGTGAGGAAATACGTGATTAATAATTCTTCTCGGGAAAAGTGCAAAATCGTACGGAAATAAGCGTGCTGCACTAGAGTTGATTTAATCTCAGCATGGCGACAGAAAACCGAGGTCTGACTGCAGGTATAAAGCAATTCGATGGAACAGGCCTGGAAAATTCGAATATACGCAGCCTTGGAAGAATTGGGAATACAGACAGTAATCAGCAATGAATGAAAGAAATGAATGATAAGTTGTTTGGACCTGCAAACAGGAAAGCCAAGAATGTGATTGTTCAATGTTTGCACGATCGCTTCTTTCATAGCGTTCATGACAAAGTAAATGCAAAGGACATCATAGACTGTCTTGAAAAAACGTACTCTCGTTCTGGACTTTCAGAACAGATTGAACTGAAAGCGAAATTAAATAACTTAAAATTCGAAAGTGGAGCGCTGACAGCGTACATTGAAGAGTTCGACCGAATAGTGACTAATTTAGTAAATGCTGGAGCGAATCTAACGGATCAGGAAATGGTTGTAATTCTCTTAGGTGGAATGCCGAGATCTTATAACCCAATAACTGCATCTTTAGATATTTTAATGTCAAATGAATCCGAAGGAATTGATATTCACTTGGTGAAGAACAAATTGTTGTTGAAGGAATCAAGACAACTAAAACAACAAAGACATGAAAGCGTACCGTCCGCTTCGTCGGTCACATAAGTGGACGCGGAAACCAGACAAAAATTAAAAACATTACTTGTGATAATACTTTCAAGTACAAATGTTATAAGTGCCATTCATATGGACACAAAAGAAATTACTGCCCATATAACAATACGGAAAAGTGGAAATCTAGTAGTGGTGGGAATTCTCGAAATCCAGTGCGTGGTGGTTTTACTTCAAACTCAAGGTCTACAATTTATGATACAAGTAATAATCGAACGAGTACGGCTCATGCAGAAGTGGATGAAATGTAGAATGAGGAAGAAATTGCTTTTGGTTGTATATCAGAAAACTCGAAAATTGCAGAAGAACTGGTAGGAAGTGGATATTCTCCGACGATTGAGTATCTCGTCGATTCTGGTGCAAGTGATCATCTTATCAGCGACGAGAAGTATCTAACAGATGTTGAAGAGCTCCAGACTCCAATCAACATCCGAGTGGCAAAGGGAGGAAAGTCTCTACAGGCAATCAAGAGAGGTTCACTACGGACGACAGCATGTAAGCTTACAAATGTATTGTACGTTCTAAATTTAAGGTGCAATCTTCTGTCTGTTCTCAAAATGGAAAGTGCAGGTTTAGAAATAATTTTCAAAGATTCTAAGGTTTTTGTACACAATAAAGGAAAGAAGGTCTTTCTGGAAGGTATAAAGAAAGGTTCCATGTTTACAATCAAATTCAAAATGAAAGATTTTGATAACAGTCACAGTGCAGCTTTTAAGGCTTATTCAGTAACAAATGATAGTTTGCTTTGGCACCGTAGGCTAGGTCATACATCCGCTGGTAAATTGAAAATCATGTTTGAAAAAGGGTTAATTGATAAAAATTCTGGTAAGAATGATGAAGTTCCGTATTGCCCGTTTCAGAACGGTAAAAGCGGAAAACCAAATATATCTCTTGTTGAAAAGGCTAGGACATTAATTGCTGAATATTCTCTTAACCATGAATTATTGGGTGAAGCCATTTACACAGCTGCATATATATTTAATAGGATTCCAAACATTGACAAAGTAACACCAGCAGAAAGGTGGTTGGATGAAAAACCTAACTATGCAAAGCTGAAAACTTTTGGATGTCCTGCTTATTCTCTAATGCCATCCGAAAAGCGTGATGGAAAATATTGTGAAAAATCAAAAAAATTGATTTGTGTTGGGTACACTATGAATGGTTTTCTTTTGTGGGACTCAAATAAAAGAAAAATTATCCGTTCAAGACATGTAGTTTTTGATGAAACTCAGCCTGTGAAAAATCCAGCACTAACACCTGAAACAACTGACAGAGAACAAGATGAAACTGTTTCGGATGAACTCAGTAAAAACGATACGAGAAATGACGTCAACGACGATAACATGGAGGGAGGAGAAAATTTGGAAGAAAATTTATCTGAAAAACGTTAGAGAAAACCTCCCAATTGGCATAAGGATTACGAAATATCATCGCATTATGCATTCAGTGCTGCTGAATGGGTTTCAAATGTTCCTAAAACAAAGAAGGAAATTCGTGGAAGAGAAGATGAACATCTCTGGAAAGCTGCAATTCAGGAGGAGCTACAGTCCATGAAGAAGCATGAAACATGGACTCGTGTGAAAAGGCCAGAAAATCATGACATATTGGACATAACGGAACTACGAATGGAATGAAATACAAGGCCAGCCTAGTAGGAAAAGGATACCAGACTTCAAACTATGCAGGCACATACTCACCTGTAGGCAAATTGTCAACATTTCGCACCTTCACATTTGTTGCAAACGAATTCGACTATGAGATGGTACAAATGGATGTAAAGACGGTATTCTTACATGGGGACCTAAAGGAGGAAATTTGTATAAATCAGCCTGAGGAGCCAGCCGAACAGAAATTTGTTTGCAAGTTGAATCGCTCCATTCATGGACTAAAACAATCCCCTAAAAATTGGTATAAGAAATTTGACGAATTAATGATGAAAGAAGATTTTCATCGCTCATTTCATGATTCATGTCTTTATTTTAAACTAACTGCAACATTCGAAATTTATTGTTTCATTTATGTTGATGATCTGATTCTAATTAGTAATAGTATTTCTGAAATTGATAATTTTAAATTGAAATTGAACGAAAATTTTGATATGGTAGATTTGGGAATAGCTAAGTTATTTTTGGGTTTGGAAATTGAACGCGATAGAGTGAAAAATATCATAAAATTACACCTGTCTGCTTATATCAAACAGTTGTTACAAAAATTTCAAGTGCAAGATTGCAAAGGGAGTACACCTATTGAGAAAAATTTTAAATTAACTAAAGCTATGTTAGAGGAAGACAAAACTGACAAACCCTATCGTCAACTACAGGTAATCGGTTGTTTAATGTATCTAATGATAGGTTCACGTCGTGACATTTGTTTTGCGCTGAATTACTTCAGTAGATTTCAAGATTTCGCGAAAGATGAACATTGGGTTCATTTAAAGCGTGTCCTGAGATATCTTAAAAACACGGACCGCTATGGATTGATTTTTAATCGTAATAAATGAAGTTTCTCAATTGATAGCTATGTAGATGCCGATTGGGCTAATGATTTCGACGATCGAAAGTCGGTAACAGGATTTTTAGTAACTGTTCGCGGTAATATTGTTTCCTGGGGCACTAGAAAACAAAGTACTGTATCTCTAAGTAGTACGGAAGCTGAGTACAAGGCTCTTACAACTGAAATTAGCAAATCACTTTTTATAAATGGAAGCCTGAAAGACATTCTTTCTTCTAATGAACCTATTTTAATTTATGAAGACAACATTTCTTGTATTTGTTTAGTTAAGAATGGCGAAAATAACGTACCCAAGTATCATTTTATTAGGGAAAAAGTAGAAAATGGAACTGTCAGTTTGAAATGCATCCCTACAAAAGAACAACGAGCTGATGTACTCACGAAAGCTCTTGATTTCAAAAAGTTTGTTTACTTTCGCAACTTAATGAAAATAAATGTGTGTTAAAAACAAATTGTAATATTGTATATTAAATACTTACAAGTTATATTGTATTCAAATGCTCAATTTATTGGTAAACTTTATCTTTGTTGTAATATTATTCTGTAATGTAATTTCATTTCTATATTATGTGTAATTAAAAAAATTCTTTGTTATACAATATGTAATCTTTGCGATGTTAAGGAGGAGTGTGAAATATGTAACACCGCTCTATTGTTTATTGACTTCATTTATGGACATCTCATCAAGTCATAGATGTAGAAACATAGTATGAATAAAACTATAAAAACTAAGCTAACTGTGTAATGATAAATAAGAACTTGTCAAAATAATTCAATAAAAAACACTCAAGCAATATCCATTGCTTTAATTTAATAATTAAAAAAACTCAGAAGCTTATAAATAGCATCTGAAAAGCCTGTTAGAGAAACTAATAATATAAATTTGAAGAAAACAAAACAGTTCTTTTAAAAGGACGGTAGTAGTAACTGAGGTAAGCGATGTAAATTCTGGGATGAGGGATGCGATCCTAGAAATTACGTCATCGATTCTATCCTTATCAATCAAGCGTTGCTTTTGCCATCCATATTCCCTTTCGTACAAATAAATTAACCGAGTAATTTTATTTGAATTGAATCTTATGTCAACTATTCTTATTCATGACGATGTACTGTATGATTATGGGACTAATACACAAGAATTCTATAATACCTACGCTGCGCAAATTATTCACTCAACACCTTGGTCAAGGCTAGGAGAACAGCTCCGTCAACTTGTCAATTGACATCATTTGGCAATACAGCATCGCATCCCTCATCACACTAACTTGATAATACGCACCCTAGTAATATAAGCATCCTGGTAATAAAATTACTTTGCCGTACGCCCACTGTCGGTAATGAAGCATCTTACACTGTTATAGGAACGAATTAGGAAGCATTAGTTATTTTATTTTGACAAATGAACATGACAGCTGTAAAACATTCATTTGCAAATAAAATATCGAGACTCGAGACGGCGTCTTGACATACCTCGTCTCTTTTCGACTACATGCGTCACTATAAGAAACAGTTGCTATCACACAAATTAAAGAGTTCTTCCTTCACGTGGGAAATGCCTAAGACTAAATTATACAGCAGGGTGTCCTCGAACTGCGTGGCTAAAATGAAACCGAAGATTCTTTGATTCGAAAAAAATTTTATGAGCCTTTTTACTTTCGCCTCAAGTGTCTTGTTTACCCGGTAGAGGGCTTCAAAGTTGCAAAAATAATTTTGTTTTTTCGGTATAACTTGAGAACGTGATGGAGGACTTTTACAATGTTTGGCAGGTGAGTTATTGTCAATAATAGACGTTTTTGAGAGCGGAGCATAGAGCCTTAGAGACCATAGAAATGGCTCAAACTTGAGGATGTAACGAGAAAAGTGTCCAGAACTTTTCTGTGGTCGATGTAATTCACTCTATATTTTTTATGTAGATAGCTTATCTAATTTGAAAACTTTTCTTACTCTTAGAAAATTTTGATAAAATCAACGGATTAGCTTGAAAAAATTAATTTTCGAGTCTCTGCAATTTTGGCTTACTAATTTTACTTGATTAAAATACCTTAGTTGCCTTTGCTTTTCTAATGTCATTTTAGCATTTGGAGAATTTATTCTCAAAACTGTCAGTTTTTACTTTGCTTTCCGTAAAAATTTTATATAATTATGGCTGAAAATTTCACTAACACTGAAATGGTTGATATGTTATTGATTTATGGACTTTGTCGTTGCAATGGCCGGAGAAGGGAAAGATATCCGCATCGCAGAATTCCAAATCGGCAAACCTTCGCGAAACTGGCAAATTTGAAGCAAATCGCAGAGAAACTGGTTGCAGACGGACAAGAAGTACGTTAGAGCTCGAAGAAGCGATACTGGAAGCGGTTGAAACTGAACCTGGGATAAGCACACTACGTTTGGGACTTCGTATTGGAGCCTCAAAATCATTAGTTCATAATGTACTGAAAGAAGAACTGTTGTATCCCTATCATATTAAAACAGTTCAAGACTTATTGCCCATGGATCCAGGACATCGGCTAGATTTCTGTCGGCTTATTGTCCAAAGACAAAACGCAAACCCCAATTTTTGTAGAAGAATTCTGTTCACGGACGAAGATACTTTCACGAGATGTGGTCTTTTTAACCTCCAAAATGAACATTTCTATGCTGATGAAAATCCTCATGAAACGGAAGTTACATATTTTCAGAATCAAACTAAAATCAATGTTTGGGTTGGAATTGTGGATAACTTTATTATTGGCCCTACCGTTATACCCGATCGATTGAACGGGGAGAACTACTTGAACTTTTTGGAACAAAGGCTACTTGAACTGTTGGAAGACTTGCCCTTACACATTCGTCGTGGCCTGGTTTATCCATGATGGTGCACCTCCTCATTTCACATTAGCTGTGAGGCGACATTTGAATGCGGAATATCCAGATCGCTGGATAGGTAGAGGTCACGATGCACCAGTGAACTGGCCGGCCCGCTCCCCTGATTTGACGCCCTGCGACTTCTTTCTATGGGGCGCTTTGAAGTCGAAAGTTTATGCAGCTCCAGTAAACACACGAGAGGAATTGTTGCAACGAATTAATCATGAAGCGGATTTATTGAAGAATGATCCTGAAGTACTAGCCAGAGTTCAATCCAATTTCTTGAAACGAATTAATTTGTGTATTCAGGAAAATGGGCAACATTTCGAACAATTGATGCCTTAGCGATTTCCCAAAAAGTTTTGTTGTTTCTTTTAATTTAGCATTTGTTTTTCCTAAATAATCACATCGTTTCCCCATTTCTATTGTTTTTATTATTCGTGTTTTACCGAGATATTAACCATTTTAGTGTTAGTGAAATTTTGAGCCATAATTTTATAAAATTTTTACGGAAAGCAAAGTAAAAACTGACAGTTTTGAGAATAAATTCTCCAAATGCCAAGATGACATTAGAAAAGCAAAGGCAACTAAGGTATTTTAATCAAGTAAAATTAGTAAGCCAAAATTGCGGAGACTCGAAAATTATTTTTTTCAAGCTAAACCGTTGATTTTATCAAAATTTTCTAAGAGTAAGAAAAGTTTCCAAATTAGATAAGCTATAAAAAATATAGAGTGAATTACATTGACCACAAAATAGTTCTGGACACTTTTCCCGTTACATTCTCAAGTTTGAGCCATTTCTATGGTCTCTAAGGCTCTATGCTCCGCTCTCAAAAACGGCTATTATTGACAGTAACTCACCTGCCAAATATTGTAAAAGTCCTCCATCACGTTCTCAAGTTATACCGAAAAAACAAAATTATTTTTGCAACTTTGAAGCCCTCTACCGGCTAAACAAGACACTTGAGGCAAAAGTAAAAAGGCTCATAAAATTTTTTTCGAATCAAAGAATCTTCGGTTTTATTTTTGCCACGCAGTTCGAGGACATCCTGTATAATATCCTCTATGAATAACCTCAAGCACAAGTCCTCGATCTATCTTTCATAGAGATAACAAGCAAAAGTGCACCACAATCGGACATTTTTTAAATAGTCGAATCTTATAGGTCAATTGCGCGTCGTTTCCCTTAATGTAGGGTCAATTGAGCATCCGGTACAATTTATTATTATATGCGATATTCACTATTAATATCATTTGAAGGTTATCTGGAATGAACCTAGACATATTATAAGTCGATGACTTTAATTTAAACAATATTTAGTACCCAAACAATGCCCAACAATTGGAAAGAAACTTAAATAAAACAAGATATTATAGATAAATACATAATCGTTTCGTTTTATATTCTAGTATTGTTGCAAACTCTGGGTAAATTTATGCGTTTAATTTATAAGAGTTTATTTGTACATATTTTAATACATCATTAAATTACAAAATATCATAATGCGCTGCATAAAGACTTGAGTTGAAATTGCTGTGAAATGATTCACAAGCAAGTGTGCAAGTGCGTTCTTTATGGCCGCTACAAGGGCCCCACATTTATGGAGGAAAACAGAATCGTGGGGTATATAATTTTCATCTCAATAATCAGCATATGCGCTTACTCTATCATTCTGAATGAATATCTGAGTAAAATTCTTTTACATAACAATTCTTCATCGCTAGGGTTCAGATTTAATAATCCACAACTCCACCGCCACCAGTAAATTTAATACCATTCAATGCTTCATAATTTTCGACTCATTAATTGTTGTTGTTATAGAAAACTATTTTGCGCGGTCACTAGCGTTTAATGATAATGAATAAAGAGCGAAAACGATGTTCCATGATCCCCTTACTATATGTGTAATGATTAAAAACTTACCTTAACATGTACATTTTCTTTGAAAAGTGATTGATTATGTCTGTTGCAACCGCATTTCTTGTAATTTATCCACATTGATTAATCAATGGCTTACTTAAAGCGATTCGACACACCTAACAGTATTAACGAAATATATAATTTTTGACAATTGATATAATTTATATATTATTAGAAGAAATAATAATAACTAAGTGTAGAATGTAAAGTTTGCTTTCTAGCTATATAACCCGTTAGAGTTAATATGTGCTAGCACATTCCCAAAACGTCGGTTATTGATACGATACTCTGATATCTAATACCTGTCTAACAATTAATAATTTTCTTCCGCGCTCACTCAACATCCGCGCGCATTTGCCCGATTACTGTAAGGCCAATTTTATAATTTGTAGGGGGTAAACCGACCGCGGCGCGCTATTGAAAAACACCCTTTGGTAGATAATTGCGAAAATATTGAGCAAAGTTCATAATGAATTCTGAGTGTGTGTGTTCGAACTTTTGGAATATCTGCGACGTGGCTACAGGTTTAACATTCCAACAGAAGGATAATGATTGATGATTATGGTCTAGTTGTAAAACCAAAATTGCATCACAATTTAATATTAGTTAGACATCATATAAAATGATGTGAACAAAGTAGTTGAGAGTTTAGATATGTCGGCCTTACTGGTTGTCTTCGAAACTCCATGATAATCTTTGTTTCCATCATACTAATTCATACGAGTCATTTCTAACCTGAAGTTATACCAACACCTATTCGTTTAATAGTATGCAACCGAAAATAAATAGTACTAAATTCAATTTTACAAGATAGAATTTATATCTGTAATATATAAATGAGTGACATAAAACATAAATTTAACCCGGGAAACAGGCGAACCATTATGATCATCTTCTATGACGTTTTTGATTTCTACTGGTCAAAAAATTCAAAGATAAATTTTTGTATAATATACCTCACACCTCTCAAAGCCATTGGCTCCTATTGTTGCAGCTAAAGAATGGTATGCCCAGGAAACAAGAAGAAAATGACTCAGATCTGGATACCGACCACTAGACCATTGAGGGAAATGAGGTAGCAAATTTATTGAACCAAAACGAGTGCATGGCGGCAGCAAGGGGTGAAATAGCTATATTATCCTGGACCGAAAGTAGAAGAGTAAAGACTAAAGAGTATTTATTCACATATTAGATTAGCATAAAAGATTAGCATAAAATAGTCATTTAAGTTCGCAAAGGTACTTGTCAATGACGTAAACAAATCAATTTGTATAATACTACAGAAGTCTGAAGGAACATTATCAAGGCGTTCTACTAGGTTTTAAAGTTATAATCAACTTAAATATTATACTTAAAGAATAAAATAACAGTGTATTACTAGAAATTAAACAGGATAGATGTAAGCAATTTTACAAAAATAAAATAGTAATAGAAAGTAAAGATGCATTATAGTAAAAATGGTTACTTTGTTTTGGATAATCCACTGTGTAATTAGTTTTTTAAATCGAAATTTTGAGTTTATAGCTAATATGAAATAGGGGAGGGTATTTACCAATAATGGAATAAAATACAAGAAAAAGCATTGACCTATGTTATTATATGCTTTATAATTTTGATGCAAGTTACGAAAATTAGCCCTAGTATTATTAGTGTGTTCTATGTGTAAAAAATCTAATTTTCTCTTAAAGTAGTGCATAAGCATTGCTTTACAATACAACTGAGGAATAGTAAGTGCTTTAGAGTCCTTGAATACGCTACCTGAAGAGTAACGAAACTGTTTTTTAAGAATAATTTTTAATATTCGCTTCTGTACTTTTTCAAGTTTTAGATATAGCGTTTTCTTCAGACCTCCCCACCCCAATATTCCATAACTTAAAAGAGATTCCACTAGAGCTGAGTAAACTATTTTCAAAGTTCTAAAGTCTAGAAAGTCTCTAATTTGGTAGAATTTGTAAATAATCGGCCTAATTTTGGACACAGTCTTTTCCACGTGCACATTCCAGCGCAGATGCGAGTCTATGTGAACACCTAAGTATTTTATACACGTTGTGATTTCAATTTTAATAGAATCACCTATGTCTATGGAGTTAAAATCTGGTAAGTTACGGCGAAAGTACGTAAACGGCACTATTTTAGTTTTCTTATAATTTACACTTAATGAATTAGCATTAAGCCACTGACACACGTTTTTTAGGTCTTTCGTCACTGAAAGTTTAAGCGTTTCCCACTTTCGACCCTTGTAGAAAATGACAGTGTCATCAGCGAACGAGGTTGCTTCTCCGATGATATCGAGTTCAAGGAGCTCATTTAGATATATCTTGAAGAGCACCGGACCGAGTACTGTACCTTGAGGCACACTACAAATAATTTTTCCCTGTTTACTGTAGATACCATTTAGTAAAACTCTCTGATATCTACCTGAGAGGTAAGATTCAAACAACTTCAGAACAATACCGTGTCGAACGCTTTTTCTAAGTCCAGAAAAATACACAGAGAAATTTTTTGCTCATCCATTGCAGTATAAATTTTAGATGTAAGTACCTATTGCATCTTGCGTTGACTTTTTTTCAATTGTTTTTCAGAAATTATATCCTTTTTAGATAGATAAAGTTCCAATCTTGCTTTTACAATTTTTTCGAATATTTTTGATATACTAGATAACAACGATATTGGTCGGTAGTTATTCAAGTTTGCCTTATCGCCTCCTTTGTATAATGGGACCACCGTAGCTTCTTTGAAGTGAGTTGGCACTATACCATTTTCCATGGCCCGATTAAAAATAAAACAAAGAGGTTCTGCTATCATATCAACTCCTAACTTTAGAATCTCATTTGATATATTATCAGGACCTGTGCTTTTCTTATTTTTCAAGTTAGTAATGTATTTTTTGATTTCTGATATATCAGTTGGAGCTAGGAACATAGAGGCGTGTGAGCAAGTAAAATTTTCTTTATTCTTCAAATTCGTCTTACCGGGTGCTATAATTTGTTTAGCAAGTTTTTTTCCAATTTGTAAAAAATGTTCGTTGAATTTGTTTGACATAATTACATTATCAGAGAATTCTACATTATCGATTTTGAGTTTCTTTATATTTTCTTTTTTTCTTCCTGATTTACCTGTGCATTCATTTATAACTTTCCAAATATTCGATGACGTTTCACTGTTACTTTCAATTTTGCTTTTAAAATAGTTACTTTTTGTTTTTTTGATAAGCTTTGTCAAATAATTTCTATAAGTCAGTACTAACATACGTTTTACTACGTTTAGTCCACTCTGACGCGTTTATTAGAAACCTATTGAAAACAAGGGGTAAAATACTTTAGCAAAGCAAGTGGAACTTTATTCTATTTGGTCGATACACAGGTCACCGTAATCGATCATCTATGAACTGGAAGATGCTCAATGTCTCGAGGATGATCCGACGGTGGAACACGTCAGATATAAAACCAAATCAAGTTCGATTTCCCGATAACTGGAAGTTCTTCGCAAAGCGTTTGCGAGAAATTAAGTGTTTTTTTAACGTTGGCCTATGTCTGCTAATGTGAGGAGAGTTGTGGAGTAATTTTGATTGTCACGATATCAATTTTTGAAAACAAGAGATAAAAGATTTCTAGCAAAGCAAGTTAAATCATATTTTATTCGGTCTATAGCCAGGACACCGTTTAAACCACCATCTACGAAGACTGGGCTTGGTGTAAGATGCTCAATGTTGCGAAGATGAGACGGTGGAACAAGTTCTCTGTGAATGCGCTAGGGAAAGAATCCGATCTGTGATGTTCGGTAAGTAACATCTCCTACCAGAAGATCTGAATAAAACCTCAATCAGCAGAATCTTTGGCGTTATAAAGGGACTGAACTGGCTGGGTGGATTTTAAGTAGAAATGAGCCGTATTAGACCACATGGTCTCTAAACTAAACCTAACCAACCTAAACCTAATTCAACCTACTAGCCTTCATTACAACGACATGCAGGTAAGATCTCGTATGGAAATGCTAGAGGTCGGAGGTATTCCTGCATGTATATAGTTTGGGTTTTATGAGCTAGAGCGGCACAGACGTATTTTATTGCTCCACAAGATATAAAACGCTACCAATTATTTAGAAGGTTGATTCTAGTCATGTTCATGTGCGATGCGTCCAATCTCTTGTACAAATTTGGGAAGAAGGAAGTATCAATGTTCGAAGTTAATTCATTGCATATTATAATGACATATAAATCCAAATCAAGTTGCTATGATTTTTCGATAGATGAGAATAGAAGACAATAGGCAAAGCGTTTGCGAGAAGTGTTAGTGGAGCGTTTTTTTTCCTATCTAACGTCGGCCTATCTTTGTTAATATGGCTTAACACCGACGCCAGGATACACGGAAATTTTCGTGAGCGTGCGTGACTAAAAATATCCCTTGCGTGAACATGGGAGATGTAATTTTGATTGTCACGTTATCATGACGTTCTCAAGATAACACTTTTTTTTCAATACTGTTCCGCACTTGCATCATGAATAATATTCAACCAACACTGAACTCTTATGCATGTTGACTAACATATAGTTATCTAGGGTGAATTTTAGAAGAAAAGGGAATACTGAAGGGCAAAAATAGTGTCCGAATTTTATTTTTAGATAAAATTGACAATTTTTAATGTACTAACTAGAAGGTTTTTCACCTGTCAATAGCTTTTAGTAATTTTTTTTATTGTTTTATTTTATAATCCCAACCTATAATCCATCTTGAAATGTCGCATGCATTTGTTCTTGGCAAGGGAGTGGTTTATGATGGTATCTCTAGCGGCGAACCGGTAAACGTACGAACCCGAAATTAGCACCCAGCCCCGGTCAGCCATAATAGCATTAGAAAACAAGGCCCGGATCGGTACGACATGTTTAAATTCACTTAAAACACCTGTGATGGAGGCTGATCGCCAGAAAATAAACATAGTCTTAAAATGTTTATCCCTTCTAGATACATTATTATGTTAAATGTGGATTCACATTTCCTGAACTTGTGATGTTCGTGGTCTGTCATGTATGATGTTATATTTTCAGCTGCGAACGTATATTATTCGTTTACCTGAAAAATATTGTTAACTTTCTTAAAACACAATTTATGGATATCCCTTAATCCGTTACTCATATTTTGAAACGCACACCATTTTTTACAGTAGACTAGATATTTTATTTCATTTGTTAGATATATACTACATTCCATTGAGTCACGATGTTTCTGAAATGGAAATCAATGTGAGTAAATATGTGATTATTTTTAGAATTAAGTAAATTCAACGGAAATAATTCAAGATTGACAGTGGCAAAGGTTTCTCAACTATAGCCACGGTCAAGTACTTTGATAACGAAGCTGCCAAACGCCAAAGAATGTGAAAGCGACAAGGGCATAAAATCAATTTAAACTTTCAGTGTGGTATTGTGTTCCTGAATAAAAACTAGGAACGTTTCGAGGTGGCCTTAGAATTTGTATTCACGCTAAACACCCTATCTTCATTTAATCCATTGAACTGTATAAATTGATGTGAACTTTTCGAAGTTGTAGTAAGAATTCTTAATTTGATTCATGCAATAGAGCCAAAACTATCAAAGTCCGCATAACCTATTGAGGTTACATATATATTTATATATATGTACTCTTACTTTTGACAATATTCTATTATCTTTATTAAAAATTGTTTTGTCAATTAGTTTCCATGTAATTTAGAAAAAATAGCTGATTTCGATTAATGGAATGCGTTTGTAACCGACTTGTGTTTTTAAAATCCAATTAAACCATTGTAACGGTTGTGTGTGAAAGAGTAATGTATGGCTAATTATCAATTTGAAAAGGATTAAATATAGTTAATTAGAAACATAAAACATTATTTCAAGATTATACAATTCTAAATATCTATGATTATTTAATGAATTACCTATCTTATGATTCACATTTCATTTCTATTACTAACAACTAATCGAACTTAAGATAATTCTATGGAATCTACCCTGAACACTGTTATTCATAAATCTCAGATAATACATTATCTTTTTAGGTTGAATTGAATACACAATAGGAAGTGGTACTTCAAAATAACTGAGCTTGGTTAAGCTTGAACTAGATTATTATAAAGTTTCGAAAGACTGGAATCTATTTTGTCATTAACTCAATTGTTTCTTTTAATTTGGATACTTTCCAATATCAAACGTTTATTATCATTCTCATTCTCTCAAAATTGTAGTAAACATGTAAAAGACACAAACCATTCATTTGTCTACAACAATACAAACATTTTGGGTATTGAAATCAATGATTATCTATTTTTTAACTTTCGCACTACGTGAACAGTGTCTTGAATAGAACAAAATCATTTATATCCTTGTCCATATGACACCAGTTTTTATTACCAGTTTCTGGACTAAAACTAGCTTCAATTTCCATGGCCTTGAGAAGTCGGGCGTCACCGTCGGAGGAGAATCCTAAAATTCTAATACCAAATCTATCTGCTTGCGATCTCATATGTTTGTTTCGTTACATAAACACAAGCCACGGATCGTCGTTCTGTACCTCGCTGTGTACGTATAGGTTTGAACAGTAAATACGTTTGCTCACCTACAACGCTTGCGCAGTTAAAAAAATTTCATTAATTCCATTAAATTCCCCTCAATTCCACTAAACTCCATTCAATTCCACCAAATATCATTAAATTCCAATAAATATCACCCAATTCCACCAAACACCACTCAATTCCTCTAAATAGCATTAAATTCACCTCAATTCCACTATGATTTACACTAAAATTCACCAGTGATTTCGCCCTCGCGTACCTCCTACCAAATGTGTCCAATCAATCATTCACATTTCAAATAACCTACTAACCTAGTATTACCAAAAGTAGATAAAAACTTTAAAAACTGATATTGCCGCTCGAGCAAAACCGCCGATGCAAGTAAGTATTGAATTCGGTATATCAACAGTTAATTCGTTCAATGCTAGAGGCATATATTAACTATGTGGGTCACAATTGTTCCACTTATACACACGCACTCTGTTAATCTCCGTTATTGATGGTATAATAGTTGTTAATATTATAATATTGTAATACGAAGGTTTGCTCTCTGCCTTATGGGCATCAAAGAAAAATACGGACCACTTTAACTCTTCAGTAGTTTGATAATGAACGCTAAATGTCCTCAGTACCCTGTTTTCAGTGGATAAGGGTGGTTGTTTCGTACTTATAGTGTTTGATGTATCCACAGTATGAACTCTTTTACAGTTTATTAGTACCTAAATCAAATTAATATATTACCCAAAATCCACTTAAATTTTGAACTAAGTAAACTGATTGATTATGAAAAGTCAGCAAGTCAGACCCATGCCGCCCATATACCTCTATTTCAACATTGATGGGCATTAATATGTTTGAAAGATATCAAAAATATAGTTATATACAAAGCACACATATGAGTAAATGAAACCATTAAAGGTGTTCCATTATTACTTTCTTCGATTTTCTTTCAGAAAATTAAATAGTGGATTCTTCTTAACTCATTGAATCAGTTTCTTGGCATCTTGGCTATCTATAGAGAGTAAGTTATTCAATATTGTTCAGTCTGTCTTGAGTCATTGTTGAACAAGGATGATTTTTAATTATTATCTGCAGTTACTGAAGTTAACCGTTAGATTCTGCAACTGGTCAGGAAGAACTACGATTTCAGTAGTGAATTCTTCTTCACTCAGATCTTCACGATATTTAATGGTTAGTTCTGAAGCACCATTTTTCTATCTCTCATCATTAAAGATTGTTGATTCTTCACAATTTGGTGAAGGTAAACGTTGAGTGTGGTACTATTCATTCTATCTTTCAACTGAATCAGTATCACATCGATAATCTTCTTCGTACTATAACCATCTCTCCAGCCGTCGACGACGAGAAGAGGCGTAGATTAGGATGAAGGAACTGGTGTCCCATATTTGAACTATCACGGATTTGATTTATCCATGCCTGTATCGTGCTGTAGTGGTATGAGTAGAAACTATTAGAATAGAAACAGAATTCTACGAATTCATGGGTCTCTGACATTCCAGAGATCTCTCTTCTTTCTTGAGCCGAATTGTATTATCACAATGAGCTTCAACGAGTACCTACTTTTCCTCTGGTTTCACGATCCAGATTGGCTATCGGAGAGTATATACTTCACTGATCAGGGTTATCGATTCTGGATTGAGTTGGGGAGAGTGATCTATTCGTCAGAGTACTTAGATCTCATTAGGACCATTGTACCCCTTCTACGGGGGACACTCCTACGGCGTCCTTCTAGTTTTCGAGCCACCTAAGGTGTTGGACGATCAGGGTTATAACCATCTGAAGCTGTTGAGATCATATAATAAATAAATGAATGAAAAATTTATTTCCAACAGGTATAAGACCCAATTACAGGAAACATAGTACAAAGTGAACAGTAAACATAAATTACAATGAGCAGCATTAATATGAAATAAAAAATTCAAACATTCAAAAACAAAATGTGTGGATTTTAAAAATACCGGAACCAAAATCAATGTGAACTCTCACATTTTTTTTAATTGAAAAGTTCACACGCATTATACATTGATGATCTAAGCGTAGGTTGGAACGACCAAAAGGGCAATACAAATAATCACTTTCACGAGAGCGTATCCAAGGTACCATACCAAGAGGACAATCGATGTTATTGCTCACTAAATTGAATAAAAAAGAGAAATCATGTTGATGTTATTATTATCTGTAACTCGCTGCGGATGAAAACAGTTATTTCAAAAAAACGTAAATATAATAAAACTTATTCAATCAACAAATTTGAATTTTCATAAATGGGAAACCACTATGATTGCACTCCACCAGTCAGTAATATGTAGGTGTTAGCTATTAAAAAACCTTGTATAGTATATTCATTGTTATTATAATGAAAGTAATGATTCAATATGGATAAATAAGAATAAAACGTGATAGTTACGACACATGAACATGTCACCTATTAGTGTTAGTATTCGGAAACACACTTATGGCTTTGATTGTCGACTGTATCAATTACATCAGGAATTTGATTTAGCACGTCTCTCAAATTGAATGGGACCGCGAAATTTTAAATATGCCTTCTAAGAACGATAACAATATAAGTTCAATACGTTAACTAACGTTGGCAGTTAAAGAAGTTTTATTGTTATAATGGAATATCACAAAGTAACGGACACTTCAATTCAATAAGAATGATAACTTATTACAACAGCAGAGATATTTTACCGATCTTTTCCAATTGGTCTAATCAAATTTCGAGCCAATCAAAAAATATGGGAAACAAACAGCAATCTGCTGCTTATAGGGATATCTACTTTTATGAATTCAACTATAATAAGTGATTGACCTTCGGAATGACCTTCGGAACCGTTTTTTTGTGACGAATGAATAAGTTTTATACTATAAAACTTTGTACAAATACAGATAAATAACATAATGCAGTGCGTAACAACCATATAACGTCAAAGATTTATTACACAGCAGTTAATTGCACAGAAATTCGCAGAATACATTTTTATAAACATAAAAGGAAAAAGAAATCCACAATAATTCCCTGAGATTTACTGAAATTAAATAATGAATATATCGCTTTGCTCTGCTGCTTATGTACCTACATGAAATATTGGAGCAATAAAAATTTTGAATCTTATAATATCATAAACATTATGCTTAAGGTTACTACAAGTTCAATTTCAAACAGTTGTTATCACATCGCAGTAAATTGTTTACTTTTCAAAATAACCAGTGGTAAATCTTCTTTCTCATCCTTTACATAATGTATTCATATATTAAAAATGGCACAGTCACACTTATAATTAATTGATTACATTTATAGATTTGTCAGTAGAAATATGAACGGTATTAAATACGGATTTTAAAATATTTTCCAAATATCTTTGATGACCGTTTTTCTCCAAAAATGAATATTTAGAGATTTGTATAAGTTTCACTCGTAATCTCCCTAGTACTTGAATTATTCCCGGAAATTTTCCGAGTACATGAAGCTTGTAATATTATCTGGAGTCGCGAAGCGACGAGGGTGATTCTCTCTAAAACTCATGTACGAGAAAAATTCCCGGCCTTTAATTCAAGCACACCGGGGATTCGGTAAGATAATTTCACATCTCAACGAAAGAAAGAAATATACATGGCCTGGATTGACTACCACAAGGCATTTGATTCAACATCACATGAGCTTCTTGCTACATTGCCTTGCGGTACCAACCCCACTAGTGAGATCCATAGAACGTCTGTTGCCACTCACGGAAGACTCGTTTTACCAACACATCAGGCACACGACGATCTTCACAGAATTGGTAACTTCAAGAAGGGTGTTTCCCAAGGAGACTCCTCGAGTTACCTCTTGTTCAACATCTCACTGCTGCCGCTATCGATTGCATTAAGACGGACTCGTGGATATTACTCTGGACCACGGAACGACCGGAAGCATCGTACCACCCATTTATTTTACATGGATGATCTGAAATTGTATGCATCTGGGGAGTGAAACCTCAATCAAGCTCTCAACATGGTTCAAGAATATACACGAGCCGTAGGCATGAAGTTGGGATTCGACAAGTGAGCAGTATCCAATTTGAGGAGAGGATGATCTCCGGTGCACGAGAATATGCAGCTTGCCGACGAAAGCATCTTTAAACATCTTGATGTTGGAGAGACCTATCGATACCTGAGAATTGAACAGCGTCCTAATTATGAAACTTCCCAGGTGAAGGTGGCTCTATGTGGCAAGAAGATTTGGTCTTCCGAACTTTCGAGTGAGAACAAGGCGACTACATGAAATATGCATGCCGTTCCAGTCCTGCTTCACTCTTTTGGTGTGGTGAAGTGGACGGTCGATGAGCTGCATAGACTCGACAAACACACCCGGAAAATGATGCATATTCATCACAGTTTGCACCCCAGGTCGTCCGTTTCCCGCATTTATCTCTCACGTCACCGGGGATGTAGGGGACTCCTTAGGAGGGTCTACATCGGAGTGTGGTTCTGAGTGTAGCTTGTAAAGTTACTACCTCTATTACCATCTAAGGCACTCGTACGGAATAGACCAAGAACCGGTGCTGCCTTACATGCCAGGAGATATTGAGTCCGTTGTCAGAAATGCCAGATTTACTGGAATTACCGTTTCCGACCTTCAGGTCCAAACAAGCGGATATACTTCTAGATAAACTAAGCCTGAGACTATGTATGTCATCGAATTCTCTGCTCCGGCATAGAAGAACATGGTCCTGAAAGAGGAGGGAAAATGGACAAAATATCAAGATCTCCTGTTCGAGCTCCGCACGCTATACCCAGGACCACAAGGTCGTATTGATGGATCTGATCATCGGTGTTTTGGGCGGAATTCGGTATTTGCTGCATTCGAACATGAAGATCTTTCCGACCTGTAAGAACTCGGCTCAGATCTTAATAGATCAGATGCAGAGGGCAGTCATTCTGGGTTCAATGAGAATACTTAGAGTACACGATTTAGGAATCTGAAGCTACTAAGCTACTTACCGACCGGGGGGAGGGGGAGGAGTAGCTTTGGGTAACCGTCTTTTGGCTGTATTTCTGTCATTGAAGAAAGTGTATGACAACGGTACTTGAAAATTCATTAGATATTAATTTGATTTTGTGTTATATTAAAGCTATAGTTACATGGAATCAATTGAATCGACTCTTGCCGAGCAAGATGACAAGACGTTGATTTTGTTGTTTTAATAAAAGTGTCAATGTTAGAAATGCTTCAAGCTTAAACTTCATCTATTTCAGCGACATTTTATTAAGACGTGAAAGGACTTCCTGACCTACGCATTCCTGCCATTGAATATTTAAAAAAAATCAATTGGCTAAAACGTTGACTTAATTCTTTCTTTCCTTTGAGTAATAATCAAGATAATGAAAAAACGTTCGGTGTCAGTCACTCCATGCATGGGAACTAGCTCCGGCAGGAGCTAGCAAAGTTGTTATAAAATATATATTAATTAGTATCAAGTCACGTATTTATTATATTTATTCATGACTTTTAATAATTTTATACTTTTAAAAATAGTTTCATATTTTTACTTCCTTCACTATACGTATTATATAGTGTAAGGGAAGTCTTGTAATCGACCCAAATTTCCGGGATTTCCGCGGATATTTCCGTTTTGAGCATTTCTGCAACGATCTATATTATTTTTGACATGTCTATATGTGTATGCGTGCATTTTGGAGACTATTGCGCTTTAAAGTGCTGGTGACAGTTCCTGTATTGTTTTTGGTCACGGTAGCCCCATTTCGAGTAGTTTTTTGGTATCCATCTTCACCTTTTCAAAAAGGATTATAGTATTTTATGTAATAAATGGTTATAAATATGTGTCACACGTATATATTTAACTTGCACAAGGGTCTGAAATTCTCATTTCAAGATTCATGTTGCGTCATCGATGTGAAGTTACAGTCTATTTTATAAGTTCACTCTGCTAATTTTGATAGTTCATGTGACAGCAGGTGTCAGTATAAAACCTAGAGTTGTGGAATACATCATGTAGACGATTTGAATAAAATTTCATAGTATTATAGAGTATAATTTGAACTCTTTCATTAGCGGTTTCTAAATCATTTCTAATATATTTTCTGTTCCTACAATCATTTACATTTGACCCGCAGGAGTGTCCGAAAGTTATATTGCTAAGAAGAGAGGAAGTCAGGTAGTTAATTGATCACAGCTTTTTTTATTAAATGCGGTCGATGCTTTCGTAAAGAAATAATAACATAAAAAACAATGTCACGTTGCTCATGATTGTTATCTGTTTCGTTCCGTTCATTACCTCCAAATTAGATTCTGAAAATAAATAAAAAGTGATTGAAAAATTTGTGGCATTATATTTTTAAATAAATTACTCTGTGTGTGAAAATCTTATAATTACCTATAACGATAATTTCAGCAAGATCTTGAATTACAAAACCTGGTAATTGGTCGTCTTCAAACCATTCACAAATATGAATGAGACCGCAAGGTTGGATGTTGGAAAGGAGCATTGCACCGCACACTGGAGTTATAAACTGCCTTCAGATTCTTTTGTCGTGAATCCAACTTGCATTGTTGTGATATGAAACTAGTCGCGCTTCATTCAAGTTGCTTAATCGTTTGCACACGTACATGCAGAATTTTCCATTTCAATGTGTGTGTTACATTTTTTTGTTGTGAATTTGTGAAATACCGTTTTCTGGGTATTTTGAAAAAGGAGGGTTGAAAATCAAATCCTGGAATTGCGTGGAATTTTGGAAGGGATTAGTTTGTACTCTTCTTGATGAAATAGATTCGTCTACAGAGAATTTATATTTTGAGTTTAATAACATAAAATTACTCTACTTGGAAGGATTACTTCAACTATTCACACAAACGTGACAGCAATTTTTCATTGTCCCTTTGCAATTTATTTTTTGACGAATCTTCATATTTCGTTTGAGTACAACAATTTAGCACCTGCTAACGCTAGGTCCCGTCGAATGAGTGGCAGCATTCATTTTTCAATTATTTTAATTGTTACTCTAATGACAAAAAAATTTCAATCAATTGAGTTTTTTCTTTTACTTATGTCAATGGTTGGAGTATACCAGTATATGATAGAGGTGGATGGCAGATGTTATGCCCCAATGAAATGTCATTGATCAATAGATAACATTGACATTGTATGTTTCAAACCAACGAACTCGGATATATCCGAATTCGTTGTTTCAAACATGCTGCTGTTGATCATAGTCCTACAAACAAGGTGGTGGAGTTTATAACGATAAAATTATATAAAAGATACCTAAACAAATGCAACAATGGAAAGATTCCCTAGTTTCTGGGCTAATAAGATTAAGAAACAGACATGTATCACAATGTTAGTACATAAAAGCAATATAAATTGAATCGATACAAGTGATAAAGTTTTGATAGTTTACGCGTGAATTAGATTAGTTATGTTAACTGATAAAATAGACTTCATATTGAATAGTGCATATAATAATTATTCTTCAAATAATATGGTCAATGTATGATGTTGTAATTATGGGCGGTACAGAGCCTGTGATTGGAATTACTTTTTGACTGTTTTTACATATTTATCTGTTATAGGTATATGCTGAAGATCTATTTGATGATTCAAGAATAGATTACTATTCTATTTAATCTGCCCTAACTTCTACTGATTCTGATATATTCAATTTATGTCTTATGAGATTATTGAATTTATATTATTTTATGAACTATTAGGTATTGAAATGTTGCCGAAACGATACCTCAACCAAACAATTTCCATATCTGTAAGTTTCAGCCACCAAATGGAATAAATTTAGACATTTTTAGCAAAAGGTAAATCATGTAATTCAACGAAGTATCTTTGCGTACACAGTGTGTTCCTATTTTTAGCTTGATGTATTCGAATTTCGGTAACTACGAGCTAGAAGGTAAGTTAATGGAGAAAGTTTTGCAGAATCAGATGAGTTATTGAAGTCCAGTCTTTTGCATACGCCGATCAGGAACACGGACTGCAGTCTGTCTAGTTGCGCTAGCTCGACTCTATAGAGCTACGTTCAATATCTGTAACTCGAAAACGGCATAAGGTACGTTAAATCAGAGTCACCGTTCGAGCGCTATGTAGAAACAAACAACGTGCCGTATGAGTTGGAAGGAGGAAATACTTCGTTCGCTACCATCATGCCGTCTTTCGCATAAGCGGATAGAATAAAGAGTGCGAGCCGCAGTCTGTCTAGATGCGTGAGGTCGATTCTTTTCTCCATAATCGACCAGATAGTTCGACCATCGAATGATGCGCGAAACAAAGGGAATAGCGTAGAGAATTTCTATGGACCGCATTATAATTTTTTCAATACGACGTGTCGTATTTTTAGCACCATCATCAACTCTTGTTCTTATCGATTTTGATAGGAGTAATCATAGTGCTTACAAGTATCATACTTGACTATTCTACAAAGTTTTGGCCATATTATAAATCATCATCAAGTTCGTATTAAAAAAAAAGCGAAGTCCGGGCTTATAATAATAAATTTAAGAGAACACTCCATATCATAACATCTAAACCTTCTACACTTTATTACAATTAACAGAATGGTTATGCAAAAGCATAGTTAAGCTGCGCTCCATAATTGTAATAACACAATAAACAACAAGTAAGAAATTCAATAACGACGTACATAGGAACAATAAAATCCAGATTTTGACAGATCTACTGTTTATTTAATCTTAATGGATAGCTTAATTGACTGAAAATGTTCCTATCAGCATCTCTAGATAACATTATATACATTGGTAACTCAATTGAAATATAAATTTTTATGTGGAGATACCTGAAAAAATTAAATTTACAACTTCAGGAAATACTAGCATTGTAGAGGTGAATGCAAGAAATGGTATCGGGGCCATGGATCTAAATAGGTTAGGGAGAGCAATACGAATAGTTAGAAAATAATGGGCAAAATATCAAACTGATTAACTAGGATTTTGCTTAATTTGTTCTCATGAAATTTTTTATTAATTATAATGAAGTCTTAGACCAGAATTTCCTGGGGCAAATCACTTAATCTTAGGGGAATGTAATCGAGACCAGACCTATTCAGAATGCGATTAAGCCACGATAAAGGCAACTGAAAAGGTGACAGGAAGTTTCAGAGAGAACTGTAGTTGCCATGGAGATGACATGAACAGATTAAAGGGTTCATAAATCGTTGATTTTCCGATTATAATGATGCTTGACGGTTGTACAAGTTTGTGATGATGTTATGGTGTGAAATTTCCTTCTAATTTTCTTAATTACAGAACTCGCGTTTAGAAAATACGAACTTGATGATGATATATAATATGTACAAAACGTTGTAAAATAATCAATTGTGCCACAAAGCTGTGAACAGGATAATTACTCATATCAAAATCAATAAGAACAAATCCGTATTTTAAAGAAAAGTATGATGCTATTTTGTGAAGGAGAAAAAGAGCCACTACGTGTGTATGTGCATCAGTGATCCACTGTAGAGACGATTACTCCACTCGTATTGATCGTATGGATCAATGGAACTACATCCCATTTTGCGCGGTAGTCCCGTTTGGAATGTTATTTTTGACATCCATCTTCAGGTTTTCAACAGGAATTATAGTATTTTATTCAACCATAATGACAATCGCCTATTTCTGGTTATAAATTTGTATCACACGTATATACTTAGCTTGCACAAGTTTCCGAAATTCTTATTTCAAAATTCAAGTGATCGTCATCTATGTGAAGTCACAGTTTATATCATTCGTTTACTCTGTGGCGAATTTTGATAGTTGATTTGACAGCAGGTCGCAGTTTAAAACAGGGTATATGATAGTGTGAATAATTCGAAAGTCAACCTGGCAGCAGGTGTCGGTTAAAACATTATGGAGACTATTTGTATGAAATTTCAACATACAGTATATCTTGAAGATTTTTATTAGAGGTTCCTAAGTCATTTCCAATATATGTTCTGTTCCTATAATCCAAAGAGTTCTATATATAGAGTAGACAAGTAGTGTTTTAAGCATAGGAATGCGCTGGTAACTAGTCGGATATTCTGTCCTTCTCGCACATGTTAGTGCGCTCTCACTCGCAAGGTCTCCCCTTCTTTCACTAAGTAGTATGAGAATACTATAATAAGTATAACGCGCGCACATCGTGTGAGAGCGCAGGACATGTGCGAGGACAGAATGACCGTTAAGATACCAGTGAAAGGCTTAGTTGTCTACTCTATATATAGAACTATTTGCTATAAATCATACATTTGACACGCAGAAGTGTATGTTGTTTACATTATTATCCCCAAATTGTATTTAAACAGGCACATTTTGATTTCTAATTTAGTTTAGTTAGGCTACTTGATAGCCGAAAGATCCCCTGTACTTCAACAGTATTTACTATGGATGAGAGTGTTTATTTCTTATTTATTTTATAGTGGCTGTGGCGTTATTAGCTCTTGAACCCATCTCGCATGCTCCCTTGCTGCTTTTCTTGCTTTCCCATTAGAAAATCCATTCACAAAACGTGTATCAGCATATTCTTTAGTAAAAGTACCTGGCCAGGTTTTTTGAGTTCCAATTTTAATTTTCTTGCAGTAGATGACAAAATTGAAAATATGTCTTTGCAATTTGTACGCTAATGAGGCATAAAAAGTCATCCTTTGTTGGAAATTATGTCATGTACTTTTACCAAAGAAAAGTTTCCTGAAATAATTTTTTACACAAGCCCACTTGAATTATCGATTTTTTACTTCCACCTAATATCATAAATTGGAGATTTTTCAAGTAACTTTGAAAAAGTCAAATCTGTCGTAAAGGCGACAGATACACAAAAATAGGAGAACATTTGCATTAGGTGTTAAATTTTACAATTGAAGTTACTTTTAATTTACACATTATTCAGGTTGTTAACGTTTTTCCTGGTAGTTGAATGTTAGTAAAACCCCATATCTCCGCCTAATTGGGTTAATACTGAGCCATCTTATGTCATCTTATGCACTTATCAACTGCAGCTAAATCTGAAATTGTGTCCTTAAATATTAGAAATCAATCTGACTGTGGTACACATTGGGAGATGGGGGTAGACAATGGTTTTGGAGGGAGTTTATTTACAAAAGTGGTGAATTATGGGTATCGATTTGGCCTTTAATATAATGTTACTATTGTTTTTTGTATTTTGTAATTTCTAGGAATCCTAGAATATTGAAGTTTATGTCATTTTTCTTAAATATGTAAATTTAACTCCTAATCCTGATATTTTACATATTCAAGAAAAAGAACATAAACTAAAATATTCTAGAATCTATATTTAAAACCTCAAAGAATAATAGTAATATAATATGAAATGGCTAAATCGATACCCATTATTCACCAATTGTCAGCAATTTTGTGAATAAACTCCAACCGAAACCATTGTCTACCCTATCACTTAATTTGTACCACTGTCAGATAGATTTGTATTTAAGGACATAGTTTTAGATTTAGCTTTAGTTGATAGCTTTGAAAATGCCACAGTGTGATGAAACAATTTGCCAGCATTAATTCTAAATTGAATGTAGAAATGTTACAACAGTTTTGTGTAAACTTGAGTTTAATTCTCCAATTTCCGGAAGCACTTATGATGGGTACCAAATATGACTTAAAAACTTCTTTTGGAAACTTCAGCCTGTATCTTGAAAACGATGTGTTTACAGACCTATATTTATTAATAATTTTATTAATTTCGCTTAAAATTACTCTATCTATCCCGTATTGAATTTTGCGCATTAAAATTCAGACCACATATACAGGTTGTCCCAGGTTCCAAGTTCCTATTAACATATATGCACAGACGCTTAGTTTTTGAGATACAGGGTGTTGAGATTGAAAAAAAATTTAGTTTCTTGCGAATATCTCCGGAATCGTCTATCGTACAGGGAACAGCTTTTGCAAGCATTTTCTGCTCATAGTAAGCTATGTTCTGTGTGATAAACAATTTTTTTTAGTCATAATTGGTGAAGATTTTGAAGGGGTAGTGGGTGTTTTTCTCTCCAACTTCTACGCCACTGGAAAAAGTACGGTTTCGAGACAACCATTTGAATTGCCAATGTTTTCTACACAAAAAAGGTACTCCTGGTCACAAGCTCTAAGGTTGACCGTTTTCGAGAAAAAACATGGTCAATTCTTACTAATTAAACAAAATTTATTCAAACGTTAGAACAAGTAACAAAACCAAAAACCTTACCATGTTTTTCAACATAAAAGTTGACTTTTCTCTCGAAAATGGTCAACTTTAGAGCTTATGACCAAGAGCAGCTTTTTTTTTGTAGAAAACATTGGCGGTTCTATTAGTTGTCTCAAAACCGTACTTTCCCCAGTGGCGTAGAAGTTGGGGAGAAAAACACCCACTTCAAAATCTTCACCAATCATGACTAAAAAAAAATTTTTTTATCGCACAGAACATAGCTTACTATGAGTAGAAAATGCTTGCCAAAGCTGTTCCCTGTACAATGAACCGTTCCGGAAATATTTACAAAAAACGAAATTTTTTTTTCAATTTAAACACCCTGTATCTCAAAAACTAAGCGTCTGTGCATATATGTTAATGAGAACTTTTTTTCTCAAAATCAAATTTTCTATCGACTGTTGAAGTTCTGCTACTAAAACTTGGGACACCCTGTATATTGTTTCAACATCAGGCAGTTTGACTCTACCAGTTCACACTAGTTTCTTAATTAACTAAAACTTGTTCAAAAATGAAAAAAAAAAATATGTTTGTATTTTTCGTGCCAACATTAACACTATGCATTGACGACTTTTTTTGGAAAATGTATCTCCTCTGACTGATGTCCGTTCTAAAATTCCGATGGGGGAAACATGGTAAAAAAAAAATATGTAAAAAATTTTAAAATTTCCAGTGAATGGTTGAAAGCGATCTACAATTCATGTATGATTTTCTTTCTTTGCAAAAGACATATTTACCGGAATATCGTTGCATATTGCTAAAAGCTAAAAAACTATGAGTCTAGGTACACTATTTTTACTTAACATTATTTCCGGAAAATATATGTTTTTCAAGTTATAGTCGTTTGAAACTTCTCATGGGTGTGGGAAACTTGTCCGAACAGAGTTTCCGATCAATTTAAAAATAATTGTCTTATGTAGCATATGAATAAAAAACTTTATTTCCGCTGAAAACTACTGTCAAGAAAATCGAAAAGGCATAATAGACGCCGATTTTTCCAGAAGTTAATGAAAATTTTACTCATTTAGAATTTGTTCTTACCTGTTTTTTTAATGCATTGGAGTATTTCTTTCTTCGTTTTTATTTATCTCAATATTTCGTGCACTTTTATATCCCAGATATAAAATACTTCTCTTCTATTAATGTATGAGTCTACCTAAGCATTAGAAGAGCAGGCTTTTCTTAATTTCAGAGGTACAAAAATGCAGCTTGTTCACGTTTGTTCAACTTAATGAATTCTGATTTGTGATTTAGTTACTCACCGGCCTGATTATCGTCTTTTACATAGAATTATTCCATTTAAACTGCGCCTGACTGATTTTCTTGATTATACGGCGATCTCTGAGTTTTCCTTTCATAACACTTCCAGTTTTTTTATATACGGTACAAGTGCTATTACATAGATCGGGGACTAGCCAAGTTTCCCCCATCCATCGGAATTCGCAAACGGTCAAACTAGGGAAACATCTTTTTTTCGAAAAAGTTGTAAATGTGAAAAGTCTTTACTTAGGTCCAAAATATTCAGATACCTATATTGTTTGTTCTCGTTTTCAAGCAATTTTCAGACAAATAACAAATTGTTTAATTTATTTCTTACAGCAAATTGATAGGTCAAACTAACAAAAAAAATGTCGGATGTTGATGTGATCTTAAAGAATCAAACTTCATGAGTTTTTAGCAATATATAGCGTCACAAACGTGTTTTGAACCACGCTTTCCCCCGACAAGAGATTTTTCACATATTTGTTCTTAGATATTTTCAATTTTGAACAATTCAATCCATTTGTATGTGAGTGTTGCATGCATAACTCGGAAAATATGCGTTTTAGAAAGAACATGTTACCTAAATAAATTTTGAATTTTTAAACTACATATATGATAAAAGTATTCTTAAGTCGATCGGATAACCAGTTTTGAAAATTTTCCTTCACCAAGAAAAATTTCAACCGGTTGTAACTCGGAAAATGAATATGCTGAGAAAATAAATTGTTCATTTCGATCCAAAGAACCCAATTCTACATTTTGTTTTAGTTTTCAAACGATTTTGAGGAAATGAACAAATTATTAGTTTGCTTATTGTTCATATCAAATTTTTTAATAGTGCACAGTCTAGTTATTTTTACATTTTGTGATTCGACCCAAAGAATATATTGGCTTTTTAACAGCTCATTTTTCTGTACTATTAACGCTATTCTTGTATATACGTGTACAGCAATGTCATCTATGGTTGGTAAATCCCTTTTAATGTAGGTGGCGTATAGCGCATATCACTTAACTTTTTCTCTCTAACCTTTTGTCTTCTAACTTTTGTGGTTAGTTCGTCTTTGACAAATCACATAGGGGTTACAGAATACCCTGATCTATTTGTAGCTGTTTCTCAAAGACAACCCGTGTTGATTTTATGAGTGTCAAGATGCAAGTACCTATTACATTATAACTTCATCACACAATTGGTGACACTGATTCCCTATTAGTAAACTCTTTATCTCTACTCACCATATAGTCCAGTAAATGAAGTCCAAAATCGACCTGAATATTTAAATTTTTTTGTGATCTGTGAGGGCTCATTTTCTTCGTAATGATGTCTAGAACAAAGTGCGGGAGCTTATTTTGACTAATTGTTTATATTGTTCATAAACAATAATTAGTGTTAAACAAATGCGTGTCTCAGAGCATTATAAGAAAAAATTAAAAAGTACAGGTTTTAAGCAAGTAATTGACTATTTTCAAGTGTTAAGGTAATAAACAAAGGTTCACAAAGCTCACTCAATGTTCATAAACAATTTGTTAATGAACCATTTGTTAATAAACAATTTGTTAATCTGGTATGCTTATGCGATTTTGGACTCGATTTCGGATATTTTCAACTCGATGAACACGAATTTGTTGATATAATTGCAATGAATTGTTTATTTCATTTGTTAATAAACAATTTGTTAATTAACAAATAAACGAAAAAATTAAATTAGGTCTGGTTATGCGATTTTGGACTCGATTTCAGATATTTTCAACTCGATGAACACGAATACAAATATCATTTTTTTATTAACATATAGAATAAACAATTTATTGAAATTATTAAATCACCAAATTCGTGTTCATCAAGTTGAAAATGTACGAAATCGATTCCAATATCGCATAACCAGACCTAATTTCATTTTTTCGTTTATTTGTTAATTAAAAAATTGTTCATTAACAAATGAAATAAACAATTTATTGCAATTATATCAACAAATTCATCGAGTTGAAAATATGCGAAATCGAAACCAAAATCGCATAACCAGACCAGATTAACAAATTGTTTATTAACAAATTGTTCATTAACAAATTGTTTATGAACATTGAGTAAGCTTTGTGAACCTTTGTTTATTACTTTAACACTTGAAAATATTCAATTGCTTGATTAAAACCTGTACTTTTTAATTTTTTCTTATAATGCTCTGAGACACGCATTTGCTTAACACTAATTATTGTTTATTAACAATATAAACAATTAGTCAGAAAAATAAACCACCGCACTTTGTTCTAGACATCATTACGAAGAAAATGAGCCCTCACAGATCAGAATCGGCTAATAACGAAAAAAAAAATATATTAATACCTTCATTTACTGGACTAATATAAAATTTCTTGGTTTTAGATATTTTCTTCTCTTATCAAAGTTTGAGACGATTTAGATTTCTCCATCAACTCGCTCTCCTACAAAGTTGAGAAACATGAGCATTTTTCTTGACTTGAACGAACTTTATATGTATTTTGAGATCATACCTACCAACTATTTTAAATAGAAATTTATACAGGAATTTTGGTTTCCCCAGATCGACCAGTGACACTGCAGCGAATAGTGCTGGACAGCTGATTCACTCTATCGAGCTCTTGAGCGGAACGAGGAAGCTGAAGTGCTACCGATCGACACCTTATTGAGGTATAGGTGAATATCCCACAGACCAATAACACTGCAACCTGAACCTAATTACCTTTCTGAATAATATCGCTAACAAGCAATTGTTCTTCTGTTAAATATGACATTAGTTGGTGCATCTTGGCACTAGGTTACCAACATACCCAGTGCAGTACAAGATATCCATTTATTCGATATTTTACATTGCGTTTTATCTTAGTGGGATATCTACTCTCGAGTAGATCGCGTCTAATATCTCTATTTTTGCTAATGAGGTATTCATACCTCAGTAAGGTAATCGACTACCAGTAGCACTGTGGTTTCCTCGTTCCGGTGATGAGCTCGAGAAAGCGAAACAGCTGTCCGGAACAGGACTACTCAGTTCCAACGGTTCTTAGAAATTGTGATAAACAGAATTATATTAAGAAGTTAATTTGGCTATAACAGATCATTGGCAGATGAAAATATTCAAACGGTTGGCCTAGTGAAGCATTGTCGCAAGCAACATAACTAAACCCACTTAGGTACCGATGAATTCCAAACAGTAAACACATTCAAGAGTTCAGAAATATGAGCTAATATACAGATAATGTTATTTTGAATAGTTTATTATAATAATTAATATATACAAAAAATATTGATTAAGCTTAAAAATTGTCACAAAAATCAAATTCCAATTCCAGTTTTGCTGAAATCTTGTAATAGAAATTAATCGATTAAAATCAGAAATTATTCAACAAAACCTTTAACACAGGGAATGGAAGATTATTTGCTTATAACATCTTTAGGTTAGGTTAGGCTAGGTTAAGTGATCGCATTCCTCGAAAATAATTTCAAAAGATGTAGGTACTTAGGTTCACAGTATCCTCACAAATCTTCATTTGAAGTGTTGCGAACAATTCTTTCGTTATAATTGATGGTTGTGATGGGATAATAATAATTCACGATTATAATAATAATCATGAAGGACGGAATGGACTTTTATGAACATTTTTGATGCTGTTATACCTAATACATCTTTGCATTAGATAGAACTTTTGCGTTATATATAAATGAATGTTTACTCCCACTATATGTTTGAAAACGACTGAATGCACGTTTACTTTGATTTAGTTCATCTTATAGTGAATGATGAATTTCTTGTCACTAAGTTATTCAATCCTCATTGAGAATTGATATTACCTTAGGAACTGTTTCAAAAGAAATGTTTTTGAAAGTTATCGAATCAGCAGAGATATTATACTATTAGGACAACAATGGAACATAACTTTCCCGACGACCACATGCGAAAATGACAAATAGCACACTATTTAGTTACTTTGAAAATGACAAATATCACCCTAGAGATGAAAAGTTAAATATCACACTAGAGTGATATGTGTATCTATAGCTATATGTATTGCATAATGGAATTGAAGTGTGCTTCGAAATTAATATTGCGAAAAGGTCAGATAAACTTTAGAAGTGTCAGTTTTGCATATGCATCATTCTTATCATATACAAAACCGTGAAAATAGTATCTAAAATTCCATAAAATATGGAGCAGAGATTAATAGTGATGATCAATGTACTCCACCTGAAATTGAAGAGGCCGCAAAATTAACGTCACTAAATTTACTGCCTGAAAAGTCCAAAAGAAGGTACGAATACGCTTACGATCAATTTCTTTCATGGCGAAGAAATAAGGAAATAAGAAGCTCCTTCTCTGAAAACGTTTTGCTTGCATACATGGGTGAACTTTCCAATAGAATCCAATGCTCAACATTGTGGACTAATTATTCTATGTTGCGTACCACTTTATCCATTCACCACAATGTAGATATCTCCAAATATAGTAAACTTAAGGCATTTTAAAAAAGGAAAAGTGACGGATCTAAACCGAAAAAAGCTAAAATTTTGACGCAACAAGAAATTTGTGAATTTATAAATGAAGCTTCCGATGAGATTCATTTACTTACAAAGGTAAGTCATCGGTATTTAAACAAAGTTATTTAATTATGGTTTGTTTAGGTTGTGTTGGTTATGGGTATATCTGGTGCATGTCGCAAGCAAGAACTTACCCAGCTATGTATAAATAACATTGAAGATTTGGGAACTGCGGCTGTCATTCAAATTGATAATACAAAAAATAAATGCTGTCGCATGTTCACTATTACTGGAAACTTGTATAGCATATATAAAAAATATGCCAATCTAAGACCGCCAACTACCGAAACGCGATTTTTTCTTAATTATAGAGACCAAAAATGCACAAAACAAGTAGTGAGCATTAACAAAATTGGAAATATACCTAGTGTAGTGGCTAAATTTGTAAATCTAAAGGATCCTGAAAAATACACAGGGCACTCATTTCGCCGTTCTTCTGCTACTATATTAGTAGATGCAGGAGGAGATCTAACTTCTCTGAAAAGACGCAGAAGAATATATTGACGATTCTGCTACTAACAGGTTAAATATTGCCAATAAAATTATGGGTGCCATCAGCAGTACTTAAACAGCCGTCACTCCGCCTCTTCGAGAAACTGACATTAAAAATTGGCTAATTGTAATAATAATAATATTACTTTTAATTTCTACATTTCTAAGCAGTAATCTTGTTCAATTATTACTTTTCTTTGTAAAATTCTCAAATTCTCAAAATAAAGTGAACATATTATTTTTTTTGCAATTATGCATTAATCTGTGGTCGTCGGAAAAATAGTGTACATTACTTGTGTGGAAAGTGCCATTCCACACTCGTGGGATTGTCGCACGAGGCGCCAGCCATTCTCCCACTCATGTGAAATGGGTCACTTTCCACACTAGTAACGTAATATATTATTTTCGAACATCGCCTTGGAAATGGTAGGGTTTTGAGCCCGTTAAATTGTTAATAATCGAATGTTTCAGCTAGTCTATCCCAAATATCATCCGATTTCGTTACTATACTCGAACAACCGTTCTTCCATTGCCGATTATATCAAGCGCCACTTTCCTCTATCGCCCGATGACACACACTGAAAAATAATATAGGGAAATAACTTTTACGATAGTGGCATTTTTCCCAGGGCTAGTTCGCAAACTTTGATGAATTATATGATTCAAGTTCTGTTCTGTGAAGGCAACCCAAGCGAATTGTTCATTTTTAATGACTCAAATTTTCTATGTCGGGGTTAAAACTAATTTTCTCGATTTTCTGGACTAGAGTTCCTAGATGGTTTGAAATAATTCGAAGATAGCATTGTATAGATTGGAAATAGCTCGTGGAATCTAAACATTTGGTTTTTCAAAATAATTCAAATTTCAGAACTTGGACTCAAGTTAGCTTGTCAAAATAAATTTTATCGATTCTCATGAAATCTGAGAGTTTTGTAACAGCTCGGAAATACCGTTGAATAGCTTGAGAGGCGCATATTGCTTTCTCATAATTACTTGAATTTTCGAAATTGGGATCAAAAGTTTGCTTGTCAAGACCTATTTTCTTGATTTTCTGGAAAATAACATACAACTAATTGACAATAATCTACGGCAACAATCAAGATTGTCTGTCACTGCATTATCATCAGAGATTGTCAGGTCTAAATCTTCCACTGCTGCAGTACGTGGCGGATTTGGTTCTTCTGTGTTGTCTATGATGACTTCGACATACACTCAAGTTACATGTGTGTACTTAACAGTCATAACCGATTACGTGGTTACAAAATTTGTTTATCAAATTCCGATTTATCTTCAGCTAAGGGTAGCTGTTTACATTATCATCAAATTGTATCTAAACAGGCACATTTTGGTTTCTACTTCAGTTTATTCTGTATTCTGCTGATGACTACTTGGTAAGGTTCTCAATATGTAACAGTATTTTTAGTTGATAAGGATGATTGTTTCTTATTTATAGTGTTATGGTATATCCACAGTGCGAAATCCTTCATAGTTTATTACTACAAAAGAGCTAACCTAATATATAACCTTAATAATAATCTTAGGATAGATGTTAGTAGATACAGTGGTCCACCTTTGGAGCGGAAGTGTATTGCTGGCAACCGGTCGAGGTGCGGCTAACCCAGAGCATAGAGCTAACTTGAGTCACAGGAGGTCACAGATTACGAAACGATAGAGTGTAGAGCTTATAGAATATATGGTGTGTATATAAAGGTTGTTTATAGACGTCAATCACGTGATCATCTTTAATGAGGTGTCATGACGAGTGTATGTCAAAAGATGAACTATCATGGTGGATGTGTCATGGCGGTACTATCATTGGGGATCTATGAACTGTCACAGGTGAATCTACGATCTGTCACGGGCGAATCTATGAGCTGTCATAGCTGTTCATGCACGCCATCTATGAATGAACCGAACTAATGGTCGGTGTATGTCAAACGATGGACTTTCATTTAGGAAGTAGCGTGGTGAAACTGTCATGGCAGATTTATGAACTGTCATTCATGGTGAATCTATGAACTGTCACGGGGGGTGAATTTATGAACTGTCAGGGCGGATCTATGAACCGTCACAAACGAATCGGTGAGCTGTCATAGCTCTCTGTGCGCCCAATCTTTCACTTGTCACTCGTTTTGTGACTATGTGTACTATACAGGCTGATTGTAAAGATCCTAGATGAACTGTGAGGGAGTCTTTCACGTGCTCGAGACTTCTATCACGTGTCCAAACTGTCATGGCATCTGTCGCGCATTTGAGTCGCTTGTGGCATATTCTGTCACGTCTTTAAACGGTTTTAATCAACTTTAGCATCATCATTCAGGTGAAACCAGAATTGTGTTACATATTTGACACTTTGTTACACCGGAAGCAAAACTGTAGGTTCTTTGAACTATCTTATATTTATCATAGTGGTAGTCAGGTGGTCAATCAATGAGCTGGCATTGAGTTGTCAACCAATCAAAATACGAGTAGAATTGGAATGAAAAAGCGCAAAACAACGCATGAGATCGGAAGTCTCCTCAATCTTCCCATTTTATGATAAAATTCATTAAAACCTTCTTCAACGTTCCGGATACTATTGTACGTATGCAAACCGACAAGTGCAATAGAATAATATGAATTAGGATCTAATTCTATTGACGGATGGAAATCTAAAGGCAAGCGGGAGCTCTTACTCGTGATAGTGAATGTCTGAGAAATGATTGAAGAAAATCTTCATTGGCGATCTGTTCATATACTAATACATCCAATTTAAATTCTTTCTTCTAGTCGACTGCAACTGAAGAGTTAGAGAAGAATTTCAAACATAACTCACGACAATTGTAATTGATATATTGCTGAAAATTGTTTGAATTTGAATAATATCTTACACTCTTTGAAATACTAGTTCATGGGATGAGCGTAAATTTTCGGAACTATCGTAATAGAAAACTGTATCACCGACTTCCTCAAACCCAATCTGGAGGATGCTTTCATTGTCCGAGCTATTTAAATTAACTATTCTACACTCGTTTTTCACGGTCTATTAGATGGCAGTTGATCACGCATAAATACTTCTCTGAAATGTGGAAAGTTTTCGTAGATCGAGATCAGCTACAGGTCTTCTGAGTGGGCTCACTTTTCGGATGTCTATTCGAATATAGACCAAGACATTTGCAGTATTTCTCAGGTATAGTAATTACTATTGGTATTCGAAAATTTTTACAACCACCTGCTTTTTGAATTGTTTTCGTGTAGATTTCGAAATTGTTTGAGAGATGTTTTCTTAGATTCGATGCGTTGACCTTATTTTTCATAATTCACTACCCAACCCAACCTTCTTTCTCATCCATATCCCCAATTTCATCTTTGCGTCTTCAGATTTAACACTTTGCCAAGCAGCGCTCTCTAATATTTTATCCGCCTCGTGACGTCTTTCCTAACTAGTGTTTCGCAAATATGAAATAGCGTGTTGAAGAAAAGTTTTATCGAGTGCATTGATACCAGGATCTCTTATTTTCAACCGATCTTCTATTTTAGTACCGCGACCATAGTATTGATAACCGGGAATATGAAGTTTGAACAGGAGCTTGTTCAAAAGGGTATTGATGACACCTTCTCATACGTATGCTCTCATACAGACTGATGCGAATTCGAAATTGCACCGTTATTTAAAGATGTAGGTAAGGGAGGAGGAAGAATCAAAGATCTCGAACATATCATTTTATTTTCTAAATACAAAAGACGCTAGTTTATTCTTAACAATACATGTTTTTGAAGTATTACAATCTTCACTCATGATTCGGCCTCCTATGCCTAGAAATTTGTTTCATTATAATATTCAACTCCTCGAGTCGACAATGTTTCAGCTGTGTGTTTGTTTCCAATAATCTGGTAGGTTCATCGAAGTGTTATTATCGATCTACCTATTGTAATCCTCGCAGGTAATAAGTGCTAATGGAGGGTATTGTTGCATAACTCTTCTGTAGCCGCTGAATAATCTTGCTTAAGTTTTCTCAATTCCTTGCGAATCTGATCGATAGTAGATTCGGGGTTAGATACGTCCTCTCCAGTACCTGGAGGATTATACACGAATTCTTCTCCTTCAGTAACAAAAGTTTTAAATGGCACGTTTTCCATTTGTGTTGCCGTATAAACAACACTTTTCAGGTTCAGTCAAAGCATTTTTTGTGAAAATGTCAGCACTTTTCGCAATTTCCTCCAAAAGCTTAGATATGTTCTTGAACATATCTATAATTGCATTATCTTCAGCTTCACCCAATTCACAGCCATATATTTTTCCTCACAACGTTTGTTTGCTAACTCCCAAACTTTTTTTAACTTGTTAGCCACGTCCATGTTGAGTGGGTTATGTGTTTAGAATACAAGTTTAGATACACTGCGTTTATATATCAAAATCTTTGCGATAACGCCCTTTGTTCATATCACTAGATTTGTTTATCATGAGGAATCCATATTTATCTTTCCAACATCTTTGAATTTCTCAAGTGACCTGTCGCCACTTATATGATCAAATTGAGTTCATCCTGTTGAAAGTACATTTATATTTGAGATCCATGCTGGGACATACATAAATACGTTCTACTCGTATGTGTAATCTTCAAAAGACATATAGATACTGATATCACTATGTAGAGAAAATCTTGTTTCCAGTTATTCATACTACAACACACAGAATTCTTGCTAAGATATATTCTCGGTGGAACCGAATAACAACACTTTGGTGTGGGGTAATTGATAACTGATGTCAACATCGAGTCATTGATAGAATGTGTCATCTCTCACATGAATCTCATGAATTAGCAAATGATAATGTCAATATATTGATGTAAAAATATTTATTTTTTCTATTATCTCAAAAATTAAGACTAAGTTAACTATGAAATATGCTTGCGTTTATTACATATGTTTCATTATCGGGAAAGAGCAAGCGGTTGAATAATAAAGCACTCCATTAAAATGGGTAGTGGCGTCATCGACCGGCGATCATAGTTCGTGAATTATGATCAATGAGTAGAAAGATCTGAATATCAACCACTACAGTCTATCCTTCAAATTCTAAAGTTCCAATTTAATATTAAGGATCATTACTTCTGTTGCAACTGAGACATTCATTTAACTTAACTTCCGGTCTGCGTGATTTTGCTTGTTTTATTACTAACCCAACTCGTATTTTAGATGATTGACAGCTAAATGCTAACAGACATATATAATGGCTACTACTATGATAAATAGATGGCGTATCGTTATGACAGTTCATAGAACGACAGTTGATTGCTCATAGATCGGCGTGTATCAATTTTGTACTCTACAAGTCGAGTTCTTTCATTTTGATACCCATAAATCTATAGTTGCAACAAAATTTACATTTTTCCCATCATATTGGATTTTCCCAACTGAAAATCATGAAATTTATATTCCACGCGTTATGACCTTTCATTCGATATCCATATTTCTAAACATAAAAATTTCAATCCCTATCCCTGATCGTGAAATATCAGATAAATCGATCGCTATATAAATAGTACATTATTGTTCAGCACATCAACTAGATTCCGAATATGTAGTAAAATAACCGCTTTCGGTGTAACAAAGTGTCGAATATATAACTCCATTCCGATTTCACTCTGATGATGATACTAAAGTAGATAAAAAATGTTTCAACACGTGATGGACGACTTGAACAAGTGACAGACGCCTTGAACACGTGACAGACGCCATGACACCTGGTCTAGAATCTTCAAAAACAGTCCATATAGTTACAAAAAAATGCCAAGTGACAGTTCTGCCATGAAACTTAATTCATAGCTGGCGCACACAGACAGACATGGCAGCTCATACATTCACCCTTGACAGTTCATAGATCCACCACGATAGTTCATAGATCTGCCATGACAGTTCATCGTTTGACATACGCCCACCATGATTGATCATACCTCCTCGAAGATGATCACGTTTCTGACGTCATAACACATCCTACAAACATTGACGTTGACAGGCTCTGGATCTTCGGTTCATTCATAGATGGCATGCACAAACAGCTATGACAGTTCATAATCATCCGCGACTGTTTATAGATTCTCCCGTGACAGTTCATGGATCCATCATGACAGTTAATAGGTCCGCCATGATAGTTCCACCATGACATTTCCAGTTAATCTTTTCATATACACCCGCCATGACAGTTCATACAGACGTCATGACACCTCCTCGGAGATGATTACATGATTGACGTCAACACATCCTACAACAAACCATCTATTCTATAGCCTTTACATTCTATGGTTTCGTAATTCCTTATAATTCAATATTCGTCGAGGACCAGGGAGGTAGTTGTCCAAGAGTGGTTCGTAGTATCTATATTAAAGCAGATTTTTAGCCTTGTGTTTATGTGTTATAAATAAGGTTTCCACCTAGTAAAATTGAACTTAAAGCTATGTAACACTGTTTCTCCACAGAAACATTCAATATGCATCAATCAATATCCAGATAGGTAGGGTTTCAGGTATATTTGTATATTTCTGGTATGGAATTCTATAAAGTTATCGACTAATGTTTTGATATTGTTTTGTTAACATGGGCCAATGGACAATATTCATTAAATTGGTTTATCCTGACCATGTTCATGTCAACTTGAATATGGTGAAATATTTTCTACGGTATATAATATTTTTAAGCTCTACATACTCATTCCTGAATTATGTGTATGAAACAGTCTGCCTAATTAAGCTAATGAGCTCACCGAGTATTTTCAAATATCTTATCACTTCTGTACACAGACTAATATTGTTCACAGCTACTGCACACAACCTAATTATAGCGCGCCCGATTTTTACTAATTTGTATTTCGCCGCCCGAGTAAATTCAAAGTAAATTTCGTATGAGACAACATTTACAGCTGAAAGCAGAACAAACAATGTGGGATGCCACTAGTGAAGGTGCTAAATTAAGATCTAATTCACACTAAAATTCTGTGTATTCACGGCTTGTGTTGAACGTAATATTCAGAGTACCTATCTATGCTGCCAACGCTGGAAGTTCGTAAACTATCATTATCTATAAATAAGAAACAATCACCCTTATCCACTAAAATGTAAAAGTACAATTCAGCTACCAAGTAGCCATCATCAGTGTAAACTAATTTAGAAAACAAAATGCGGTTGTTTAAATAATATTTGTGATTAGTAGGGTATATAATGGATTACCGTCGGATCAAGATGAATCTGATTTCGTTAAATTGCATTGTCGCTCATACTTTTCCATCCCTTCTAAATTATCTCGATATTTGTCATTACTGTGCTTCAAGACTGATAAACTTTCTTGAGGAATGGTGTGACCTGTATTTGAAATGTTCGGATTACGATGATTTTCCACTATTATTTTTGTTTATGTTGGTAAAATGTTCTTTATACTGAGATAGAATATTCCTTCTGGTTTGGCCCAAATAGTTATTTGAACACGACACATGATCGATTTTGTAAAAAATCTTTATCAAAGGTGTTGCCTAAACGGTTTTTTAGCTTATTTGTACATCTATAACCATTTATTAAAAATTTAGGAAACAAATTATGGAATTTATTAACTACTGAACGATGAACGATGAAGTGAAACTTTTGAATTCTATAGAACTATTTGAAGGTAGTAGCTCTAATTTGGTTAATTGGTTGCGTTTCAATTGCTTTTTTTGTTTAGAAATTAAGTTATCGATTAATTATTTGTTCAACGCTATTTGCTGAAGTTTTCTAATCTGTAGTTATGAATAAAAATTGCCATTGAATGAAATAATGTCAAAGTGATAATTACTAAAGTTGGGGCTATGAAGCTAACTAATTCAAAATTCTTGAAACGAAGTGTTAAAGATTTTATTAATTTACATTTTTCCTACCTGCTCCAATAATTTTATCAAATCAGTTGTGCGTGCATTTATAAGTTGTCTGATGATAGAACTACCGTCAAAATAATAAAACTCACTTGTTTTTTCATACAAAAATTAGGTAATAACATAAAAAATGTTACCCAATAAGTTTTGCCAAATTTGAATATGTTCATTAAGTGACTATCTGCCAATAATTTCTCAATTGGGATTATTTAAAAAAAACGTAATATCCATTTGTTTTCATATATGTGTATTGATAACGTGAGCATAATGTAACAAAAATCCTGTTTTACTCCCCATCACCAATATTAATTCCAGGCTCAGGCACCAAGTGGTTTCAACCATAGAATTCTTCAAGTATGGTAAGTTTTTGGCAGAGCTTCGAGAGGTCATTTTTCTATGTGATGTGATTAATGTTTTTATTTCGCAATGTTCAAATTTGATTTTAGTGGAGGTTTGCTTTTCTTTGGACTTTGTTATAATTTTGAAACTAATCGCACTTCTTTGTTTTCACCAAAATTTTGATCTTGTAAATCCAAAAAATGAGGGAAGTTGAATTTATCAACTTGAAAAGGATCTTTAGATTTGTTTCGATTCATTTTAATTAGGAAGCGCTCGGAAATTGTTGAATTGTATATGCTAATGCTTCTGCTGTATCACATAGCAGTCTTCTGCAGACATCTCTGCAAAAGAAGTTTGAAGTACAGACTGTAGGTCAAAGGTTCCCGAGATCAAAGTAAAATCTTCTGATGCAATCCAATTCTTTCATTTTTCCGCAGAATATTGTTTTCGTATTCGTCTTCCATTCTTGACATCATTGCATCATTGTATATAAAACACAGTTTGCATCGATGTTCCTTTGGTTTGAAAAAGACCGATTGTATTTTAGACATATATTAGATAAATAGCCTGAGATGCAGGGTTGTGACGGTTTTCCATACAGTTTTCAAGATATTGTTGGTAGATCCTGGATATTGTTAGATTTAATTATAACTTTTTTGTACTCTTTCTAGTTCCTTTGTTTTGTTTTTGGCTTGGTGCTTTCCTCTTCCATCGATTCCTTCAAATAATCCCAAGCCATTCCTTTGTTTGAGCGCGGTGTTTATAAAGAAAGTTTGGTATATCCTTATGCTCTTATTCGTTTTAGAACAAAAATATTGTTTTGAATTCTTCTTTCCTAGATTTTTTGTATGTCTTCGAGTTTAAGGAGAAGATATCTCAACTACGTTGAGAATAAAATCAATTTTCCATTCATAATATCCCCATATTCCTTATGAGTTGCATCCCAGGTTTCATCAGAAAATTCAGTAGTGCACTGAAATTTACATTTTTCACAAGATAATCTTTTTGTCACCTTAGCAGGATTGATCTTTTTATTTTTGGTTGAATATCTCAAATACTTACTTGGTCCTATTTTCAATTATATTTCATTCGACGTTTCTGATTAACCTTTTTCTATTTTCTCTCATTTTCTTATTCTCACAGTAAGGCCTATATTTGTAGTATATTGCTTCAAACAAGTTTGGCCTTCGTTATTCGTTTTATTCTGTAGACTGTTTTATCTTAGTCTGAGGTATCAGATTCTCATTGTTCTTGTCTGAATCATAAGGAATAACATAAGGTTTTGATCTGAGAAGTAGAAATCAGACGAATTAATTTAGGTATACGTTTTTCTTAAAATGTTAAAACGCTTACCATTTATCAAAGTATCCTCAGAATCAATGAGTGACCTTCCTGATTCCATGTAAAATCTGATCTGAAGCTGAAAATTTCCAGAATTATTTTCCATAAAAATAGTTAAATGATAAAACTTACTCTGAAGGGATACTGGCAGAAATTCCATGTATGTAACCGTTTCATCATTCACTAGATTATTACCGTTTACTCTGATGATGGCTACCTAGTAGTTGAAAGGTTCTTAGTACTTTAATAGTATTTTTAGTTGATAGGGGTGATTATTTCGTGATTATTAGTCTTATTATTGATTGTTAAATGTTCTCGATCAACATTGTAACCCAAAATTTTGATCAGGTATCCAAGATGTCATTTTCACATGGACCTTCAAAGAAAAAATATTCAAGGGAACATTTTTTGCGACGTTAATTTGAAGTTTAATTCATAGGTTAGTCCTAAAAATTTACACTAGATACGTACCCACTCACAAAAGAACAAATTTAGTTGCAATTTGAACTTACCTGGTAAATTATTAATATAAACACCATTATCTAATGGTTGAAATACAAACATTGTGCGCGAAGAAAATATTATTTAATATCATTCAAACGGTTTAGTTTCGACAACTGGCTGTTCATAGCCATCTTTGTTCCATAAAACTGATTAAGTCAGGTTATGCACTTAGCAGCTTGTGCAAGAAGTCACTAAGTCAGTTGATGAAGGAAGAATGAAATATTTGTCTACGTCAAAACTCACTAAGGGAATTATTGAGTTTTTGCATAGAATCATTCTTTTAAAATGGCTTAGTAAGAAATATACATTTCACATTCTTCAAAAGTGGAATAGCTTTTGACTGAGTGAGCTTCACGAAACATTAAATAAATATTATACTTATTGAATTTTATGAAATGTCAAATTCATAAAAATTTCGCCTTCAGCCCAAGCTATGTTAACTCAGCTGCTTCAACTATGGTCAAACTTTTATGAATCCGGGCCTTAGTCGGCAAGTCAATCAAGTTGGTTGTGAGAAGTAGTTCTGGTAGTAATATATTTCATTTTCTACGGACTAATCTTGACCATTCACATGTATACGTATATATATAACAGATGAAGATAATAAGAAACAACACATCGGCGAGAACGAGGAAGAAAACAAGAATAATAATGATAATCAAGATGAGGAAATGTGCACCAAGATACAGACAAGAATGAAATGTAGAACAAAGACGATGAATCTTGCGATTCTTTCAAGGACAAAGATACTGTTGTCGAGCAAAATAAGGACTCGACAATATCACCCCGAAGAAGGGAAAGAGAACAAAACCTAAATGAACGAAATTAGTAGATTAACGAGAGGAAGAAATCCAGGAAAGTTAACGAGAAGAAAATATTGAGAAACTCTGGGAAATATAATAAATGTCAAAAACCAGAAAAATATCTCAACAATCGATATTTTGAAATGTGCGATATAATACAATGAAGATTAAAGTGCAGAAATATTCAGAGAATTTTGGCATTGAGTAGTTATGGAAGCCAATGGGTCTACATTTCGGAATATGTCCATTTCATATCTGAAGGAAGAGGCTGATCAGATAGAACGATAAAGTCAAAAGATAGGTGGAAGTGTAAAGGTAACCAACTGAAACGAGAAAAGATCTGCAAACCATCATTCCTCAAGTGAAGACCGTCATAAAATTCAGGGATATCAGATTTCATAATTGAATACTCTACATAAATCGAAAAACGGTGGCAAAAAACTCATGAAGAAGAGCAATTCTATCACCTGAACACCTAAGTGAGAAGTGGTCCGTAGAAGACACTCCGTCAAGAACACCGTCCTCAAGCATATAAGAAGTTTCTAATCAGTAAGGACAGAAAGTCTACCAATGAGCCGCATATGTAAGGTGCATTTCCAAATAAACGGGATACAAGATAAGGCCACTAAACATCCCTAAGATGTTTAAAAAAGAATTCAACATTGCTTTTCATATGCCAAAAAAGTACATCGCGAATTTTGTGTTTCATACCGGAACGGTATTTATTAAGGAAAAAAGAATTGCAAGCCTGGTATGCAAGAGATAAAATACGTGAGAAACATTCATTTCAGCTGTTTGTTGAATCAGAGTGATCAACTATATTACAGTTATAATATATATTAAGTTATAATACAATTTCTATATCATTGAAGGGAAGGATTTTGTGGTGCAATTCTCAATGCGCTTTTAAGAAATTCCCCACAAAATTATACAAAATCGTGCACACGAAAAAATGATTTGAATACTATTAGCTTCACTAGATCACTTGAACAAATTTATCTTAAGCAAAATTTATATCAAATCAATTGAAAGTTTTGCTACATAAAAACACATTATCTAATTTTTCGTAATTGTTCATTATAGATAATATATTGTAATAAAGACATAATCTTAATTTGAGTGAATATATTCACATTTGCATTCATCAGTTAACTTTCCTTCTGAACATTATCTGTTTTGAACAAATCATTTATTACCTAAGCAGTTCATTATACTCGCTCACCTGTTGGACATGAACAATTCCATTTTCGCACATTGACTAACACATCTTTTTAATACTCGTTCAATATACTCTACTACAATAGTCACTTACATTACATCCCCCTAGGAGAAAGAAAAACTTTTTTTGTTTTATATAAAATATAACCAATAACTATTATAATTAATTCAACCTCGAATTCAATTTCATTTTAGTCCTAATACATATACATTACACATATTTCTATCTATTTTGTCTTTATATCACTTTTTTGCCCTTTTTATTTGTCCACTCACTAGTTTATTCACGGCAGTCATTTTTTTAATACATTAAATTTGATAACAAACTTTTTACATTATTCTACTTAGGTGTAACACGACTTAATTCTATTTTGTGAACTTCAATCAATTTGCTATCAATATTGATAATGACGTTAGGGTCTTGTTCCTCTATGACTATACGAAAGGACCTCTAAATAAACAATCATATTTACTGGTTACGCCCTCATTCATTTTTTATCATAACTTCTTCACTCTCTATGCTATAATTCCCATCTTCAGTTTCAAAATCGTAACGGTTTTTTGTGTTAACTTTTGATTCCATCGACTCAGCACCATCTCAGGTTTGTTGTAGCCTATATTTCAATTGGAGTGGGTAATCGTCAAAACTATAAAGTGCGTTTATACTGTTGATAATATTGGATGGTAATTTGCCTGTTATGCTGAATATTAGTTCATAAGGTGTATTTTTCGTTTTTGTAGGTATTGCAAAACACGCGAAACAACAATATGGTACCCAAGAACTCCAAGTGTTTGAAGCTTTGGATACTTGAATACGTGAAAAGTTTCCCAACGATTTATGTGAATTTCTGAGAGCACCCACTGATGATTCGTAATAGCTTGCAAGTTTCCTTCAACGTTTTTGATAAAAATTTAGTCTCTCTGTCCTCGCTATTTCGTCCGGAATCCCATAATGTTGAATAAAATTGTCAATAAAAGGCTTAGCGCTTCATTATCCGGTAAAGGATATCCTTCTACAAATGCTATTTTAGCGATTTTCATCTTAGTCTAAATCTAAAGGACTAACTAAATCAAGAAGAATTTTCTGGAAAGCGTATGATGCTGTAGTCATCAATGTCATAAGCTGTTTGTTAGGTAGAGTATGTTTGTATCTCAAACAGTCGTCACATCGTCATTCCAACGTCTTTTTCCATACCGGGCCATGGGTAGTATTTTTTATGTTGTACGTACGATTGATACCCCCGTGCTTTCCAGTAAGTAACATATGAAGGTCATTTAAAATAAGGGGTCTGGTGTCCGGATCAGTTATATTTATAACTCCGATTTATATCTCGCATGAAATATTTATTAAATCTTTTATACTTTGTGCACATCTCTCATATTTTATAATTTAACAATTCCGGAATATTATATTTCATTCAAATTATTTTTTCAAGACTCTCAAAAACGTACGATAAGACAGGGTTGATCAAGTATCTTGAAGAATAAACATTATTTGTAAGCTTTTATCATAAAATGTATTATGCAATATATCTTCGTAATTTTTATTTTCGATTATTGTTTCTCGCTTTGATATGAAACGTGATTTAACAAAATATCAGGAGATTTTAACAATTCTACAACTCCCGGGTGGCTTATCCTTTTGTCAAGAGTATCACTAAAACGACTTCAAGATCTTGTTACATTCAGTCTCAGTTACCTGATTACTCATAGTTTTGAGTTCATTCGCGTTTATTTAGATCTTTGATAATGCATCAGCTATTACGTTGTCTTTGCCTTTTATATATTTAACTGTAAAATCATATTCTTCCAAAGTCAATCGAAATTTTGTCAGTCTACTTGACGGGTTAGTCGTTAATAAATAGATTAAAGGTCTATCTCTATATAAAGGTCAGCGGATGTCCTTGCGTAAAGGCTGAAATGTTAGCAAGAGTTGTTTTTCCACAGCACCTACTATACTTTGTATCTAATTTATTCAGAGATCTGCTATCGTACCCCACTGGTGTATCATCCCCATTATAAAAACCGATCCCATAGCATACCCGATTCATCTGTCTTCGAATTGGGATAACGTACCTAATATAGAGTGGTTAATAAAACCCATTTTCTAAGTGTTTCAAACGATTTTTGACACTCTTCTGTCCGCTTAAATGATACACATTTTCTTGTTGGGTTATTCCAAGGAGCTGCAATATTTGCAAATCCTTCAATATATTCTCTGTATTAATCAACAAGTGTTACAAATCGCTTGGGGCATTGCCATCACTTGGATATTGATGAATTGTCTGAATATTAGAAGGATCGGGAGAAACACCGTCCGCCGTAAGTATATGACCTGGATACAAAATGTCCTTTTTTATAATTAGCGCTTGGTATGATTCAGTTTTCAATCTTTTATTCTTTGTAGAGCTTGAGTACAATTCACGTTGTCATTTAGGAATTACCAAAAACAATTAAGCCATCTGAATGATTAAAACAAATTTCGTGTGTTAATCCAATCATTGGAGCTTGTTCTTAATCCCATTGGGATTCTTGTCATTCAATATTGCCCTCGATGGGTCCTGAAAGCAGTATATAGTCTACTGTTACGAACCGTGAAATATAAACAGAACCGGAAAGTGAATTTGAAATGTCTGTGATACACGGTACATTGTTGTTGATAATTTTCCGTATTGTATTTTATTATTAAGAATTCTATATATTCGACTATACGTCATTTTTTTTCGCATTAATCCGCTTTTTTAGGAATAATTTATGAAGGTTTCTTCAATGATTTTTGTTTTGTAACATCTCAATTTCTTTATGTAGTTCGTCTCTTAGCGCTTGAGGTAACCGATAAGGTTTGACAGACGCTGGTATTTCAGATTTTTGTACAACATTTTTTTGTCACGTTCATTCACTAGATAAAACACGTCGGAATATTTTGCACAAAGTCTTTGTAAAGGAAACCTTTCCTCTTTAGACAGATGATCCATTTTTATTATGTTGAATAACTCATCCAGGCGACTTACTGGCTTGAAAGAATTTAATTACTTCACATCGAGCTACAATTGTAACGCTCTTTCAATAATTGTATTGATGAAATTTTCCTTCATTATATCAAAACGAAAAAGTAGATTTGTCGTAATCTAAATTTGCTGAATGTTTTTGAAAAAATCTGACCCAATCACACAGTGCATAGCGCATTCAATCTTATCCATAACCAAAAATTCATGATATACATGTATATTGAACAGAAATAATGGCTGATGGAAATCCATTCTGAACGTGAAAAAAAAACTATTAAAAGTTTGATTTTCACTAATTCAGTTAGTTTATTTTATTTAAGTATACATTTATATTGTTGAACCATCAATAAGTTGTTGAGTAACTATTTCTGTTCCGTTTATGTTAGACAACAAACCTGCAGCTGTTTTTAAATCAAAATCACCGGCTATTTGTCTCTCTATACTTGAGCCACTTTGTGCTGATATATGTTGAAATGTTCCAGAAATGATCAAAGATTTATTTTAGCTGACATGAACTGGCAACAAAAGATAAGAGTTCATTCTGCTGTAGATTCGGCATACTTGAGTACATCTCACTATTGTTCATAATATTATGTTTATCGTTCTTTGAGCACGTAAGAAATTATGGATTTAAACTGCCCTTGTTCTGATTTTCTTCTCGAGAAGATTTTTAGATCGGTAATAACATTGAGCGAATGTACTTACCACTACTAATACAGTCCATGTAAGTCGGAAATATTTCGTAGATACATTTGATAATTCCATGAGACCTCTACGAGGATCGGATTTTAGCACAGGAAACCACTTCAAATGAATTTGATTCACCTTATTCCTCTTGTGAAGTCTGCAGCGTTATGTGTTTATTTGTGAAACAAATGAACTTTTAATAGTTATTTTATATAAGTTTAGAATGAATGTTCATCACTTGCTGTATTCAATAAATGAAACTTTAACCAAACATCGGCAATGATTGACATGTATGTACTGACGAGGTTTCTACATGTGGTAACAATAACATCAAAATAAGAAATAACAAAATTATTAAAAAAGTAGAAAGATCTCGAAAATCAATTTTTTTGAATGATGAAAAGGTATTTTTAATGCATTGTGTGGCAATATACAAAAAATAATTGAAGCTATTACAATATTCTTGCCTGAATATAATATATTGTGGAATTCCACATTCTATTAATTGATGTTCTTCAATGTCATCATAAAGTTCCACTTCTAATATTAAATCCATGTTTTATTGGCTATTAATAAATAATATAAATACACTTAGATATCATAACGCAATGTAACCTCGAAAAGACGTTAAAGTAACACTTAATCTAGCACTTGATGTAAGCATTGATTAGTATGTTAATCAATGATGTAAGTGCATTTGAAATTTTATTTTGTTGCAGTGCAGTAAAACTCAAACTGTAAGTGCAACTTAAATGCTCAAGTATAACCGGTGCAGTTAGCACTTATCATTCGATTACTTTATTATTCAATAATGCTAATGAAGTAATGTCAGCTCGAGTGCTTTACCGCATGAGGGAGGAATATATCAAGTGCCAGTGTTGCCAATTTTAGAACATTTCTATTAATCTTGTTGGGCAAGGTTTCCAACTTCCAACGCTCCCTTGTGAAGAACCAAGGTAGTGGTTGGCTCTGAGGTTGTCTCTAGTGATTTATTGGATCCAATACTTCCCTATCGAAGAAATAGAAAAATATACGAGTAAGGAGTTCACAAGAGAGCTTATACTATCATTTTGCAATTAGTCAATAAAGATAACTGTTTTAAATAGAGTGAATGTAAATTATTAAAGAAAAATGATTAAATAGGTGAAGCCAAGCAAGATTATAAATAGAATTAAGGATAAAGTTCAGATGTTCGAAATCGACAATTTAACAATTTAGTGAGAATTAATAAGAATAGAATTATGAGAAATGTTAATAGAAGATATTTGAATTTGTTACTTAGTTAATTCGGTTGTAATTTATTGAATTGAAACGTGCTACCCTATTCGGTACTGTGAGACCTCTAATGCGGTTAAATTGAGGAGATATAATTATTGTCTTGCATTATTTGAATAACCAGACAGACTGTAAGCATAGGTTCATGGAATTCGAGTTTACTGGATGTGAAGATTTTAAACGAATATTTTTCTGCTTCAGCTTGTTCAGATCAAATATTATGGCACGTGGTATTATACAACTTTAACGAGAAGCTCTACACAATTACCTGAATTAAGTAAGCAACGTTTACGTGGAATTGCAAAGCGAATCAAAATATAACATAAGAATTGAGTGTATGAAGTGAGATTCGAATAGCTTTCGAGAATCAGTACAATCCGGTTGAAAAACCCGACTTGAATTGAAGTAACAATTCCAAAGGAACTTGGGTCGAATAATAATTAAGCTAGGTGCAATAATAAGTATCACAATATGGAGTAGGTACGACTGTCAAATTTTTCCCTTTTCGCAACTTGTGAGTGTATTCTATTGATCTTTAGATCTCTTCATAGCGACGACTTTGCCTGGCGCTCTACCAAACGGTACCTTTTATTTTCTTGACACAAGATTCTTATGAGGCTTATTGAGGGTATGTGGTAAGTTGCAGATTCAGTGACTCATTTCTTCACGTGTTACTTTTTGCAAAGCCTCATCAACATCTATATACTGCACTTTTATAAACAGGAAGTTTTATAAATTTTCCACTACAAAACGCCCTACTCAAAATTCAATTCAATTTTATTGTGTATTTTGGGGGATATCTGCACGATGATTATAAATCTATTGTATGTCCTTCTGCTGCTGAGCGAAACAAGTCATTGACCGCAAATCATAGGAATGAAGTTTGAATTGCAATAAAATCTAACATGCTACGGTAATTCGTCACATATACAAATTTGTATGGTACCTGAATATGTTTAGACGCCGTTGACTGAGATTTGGATATAATTTCTGAAATACGCATATGAGTTATCGTGGTTTGTCTATATCGCTGTTTGTTATCGATAAAGATCGATTTCGATTGAATTGAATTGTTAATCTATAAGATACAAAAGTGATAATTCAAGGCTTTTCCATCTACCTTCGTTTAACACCAACACTAATGATATTCGAATTGACTAGGCAATCGCTTATATGGATTCTCTCTTCTTAAATTTGACAACGCTTGTCGGAAAATACGATATAGACTTCGATATTTCCGTATCGGATTAGTTGAGCACATTTAACTATAATCATTAAGATAGGTATCTTCAAATGGAGGGAGATTCAATGAATAAGAATTTGAAAAAATAAGGATTCCTGCAATGAGTGCCGTTCCTGTGACGATCGGATCGTCATAACATACGCACCTACGCACATAATTGACATGATGTCAAAACTCAGAAAAGCTCAAAACGGATATTTCTTTGAAAACCAATAACAATCGTAATAGCTTTATAATATACGTGCAATGAGGGAAGTAAAGAGAATGAGACCGTCATGTGATGGCTACAATCAAGGGAGAATTAGTCAATTTTCACAATTTTCAGAAAAGTTTCTAAAATAATCTGTCCCATGATACCTATGTGATAGAAATATATGTGATTCCTTGAAAGCGAATTAACAATGGCTATCGCTGGTGTTGTTTTGTTCTCAACCCCCACTCTGTAGTTTCACCGTCTATAAGTATTTCGGACCTATTCAACGTAATCTTTGGAAAATTATCGTATGAGTTATGAAGCTAAATACAAATTGATTTAATAGTTCATAAATGCAATGGAAATGGAAGTATATTCAAAGGCGTAGGTAGACATCAAGTATCTCGGACCTATTTAACTAAATCTTTGGAAATGTATCGTGTGAGTTGTGAAAGTGAATAGAGATTGGTTTCAGAGTTCATGAATGCAATGCGACTAAACGTATATCGTATTTTTGGTAATTCTAGAATTTCACGTTCACTTCCTCCCATTAGTAAGTTCATCCTCACCTTAGCGATTTACTGGGAAGAAAAAACCATCTAAACTTTTCTGAGAAACAAAAGCTACTGGTTCCGTTCGTTAGCGCATCATATTTCCAAATCTTATGAAATATCATTTCTAATAATCTCGAAACTATTGCCATACCATACATTAAATTATAGGGATTACATGAATTCAGAGGCATAATGAAGGTTTTTATTTTCAAAATGGCTTTGTTTCTGGTATTCAACGTCTATTACCCGGGCCTATATTCTAACATAGCCTTATTACTCAAAGAGTTAGTACTCTATGGTGCGGGTGATGTTCTCCTTGCGTGGTGCAACAGTTATCTTCCTGATAGGGTGCTGATTCTCTAGTTGTCGTATTATCTGTCGAGTCAACGTGCTGTTCCCTGAAATCCCTGAGACGCCCCTCAGGGATTTCATCTGGAGTCGGTTCTTTTTCTGCTTTTTCATCAATGTCTCCTTGATTTTCAGCATTGATCTTATGATTATACTAAAGTTTTCGAAGAGTTGCAGAGAATCAGGACTGACGAAATATTCAGAATTTGAATTCTTTACAGCAATGATGCGTTGTAAATTCGAACTTAGCATCGGTAAATGAGGGTTGATAAAAATATGCATCTTGCTGTCGTGTTAGACTCTATAAGCTCAAGTTCTATAGTGATATTGATTATGTGCTTGGTCGTTCTATGAAAACGTTGACTTCATCAAATGCATTTGTAGTTCTAGTTTGCCTTGGTAAGGTGTCTTCTAGATCTAGAGTATTCTTGTGTTATCTAGAATCCGCTCTATGCTTGTCATATTACTCGCTTGGAGCGCATCTAGTGAAAATTTAGCTTTCTTATTTTTAAAATGCATGATGATTGTTCACATCAGCCTTAACCAGGCAGGAACTCGGTGAATAGGTTGTGCGTCCTGTTAAAGCCTGATAGGTTGATGTATTTGAGGCTGGTTTAGCCGTTTTCCTCATGACAGGTGCCTAAACTTACTTTTGTTCATTCTATATAATTTTCTAGTTGTGTGTAATTTTTCTTTTTCCTTTGTTCCTCATTTGTACTGTATAAGAGAGCAAGGTGAGAAATCCCTGAGAAATGAAACAAGAAATGATTTATTTGGTCAAAACTTATTTTATTTCTCCTTGTAGTCCGAAACACTTAGTCCTAAGTTTTTCAAATTTTTTGATCCCTTTCAAATAATACGATTTCGGCAATCCTTCAAAATAGGCGTTTGTTTCAGCGATTACCTCATCGTTGAAGCCAAATCTCTCCGCCGAACCATTTCTTCAACTTTGGAAATAGATAAAAATCGCAGAGGGTTAAATCTGTAGAGCATGGTGGATGGCGAACCAATTCGTAGCGCAATTCTGCGAACCTGTGCGCCGGTGCGTTGTTCTGGTGGAAAGCACATTTTATTTGCCAAATGCGGCGTTTCCACTTCAAATTGGCGTCGAATTGATCCAACAGTTCTGCATAAGATACGCTGGTGATCGTTTTGCCATTTTCAAGGTAATCGATATGAATGAAACCGTGTGCATCCCAAAAAACTATCGTCATGACTTTGTTTGCCGATAAGTCCACTTAGGTCTTTTTCGGGTTCGATCCGCCAGGACAAGTCCTTTGCTTCGACTATTCTTTGGTCTCTGGTGTGTTATGATTGATCCATGTTTCGTCCACGGTTACGACATGACATCGCGAAACACTCAGAGAGCAAATGCGGCACTCATCTGGCAGATAGCCATATCATACCATGGATTTTATCGACGATGTTTGGTTTTGTAACCTTAATTGGACGAGCAGAACGTTCGGCGTCCTTTGTGGCCATACTATCATAACGGAAATCAGTTAACCACTTGTGAATCGTTCCAATCGATGGTGAAGAGTCCTCATAATGTTTGATCAAGACGCGAAATACACTTTCTTCCATGTTTACGAAAATTTTCAAGATTGCCTGCTATCGATGGGTGTCAAAACAGTACTGAATGACATATCAGTCTGAAAATCTCAATGCGTTCTGGTTAAAGATGATACATCATGAATGTCACATGGAATTTTCGATTGTGGCGCCATCTGTTTTATTTTTCAGGAACTTTCCACTTTGGCCTTGTTATAATATATTAGGGCATTTGCCTGTTATGTGGTAATTGAACAAATAATAATATTGCTAGGTCTGGTATGGCAGAGACAAACTGTATCACGAAAGTTCAATGTTACATTTTGTAAAATTTCATCTTTAATTGAGTAAATGAAAAATCATGGAGTGAATTTTTTCACCATTTTGGGGGCTGTTTGTTTTGGTCATCTACTCGTATCTACCCCTGGAATTATGGATGACTAATTGAAGTTGTAATATTACTCTCAATTGTTTTTTATTGCAATTGACGAATTTTGACATTGAATCACAATTGGGTATTTCTCGAGGAAATGTGGGTAGCTGGGGTCAAATGCAGGATGAAGAATGATTCTCAAATTTATACAAAAAAAAATTCAATCTCAATATAAGGTATAAATCTACATTTAAAATACAATATTTACAAATACGCATTTCCGTTTCGCGTTTCAGTTGACTGGAAGGTGTTCGTGAATCCACGTACGATCCCCATCTTCGCTGAAATCTGCTGCTGAGTGATCATTTCCATCCAAAATCCACTTTGTCGTCAATAAACCTTCAACGCCAACGGGGCCTCTAGCATGTATCCTAGCTGTGCTTATTCCCACTTCGGCTCCCAATCCAAAGCGAAATCCATCAGCAAATCTTGAACTCGCATTATGAAAGACACATGCGCTATCTACTTTATTCTGGAAATCTTGAGCAGAGTCTCCTGAAAATAATACCGTTTCTTTCTAATATTCCATTTTGACAACAAATAAATCAGAACCATTACTTTAAACTCCTTTCATCAAACAGTTGATTGCAACGATATAAACGATACGATGAGTTATTGCAATGAGAATTATTGGTTGCAATCATTTGTAACCGGGTTTTCTGAATAGTCCGTTGTTCCAATATAATATCAATCACATGTGCGAGGATAAAATATTGATACACCAGTTTGTTTTACCTCGTAATAAAATTGTAATTTATTAAATTAAACAAGGTACTTACTATTTTCAGTTATGATAACATCTGTATGACTACTGCCAAATGTATGTATGTGATTGATGGCTTCATCCATATTTTTAACCACTTCAATGCAACATTCTAAGCTGCTGTATTCGTGCTTCATCGTCCTTGCTTGAGGTGGCCCAAATGTAAGAAGCGCGTTCAACTTTGGTCCAGAATATATTGTAACACCTTCTTTCTTGAGCATATTACACACATCTGAGAATAAACTACCTTCCATGAGATCTTCATGTATTAAAAGAGTTTCCATTGCGTTACAGGCTGCAGGATAATCACATTTGGAATCCCTTATTATTTTCAAAGCTTTTTGGAGATCGGCATCCTTATCAACATAAACATGACATATACCTTCAGCATGTCCTAATACAGGTATATGTTGTGTTTGTGACTGTATACTTCTTACAAGTTCGCTGGAACCTCTTGGGATTATCAAATCTATATGTTGCTCCATGGATAGAAGATCCCCTATTTCTTCACGTGTTGACACCTTCATGAGAAAATTATTCATCACAATCAATAATTCAATATTCTAAATGTATATTCAATTCATTCCATATCACCTATTTCATGATGAGTTTAGCAAATAAAATAAATATTCTGGAGTATTTTTTATTCGTTTGAATCGCAATTATTGATATATGAAAATTTTCTTGGTTCAGACGATTCCCAAGAGCAGATAATGATCTTCAAAATCTGGTAACATGAAATCTTGCACTTTATTCCCTATCCAGGAGTGATTATGTTGAGATATTCAGACATCGTTATGAATGAAACTGACATATTGATGTTATGAAGCAACTTCTACTATTATCACAAGGATAGTAGATTTCGAACTTAAATTTTTTTTAATATAAGTTGGAAGCATTAAGATAAAAGTTATTTGCTATCAATAAAATGGCAAGTAATAAATGATTATAAAGAGCACAAACAGAAGAAACGTAACGTCACCAGAATTATCACTGAAATATCTAAGTAATAAATATACTATAAAATAAACACATTAGACCGACAAATGCATTTTTACATGGTGCTAATCTGTGTTTGGATTCATCAATAATATCCCATAATATTCCCATGTGACTCTTTATTCATTTATTCATAATTTAGGAGGAAGATTATTGAAAGAATACACATGGTGTTCATAGGTGCATGGACTGCTTATTCAGGGCAATGATAAGGAATTACCAGATTCTTCAGAGTAGATAGCACGACTTTCCCAAGAGCTTCACAAATTCAATAAAACTGCCTCAATATACATTTATCAAAATTCTAGAAATTTCTATAGACATTTTCTGGAATAATATGTTATATTATGATAATTGTATATTTTTCTCACATTAATTCCCACGTTTAACGTTTTTCCTATGTATTACTTATAATTATATCTCTTTTAAGACTTGTTGCTTATAACTCTATCTCCTTCTAGACCTCTAACACCTATTCAAATGGCACATACAGGTTTCCCTAACCTAGGTGCCAAATTAAAGCCATTGAATATTTATCAAGTATCTATGAATCTATCATTCTTTTATGTTTTATGTTTTTCTCTTTTCTCTGTTATTCAAATTCTATCTAATAGTAATAGTAATGTATGACTAATATATAAATACAAATATTATTATTTAATCATTAATGTATTCAAGAGAAATGTATGAACAATGTAACGTAATGTAAACAATGTAAACAATGTAAACAATGTAAACAATAAACAATGTAAACAAACAATATAAACATAATATTTATATCATCGCTCTTCCTTGAAAATATGATAGCTTTACGTATGAAAATATTTACCTACTGTAATACAGTGGACGAAAGGACATTTAAGTATTGCAATTATTTTTATGAAAGTAAATCGTGATTACCGAATCAAATGATTTCCGGAGATATGTATGAATAGAATTAACCTGAAAGTTGTTTTGAAACGCTTCTATTATACAGTCTGCGTATTACCAAGTTAGATTCGGTGGTGTAACCAGAAGAGAAGACGTGTTGTTCACTGGCGATACTGTTCAGAAGGTACTAAGAGGCTATTCCGGTTACAAGGAATTCGAAGATTTTATTGATATCAAATAAAATGAATATAGGCCTATGACAATTAATTTCATTTTCAGCGACAGCTCCATATAGGGGAATTATACACGGAATTTTTCATACATCAGAAGGCAAGCAAACAAGTCAGACATATTTATCATGTTTTTTTTTCAAAGTCCACCAATTTTATTGAAGAGAACGAATCTTAAGCTATCAGTTACTCTAAAATCAAACAGTAGTTCGACAGGGTACGTATTATGATAAAAATTAGATAAATTAATTGAGCTGGCCAAGTTATACGATATTGGAAATTTCGAAGCCTATCCAATTATTCTTAAATTATGTATTATTTCATATGATATATTTAAATTTTATCGCGTAGTATTTTAAAGTATATCACATTGTCAATGTGAAATTATAAAAATTGATTAAAAATACCAATTAACGTAAATCATTTGGACGGCCTGCGGAATGGTCATTTCTGGTATATTTGTGACTATTTGAACCTAAAAAAATCGATGGTAGAAGCCGTCACTCTATGGTAATTTATCATTATAATTAAATGGAAGAACAATTATTATTTTGTTTTTATACCAATTTTAATAATAACATGAAAACGTTACTATAGTTTCAACACCAAAGTGCCATTATTAAACAGACATCAACAGATCTGTTTGATAAAACCTCTTCGGTGATGAAACAATAGTAACGTTTTCATGTTATTTATAAAAGTGATGTGAAAACTGAATAATTGTTCTTTCATTTCATCATATTTGAACCTAATTTCACGGAGTAAATATGTTACGTCGAAAATAATGCCATGGGAGTTCAATCCATTATACATGCGCCAAAATTTTTAAGAAGAACGGCTGTAATGTTATTAAATAAGTTGGAGTTTTGCGCGTCGACGCATAATATAATTTCAGTATTGTGCACCTGATTTGCCTGTAGTATGCGTTTTTTTATGACCTACTGATACAACCAATGACTTTTAGTTTATAGGCAATGCATGCAACCAACATTATATATTATATTATACATTCTATAAGACATTCTCGTTGAATGCATATGATTATAGTTATGACCGATTCAATGTTCAAAATAGTTTAAAAAAAACCTGCTATTTTTTCCGAATCTCACGTCGTTGATTAGAAAATACCAAAATACAAAATGTTCAGTTAGTTCTGTGGTTATTCGAACATAAAAAGACGATTCAAAATATAATTCTTTTCACTTAGAATATCAGTCAAGTCAAGGTTCAACGTTGTACTGATAAGAATTTATAGGAATATGTGAACATGAATAATAACCCAAATAAATAATGGCCAATTGGATTCGGAAAAGCTAGCCCATTAACACAGTTAAATTTAATTATCATTATGCATATGCTATTTGGAAGATTATACTTTCCTCAATTATATGTATTTTATCACATTAAATACTTAAAAACTCATTTCTGTCATAATTGATAATTTCCGGAAGATCTTCCTTTAAATAGATGTAACTTTTCAATGCCTCTTATTGTATATTCCTAAAATTATCTCAATCTCGAATTTGGAATCAACATTTTAACGAATGAAGTTAGATTTATGCAAATTACAGGAACCGTTTTCCTACGAAACGTTCGATCCATTTTTGAGGATTATTTTGTATTTTAGGTACTCGAATATGAAATTGTGTAAAATTTTCAAAACCGGTTTGCAATGTATTATTTGTATCCATTAAAATGATATACATTTATAAGAAAAATGCTTACTAAAGATATGGCATTTGTGGCTCCGACTGTAGAAAGTGCCTGCTTCACTAGCTCCATGAGTGCTCTGTTACTATGTGCAGCTTCCTTGCCTCCTTTTAATAAGAGACCATTTCCAGAAGCAATTGCTAGGGCAGCTACTTGTGGTAAAGAATCTGGTCGAGATTCAAAAATAACTAGGAGAACACCTATTGGCACTGTGATTTGTTTCAGTTCTAATCCATCTGCTAATTTGGTTCTTCTTAATACTCTTCCTACATTATGATGACTTGAATCTGCTATTTGTTTCAGTCCAGTAGAAAGGCCTCTGAGTTTCGCTGTGGTTAACGAGAGACGAGAAAGAAGTGGTTTAGCTAGGCCGGATTTTTTAGCTTCTGCTAAGTCTTGAGCATTTGCATCCAGAACATCCGACTGTTTAGAGATTAGAAGATCTGCTAAAGTATGTACACAATTTGCTCGTTGTTCAGGAGTTAAAGTTTGCAAAAGTCTACAGCCACTTCTTGCTAGAAATAAGGTCATTATTAAAACGAAGAATAACAATGTATTAAATATGATATTTCAGACGGTATTATTTCATTATTAACAGCTCAATAAACCGTTAGGAACATTGTAGCTGAAATTTTCTATTTGGAATATTTTGCTTTCAATTGAATTTGAATTTATTCGATCTATTATACGAACTTCTGATGAATCATTCCGGATTTGTTCATCCAAGAAGCATCCAGTATAGAAAGGTAACTAACTTATAAGAACTTGAATATTTCAGATCAACTCTTTGAAATATTAGGTGTCCAATGTAAGATGGTTTGTAGAAAGATGACATTTACGGATTCGGCAAGAAACGGCAATGACATGAAGAAGAAAGTTATCAGTAATTTTATGTCGGATAGTGATGGAAAAATATAATATCAATTGCATAATCATTTTATATCAAGTTAAAGAAGTATTCAACCATACAATAAAATATGATTTCTAATATACTGAATCAATTTTCCGGCAGTATAGTATAATTACCAAAGGGGTTTTTATTTGATCGTTTTCTGTATAAGCCTACCATTTTCCGCAATAATTTCTATCGGGACGCCCCCTCCTGTGACAGAATCTGTGAAGAACGTTCCAACCTTACGACCAGATAAAATTGTTTTGATTGCCTTTTCTTGAGTGCCATTACAAATAACAACTGATACACCCCTATCCAACGCCCATGTTGCAGCATTAACTTTCGAATCCATTCCACCAGTCCCAACTTTCGATTTTTGTCCATATTGTATCGTATGTCTGAGATCAGATGTGAAGGTGTGCAAAAACCGTGCCCCTTGTTCCCAAGGAGGTTTATTATAAATGCCATCCACATCAGACATTAGGATTAATAGATCTGATTGTATTTCAGCTGCTAACATAGCAGCCAAACTATCATTGTCTTTAATACTGAGACCTTTCTTCCCTGGTTTCCCTCCTATAGGCTCATCACTTTGTGGTGGTGGAGACACAGCGTCATTTGTGTTAATTATAGGAACTATGTTGAGGCTTATTAACTCTGATAAGGTGCTGAATAAGTTTTGACGGGTTTCTTCGTTATAGAAATCCGGTTTAGTAAGTAGAACTTGACCAATTTTGACACCATACTGGGAAAACATGGCTTCATAAAGTGACATCAATCCAGATTGGCCAACAGCAGCCGCTGCGCGTGGTTCTAATAAAGCTCCAGCATCCTTAAATGAAACAAGTTAATTATTCGAAATTTAATACATTTTTGGAGCAAACGTAATATATAGTTGAATAAAAATGATTCCACTATTTTCCTAATCTAATAAAGTGTGATTGGAAAATGTAATAATATTTTCAATCTTATAGTCCAGTAAATATGGGAGGTTGTTGAATGTTTTTTGATTCTATCGACACGAAACTTTTTGCAAGAACGGTTCAGCAACAAAGGTAAAAAGACTTTTTTTAACAGGTAAATAAACAATTTTATGAACAAATGGAAATAGCGTAATAAATACTTAATCTTGATGTTCGCTAAAACGGTAGTACCTCAAAAAGGTCTTAGGTCAAAATATCTGAATACAATATGTATATTAAAGATGAATAAAAAATGTCGGATTTTAAAAAGAAATTAGAAAATTTAATAACACAGCGAGTCGAAAAATTATATAATATATGAACTTGAGCAATTCAGCACCCAATTTTGTATTCTCTAAAATCTGCCTTTTTTTTAAGTCCTTAATAAAATTTCACATTATTATTTATATTTATATTAATGCTCAATTCTCACAATCCATTTTTTTGTAGATTCGTACTACCAGTTTTATAAACGTTTTAACAAATTTTGATAATTTTCCTTCATTACAGTCATGCTTTATGTATACCTGAGGATGAGGTGTAATAATTGACCTCGAAACCTGGTAGTACGAATCTACAAAAAAAAATGGATTATGAGAATTAAACATTAATATTAATATCAATTATGAACTCGCACTTGGGTGAAATCATTTTTTATTATTAATAGATTATTTCTGACCTCAAAGTAACCTATATAAGCTCTTCTATGAATATAATGAGAATATTTAGTTAGAAAATTCAATATAGCAGGAAAAATTTTTCCAAAAAAATTGTTTTTGTCCTCCATTGTGCTTACTTTGATCCACAATCCTACAACAATTTCCACGAAGTGTAAAACTGCGGATTGCGGTATTTTTAATCATAGATAATTGTAAGGGAGACTTAAGCAAGACGCTTGTTACATGAACCTATTCTCATGAAATCAGCAATAACGTCATCTGAGAATACGAAGTACGCTGGCTTCCAGCTTGTATGAATCTTACATAATTATTATACTTAGATGTTAGATTTGATTCATTCTGACATATAACTTAGCCTTGTGTGCATTAACATTTCTAATAACGTTATAATTGTGAAATTTAAATTCTTTTTAGAAACATCATTTCTTACTGGAATAATGTAAGTAGCTGAAAATTATGCTCCGACAAAATGGAAAATAGATCTCCGAAAGAAATAGGTGGAATTTGCCCAGCTTGCAAAGAAGACCCAGAAATACATCTCAGCCAATGCATTACATCTGGAAAATAACTCAACGGAATTTGCATAATGAAGGATGTCATAAATATTTCTGGGATCGACAGTGCATACTCTTGGATCTTACTCTCAGTACTCTTGAGGCAAATAATTAGTATCCAAAGTGCGCTTTTGGTGAAAAATATTTTTCTATGTTTGAGTTCTGTTTGATTTTCGTATTTTCATGTTTTCATATGATTAAATATTTGATCTTGAAAAAAATATATGAACCATGAATGAATAAAACAGAGAAAGTTAAGTGCTTAGGCAACTTTACCATACCTCTATATATTTTGATATAATTCAATAATCGATATGTCAAAAATAAACCCCACGTGTTAGCTTATTGAAAGTTATGTGCTCCGCAATTACATATTCCACTGCGAATTGAATCACTGATCTCATGATTAAACCATTAGTAGAATTGAATTTGAATTATTTTATCAACAGTCATTCGTACAAAAGTATTTTTTGGAACGATGAGACCCTTCTTGGAGAGATTCATGATCATATATTTCACCTAATATTCTAGTCATCAATTAGAGCTCTTCCGTATTATTTTTAATTCGGTCTGAACGATATACGAATGTTCTGGATATTACCTCTCTGGTGTGATCATTCGGTGAAAGCGTTTCCCTCATTGATAGTGACATGAGAAGTTCTTGAGCTAGCTTTTGTTTCCCAAAGGCAACCGCTCCACTAGTAACCATTATACATTCTCTTCCTTCATTCTGACATTCAGCTACCTGGAAATATAAAATTACAATACGAAGAGGCTTATCATTCCTGTAATAAACTAACCTGTTCTACAATTGAAGCTAATCTACCTAAAGCAATCCCGTGTTCATCCTCCCTAGTTATTACTGCACTTCCTAGTTTAACAACCAACCTTCTGGCATATTTCAATTGACTTCTATCCGTGAATGTGGTCTGTTTCTTCTCTAAGCTCGCACGTTTCGTCTGAAATTACAAATGTGCAATTAGAAGTTTGAAACTTATGAGAGGCGGTACTACATTATAATAATTCAAATGTACACCTGAAGATAGTTATTCTGCTTCATTATCTACGTTAGTTTCATAGTAAAATATTACTATAATTGGAATCGTGTAATTATGTAACATTCTTTAATTATCTAAAATCTCAAATTTGAAGAATATATACACGTGGTGATGTACGAGAAAACTGTTGCCGAGGAGATACGTACCAAACATTAGATTCCTCAGCTCACCATCCCATCCCGCCCACCGGATATTCAATTTAAAATTCCTACTACAATAATTTATTATAAATATTTCTATTTCAATCAAAGTACTAAAAACGAGATTAATCGTTTTCAATACATGTCGGATAATGTTTCAATGTCCCTTCAATCCCTCCTTGTATCGGAAACTGATCATTTTGAAAGACATTCACAAGTTTAATATAGTATACAGTTATTCTCATAATTAAATTCTCTATGCGTTCCTCTCCGCAAAAACTTTGAACAAGTTCATTTCAGATTTGGTAAGTAAGGATGAGAATTGGAATATGTGATACTGTACCTTCCAAATTCACATAGTTTTAGAGAAATTAATATAGTCTAAAACGGTATTATAAGGCAAGATAATGCAATATGATACAGGTAGTTCAAAGCGTTTTACATAAATAAATGTTTTTACGTTAAGTCAGACATACAGGATGCGTGTATGTACAGAGTGTCTCAGACTCGATGCCCCAGGGTTACTATGAGCGATCAAAAAGAACAAATAAAAATTTGACATCTCCAAGCAACTCTCTTCTGAATAGAATCTGGAAGCTTCTGCATATTTTCCGGAGCTGAACGAAGTGTGGATAGTAATCCAAGACAAGCAGAATCTATATGAGTAGCTCTCCACATGGAATGGAAGTTTCTGTGGAAGTTTTCGCAATGAACCTCACATGATCGTTCCATGAGAGGGTGCTGTTGGTAATGATACCGAGCATTGAAGTATAGGAATAATTGTCAGACTTCATCATGTTATGGATTGTAGTATCCGCCTTTCAGAATGAAATACACGCTTGAGTTGTGATTGCATTATACTATACTAGATTATCAAATCATCATTTCATAATATTCATCTGATCTACATATATTGCATCGACCTGTCTCTGTCTCTCTGATCTGGCTTCATTGATGGCTGCATAGCTGTGGGATAGGAGATCACTTCTAACAGATCGTTGATGGGGAGTAGAAACAAAGTGGATGCCAAAACAAATCTTTGTGTGACACCAGCATATCAGAGGAGACACCGCCAACACCACATAGAGTTATAGTCCAGTAACTTTGTCGCCTAAAAGTATGGGGTAGTATGCGTCAAATCTGGTAGTTCTGATTTTTTGCAGACTTGTTTATGATGTTGGCCTAATGAATAATCCAAGTTTGTGACCTCGAGCGCCGAACGCAACTTTGTCAAAAATCGAAAAACCGCGAAAAAATCGTGTTTTTTTCAAATTTTGGCGATTACAACCATAAAGGACTAGTTTTTGAAAAAACTTTCATGGGACGTTTCAAAGTAGACTAAATTTGCTACAATATGATACTAGAACTGTCTCTGTAGACCAAATAGTTTCCGAGATTAAGCCTTTCAAAGTTTATCATTTTTCAAGTTCATCACCTTCCCTAAGTGTTTTTTTTTTTCGTTTCAGTTGTTGACTAGCCTGATGCCCATAACGTGAGTGCCGTTTGAACTCAAAATCTACAGAATGTCTGATCCCAGTCCCAGGGTGGGTTTGTGTTTTATATGTAAGGAGACTTTAAGTGAAGGTCAAGTGCGCCTAGTGAAGGGAAGAGGTGTAAAAACCCTTCTTGCGTATTTCCTTTAAGAACATAGAAAATCAGCGTTTATTGATAAGTGTAATTATTCAAATAAATGAATCGAATTCATCTCCGTTTAAAAATTGCATTCATTCCGATAAAATATGTTGCAAAAACGGGGGTCTGGCAAGTTAACGCATCAAACTTTGTACAACCTTATGTATAAAAAGGGCGAACAACCAAAAAACTCCGATAACATTTGTTTACTGTGCCGAGAGGAACTAGTGGAGCATCAGGTGCGCAAATTTTAGATCTAAAAATAGCGTCACTTTTAGGCATTGTTCGGGACATAAGTAAAAAACCCTTAGCACAAAGTAAGGAATTGGTGGAGCAGACTTGTCCAGAACCTCAGAAAACATATAAAAGCAGTGACCGATAAGAGATCGCTCTGTTTTGTGCTCTCTTTGGTGATTTTGATTTTCAATTAGTACAGTTGCTCTTTTGTGATTTTGATTATCAATCAGTACCGTTACTCTCTTTTGTGATTTCGATTTTCAATCAGTACCGTTGAAGTGTGATTATTATAAGAATCAGAGTGAATTAATTATTATCCGAGTTCAAGTTAGATTTAACATTTGAATTAACCATAGTGTTCCGTTTAGTGAATTTTTACATAAGGTGAATGATAGCTAATAGTTTATATTTTTGGGCATTACGATATATTGATTTCCGTAGTTTATGATTGGCAATGTTCTATTGTATGATACCTAAGTTCCGTAGCTTTCAGTAATTTGAATTGTTATATTTGAGTTTATCCCGTCATAGGTCGGACCGCGCACGATTTGAATTCGCACGTGAATCGAAATATTCAAGTAATCGTATGGTTTGTACAGAGAGTGTATGTTTGAACGACAGGGGCGTCTTTGGTATATTTGTGCACGGTGCGCCTGTACCGGAAGTATAAGCTGGGGTGTTTGTGTGATTGAGAATCGTAATTACCCCTTATTCGTATGAGAAGTCTCCGGCCGTGGATGTAGGGGTTATTGCAGTGACGATAGTTAGGGTTTGTGCACGCTGTGCCTGTACCGGAAGTATAAGCCCTGGTTGTCTAAAATTCTGAATCTGCCAAGTGTATGAAATCTAACACTGTCATACAATTACCGGGCACTCTGTGGATAGTTGATACAAGGGTGGGTGAGGTGACAGAATAAACTCAATTAGATTAATTATCCGAAAATACCGCAAAATCTGATATCGTAACTGGTGCAAGTCAATATCTTCCGATCCGACCGAATTTTAGCCGTTCGATATATTGTAGTGTGAAACGAACCTTTCAAGTAATAATGATATCTGAATAATTACCGAATACCGCTTATTACGCTAGGATCTGTTTGATTTGTATTTTCTGCAAATTGGTAAATGTGAATGAATCATTTATCAACCGATTCTGTACAGTTCAATTGAAATTAAATACCGAACATATCGTGAAATAGATATGTTGTAACAGTTTTCATATACCGTTTGAGCTTCATTACATTTTACACCTGGGTCGATTTTTGTAAAATTTACCGTTCAATTGTATTGATTAATTATTCTGAAAGTGTACTTGTTATAATTGTTATTATATATTTTGATATTTGGGGGTTTTATTATGTTATTTCTGCTCCATCTTTAAACGAGCTATGTTTTAACCAGGTATCAATTGTAATTGAAGCCTACAAGTTTGATATTGTTTTCTGCCCAATGGGCCCTGGTTTTACTTCACTGTAGCTACCCTAGGAACAAGGCTATCTATAGATAGCATAGTGGCAAGCCTTGTGGTGAAGACCCTAGCAGAAGTCTTCAAAAAGGAGTAAACCTTTAGAAAATCTGGCGCCCGAGGATTTGAAGCTTACCGCAGTAAGTAGTTTACCGAAAAGCGACAAGGTACACGTTATACGTTGATGAGAAAACCGTGGCACAGGTTCCGCAACAGAAATTCTTGTCAAATGACAAAAACTAGATTCGTTTCATAAAGCTGCTGACAACAAAAAAGGGAAATCACAACATTCAAGTACTCCAAGCAGAGGAAGATGCTGATAGGCTCATCATCACTACAGCTGTAACTGCTGCCTCTACCTATGATATAGTGGTAGTCGTTGGTGAGAGCATTGACTTGCTGATCATCCTTACTGCGATCTCAAACCAACGTGAAATTTTTTACAATAAATGTGGAAGATGCAAAGCATCAGATGTCATGTATTCCAGCATCGCTTCTTCGAAATCCTCTTTGAAACCAGAGCTTTTCCTCTTCATCCATGCCTTTAGTGGATGTAACTCGACATTCTGCTTCTTTGGCTTAGGGAAGAAGCAAATGATGTCCATAGTCGAAACAAATCCGGACGTTGGAAAGCAAGCTGCTATTTTTCTCGACACCAACTCTACACCTGACGAGATAGCAGCAGCAGGAGAGCGAGTCATAATTGCTCTATACGGAGGCAACACCAACACCCATAACCTTGACGTGATGCGGTACCAACTATTCGTCAGGGCTGCGACGAAAACCAGCTTCAATCTAGCCAGGTTACCTCCTACGCGAGACTCTCCTCGATTTCACTCCTTGCGGACATACCATCAGGTAAAAATTTGTCCTCACATCAGTTACACATCATTCATCATTTTTCTATTCTCATGTACAATCTTCTTACAGGTACAGGCGTGGTTGAGAGTCACACTGAACCCTCTCTCCTATGGGTGGATATCCACGCCACAAGGCCTCAACCCCAAAATGATGACCAGAGATGCAGCCCCACAACACCTCTTGCGGATGATTTCTTGCGGCTGCACGAAGAGTTGTGGGAACGCGTGCAGCTGCAGGAAGGCAGGATTAAAATGCTCTTCAGTCTGCACGCACTGCAGCGGGGCATCTTGTGACAATAAACCTGATGTTGCAGTAGATATCCCAGAAGGCGACGATCTGTCCGATGTCGAAATGGAGGATGACTTGTGGGCACAAGACGTCGACGATACATCACCATCCCCTGATGGGGATATGCCATCCCAATACGTCGATCCAGATACGGACGAACCTCAACGGGGACCTTCCAAGAGGGCTAAATTGATTTAATTTTCTGATTTTGAATATTACTCAATTTCCTAACAAACAACTTTTGTTGTACTTATCTTTTTCACTTCATTATTCGTAGCTCAGCTCAAACATCATTGTTCACACCTCTCATTTTCTTTTTTAACATCCCATCATAAAAGTACACGGTTTCGATAGTATAATCAGGGTCAAAATTCAGTCAGAACGACAGACTTGCAAAAAATTGCGAAGTTTGAAAAAGATGATAAACTTTGAAAGGCTCAATCTCAGAAACTATTTGGTCTACTGAGACAGCTCTAGTATCATACTGGGTGTCCCAAAAGTCTGGAAACGCTTGAATATCTCGTAAACAAATCATCGGATCGCAAAGACAAAAAACACGCCTCTTTTTATTTTTAAAGATTTATTTAATGATGCTACTGAAAAACCACCCCCATCCCCGTAGGGGGTGATGAGAGGGGTAGTTTTAAAATTTTAAATGGAAACACCTACTTTTTATTGCATTGTTGCATTCTTCATGAAAAACTGTGTTAGGATGTGCAATCATCCCCTACATGGGTGGGGGTGGTTTTTCAGTAGCATCATTAAATTGATCTTTAAAAATAAAAAGAGGTGTGTTTTTTGTCTTTGCGATCCGATGATTTGTTTACGAGATATTCAACCGTTTCTAGACTTTTGGAACACCCAGTATTGTAGCAAATTCAGTCTACTTTAAAAACGTCGTGAGAAAGTTTTTTCAAAACCTAGTCCTTTAGGGTTATAATCGGCAAAATTTGAAAAAAACACGATTTTTTCGATTTTTGACAAAGTTGCTCGATAATAATCCAAGTTTGTGACCTCGAGCGCCGAGGTTCATTATATATATTCATTAGGCCAACATCATAAACAAGTCTGCAAAAAATCATAACTACCGGATTTGACGCATGCTGTGATGTATAAAGTTACTGGACTATTATCTATTTGAGAGAAACCATCAACTTGGTTTTCTAATCCGTGCCAAAAGTTACTTTATATCCCAGCTCCTCATAATCTGCAAAGCACAGATTCGACCTGTCCTGTAGTACTATTCACTCCCGAACATACGCTGAAGCTCTTGGGCTATCCAGAAAAGAGCTAATCGCACTTACGAGTTCATTGGCCTCTCTAGAACATAGTAGAAAGGTGGGATCTCTCTCTCTCTCTCTTTCTCTCTTATTTCTATGGATATTTCCATGGTCGGTGTTCATCAGAAATCTCGTCTATTGTTCCACCATGAGAGATTCCAGACAGGCGGACCAGAAGAGCTCAAAGTAGTCACCCCTCCATTGTCAAGCTCGAGACCTGCCAAACTTCTCCCTCCCAGACATCGAACCAGAAATTCGATGAAGAATCTGATACCAGCATATTGAATATTTCCGGAGCATTTGGCACCGATACCTTTTCCGAAAAATGTTCTATCGAACAGGGAAGTTGTGGAACTCTACCTAGTGAGGTCTTTCCCTACTCCTATAACCTCTAAACCTTCAATAATAATTCGAATGCCTATCTCCTCTCTCAACATTCCACCGCTGGCTCACTCGATGTTTTTTGAACATTATAGGTTTCCCTATCGTGTAGTCATAGTATAAAAAAAAGACATAGTTGAAACGACAAACGGAAGTTTTCCAAAAAGGTATCGGTGCCAAATGCTTTGGAAATATCCAATATGCTGGCATCAGATTCTTCATTGAACTTCTGGTTCGATTTTGATGAGTCAATGGTACTCTATTTATGGCTAATTAAGACCTCTCGTATCATCGAGAAATGTTTCTTGAAACTTAACGGATACTTGGTGGAATGTTAAAATTTTCTTCTCATACAATATTTTTCTACGCTATAGTTTTCGAAATGAGACAAGCATTATACAACCTCCTATCAAAAAAATTATTTTTAATGAAAATGCCGTACAATTCAAAAAAGAACAAACAACCTTTCTTAAGAATAAAAATTGATATTCAACTACTGAATTTTAAATTTAGTTTGGAAACCATTAATTTTAATTTTATATATTTATCACTCTAATTTTGTAATTCACGCCATTTGATTTGACTATGATAATGTATATCCACAGATTTACAGCAATAAGCCATTATTATTATTATTATCAGTTTGCTCTGATGACGGCTAATTGTTAGCTGAAAGGTCCTTAGTACTTTAATATTATTTTTAGTAGATAAGGGTTATTATTTCGTACTTATTAGCGTTGTTGTATATCCAAAGTTGTGAACTCTTTCAGGGTATTATACTTATTTTTACTATTGTTATTATTATTATTATTATACCCTCCGCAGACGAACTCCGAAGAGTATATTGCATTTATTCAAGCTATTTTTTATATCGTTAAAAAAATCATAGAGCAAAAATTCCTTCACCATAGTATTTCTTTCACAAAACATCGTCTGCTGTTCGGAGACGAACCTTATCATTTTTCAGGAAAATCATGTAATAAAGACACCTTTTCTTGAAGGGTTAAAAATTTAAAAAATCGTAACTCCCAAAATATACATTGAATCTTCTCAAAACTTTTCAGAAAATTCAAGATTATTGTAAGCTACTGTCATTCAAATTTCAACAAATATTTAGTCACTTCGAGGATACGGCAGAAGCTATTTATTTCATTTCTATCTCCAGACAAAACGCATGAGCTAAACTGTAATTGGAAACTCCAAAATTGAATCTATGTACAATAGTTCTAAATTTTCTGAGCTGGTTGGAAAGGCACTATTATTTAGATCTAAATAGATCATAGTTACTACCGTCAAGCTGGTACCTGCAACTTCGATATGCGTGCCCGTCGTCTTGGCGTTGTGATGTTCACTAGTATATCTAATATGCATGCATATCCACTTGCAGAACCCTTACTTAAATCATTCTGAAGCAAGCCTCAGATTACCATGTAGTCTATGGAACAGGCGATGAAATTGCATATACAACTTCTGTTATAGCAGCATGCTAGTAAGGTTCCAAACCTTTCAATATTCCAAAATTTAGTACAGTTCGGCTCAAGAAAGAAGAACGCCTATGAATTCACAGAATTCCGCTACAGTTCATACACATACCTTTCCGGTCAATTTTAGTTGGCAGCACAGTATCAAAAGATACCACAGTTGATAATACATTATCCAAAACATATCACTATCACAAAGACGACAATTCACATACTCCAGAAAATATTCGTTACAAACGAAAGAATCAAATTATGGCAAAAATCATCACTGGAATTTAAATGTAAATGTTGTACAACTCAAGACTGATATTTAAAATTTCAATTTGAAAACAATTTTTATATGAAACAGTAATTGAAATAAATTGGTATTACCCATTATGTGAGTTCATTTTAACAATAATTGATTAATAGTTTTTGATTCTCACAATCCTAATTTACAGATATGTACCACATATTTCGAGGTCTAAGACTTACACATCATTATCAACTATGGTCACATGAAATAAGTCAAAATATGGCTTTTTTAGTAGATCATTTGTATATTCCCTCCCGGTTATATTGATAGCTATATTTTGTCAAGAATTGAATTAACAATTTCCAGAATTTCAGACTCCTACCGACATATTAACAATCCAAGAAAACAGCAATATATTATACATAAGTTAGCTAAATTATTTTTACTCATTCCCTTTGAGCACAAAACCTGACTTAGTATATCCGCAATAAGGAGTTAAGTTCATGTATCCTTCACGTGCAGGGGGTGAGCTTTAAACCAAAATCTTAAATAGGAATAGGGGTCAAGTGGTACCCAATTTTGGAGGTAATCGAATTCTCTGTTCAACGCATCTTAGTTTTACGAATTTGATGTAGCCGTTTTTGAGAAAATAAGGGAACAACAATGAAAACAAAATGATTCCTCAATAATTATTGCTCCATGAAAAAATGTTAAGACCCCTTGATTTCTATTTCGGCGAAGAAGTCTTTTATGCATAATTTTCAACTCTCTCACTTCAACTCCCCGCAGGGTGACTTTCAACCCTTAAATCAACATGGTATTAAAATTCATGTGATACCATATTTTAATGGTAATTAAATTCTCTTTTCAGCAAATCAAACATAATTTATTAACTTTAATTTCTCTTTATTATTTATTTCAATAAGGAAATGTTTTCTACATTCCTCAATCCATTTACCACTGACAAAAGGTAATGTAAATTCTGATTTTATCGTTCGAAGAAAAAATTACTTCATTTTATCTGCTGTGGAATTCTGTTTTTGTAAAGAATTTATAAATGTTGCAGTTCCTTAGAAGTTCCGAGTATTTACATTTAATTCATTTCAATTTAGTATCTCGCAGGGTTTTGTCTGTGACTGAACTTTATTTTGATCTAAAATGGTTCATTCTACTGCAGAAAGAGTATCGCTGATTGAACTGTATCATGAAAATAATACATGTGCTAATTGCAGCACAGGTATTCAATGAAATGAATCCAGATAAACATGTTAACCGAAAATACATAATTGAGCTGGTAGCAAAATTTAGGGAGACATGATCAGTGACAAACCGTAAATCAATTGCTCCAAATCGAAGAATAGTGGGAAACGAAGCAGTGGAAGTTGCTGTTTTGGGCCACGTCAATATGGACCCTACATTGAGCACCAGGCAACTACCTGTAGTGTGTGGCATATCTCGTACGAGTATTCGCAGAATTTTGAAGACGTTTCGTTTTTTCTAAGTGGGACTGTTAATCGTCACAATTGTCGATATTGATCTGACTAAAATCCACATCTATTCCATGAGGTTCACACTCAACATCCGAGAAATTAAATGTCTGGGTTGGAATTTATGGCGATTGTTTAATTGGTCCTTTTTTTCTCCTAGGAAATCTAAATGAAAAAATGTATCTGCAATTATTAGAAGACGCTATCGATCCTGCATTGACAGAAACGCTTGAAAATAATAACTATTACAATGCCGAAGAGTTGACATTTTAACAAGATGGTGCACCTCCTCATCATACCCTTGCTGTTCGTGAATATTTAAATCGGACGTATCCTGGTAGATGGATCGGCTGAAGAGGACCAACAGAGCGGCCTGCAAGATCACCTGACTTGACCCCCTTAGATTTTTTTCTATGGGATCACTCAAAAAGAAAGATTCATTGAACTCAGTCACAGTCATTAAATGAATTACGTCAGAGAATCATTGATGAATGTCGGGTCATTACACCAGAAATGCTTCATAATGTCAGGGACCGTTTTGAACAAAATCTCTATTATTGTATGGAAGCATATTGAAATGAAGCTTTGTTTTTTCAGTTTGAATGTTGATGGCCATTTCTGTCGTATTAAAACTATACTGTAATTTTACATAATAAATTCGATTAAAAAAAATGCTTCATTTAATGAAAAAGTTACGACATTTCTTCCCATAATTCCTAGACATTTGCCAAAACTCCAATTACCAGAAGCTTCATTCTGAAAGGTCACAGAGATAAATAAGTTACAAATTTGCTTGTAAGTTATTTTTTTTTTTAACAAAACCGAGATATGACATTACTGTGTTTCCATTTCCAAATTTTAGATCTGAAAAAAGATTGAAAGGGAGGAATTTTTTGCAATTCCGAGAGTAATGAGACAGGTTCCGATCTTCCTCAGGATGTGCAATCAACCCTTTTTTCAACCCTACTTAAGGGGTGAAAAAAAGGGCAGTTTTGTATTTTTTGCGAAAAAAATTTGTTTTCATACGGTGTTGCATTCACTATGAAAAATGTGTTTTCATGTGCAATCAACCCTTTTTTCAACCCCAACAAGGGGGTGCAAAAAGGGTAGTTTTAGTAATTTTGTAAAAAAAAAACTTTTCATACGCTGGTCATTTTCCATAAAGAAAACCATGTTTTGATGTGCAATCAACCCCTTTTTCAATCCCACGTAGGGGGTAAAAAAAAGGGTTGTTTGCACATCCTAACACGGTTTTTGATGAAGAATGCAACAATGCAATAAAAAGTAGGTGTTTCTATTTAAAATTTTAAAACTACCCCTCTCATCATCCCCTACATGGGTGGGGGTGGTTTTTCAGTAGCATCATTAAATTGATCTTTAAAAATAAAAAGAGGTGTGTTTTTTGTCTTTGCGATCCGATGATTTGTTTACGAGATATTCAACCGTTTCTAGACTTTTGGAACACCCAGTATTGTAGCAAATTCAGTCTACTTTAAAAACGTCGTGAGAAAGTTTTTTCAAAACCTAGTCCTTTAGGGTTATAATCGGCAAAATTTGGAAAAAACACGATTTTTTCGATTTTTGACAAAGTTGCTCGATAATAATCCAAGTTTGTGACCTCGAGCGCCGAGGTTCATTATATATATTCATTAGGCCAACATCATAAACAAGTCTGCAAAAAATCATAACTACCGGATTTGACGCATGCTGTGATGTATAAAGTTACTGGACTATTATCTATTTGAGAGAAACCATCAACTTGGTTTTCTAATCCGTGCCAAAAGTTACTTTATATCCCAGCTCCTCATAATCTGCAAAGCACAGATTCGACCTGTCCTGTAGTACTATTCACTCCCGAATATACGCTGAAGCTCTTGGGCTATCCAGAAAAGAGCTAATCGCACTTACGAGTTCATTGGCCTCTCTAGAACATAGTAGAAAGGTGGGATCTCTCTCTCTCTCTCTTTCTCTCTTATTTCTATGGATATTTCCATGGTCGGTGTTCATCAGAAATCTCGTCTATTGTTCCACCATGAGAGATTCCAGACAGGCGGACCAGAAGAGCTCAAAGTAGTCACCCCTCCATTGTCAAGCTCGAGACCTGCCAAACTTCTCCCTCCCAGACATCGAACCAGAAATTCGATGAAGAATCTGATACCAGCATATTGAATATTTCCGGAGCATTTGGCACCGATACCTTTTCCGAAAAATGTTCTATCGAACAGGGAAGTTGTGGAACTCTACCTAGTGAGGTCTTTCCCTACTCCTATAACCTCTAAACCTTCAATAATAATTCGAATGCCTATCTCCTCTCTCAACATTCCACCGCTGGCTCACTCGATGTTTTTTGAACATTATAGGTTTCCCTATCGTGTAGTCATAGTATAAAAAAAAGACATAGTTGAAACGACAAACGGAAGTTTTCCAAAAAGGTATCGGTGCCAAATGCTTTGGAAATATCCAATATGCTGGCATCAGATTCTTCATTGAACTTCTGGTTCGATTTTGATGAGTCAATGGTACTCTATTTATGGCTAATTAAGACCTCTCGTATCATCGAGAAATGTTTCTTGAAACTTAACGGATACTTGGTGGAATGTTAAAATTTTCTTCTCATACAATATTTTTCTACGCTATAGTTTTCGAAATGAGACAAGCATTATACAACCTCCTATCAAAAAAATTATTTTTAATGAAAATGCCGTACAATTCAAAAAAGAACAAACAACCTTTCTTAAGAATAAAAATTGATATTCAACTACTGAATTTTAAATTTAGTTTGGAAACCATTAATTTTAATTTTATATATTTATCACTCTAATTTTGTAATTCACGCCATTTGATTTGACTATGATAATGTATATCCACAGATTTACAGCAATAAGCCATTATTATTATTATTATCAGTTTGCTCTGATGACGGCTAATTGTTAGCTGAAAGGTCCTTAGTACTTTAATATTATTTTTAGTAGATAAGGGTTATTATTTCGTACTTATTAGCGTTGTTGTATATCCAAAGTTGTGAACTCTTTCAGGGTATTATACTTATTTTTACTATTGTTATTATTATTATTATTATACCCTCCGCAGACGAACTCCGAAGAGTATATTGCATTTATTCAAGCTATTTTTTATATCGTTAAAAAAATCATAGAGCAAAAATTCCTTCACCATAGTATTTCTTTCACAAAACATCGTCTGCTGTTCGGAGACGAACCTTATCATTTTTCAGGAAAATCATGTAATAAAGACACCTTTTCTTGAAGGGTTAAAAATTTAAAAAATCGTAACTCCCAAAATATACATTGAATCTTCTCAAAACTTTTCAGAAAATTCAAGATTATTGTAAGCTACTGTCATTCAAATTTCAACAAATATTTAGTCACTTCGAGGATACGGCAGAAGCTATTTATTTCATTTCTATCTCCAGACAAAACGCATGAGCTAAACTGTAATTGGAAACTCCAAAATTGAATCTATGTACAATAGTTCTAAATTTTCTGAGCTGGTTGGAAAGGCACTATTATTTAGATCTAAATAGATCATAGTTACTACCGTCAAGCTGGTACCTGCAACTTCGATATGCGTGCCCGTCGTCTTGGCGTTGTGATGTTCACTAGTATATCTAATATGCATGCATATCCACTTAACCCTTACTTAAATCATTCTGAAGCAAGCCTCAGATTACCATGTAGTCTATGGAACAGGCGATGAAATTGCATATACAACTTCTGTTATAGCAGCATGCTAGTAAGGTTCCAAACCTTTCAATATTCCAAAATTTAGTACAGTTCGGCTCAAGAAAGAAGAACGCCTATGAATTCACAGAATTCCGCTACAGTTCATACACATACCTTTCCGGTCAATTTTAGTTGGCAGCACAGTATCAAAAGATACCACAGTTGATAATACATTATCCAAAACATATCACTATCACAAAGACGACAATTCACATACTCCAGAAAATATTCGTTACAAACGAAAGAATCAAATTATGGCAAAAATCATCACTGGAATTTAAATGTAAATGTTGGTCAACTCAAGACTGATATTTAAAATTTCAATTTGAAAACAATTTTTATATGAAACAGTAATTGAAATAAATTGGTATTACCCATTATGTGAGTTCATTTTAACAATAATTGATTAATAGTTTTTGATTCTCACAATCCTAATTTACAGATATGTACCACATATTTCGAGGTCTAAGACTTACACATCATTATCAACTATGGTCACATGAAATAAGTCAAAATATGGCTTTTTTAGTAGATCATTTGTATATTCCCTCCCGGTTATATTGATAGCTATATTTTGTCAAGAATTGAATTAACAATTTCCAGAATTTCAGACTCCTACCGACATATTAACAATCCAAGAAAACAGCAATATATTATACATAAGTTAGCTAAATTATTTTTACTCATTCCCTTTGAGCACAAAACCTGACTTAGTATATCCGCAATAAGGAGTTAAGTTCATGTATCCTTCATGTGCAGGGGGTGAGCTTTAAACCAAAATCTTAAATAGGAATAGGGGTCAAGTGGTACCCAATTTTGGAGGTAATCGAATTCTCTGTTCAACGCATCTTAGTTTTACGAATTTGATGTAGCCGTTTTTGAGAAAATAAGGGAACAACAATGAAAACAAAATGATTCCTCAATAATTATTGCTCCATGAAAAAATGTTAAGACCCCTTGATTTCTATTTCGGCGAAGAAGTCTTTTATGCATAATTTTCAACTCTCTCACTTCAACTCCCCGCAGGGTGACTTTCAACCCTTAAATCAACATGGTATTAAAATTCATGTGATACCATATTTTAATGGTAATTAAATTCTCTTTTCAGCAAATCAAACATAATTTATTAACTTTAATTTCTCTTTATTATTTATTTCAATAAGGAAATGTTTTCTACATTCCTCAATCCATTTACCACTGACAAAAGGTAATGTAAATTCTGATTTTATCGTTCGAAGAAAAAATTACTTCATTTTATCTGCTGTGGAATTCTGTTTTTGTAAAGAATTTATAAATGTTGCAGTTCCTTAGAAGTTCCGAGTATTTACATTTAATTCATTTCAATTTAGTATCTCGCAGGGTTTTGTCTGTGACTGAACTTTATTTTGATCTAAAATGGTTCATTCTACTGCAGAAAGAGTATCGCTGATTGAACTGTATCATGAAAATAATACATGTGCTAATTGCAGCACAGGTATTCAATGAAATGAATCCAGATAAACATGTTAACCGAAAATACATAATTGAGCTGGTAGCAAAATTTAGGGAGACATGATCAGTGACAAACCGTAAATCAATTGCTCCAAATCGAAGAATAGTGGGAAACGAAGCAGTGGAAGTTGCTGTTTTGGGCCACGTCAATATGGACCCTACATTGAGCACCAGGCAACTACCTGTAGTGTGTGGCATATCTCGTACGAGTATTCGCAGAATTTTGAAGACGTTTCGTTTTTTCTAAGTGGGACTGTTAATCGTCACAATTGTCGATATTGATCTGACTAAAATCCACATCTATTCCATGAGGTTCACACTCAACATCCGAGAAATTAAATGTCTGGGTTGGAATTTATGGCGATTGTTTAATTGGTCCTTTTTTTCTCCTAGGAAATCTAAATGAAAAAATGTATCTGCAATTATTAGAAGACGCTATCGATCCTGCATTGACAGAAACGCTTGAAAATAATAACTATTACAATGCCGAAGAGTTGACATTTTAACAAGATGGTGCACCTCCTCATCATACCCTTGCTGTTCGTGAATATTTAAATCGGACGTATCCTGGTAGATGGATCGGCTGAAGAGGACCAACAGAGCGGCCTGCAAGATCACCTGACTTGACCCCCTTAGATTTTTTTCTATGGGATCACTCAAAAAGAAAGATTCATTGAACTCAGTCACAGTCATTAAATGAATTACGTCAGAGAATCATTGATGAATGTCGGGTCATTACACCAGAAATGCTTCATAATGTCAGGGACCGTTTTGAACAAAATCTCTATTATTGTATGGAAGCATATTGAAATGAAGCTTTGTTTTTTCAGTTTGAATGTTGATGGCCATTTCTGTCGTATTAAAACTACTGTAATTTTACATAATAAATTCGATTAAAAAAAATGCTTCATTTAATGAAAAAGTTACGACATTTCTTCCCATAATTCCTAGACATTTGCCAAAACTCCAATTACCAGAAGCTTCATTCTGAAAGGTCACAGAGATAAATAAGTTACAAATTTGCTTGTAAGTTATTTTTTTTTTTAACAAAACCGAGATATGACATTACTGTGTTTCCATTTCCAAATTTTAGATCTGAAAAAAGATTGAAAGGGAGGAATTTTTTGCAATTCCGAGAGTAATGAGACAGGTTCCGATCTTCCTAATTTGACTTTGACGACAAATCGTATTGAATCTCCTTTTGACGGAATACTAAATTTAATTTGTGTAAGTAACATCGAGCACCTCATTCTCTATTCGTCGTATAAGAGAAGTATCGGTCTAAAAAATTCCCAGAATTTAGCAGGAATATCCATTTTGAGTATTTTTGAATAGATCTACACTAAAGCACACGTGAAAAATGTGGAGACGATTGCACCGTTTCTATTGGTCGTATGTATTTGAGATTTTTCAAATCACTGTAATATGGTGAAAATAGTAACTGAACTGTGTTTGGGAGCTGTAGCTCCGTATCAAGCGGTATTTTGACATCCATCTTCAGTCTTCCAAATTTTATTGAGCCATAATGACAACAGTGTTTTTCTGTTCATAAATATATAGCACACGAACATATTTAACCTACAGAAGTGTCCGAAATTATCATTTGAGATTCAAGTGACGTCATCGATGTGACATCACACTTTATTTTATGTGTTTACGAAGTCTTCTAATGTTGATAGTTCATGTGGTAGCAGGTTTTGGTATATTATATGTGAATAATAGGGCTATCTAACGAAAAGACACGATGAACTGACTAATGGTTGTCGTAAGGTAAACATATAATATGTGATTCACTGTGGTTATACTGTATACTGTTATACTTTTTTTTTAATTTTTGGTTTCATGCTTCAAAGATTTATAGTAGTCGTGGTGGATTGGTGATGTAAGGTAAAAGTTGGATTAAGTTGTCATATTTTTCTTTGGAAATCTTTAAAGAGTTATTTTCATAAAGCATCAGTGGCGGGTCCTTGAAGGAGGCTGAGGAGGCTCAGCCTCCTCACCAATTTATCTTAATGATCTTTCTCCATTTTATTTCCTATTTCTCTGATAATTCTTTAAATTTTACAATTAATTCCCCGTTCTCAGTAGTTATTTTTAATCTGGCAACAGTGGCCAGAGGCTAGATTCTCTATATATCTCAAACGCTAAATACGTGTGATCAACACAGTTGTCGTTTTTCCAACCAGTCCAATTGCTAAATATCGAAAAACAGCGGATACGGCAACACTCTCTGTAGGCTATCCTTTCGTTCGCACTCGGTCACTCAGTCAGGCGAATAAAATACGATTACTTGCTGCCGTTGCGAGGCTGCGCTGCGAAACGTGCTCCGTCAGTTATTGTTTTTGTTTCGCGACGCGAAGTAAGGTTAAGTTATAATTTATCTGTTCGGTGATTATTAAACGTTAAAATGATCAGTGATTTAGTTGATGACTTCTTAGAAAATCCATTTAGTGGATTAACATATGACAGAAAAGTGTTTTTTTAAAATAAACGGCCTTTACGGGATTTGAAAGGATTAGTTATGACAGGTGAATTTCAAAATCGATCATTTTATACTGATAATTATGAAAAATATGTATGTTAACGGGATCTGAGGTACACAATAAATTATATTGCTGGTATTGCTTGCTATTTACATCAGATACAACTTCGTGTTGGGGGCACTTGGGTTATAATGATTTGAAAAATTTAGCTCGTGGCCTAGACAGACATGAAAAAACGCAGGAACATGTTACATCGAGTATTAAGTTTAAATTAACCGGTAAACAGAATATTGTTAATGTGATTGATTCTGCACGTACACGCGAAATTGAAAATCATAATATTACAGTTAAAGAAAACCGCGAAGTCTTAAAAAAAATCGTTGATTTCTTATTGTATTTATCATCTCAAGATTTGGCTTTTAGAGGGCATGATGAAACTGAAAACTCAGTTAATAAAGGTAATTTTAGGGAATTGTTAGATTTGTTTTGTGAATACGACAGCAAGCTTCGCGATTTTATGAGTAACGCTTCAGTATTTGCAGGCACCTCAAAAACAATACAAAACGAAATTCTTGATTCAATATATTATGTCCCCCGAAATCACATAGAGGATGAATTATTGAATGTCCCTTTTTTTTTCGTGGTAGGTTGACGAAACAACTGATGTAACGTGTAAATCACAATTATCAATAATTTTCAGATTTGTAAAAAATGGACAACTAGTGGAAAGATTTTTAGGGTTTTACGATGTTAGTTTGGGAAGAACAGCGATCAATTTATTTAATTTCTTAATGGAAACATGTCAAAGATTTGACTTTAAGACTAAATTAATTGCTCAAACCTACGACGGCGCATCTGTAATGACGGGACATTTATACGGTCTTCAAACAAAAATAAAATCAGTTTCGCCTCAGGCTATTTTCACCCATTGTTACGCTCACAACATGAATTTGGTTTTAAGTAATGCATTTAATTCCATTAAGGAAGTTAGAATTTTTTTTCCAACTTATCGTCATTTTCAAATTTTTTTAGCAAATCCACCAAACGAACTGAAATTTTGAATAACATAGTAGGAAACAGAATTCCCTATAATGCTCCAACTCGATGGAATTTTACATCACGTGCAGTGTTTACCATTCACAAAAATAAAGACAAATTAATTGAAACATTCGATTTTATATTAAACAGTGATGACTTTTCGACAGATCAGGCTTCATTAAATTGGTTTGAAATCTTATTTAGAAAATGAAGAATTTTTGTTTTTTCTTGATACTTTTAAATTAATATTTGAACAAACTGATCTTATTTTTCAAATTTTACAACATAAATTCACTGATAATATTTATTCAAAAGATCGTTTGAAACATCTCATTGATAAAATTTCAAGTTTCCGTAATACAGAATTTCATTTTAATATTTTATTTGAAAATTTTTCAACTGATGAGGCTCCTTCCGCGAAAAGAAGGAAAATATATAATTTGGTAGACAAGAAACTACATTATGAACAACTTTTTTATGAAATTTAAGATACTATTAAAGGTCAAATTGGATTCGATTTTCCGATTCACATGAATGGAAGTTTTTCGACTTGACGAATAGAAGATTTTTCGAATCTTTTTCGAAAGAGTTTCCCAATACACTTTTAGATAACTTAGTTCTAAAATATAAATTTTTTGATAAAATAACACTGCACAATGAATTACGCGTTATATACTCGGATAAAGATATTTTAGGCCAGTACGACAGTCACGCCGATATGATAAAATATATGATAGACAATGATTTGCAACAAGTTTTACCTCAGTTTTATAAACTACTTTGTTTGACAGTCACCATTCCTGTCACGTCGGCATCGGTAGAGAGATCATTTTCTACTCTCAAACGAATTAAAACTTACATGCGAAATACAATGGACCAAAATCGTTTATACAATGTTAGTTTGATATCTATTGAAAAAGATTTAGTAAAACAAAATGATACATTTTATGATAATATTATTGATCATTTTTCGCAAACTAAAGACCGTAGAATTCCGTTAATATATAAAAAAGTTAATAAAATTAATTTAAAAAAAACAAAATATGAAAAATTCCAAAAAAAAGAAAAAAATATAAAAAATCCAATAAAAAATGAAAAACAAAAAACCAACAAAAAATTTTTTTTCCAAGAGAAACTCTACACCTCCACGTTGGTTCTTCCTGGGCAACAATTAATTTTGTCACTGAAGTAGCTGCTACGGTCGCTGTGCAAAAGTTTAATTAATTGGCTGAGTAGAGTATATTTAAAAAAAACGTTTTATGTCCAGCCTCCTCTCTTAAAAAGTTCACGAGCCGCCACTGGTTATACATTATTTGTCTTTGAGAACTCGTGTATGGAGTGCTTATTTATTGTAAATTATTATGCTTTCATTTTGTTGTTTTGTTAATTGTTGGAGTAACGGAATGCGAGACAATACATTTCGGAATCCTAGTGTAATGACAAAAATCATATCATTATACAGGCTGTGATAATGACATAAATTACATCATTATACAGACTGTGAAACATTAGATGTTATATGTAAGCAAATCGACGTTTCGTCATGATCCGTCATCAGACTTTCTTATAATATACAAAAATTAGAAGCTGTCTGCAGGGAATGTGGTACTATCTGTGGAATTTGTATCGAACATATCGTTATGATCTTCGGAATCTCTCATAATATATGTGAGAATTGAGTAATTAGTCAGCTGGGATCTAGTGCTACTATGGATGAAGTAGTACCTGAAAGTTGTGGTTGGTACATTGAATTTCTTCAATTGTTGATTTCTACTACTACTACACTATAGGGCACCTGTGAGAGTAGGGAAGGGAAATTTTTTTATAGATTCCTGCTAACGTAACTGTAGATTTCCGTTGTTGTTCGTGTGTACCTATTACAGTTTTCTAATGTAGAGATATCGTTCTTCGTTCATGCAAATGTCGTGTATGTGTTAATTATATGAAACTTTTGATCATTAATATGACACGAAAATCATAAAAGTGTAATAAGGGATTAGTACAGGTCATTTCCAATATTCAAAACTTAATCATTTTTCAAATTATAACTTCATGTGAAATTAAAATATCTACAAGCAAAGTAACAAGAACATTTAGGAGTTGCCAGATGTTTTCTGTTTAGTATCAATAACTAATGTATCATGGGAGAAGTATAAAGGATTCCTAAAATAACTATAAGGCAATTCTAAAGGAAATCATAAGCCTGTCAAGATCAATAATCAATATATGACGAAAACAAATCGACTAGCTTTGCTAATCTATGATAAATGTTAATGTTCCAGAGCCGTTATGATCGAATATAGAAGTTTTAAACGTCTTTATTTTATACGTTACATATTTAATCCAAAAGAATCACATGTAAGTCAGGGCGTAACGTAGTATCTAATCATCAAAATTGTAATTAAATGTATTCTGATTGTATTTATAATAATCAGTAAAGGAGAAAATCAGTTAGTAATATTTAGAAAAGAACAGATAGGTTTAAAAATCCTCACCATCATTCTGAATTAGAGGAGGGAGTAGGAAAAATGTATCTTTCTTACTGCCTATTGCTTTCATCTCTCTTCTAAATTTACTAGAAACATCATTGATATAAAATTGAAAGCAGGATCACTATAAGTAAATTATTGGTTAATCAATTCGGGGTTCCTTCCCCTAATTGATCGTTTTTGAGAAAGAAGAATGACGCAATATAAATAACAGCAGCAATGCCAAAAACGTTCAGTTATATTTTCTAAATTTTTGGCTCCTGAATATATTCCGCGTCACAATAGCAGGACTTGATGCCGACGTTTCGCCAAACATTACAGGTGTAATCTTCAGGGCAGGCTTGAGGCTTGAACTGAAACAGGGCAGGTCTCAAGCATCATGTCGGCCTAATGTGACGCGGAAGCCATCCGGAAGCCGAGAATTTTCAAAATAATGTATTTTACTGTTCTACACCTGCTGCCAGAATGAGTTTTGAATTTATTCAGACTATGATATAAAATTATTTTATACGGACTCGAAAATTTTAAATCTTACGGAGTAACTGATCATGTAGATTAGGTCATACATAATATAAATAAAGTAATTCTTCTCTTCCTTCTTTAAATCCGTGTATATATGACATTGATTAATTTAATTGCTCCACATGATTATTATTGACAAATAATGCAGATATCTGCAAATTTCCGTACTTCCAATCGACTTAAAGTTTTTTCACAAATTGACCTATTCCACTCTGCAACCTTGAGATTATCACTAACAAATTATATTGATTCACTATTAACTGTGCATTTAAACCTTTCCTGGTATTTCTTCCTATAAATTTCAGAATCATCATCATTTTGCAAGAAATTTTACAATCTCAAATTTACAAATGCATTTTTTTTCTGATTTAAAGGATGTCACAAAATAAATCAAAAGTATTTGATGAATATTAATATTGTACAATTGTACACATCTTTGAAAAGGCTCGGGATCAAATGTTTTCTAGTAAGTTAAGTTATCCTTATAATTCAGTCAATAGGGGGTTAGCTCTTATTTGAGTTCTACAAAATGAATTTCAATGAAACCTTGTGCGAGGAGTTAGTAATGACGAAATAGAAAAGATTGAAAAATTAATGCGCAGATGATCAGAAATGGTGGAAACTGAGTCCATAACTTGTAGAATTTGGGTGAATATGAATAAAAAAATAATATACCTACATTCACCTGAATTATTTTAGATTTTTTCTCCACCTTTTATGTCTAGCCTCCACTTTTAGGAATTTTCGAATTGCCATATTTCGGAGAATATTCATTTTGCAGAAAAATTCGCAGGAATATTTAGTCTTGAGTCAAAAAAGGTAAGTATACTTTTTCAATTTGGTTTAACGTCTACGGAACCCGTGATAAAAGGGATGTTTTCTACCACTTCCCGTCATTACCGCATTCAGTTTTTTTTCCTTTCCTGTTGACGTCATTACTAACCCGCTGCTCCAGGTTTCATCGAAACTCATTTTGTAAACTCAAATAAGAGATTTTGGTCATTGGATATGTTTTATTATATACGCTACTGTAAAATGTCGAAATGTGGGGGTGCATGTCGGAAAACTAACCCGCCAAAAATATAATAAACTAACCTGCGATAACATTGCCGCAGTTAAGTTGTAAACATATTTCTCGCGTTAGTTTTCCGACATATATACTGAGAGTAAAGTCATGCCACCTCTCCTTGTTTCCCAACACTATCTTGAAATTATAACTTCCACTCTACATTTCAGGTTACAAAATTCCACGTCTATTGATGTTCCATTTAAAAAATGTTGATGATGTCCCTTTCATATGTTCATGAGATTTTGGATATTCTCCATGTTAGTTACACTCTCTAGTCCTCATTGATATTGTTGTATTTATTATTAAGATTGTACTCCATGTTGTCTATTGTGCAAATCTCTATGATGGAAAGTGGCTATGTCAACAAGTTCCAAAAATAAAAACTTGATCCAACGTTCTTGTTCCAAAATATAATGTTCACTTACCTTACTTTCATGATCCTTCGAAATTGTACAAAACTATGATATCAACCTTGACACATCTCTCGAATAACAAAGGTCAAACCTCAATTTTACGTAAAATTATAGAAATAGCTATACTTTGATCGGCCTTGTCGTGGAATTTTTATAGTAGACGTCTTGCTCGTGCCCAAGTTATAGCAAAACAATTTGTGATGCTTGTTTACTTCATTATCAAATATTGCTTATCACTATCGAATTACAAAAGATTTTTCGGAGTAATAAGAAACCGTTTTGCACTGAAGTATTTGATTAGAACGTAATGAATCAATAGAGATTTATAAATGGAAATAACAAAGTTAATAAGTTGATAAATGATGATTGTATGCATAAGAGAGACGATAAGAAATGTCACCATACGTTTTCAAGAACAGTTGAGAAGCTATTAAAACCAGGACTCATATTAAGGAGAAAAGCTGAAAACTGAATATTTTGAAATCAATAGAAATTTTAAAGCATATTCATAGCTGACAGATTATTAATTATTTAATTAAGTTGTAAATAACCTCCTACTTCCCAACATATAGTCCAGGCCTCTGTGCATCATACTATTTTATCATATTTTATGCAAGGATGTTGCATGCTACTGAGTAACTCGATTCTATAATGTCACTGTGTGTCAGAGCAATTATCAGCATACAAACTTTGTAGTTCGTGTTTTATCTCACTTATGTGTTTTTAAGATGAATGCATAAAAAGTAAACGCAGAATCCATAAAGATTAGGGAAGTTCTGTATGAAATAATAATGAGTGTGCTTTTTGCTACTTCTTTGCGTAAATAGTGATTGGAACCTGAAGAAATAAAATGTCCATAAATGGAATTCAACAATAAGTAGAGAGAAACTGTCATGTAATAGTGGTTTTAGAACTAAGTTGCATTTTTTTCATCATATATAGGTATATATGAAGATGACCAAAAACTGAAAAATTTAGCTGCTCGAGAATTTTTCAAATATCTTCAGTTCCATTAGTCGTAGAAGAAAAAATGAAAATGCAATACTTGGAAGTGAATAAACTATGTAACTCATTGGGTGTGATTAATTCAAACATTTATGCCAACTTCAAAAAACCAAAATGTATGTATTTCAATAAAGAAGCAATAAATAACATAAAAATCAATCATCAATTTTTGTGTTCTAAACACGTGGTTAAAATTAGGATTTTCAAGACCACCTCGGCGATTTTCGAAAAAAATTAAAATGCTAGTTAGTCATTTAATGTCGTTTCTTGTGAACATATGCTAGAGTCCGTTTCTTATGTTGAAATACCATTTTTTCGGTAATAAAAAAAAATTCTACTTTTGAAATTTTTTTCTTTAAAGCAAATCCTTTTGCTCAGTTTATCAGAAAGCATTTTTTTTTAATGAAACCATTTCGGGTATTATTTATATGTGTACCATACGTTTTGAACATCTTGCTAAATTTTTCAGTTTTCGGTTCATCTTCATATATGACTATATACAAAGAAAAAATATCCAAATTAGCTCTACCATCACTTATCCGGCACTTCTTATTTAAATTCCCTGTACCGTATTGATGGAAATCGTTATAATTGTGTACTGAGATGATAATTAATCGTGATTCAAAAAGAGCTCAACGTATGTACCAGGGATAAAATTATTGGAAACGTAGTACGCTATTTTGGTCTTATTTGGATATTCGTGAAAGTTTCAAAGGTGATAATCCTAAGTAGTATGGAATTGTGTGAATGTATATGGTGTGTAGAAGGATTAGAATCATTTTGATACACAATGTGATATAACCCAAGAAGCTTTCAGATCATCTTGAATATTTAAAAAAAAATTCAAATATTTAATAATGTTTTAAGTCTTCCCTATTTAGAAAAAGTATTTATCTGTTTATAATAATGAATACCGTTCATATCTGCTACTTGTCCCACTGTATTCACATGACAATTATTGAAAGAAAACCGAAAACATAGACAGTTGCTTCTTGAACAATAATCTATGAGCTAGTCAAAATTGATAGAGAATTTGTATCCATCTGACTGATTGGAATAACAAAATACAGAGAATTTGATTCCAATAGCGATCAAGAGATCGCATTGAAAATACATTTGGAACCTTCTTCATACTTTGCATCCCAACATTGAGGAATACCTGATATTGTATGTATTAATATCGGCGTTGATCACTTGCAATTCAAGGTGACTTTCATATCCTAGAAGATGGAATTAAACCAGATGGAGAGATATACTTTGATCGGCCTTGGAAATTGTGCTCTTGCTTGTGATGCATGTTCAACTCATTATCAGACATTGTTTACCACTATCGAATTACAGAATTGATGCTAATACATTTTTTACTCAAATATCTGATCAGAACTTAATAACTCAATACATAGTAAAGAGTTATATAAATAGACGGAATAACAGAAGGATTCATAGTATGATATATGAAAATTCCGAGCACTAAATAGTAATCAGTGTAGTTTTGCCACTTCCTTGCCGACATAGTTATTGAAACCTGAAGAAAGAGACATCTAAGCACCAGTTAAAATTGAGGAAGAAATTGTGTATACCTGAATGTGATTAGAACAAAATATATAGACAATAAATTGATTCCAATAGTAATCAAGAGATCGCATTGAAAGCAGTTTTGGGATCCACAATTAGGAAATTACCTGCGTTGATCTCTTATGATTCAACTAGTGTGATCTTCACAATATTTATAAAGTTGAAACGAAACTACACGTTTACGTAATTATACAATACTCTATTTGAATCAGCTATGTGTTTCTGAATAATTAATTACTTAATAAATCCCTATGGCAATGTTTTTGAGTAGTTAATTATTTTATATTTTTTGACAAAACACTACTTTGAAGAAAACTTCACACCTCATGATTTTACAATTTTCAAAATTTCAACTCCGTTAACCCAAGGCACAACCCCATAATTATTGATCCTGAGGTGCAGTATACAGGATGAATTAATTCGGTTAGTTATAAAAATCACAAAATTTTTCAAATGGAATGCCCTCTATATTATTCGCTATTCGAAAGCCTTTTGAATTTGCTACTTCTCTATCTATAGTTTTCCTATATCGTGCTTCAATACTCATTGACTTATGACTTATTTTTGGATCAACCTGTATTCTGCATCAGTAATCGTATGAAGTAAAGTCATTTAGAGACACACGATAATTCAAATATAACATTAGATACATTAGATAATGATTCTATTTAAAATTTGAAAGTATCTGCTACTTTGTGATAGAAGCGGCAACACTGTACTTCCAAAAATATTTAAATATAGCCACTTTTATAAATAACCAAAGTTTAAAAGCTCGAAGCTCATGTTCATTAGTTCTCTGTAAACGTCTTATAGTCCATCCATCGTGAATTGCCCTGTATATCGGCTGGTGCTAGCATGTGAATACTATATTATACTGAATTTCACTTACCAGTAGGAACAGGTTAATAATCCAATTTCAGTGAGGGAATCACATTCAGATTTTCGGAGAAGTTATATAAATGAGCAGAATATTGCACGTCATATTGTGAAATAAATCAAGCAAACGGTATGTAGGTACTGTGCCGTCTAAGAAAGAAGACCGGTTAAAGAATAAAGAATGTCACATGCGGTCCAAAATATCTACATAGCTTAAACTTTTTTGTTCATATTTCATTTTCGTATGCTTTACAGCATACTCGATACAACATAGAAGAGTAAGCCAACCGAATATCCACCTTTACTATTACAATTAATGTGCTACAACCAATATATTCGTTCTTAATGTGGTATATCGCCGACGAAGGAAGATATAATAGTCATTGGTTTGGAATCCTCAACGAAGAACACATTACGATCAATGACTTTACGACAAAGTGAACGTAGATATCGAATCTATTTCTAAATATGTATGATCTGGAAAGAGAAAAATGAGGTGAGGAATCTCGTTGAGGAATGTCAGAAGTGATATGGATCAATATGGCAGTAAAAACGTATCAGAAATAAAATTTCAAGGCGAAGATTATAAACAAATTAGGTAATGTAAAAAATGAATAAACTTGGGAATCTTTTCTATGGACGCTATTTTTTCATCAATCGTCTTAGAAAATGTATTCTCATAACGAAATTTTGAAATTCAAAGTAAATCAATAGAAATTGTGAGAAAATGAGGAACACAATCCAATTATAAATGTACACTACCAGGCCTTAATTACTTTTCCCAAATATCTTCAGTAAATATGAAGGCAAACAGCCGCGGTGGGAAATTTTTAGCGAGGTCTACAATGGTTTGCAGATGGTCTTCCATCGACTTCAACTTAACCGCACTGTAGCCCGAACGCCTGTATTAATAATCATAATTTGTCATATAGGTCATACAGAGACGTTTGTTCAAGACATAGTATCCTTCACATGTTCTTTTTTGGAACCAATTGCTAAAAATAATTGTGTTAGGGGAATAATAATATCCAAATATTCAACAAATTGAGAGAAATGAAGTAAATACATGAACAACGGATATTTGAATTGATTCCGTGAGACTTAATGTACAGTTCTCGTCAAATAACTTGGCCCGTACGTCATCAATGGGCGTATCTGATTATGAAAAGTTCTTAATTCATACGTGTTATATTGTTAGGTTGGTAGTTTTGGTACAGAAATTTCCTAAAGCCACACGCTGCAGAATCAACTTTATCGGTTGTATTCGTACCTAGTTGATTAGCATTTTCAAGTTTCTTATAGTGCTCGTCATTCCGAGCTTATCATGTTTATATATAAATATTTGCAGCTGTTATAACCTATAACATTTGTTAGTTTACATTTTTCTGTGAAGGAAATTTTGACAAAAAACCTGTTTCCTCAGCAATACATGTAAATACAATCTACATACGCTTTCAGAATAGATTTTCAATTTGCTGATGCTCAAGGGGCCTAACTTCAATATTGTGGTAATAAACTGCAGCTACATCTCACATAAATGAAGTATACATTGTGAATTAGAATTTTCAAGCAAATAGGCTTCAGTGTTGTTGTCTTTTTCTCCCGTGAAAAGATCGATTAACAAAAACTGGACTTCTGAAACTATTGTCAAACAATGTAATATAATTCCCTACCAATAATACTAGTTCTTCCTATTAGAGAAATATGTATTAATTCAACGTTTCATTTTTATATCTTCATTTAATAAATATAATGAATCAATAGGTATTCTTTTCGTTTACAATGACAAAAGACAAGACAGGCCTGCAACTTGACAAAAATAACGTGATTCAAATACGATAGAACGGGGATGTTTTGTCTCCTTCTAGATCATTACAATGCCATTGACGTATGTGGTTTTCTTAGAAATTATACGTTACAATGTTCCTTTATCTAAATCATGAGTATTAGAAGAAGATAGACAATTTATAATGTGCCGATATTATTTCATACAGGTGCTAAGTTATTTGACGAGAACTGTAAGCTTCAATCGACTTGCTTCTTCTCAAGTTAAATTGAGTTTATTCACGAACTCTAATTATTGCTATTATTTCATCAAAATTGGCGTCGGAGGATTTAAATTTTTCTGTTGATTCGCTACTTTTTGATTTTTCTTATGTTTTGCCAAGGCTTATTTTATCAGTTTTAGTTAGCTCGGATACAGTTTCGAATCCAAAAATGTTTTCCTTGGAATATTGAAGGATTTATTTGCAATCTTTCGTCATTCCTCGAATGTCACAAAAAAATTGGTTCCTTTAAAAAATTGTATCGTATCTCAAGGAGACCATTTCCATTTCAACTCCAATTTCTTTACGATTATCAATAATCGCTTTTATTCCTAGATAGCTTCCAATGTTTTCCTAAGATCAATCCGGACAGATCCACACTACTCTCAACATTACTCACCAAATAAGACGGGGCTACTGGCCTATCACATAAACAGCAGCTACCGTTGCTTCCCCTGTAAATTCTTGGTGACCCATTTATGATTCTGATGGTTTGGTACGTCTGTACAGTAGATACATTCACTACCAGCCGATAATCATCAGTTGCTATCCTATGTACATATCATGTAAGCCTGCAGCAATATTTTAGATTGCTCCTTACCGTTTTCGAGTACGATTGTGTGACATTTATAAGAGCATTAATCGAAAAGCAAATGTATATGTCGTTTTATCATATTCCGAAGGCCCAAAATTTTTATTTGTGCACACTGCGGATTTTGAAAAATTTTGGGTTCCAGGGTTATCCAAGATTTTCTTCCTTTTCAAAATATTTTCAAGATCATACTACGTCCGGTTACACAGGAAGTCGCCATTAACTTCCTTATTTTAAATGGAACACCCGGTATCTTATTTCATTTTTAGATTCCTGAGAAATTTTCATAGTGGATTCCATCAGGTTTCCCTATACCTATTTTCAATTTTTCTGAGAAATCTTGATTTTTTGGAAATTTTGACAGATGTAGCGCTGTTTTGAGCATTGCGCCCTTTAACCAATTTCGATTGGTGGAAAACGCTTCTGGGGTAGACGGAAGCACAGGAATGATTCTTTCGAATGCCATATTGACAATTGATTTATCGCATACAGGGTATCCAAAATTTAATGACCAATTACATCATTTTAAAAGTTGAAAAAGTCCGTTTTTTCAAATAGGACACCCTGTATTCTATTGGATGGTCGGATGCAGAATTTGATTCTGCATGGATTTGCTATAACATTCCCTATACCTATTTCCAGTGGTTTTCTTGTTAATACATATTTTTATCAAAAGGTGATCAAACTCCAAAAGTTCTACCAAAATTTTAATGCGGCAAGATATCTGGAGATACTGAGAGGGTTTGTTAGTGATTTTCTAAATGCCCTACCTCCACGTGATAGAGCAAACAGTTGGTATCAGCTTGATGGTGCTTCCAGCACATTCCACTATAGCTGTACACCGGCAATTGTCACTGATGTTCGAGGATCGGTGGATTGGCCCCTTGGAACTGGCCACCCAGATCACCCGATTTGACCTCCTTGGATTTTTACCTCTAGGGTCGCATAAAAGAACTAGTGTACTCTAGGCCGGTACAAACTAGAGAGGAATTGTTGAACCGTGTTCACCATGCGCTTCCTAATATGAGTCCAGACGAACTTTGGAGGTCTGTTTCGCGAGGAGTATATGACAGAGTTATTCAGTGTTTGAACCAAAATGGAGGTCATATAGAACAATTATTGTAATTTTACATTCTCTTATTATTTTATGTTATTATGTTCCAATTTTTTTTTTTATTTTATATTTCGTTCTAAATGTTATATACTAATGTCATGTTCTAAGTAATTTTTTTACCGTTTCATTGATGTTTATTTGGCTTCGAAAGGCAAGCGATGTTTCGGTTTCTGCCAAAAAACCACATTAAAATAAAAAATATAGATTAACAAAAAAACCAGTGGAAATAGGTATAGGGAATGTTATAGCAAATCGATGCAGAATCAAATTCTGCATCCGACCATCCAATAAAATACAGGGTGTCTCATTCGAAAAAACAAACTTTTTCAACTTTTAAAATGATGTAATTGGTCATTAAATTTTGGATACCCTGTATGCGATAAATCAGTTGTCAATATGGCATTCGGAAGAATCATTCCTGTGCTTCCGTCTACCCCAGAAGCGCTTTCCACCAATCGAAATTGGCTAAAGGGCGCAATGCTCAAAACAGCGCTACATCTGTCAAAATTTTCAAAAAAATCAAGAAATCTAAGAAAAAATTGGAAATAGGTATAGGGAAACCTGATGAAATCCACTATGAAATTTTCTCAGAAATCTAAAAATGAAATAATATACTGGGTGTTTTATTTAAAATAAGGAAGTTAATGGCAACTTCCGGTTTAACCGGAAGTAGTATGATCTTGAAAATATTTTGAGAAGAAAGAAAATCTTGGATAACCCTGGAACCCAAAATTTCAGAATTCTAACTTTTTTCTAACCACGAAAACTTCTAACGAACGGCTCTCGTGGAATACCCTGTATAAACTGCGAGGCAGCAAGTCCCTGGTTGCTTACAGCGTTTGAAACACAATGTTATTACAGCAACGAATTTAGTTCACCGTAAACCCAAAGTAACTTCAACAAAATAGCCACAAAGTGTAGGAGAAAACGATTTTAAATTTGATCTGAATCCAATCGCAGTAAGTAATCTAAAGATGAAAAACACGCTCTGTCAACTACTGTAGCGAGAGAGTGGAAATGCATTGCTTATAAAATTGAAAAATGGTCATTGCAAGAGAAAGAAGTCAATTAACAACAAACGATGTCAGATGTTACTGGGGTTCCTATCAACTAACCCAGGGATGCAATATAGTTCCGCTCGAGTCTGTTAATTTCCAAACATTTGGAATATGTGTTTCAAGAAACTGGATTCGCGTGAATTTTCCGCTGAGCAGATGGAATGCTAACAGTCGATACATTCTTAGGAAAACCGAATCAAACAAACCCCAAATTATGAATTCATTATGGAAGCTCCTGAGAAGATAATTGAGGACTATGAGACCGAGGAAACATTTCTTCTTTTTCCGATTTTATCCAGAAGTACGTGAATTTTCTCCAACGATCATCAACACCATTAATTTGAAACCCTCTCAACGATAATATAATGGCGTTTATTCATATGCGTATTTTTACAATCTTGTTACAATAAGATAAATCACTAAATCCCAAGCTTGCACGTGAGAACAAAAAAAAATACAATATATTAAAATGATCGAATGAATGAATATTAATATCAATATTGAATCAGTATAGCCTATAATAAATATGTTTAAGTATAGATATACAAACACTACGAAATTCGAGGGGATAAACTATCTAACTTAATAATCTACACATAAATTATTGCATTTAAATATCGATAAAAAAATTGCATTACTATGATTTCTTTGCAATACATCAAAAGACATACATACACATTCATACATATACATATTCATACGTAGTAAGTAATTTATTTCAGATATTCATAAGAACCCCTATGAGTGTAGAACAGGTCACAGTAAAAGAAAAAGAAAAAAAGAAAAAATAAATGAGTGGCGTTAGCCTACAATCATAAATACATGGTAGAATAAAAACTATTTGAATATAAAATATTTCAGTTTAGTAAAGATTGATTCCAGATTAAGCTGACTTGGTTGTCATCAAAGTATTCATCAATTGTGTAGTAAGCCCTTGCAATGAGAAACGATATCAGAATGGATTTCAAAACACTCCTAGGTTTAGAGCGAAGTGCTTGTGGAAGTTTGTTAAATATTTTTGCTGCCGAAAACTCAACATTTTTTTGCAGATAAGTGTAATTCAGTTTTTGGCATTTTATATTTTCCTTGAATCTTGTTTGATACTCATGATTGTCAGCGTTGTTCATGAATAGAGATGGGTTATCTCTGACAAACAAGACGGCTTCATAAATATACAGAGAATAGAAGGTAAGTATTTTATACTTAACGAAAAAGCTCACACAGCTCTGCATTCTCTTGAGCGTGAATATATTTCGCGAGCACCTTTTTTGTAAGATGAAGATTCGGGATGCCTCAGCGGAGTTGACCCAAATTATTATGCCATACTGCAGCCTTGATTTCACATATGCATGATATGCAGCTAGTGCTGTATCACCACTTGATTCGATTACGTTCTCAGTGCATAGCAATACTTTGAAATGTTGCTAGCTACATGATTTATATGAGGTCTCCAATCGAGCCGTGAATCAACTTCTATACCTAAGAAACTTGTATGAGCAGAGAGTCTCAACATTCTTTTGCCATCGGTAAGTTCTGTCCTGTTACTATTTGTACAGTAGTTGAATGTAATTACTTTGGTTTTATCTATATTCAAAGTTAATTTGTTTTTTGTGAACCTGTTGTTGAAAGAATCAATGATTTTGAAGGTATCATTTTGGAGATCTTCACTTGACAACTCTGAAATTGCAGCCGCAGTGTCATCTGCATATTGTGAAATATCAATGTTGATTGCAACAGGTAGATCGTTGACATAGATAATATACAACAGTGGCCCCAATATTGGTCCTTGAGGGACTCCTTTCTTCACATATGCTATATCAGACCTCATGCTATTTCTTGAATTATTGGAAGATTTAGTATATTGGCTTCTATTTTCAAGATATGATTTAAGTAAATTATGTGCTGCCCCTCTGATGCCGTATAAGTCCAGCTTTGCCAACAGAATTGAATGATCACTACTATCAAAAGCCTTTGACAAGTCTAGACAAAGAAGTGCAGTTGCTTTATCCTTGTTGATAGAATTGAATATTTTACTTAGAGTCTGGTAGACAGCTCTAATCGTTGTCTTATTTTTCCTGAGACCGTTTTGTTTGTATGAGATGATGTTGAATCTTTCGAAAAAATTAGACAATCTAGCATAAATAATCTTTTCATATACTTTACTGACATTGGCGAGTAAAGCTATAGGTCTATAGTTACTGATCTTATCTTTCTCACCCTTTTTGAAAATTAGTTTTATAGCTGCTAATTTCAATTTATCCAGATATTAGAGATAAGTTTATTAGATGCACCAACGGCATCTATTAGTTATTTCCTGCGCTACATGTTTGATTAATTCCACATTCATTCTATCATCGCCTGATGATTCATTGCTATCGGTCGGGTGCATGAAAATACTGTTTTCATTTTTATTCAAGATGATTAATGTAGACATATCACCACTAGTTATTGCATCCTTACATTGATTCACGAAAAAATAATTCATATCATAGAGTGTTTCTAAGGTTTTGGTATTTTCGAAGTTGTCGAGGAAATTATTTTGTTTTATTGGTTTGCCTGTTTGTGCATGAACTATATCCCAAATAGCCTTACTTTTATTATGCGATTATTCAATGTGAATTTTATTTGAACATTGCTTTGCTTGATCTACCTTGACTTTCAGGTATTTTGTAAACCGATTATACCTCTCGGTTGATATGAGTCCTTTACATTTCAATGTATACAACTTCCTTTTGATTTCACTTAAAGAATTTATTTCTTTTGTAATCCAATGTCTAGTAGCAGATATTTTTACTTCTTTTTCCCTGAAAATACATATACATAGATGACATACATATACATAGATGATCACAATATATAACAAAATTAATTAGGTTAGTACTTTGTAATATTTGTTTGACGAAGCTACTGTTTTAGTGAAACTGTAGTTACATTTATATTATAACGTGCCCTTGCGGCTTTTCGGTAAATTGCTTACTGCGTAAGCTTCGAATCCTCGGGCGCCAGATTTTTCCCAAAGGTTTACTCCTTTTTGAGGACTTCTGCTAGGGTCCTCTCCACAAGGCTCGTCACTATGCTATCTATAGATAGCCTTGTCCCTAGGGTAGCTACAGTGAAGTATAACCAGAGTCCAATGGGCAGAAAACAGTATCGAAATTGTAGGCTTTAATTACAATTGATACCTGGTTATAACTTAGCTCGTTAAAGATGGAGCAGAAATAATTTAATAAAACAGGGAATTCCAAATATTAAAATATATAATGATTTTAACAATTACACTTTCAGAATAATCAATTTAAATGCAATTGAACGGTATTATCTCACAAAATTACACCCAGACGGAAAATGTAATGAAGCTCAAACGGTAAATGAAAACTCTTTCAAGATATCAACTCTACGACAAGTTCGTTCGCTAAATTTAATTCGGCGGTACGGGATCGGTTGATGAATGATTCAGGAATGATCAATTTGCGGAAAAGTACGAATCAAACATGTCTCAGCGTAATGAGCGGTATGCGGTAAATATTCAGATAGCCATATTACTTGAAATGTTGTTAAAACGCTCTACGATATATCAAACGGTTTAAATACGGTCGGTTCGGATTCGGAAGATATATCGTAATGCCAGGATATAAAATATTAAGCCATTTACCTTATACAAAATTTCACTTAAACGGAACACTATTGTTAATTCACTTTTTCAAATCTGACTTGAACTCGGATAATAATTATTTCACTTTGATTCTAATATGATAATCACACTTTTACGGTACGGATTGAAACTCGAAATCACAAAAGAGCTACTACACTGATTGAAAATCAAAAACACAAGAGATACTGTACGGCTCGAAATTCAAAAACACAAGAGATACTGTACGGCTCGAAATTTAAAAACACAAGAGCTACTTCACTGATCAAAATCTAAATCACAAAAAAGCTACTTCACTGATTGAAAATTAAAAACACAAGAGAGCTACTTTACTGATTGAAAATCAAAAACACAAGAGAGCGATCTTTCGGTCGTCACGGCTTTTATATCTTTTCCGAGGTTCCGGACAGGTCTGCTCCACCAAATCCTTATTTTTGTGCCAATAGTTTTTACTTATGCCCCGAACAATGGTTAAAAGTGACGCTACTTTTTAGATCTAAAATTCGCGCTCATGATATCACACCAGTTCTTCCCTGCGGAGTAAACAAGTGTTATCGGAGTTTTTTAGGTTGTTCGCCCTTTTATACATAAGGCTGCACAAAGTTTGGTGTCTTAACTGGCCAGCCCCTGTTTTTGCAACATGTTTTTATCGGAATGAAATGCAATTTTGAACGGGCGTGAATTAGATTCATCTATTTGAATAATTATACTTATTTCAAATTACGGAGATTTAGAAAAGTGGCAATCACGGAATACACATTCGGAATTCATTCATATCTATTGAAATAATGAACTGTTCAAACTGAAATTACATGTAACATCCGTATTTATTGCCTGATCTGAATTAAATAATCTTTCGAAATTTAAGCTTCGTTACAATATATTAAACTAATGCAAATTAAACTCTTAATACTCATTTTATTTAATGATTACAATCTTCAAAAAAAATAAACCATCAAGGCCGTAGTCAGGGGGTTAATCCTATTTCGGCACATGACAAATTAACAGCACGAATAAAAAACAGGTGAGTCATTGTAACGAGGATATTCAACAATTTAAAAACTACTTACATCTTATATAATAATTTCAAACCCTTAAATACAATCATATTACATGTTTAATTATTATTACTTGCGTAATAATAAGATACAATGTTAAAATACTCTAGTGAAAACCAGTGTTTTATTTTCATATTCGTTAAGTTCATTAGCTTCTTCTTTGTCGCGAGTTTTTGCATTTAAAAGTTGTAGTGAGGGACGCGATTTCACGCGCTCTCAGCCAAGTAAGAATCTCTAACTAAAGCGTCCCTCTAAGACCATGTGATATCCGTTTACTCGCAGCAAATATTCGTATAAATGTATAACGTTCGTTAATACTATTACATTTCATAAGTGTCGGCTTGGAAATTAATATGTTCGTTAACAAAAGTAAACATAGATGGGCGTGTTCGGTACATAGCATTATTAAAATGAGAATGAAAGGATTCGCAAGCGTTGGTAACTTTATTTAGATCTTATAATGCATTCGCCCACATATGAGCTGGAATCATTCATTTGTTAAATATATTTCTAAAAGGTAATCCGAAAACTCGTCTAAATTATTATTTTGTGGTTTCAGTTCAAATAATTACAAAAAATATAAATACTCTACTTGTTCGGGTTCAAAAATTAAATTCAAAACCAATAATTGACCCATTTTCCAGCTTCACAACTTTTATCATAGTATTTTTGGGTTAATCCAAGTATGTGAATTTCACTATACCAACCTTGGGTCAAATGGAATTTGCAGCTTCTAATTTCAATATTGTCCACATAAACAATTAACAATTCTGGAATCGCTTAAAAATGTTTAATTCGCTATGCATGAAAAAATTAACACGATTTCAAGATGGTAATTCTGTAAAAGAAAGTCTTCCTTCTTGTTAGTCTTGAACTGCATTTTCTCTGTAAGGCATCGTGGACTTTGGTAAAGCCGGTCAGAGTTCTTGGCGGGCATACTTAATATTTTTTCTTACGCAATAAGCATCCGTTGTCGTTAAATTCAAAGAATTTGAGTTCTGCTACCGAGCTCATTCCTGATTATTTTTGAAGGCTTTTCTGCTATGTCGCTCTCAGCTTTTCTTTTGATAAAAGAGGTAATAAGTTTTCTTTGTGAAATATTTTCTTGTTCAGCTTCGTGCGTGTGGCTTTCATTCAAAATCGTTATGACATGGCTACAAGGTTTACCCAGCGTATGATGTTTTACACCACTTTAGTCTTTAGTTTATCTTAAATCCATTTTCCGATTACGTTCTTTGAATTTCAAGTTTTTGAATACAATTAAAGTTTTCTATCCGCTATTATTATATTTCAGAGACACTGAGATCGAATCACTACATGTCCTTGGCATATTTACTAGTTATATATAAATTCTCGGGAAATAGGTCACATTAACACTTTTGCTTTATATTTTAGTCTTTACGTACGTTTGGATCTCACGACCATCATCAGAAGACTTATTACTTCAAAAACCTGATTACTTAGAACTAATTGTATTAAAGCGTCCTTATCGCACCAATTTCGTTTAAATACCAATGTCGCCGGAACGAACAGAAACATGAAATCGGAATTATAACACAGCAATGTTAGTATAATATCAAAAATCCACTATTTAGCAGAACTATCAACAAATACGACCACATTTCATAAATGTCTACGAGAGACTAACAGACGAGACAATCACAAGTATTTACTTTCAAACCAGATGTCACGATGCCTCTGCCTCTGAGAAATACTATTGACAATTCTACCTAAAATAAACTTTTTAAACATTATAAGCACGCAAGTAGGAATTTGCAAGAACATTAATTAATTAAATTAGTATAAATATGACTTAGTGTTTGAACATCAGTCCTATGATTTACAGATTTGGAGTCACGTTTTATGTGAATCATCTCCAGGATTGATCGTTTATAATAATTGGTTTCCCTAGTTAAAATATTGACATTTTTGTAATCGAATGGATGGTTATAATCAAAGCAATGTTTAGCAAGGGCGGTGGAATTTTCTAAGTTTTTGTTTCTTGTGCTATACTTATGGCCATACATTATTTTTTGTAAATATTGTTTAGAGATTCCAGTATAAGTCCCATCACAATCTAAACAATTTAATCTATATACTGTGTGGGTTTGTTTATCTTTAGGTATTACAGGTTTTAGATTTGAGAAATATTTCCCAACACAGTTAGTAGGCTTATGCGCAACATTTATATCATACTTTTTCGTTTGTACCGAAACGTACGTAAAGACTAAAATATAAAGCAAAAGTGTTAATGTGACCTATTTCCCGAGAATTTATATATAATTCATGCCTGGGTCAAGAATCTTTATCATATTTACTAGTGAAACTCGCAAAACTAAAGATGAACACTCGTTAAATATAATATGAAAGAGTACCTAAGTACTAAGTAGGTACCTGCTAAGGGTTATTTCACCTTCAACCTGAAGACTTTATGATAATAATAGGCTATGCTAATTCTGGGTCAACGTAAATTGAGTCCGGCATCTGTTAATTGCCTTTCTATGTAGGTAAATTCAGTCCGGGGTCTTTTTAAGGTCTACGTAAACTGAGTTCCATGTATGTACCTAGTTGTCAGGTCAGTTAATTAGCATACAGTATCTGCTGCCTAGGCCAACCACTCTTCTGTACGCAAGTATTTGCAAAATAACCAATAATGATTGGTTATTGTACCCACTTTGTTTCTAACCTAACCTAACCTAACTTTGTTGATATAGAATGCAATCATTATAATCGCCCTAATCTTAATAAAGGGTTTTCCATTAAGGCCGGGTAGATGTTAAAATTGAATAAAACAAGTTGTGTGTGAGATATCAACGAATTTTTTGTTTTATTCGAAAGGATCGTTGATATTAATGATATAATTATAATACTGTAAATAAGAAACAATCACCCTTATCCACTAAAAAATGTTTATCTTGTTGTCTTTGTTCCAGCTATAGTACCTAATTGAAATAATGTCAAGCATTAGGATGCTCAATTACACAAATTTTGCTTCAATCTTGATTAGGTGTGACTAATCTAAAACGTCATTGAACTATCATATGTAATACATTATGTGTGCAGAATGGAAAATACCTTAGAAGTTTTTGAAAAAACCGAGTTGTAATAAGAAAAGTTGATGATGGTTGATCGACAACAACTAAACATCAACTGTTTCCGATATTCTCATGATGGACATCCTCATCTTGGACAAACTGCATACATTGAAGTTGAGATTCACTTAGAATCTACTTATCATTACTAACATTTTAATAATTCATAAGCCAATATTTCCTTAGCTAATACCTGGAAGGAAATAAGAATGAATAATAGAGAAGAATATTACAAATGCTCCAACTAATTCTGTAAGGTCTGTATAGTGTAGTAACATCATTGTGGTTGTGTTTTCTGGAGAGCTATCGGTGGCAAAAAAAAATTATTGAGGAGAAAAAAGTTGGGAATCAGAATGGTCATAATTTTGTTTACTGGCGTTATATCGACAAGTTGATATTTTGAATGGTAGAGGGCGCTAAAGCTACCAGAAATCAGTTTTCCGCTATTCCAGCCCTCTGGGAGTAATTTTTTCGGAAAATTGAAGATGTGAAAGTTCTAGCGCTTAAAAAAATGCGTGAGAATCACTTCAAATAATATAATTGCTATAGTTACAGCATTTCATAGTGTGTTGATTATGATAATCATCAATATCAATAAAATACCAACTCATTATGTTATAGTTCCCACAAATTAAATTAGAAAAGTGTACATTTCCCACGCCACGCACAATTTGAATTTGTTGTAAGTCTGAGATTATTTGCAGCAATTATTATATTCTTGAGAGTGACTCAAACACTTGCAATTTTCGAGAAATACACTCGAACGGGGCTAGAATAGCGGAAAACTGATTTTTGGTAACTTGACATTTTTTCAATAATTATGGTTGGAACAAAGACAAAATATTAACGGACAATAAATTACACATTTATACAAATAATACCTATAAAATCAGCAATTATTAGAAGTCGCAATTCAAACTGAATTACATTTGGAAGTTCTATCAGTGTTACATGTTACATCCAACTTTTTCCAACACCTACAATTTTTGATTTAATATACACATATTCTACACCAAGCTATTGCTATAAATTTCAATGTAAAACTATGAAAACTAGTACTTGGAACTTCACATTTATCATGTTACATGTTGAGTAGAATTTGATACTCAACAGTTGGAAGATACTTGAGAGATGTTGTAATTTTTAGTCCGAGTGTCTGAAAGACTCGGCATATTTCTATAACTAAAGTGTGCCATTGCGATATTTGATATTTTGAGTAAATAAAATTGAAGATTTCAAAATGTGGCTGTAGTGTTCAAAACACGGTCGTAGTTACAGGTCTGGAAACTCGAGGCTGTTTCCTATGTGAGAAGTGAGTCCGCTAAGCGTCATCTGTTGCGTAGTACCAAAAGGGTGGCGCATGAGTCCAGTGATGTTCTCTAGCACGTATACGACCGTGTTTGAACGATGTGGCGCCTAATCCTGACATCCTGACAACATACTTCGATTCATGCGCTAGCTGGTGGCTGAGCGGGGGACTAAGAGTTTGGCGACATGTAAGAGACTCATGTCAAACATACAGTTTCCAGACCTGTATATACGACCGTGGTTCAAATATATGCTACAGAAATCAACATTACCGGCAGCCTCGGAGTACTGTTCTGTAATTTTATCATAGATACTAGTTGTTGTTCGAGGAGACGCGGACTATTCCGCAAAACAGCTACTAACCGTGGAAGAAAGCGTCGGCTGCTCCGCCCCAAGTTCCAATACTTAATAGAAATATTTCTGATGAGTAGAAACAGCTAAATGCGTGGAAAGACGTAAAATTATACTTTACGTCATATGAAAGGTTATTTGAATTGACAGGGATATCTATGATATGGAAATGGAATGGTCTGTCACGAACATTATGTTACTGTCAATGTATCAGCTGTTTGTCGTGTACGATGGATTATGTGTTTTCTGTCATAGCATAAGACAGTCTGAACCTTAGTCAAAGTATACTTTGACTATGGTCTGAATTGTGATAATGATCCATTAATCTATGGGTCTGTGTGTCATGTAGAATGTGCGTGATTATATCAGCAGTCACAAACTTCTAAATATGTCCAATCCATTTTACCCGGTTTGGAATTGAGTTTGGAAAAACGGAAAACGGAAAAAAACGGGTGCCTACGTCGTATAAGGAATATACCGGCCTAGTTTCAAGTTTCGCTTTATAGTTTCGAATACGAATTAATACAAAATTAGAATGAGATGTTTTACTGTTCATAATCATATTATTGTTACATAGTTTCATCTTCTTCACTTACTACCACTTGGAGAGACCCAACAAATAGATGACGAGGTGAAGAAACCAAGGTCGATAACAAATTTTCTGGAATAAATCGAATTGAGGTAAATAATCGAAGTCCTAACATAACCCTTCAACGACGTTCCGGAAATAAATCGGAATATATTTAAATTAACGTCCAGTACCAGAAAATACATTGTCGAAATATATGAATATCAATTTCAGACATTTTAAACGTCATAGCTCAAATGCAATCACAGCCAACGAGGTGTATAGACCTCGTTGATCACAGCAAGCATGTAAGGAAAATTTCCAGCAAATAGCTCCACAAGCCATCCAACAACAGGCATCTACGTAGCCGCCAACTTTGAAAGCTTTGTACCGACAAAGGAGACGTTTCGTCAATACCAACTTAGATTCTAAAATTACTTGAAAATGAAAATATTAAATGACAACAAAGCTATGGCTGGTTCGCTGCTGACGTTGATTGGAAGCCTAACTCTTTCAATCAATAAAACAAGTTACTCTATTTCAGTGGCAAAATGAAACGCCCTAGAGTTAATATCGTTCAGATGGATGTGATTATAGTAAGAACTTTGAAAGTCTATAACCAAGAGCGCAGCTTATCCCTGGATTGTATAACAATCACACACGTGAACAAATACATGTAAATTTAGTAAAATACGCAAAAAGTTTGGCAAATTACTCTATGAAGTAGAACTCGAATTGGAAAACGACACATCAATTAACTAAGGAAGATTGGTGTACCCAAATTTATAGCCAAGTCAAAAAGGGTAACATTCCAACCTACTGAAGACAACCAAATAACCTCGAGTTTGCTGCTATGCCAACGTCGAGGACAAACCCGAACCCAGATACGGTCTAACCAAACAAGGAAGTTGTTGATTTGACTCCAATCGGAACTGCCTCCCGCAGAACTGAAAGAAGACGCCGTTCTCCAGCGCATTCGAAAGAATTTTCATTTTGAAATAATTCCGTTCTTGTTGTAGTTGTACATTACACGTGAGGAGAATGGTAGTGTTCAAATATATGTTACAAAAACCGAAATTGCCGACAGCGTCGAAAAACAGTTCTGTGGTTCTATCATAGATATTACATATTTTATAACGATATAGCCGGTCACATGAATTGATACGAATTGAGAATTAGATTTTGTCTCCTTTACTTACTACCATTCGACGAGACGCAATAGTTGCCCTAAGAGAGTGCCCTCAAATAATTTTTGACACCTCACGTTTTAGTGGTTTCCTGTTATACCGGCAGTCGTTATATCTCGGAAAAAACTTATCGCACAAAAATTAATAACTCCTTTTTGGTAAGGATATGGGTTGGACAGTTTATAAGAACATTCGGGTGGCCATATTGGCCGTCGTGAATAATGGTGGGAAAAACGGAAAATGGAACGCAATCAACTAACCAAATTTGAGCCATTACTTCTGAATAATTCAATGAAACTTAAAAATTTCCTTCAGTAATCAATAAATTCCTTAATTTGTTTTCTACATTTGTAATAAAACCCGCCTATAGATACAAAGCAAAAAATAGCTGAAAAAAAAGTTTCATAAAGTTCCCGATTTCGACAACTCCGGAATTCACAAAATCGATTGTGATTCGTGTTCAAAATGTTATGTGTGTCAAACTAGAAGAAACATTTTAACTCGTTATGAAGAGCGTTTTGCCCATATAAAAAAGGATAATATTGAAAAATCAGCATTAGCAGAACATACCTTAAATACAGATATCTAAGGTATTGAAACTTATAATCGAAAAAGCTATTTATTACATTCAGATTTATCTCCACCTTGTGGAAACCCCTTGTTTGCATCATTAACCCCAAATAGTATTTAAACAGATATATTGTATAATCTAATTTAGTTTACTCTGATGGTGGTTGCTTTGTAACTCAAACGTCCTTAGTACTTTATTAGTATTTTAGTGGATATCGGTGATTATTACGTATTTATTAATGTTATATATAGTGTATCCACAGTTATCAACTCTTTTAGTGTATTAACTTCGTGATAGTTGAAATGAAAACAGATTGTGCAGAAATTGAATTTTTTAAACCTAATTCAGATGTTGAAAAGGTTTTTACTAATTAAAATGAGTTAAAACAGGGTCAAAAAAAATAATCTTTTTGAGGGGTCGTTTATTCATAATATTAGGTTGATTTTAAGCCGGCTTATGACTGAATCAACTATGAAGAATTTATGCATATTGAGCTCGCCACTCGGGCTAATAACAGTACGAGTACACGTCGAGTCTCTGAGATATTTGATGTTGGTATGTGCTGTAATGTTTTTGTAGGTATTATTTGAATAATTGTATAATTTATTTTTCGTAAATTTTTAGTTTTTGGTTCAACAATTATTTTGAGTATGAGGATGATCAATTTCAATCAGTTTTGTCCAATTGAACCATCGTATATTATACATCAATGAGTGTAGAATCTAGAATTGAATTAAAAGAACAGAGCGGTTCCCAAAAAAAAAGATGGTGGTTGATCAACAACAAAAGGTTAGATAGTAAAACTGGAGTTAACACAAGAAAGCTTATAAAACGTTGGTCTGGAGAAGTGTTCTTCATTTTATTCCATCTCTGACGGTAACCGTAGAGAAAAACTAGAAATTTGAGGGCGCTTGAAGAATACATAAATAGTGTGCGTGACATAGTTACTGCTCGCAAATCATTTGATTTGGTTACTAATTTTAAAATAATTGTTTCACTTTCTATAAGACACTATTCGCAATTGTGAAAATGTAATAGAATTAATGATTTCTTACCTTATCTTTACACAACTAAATAATATTCAAATTTTAAAAAAATGTACTGAAAGAAATTTTCGTTTCTGGGAATCGAACCCAGATCTACTAAGTGTGATCCCGACTACCTAGCTCCTAGACCACATCGCCGTTGTTTGTCAACTTTTAAAGAACGGTGTAAGTTTTTGTTTACTTCAATAATTGTTATTTTTATTGTTGTTGAACGATTTTGTTGAAATTGGGATGAAAGCAATTTAGAATTATCTTAATTTTACTGTAAAAGTGAAGGATCGATTCAATGTATACTTTGAGAGTCATGTTTTTTTTAATTTAAAATTTTTCAAAAAGGCTTTATTCATCACATGATTTACCTGAAAAATAATAGGATTTTTAAAATTTGAATATGATAGAACCTTTCATTTTTGAGTTATCGTGTAAACAAGTATTTCGTGACATACATCGAGACAGACAGACGGATTTTTTCACAGTTGCTTAAAATTCGATGAAAAATACTACGGTGGAGGTATTTTTACTGTAGGACTTTCTTAACGATTTTAGAAATAGCTTGAATAAATGCAACATACTCTTCAGACTTTGCCGCGAAAAGCATGAGAAAATAGGAAATATAGAAATTCTGGTCTTCCAAAATTATTCAAGAATGAAATTGATAATTGCATGCTTCCATTTGAATGGTTCTTTTGTTACGCAACTTTTTCCTCATTCATTCAAAGTTGTATCTATTAGTATTCCCCAAATACCCATGATGTCTATTCTTATCTTGGACACACTGTATCATAAGATAAGATATGAATTCTACCTAGCAAAACCAAGAGAACCAATAAATAGAACATTCTACTAAAATTGCTCCAGGATTAGGAATCACTGCTACATCAGTGATAACAAAATCAAACGCAACAACAACAGAAGAAAATTGAGACTGCGAGGTTGGGATCGATAATCAATAGTACCGAAATATCAATAGATAGCTTTCGATATTCGATTACTAATCATCGAAGTTACGTTTTCTATATTATCGACCATTGCTAATGAAATTTCGATATTATCAGTTTCAAAAACTTAAATTATCTAATTTATTTAGGGAACGAAACGTGTAATTTTAACGAAGCTACTCAAGTAGTATTTTGATTAGTTTTTACCATTTATTTTCATGGATTTATATTATTCTGTTTTCTTCAATAAATGGAAACTGATTGAATTAAATTTCAATAAATTTTTCTGCGGATTTCTGAAAGGCATAATTCCGTAGAAATTGATTTCGGCTTTCGGCATCACATTAACTTCGAAGAGGTTGGTTTTCTTATCGAGGGATGTAGTCAAAGATTCAAAATTTCTCAGAAAAATTATCAATTATAAAAGTATTCATTCGATAATATTTGTTCAGCAACGTTGGAATTACTACTATTAAATTCTAGACTACAAGTATTTGCATGGTGTAAATTTTTGAGTATTTTTGCCCATAATAAGTTATTTCATTTTGAAGATTAGAACGTTAACGAGTAAATTTTGGTATTGTGACTGTGAGTTAAAACAATCAAACAGGAACTACAAAATAACTGTGAATAGTCCTAGAAAAGATGTAATATTTAGTGTTAAAATTTTGTAATATTCAATCTTTTTGGAATCAAAGATTTTCCAATACCTCATTTCCTACCTGTTAGAACAAAATGGAAAACGTGGTTCAGAACTGCTGTATACTACATCAATAATTATTGTGCTTCTAAAAATGTAGCCGCTGTTATATCGGATTACAGTTTCCAATCTTTTTTGGCAGTCGAAGAATTATTTGAAAGTAGATTATTTCATCAGTGAGTTTCAATTAGTAATTCAATTCCCAGTTTTGTACCCAAAACGTTCACTCATTTAATCTCATTTGACGGTTTAGATTAGGCTGGAAAATTTCAATCATTCTATCCAAGCATTGGGGGGATTAAGATCGAATTGGATTTTTTTTCATTTGATGCTATGATACGAGGAAACCTATGAATATAGTTTCGTTTATATCACCATCCTTCACATAATAATTATGTTCTAAGATACATACATATTTTTTACTGAAGAATTGCATATTTATTCATATCTTCACAACTGTTTTTTTTTTGTGAAACCATCAACATTACTTCTGTAACTCCTAAATATTGTGAAGGGATATATCGTGAGAATATAGTTGGTATCAATAGAATGAAGTTTAGATTCGGACACGCATATTGCCACAATTATTACACTGGAATGTATTAAGTTTATGAGATAATAATGAATTCAATCATAATTTGAAGACAGTCCCGTTTTTGTCAATATCATTCACAAAGATGTTATTACTAATATCTTAAGAAATAGCAGCAGGTCTGAGTCTTGAACTGATAAATGCTTTTTTATTGATGAAAAAATGCCCGAAACAAAATACTGTGTTGAAAAAGAATTTCAAGTCCTATCATTACTGATGAGAATTGTTCCTTAAAAACATATTCCGTAAGTTAATAATCAATGAAATTAAAATTGTAACTATTACTGAAAATACACATTACCTGTGTTAAATGTGGTAACCATGTGGTGTCAGTAGTGGACACAGACCGTGAGGTTGTTAACACTTCAGGATGCAAGGCTACAAGTTGACCCGGTAATCTATGAAAACATACACCATTGTAACTAAACAATTGTCCACACTTAGATATTTTTGAGGAGAACATAATTTTGACTAGTATCACTGGTCGACTGATTGTAGATAAATTGCTTTTGTTCTAATTTGTTCAAGACTTTAAGTCTTGAATTTGATAAAGGTTCTAAATCGAACTATGGCCCAATGATATTACACTTGATGATTATGATTATTTATTTGTAATATTGTAAACAATTCAGTAGCGTAACAATATCATCATGATGAATATTATTTATTGATAACAAATAAGATGAACAACTAAAGTATGATAGTTCTAATTTAATTGTGTAACGGAATACAATTAAATTTTTTATACAATAACTTAACAATTTTCCAATTGAAAAACTTTACTACGATTATCTTCTTCATTTCAATTCAAATGGAATTCAATCAATAATTTTTATTCAAATATTTTCGTTTTTATTGATTTTCCAAGGATTTCAAATGCAAATTCTCAACTATTCTTGTCTATTAATAGTTTTTTTCTATTTCATACAGTTAAGATTTCGTCAGAATCAATGTATAATAATGATAATCCTTTACATTCTTGTCTTGGAATGTGATCATATAATTTTGTATAAATGATTATATATTTATTGAACTAATTAGTTTGTTGAGGCATCCTCTAACTGTATAGATACTTTTACTTTTAGATCTTAAAGAATACATTTAAGCAGATTTCGTCAAATTATATAAATAGTAAGAATAGTTTACATTTTTCTCTTCGAATGTAGTCATGTAATTTAGTTTAAACATAATTATCTTTTCCATCATTTAGAAGTCTATACAAATATATTATTATCCTGATCAAAATCATCAAAATTTTATTGCAGGCATGTTTGCATTTTTTTTAATGAATGTTCTAATCCCATTCGAATTATTAATCTTTAACATTCTCTTATTTCTGTTCTTGAACGAAATTGACCGACCTCTGCTGAGTTTCAGTCGAACTTCCACTACACCCCTGGTAGTTATTTGGCCACAGTCCCTACAAATTTACAACTGTTGAGAGTATATATGTTACCGTGAAAGACCGAAATTAGTGATTATTGACATACGCCGGTTAATGTCGACAGACACCAAATGAATTGGTGAAAGACCGAACAATTATTGGTTTTATTATAAATTCGGTCCTTCACCGGTGTATGTCGACAAACACACATAAGCTTCGGTCGATGTCGAAAACGACAGGTCCTAACAGGCTTTTGTGTGGTTTCTTCGCTTCGCTTTCGTGTGGGCATGTCGCCAGTCTTACGCAAAGTTTGATTGAGAGCGGTAATATAATTTGTACGCGATGGCTATTGCAGTAAATAGTGATCAATTTCTTGAAAAGTTAAATACCCTAATAAGAAGTAAACGAGAAGACAATGGTTTTTATTTTTCTCAAGAAAGGTACTCTAAAATCGTTTCTGAAGTAATTTCTGCTAAAAGTAAGTGCAGTACTCCTTTGGACTACAGACGTTTAAGACGTTTTGACATTTTAAAAGTTAGTGACGAACAAAAGTTAATTGTGCCATTAAAACCAGGAGAAACGAATATCCAGTATTATGTTACAAACGAACAGTTGTTTAATATACTTTCCGAAACTCACATACGAACAGGCCATGGAGGAAGAACACGAATGCTTAAAGAATTGCAAGTTAAATACAAAAATATTACTTATGAAGTCGTAATGCTCTATTTAAATTTGTGTAAACAATGTCAAATAAAACACAGTGCGCCTAAAAAAGGTATTGTTGTAAAACCAATGGTGAGTTCCGAATTAAACTCTAGATGTCAAGTCGATTTGATAGACTTTGCAATCACACAGCGATCGCGATTACAAATTTATAATGGTTTACCAAGATCACTTGACCAAGTTTGTCCAGTTACGACCGTTAAAAACCAAGAGAGCGGAAGAAGTAGCATATCACCTTCTTCAAATTTTTTTAATATTTGGTGCTCCCGCTATATTGCATTCGGATAATGGCAGAGAGTTCAGTAACCAAGTCATATCTGAACTATGCGCTATGTGGAAAGATGTTAAAATAGTGCACGGAAAGCCTCGTCACAGCCAAACACAAGGCTCAGTCGAAAGAGCCAACCAGGATATACAGAATATGTTAACTGCGTGGATGCACGATAATGATTCAAATAAATGGTCAGAAGGGTTGTCGTTTGTACAATTCGCCAAAAACACAACTTACCATGAAGGAATACGCCAGAGTCCATATGAAGCTTTGTTTGGCGTTAAACCAAAAAGAGGCATAGCATCGTCATCTCTACCCAACGAGCAAATTACAAATATTGAAACCGAGGAACAATTAGAAGCTTACGTTAACACTTGTGAAGAAAATTTAATTAATGACCATATTGATGTAAGTGACATGGATGACCAAAATACCATTGAAACCAATCCACCTTCACCTCATGTATTAACTAATCCGCAACCCAGCACATCCTCATCTGAAATGCCGACTGATCTACAACCCAGCACTTCTTCAACTCAAACACTGACTGATCTACAACCGATTACGCCTTCATCTCAAGTGCTGACTAGGCAGCATGAGCTTATTAATTTAAAAAGAGTAGCTGCAAAAGAGAATCTACTACTCCAAGCAACAAAAATGTTGCGAACTTCAAAAAAAAAGTTTCCTGCGGCCCAAATTGGTGATACCGTGAGAATTAAAGTCCCTGACGTCGACCGTGGTCGTACAGATCCCCGAAATGTGTTAGCCATTGTTGTTGGAATAGAGGATTCAGACTTTTATAAATTAGCAAACAAAAATGGCACCTTGAAACAGCTTTTCACCCGTAATCAATTTGCAATTTGCAAAGAAAAGTTAATTTCCATGGATGAGATTTCAGTTCAAGAAATTTCGGTAAGAGAAGCAGCTTCTGCTAATTCAAAAAGTGGAGGGCAAGGCTATACACGTTGTAACTGCAAAAAGAAGTGTTGCACGTCTAAATGTAGCTGTAAAAACAAGAGCCTTTTGTGTAATTCAAAGTGTCATGGTAGCTTAAGTTGTTGCAATAAATAAGGTTGCCATACATTTACTTTGTTTTTTAAATTTTAGTTTAAGAAATAAAATGCATTTTATTTTTATATTAATATTATGTTTGTTGTGTTTGTTTTAAGTTCAACAACTTCTTTATGTTCATTTGAAAACTGTTTCCATGTTTTAATCAAAATAAATAATAACCTATAGAGTTTTATTTTGTTTTATTTTTATAAAAAAAATCTTTTGAACATACACCATGAGTGTATGATGAATGTTGACATTCGCCGGTGACAGTTAGAAATAATGATATTTGATGAATATATCGGACATACGCCAAGTAACTTGGTGAATGTTGACATTCACTGGTATATCCAGACAATCACCGGTTTCCGGACTTTCACGGTAACATATATATTGTTCAAATGTTATAATCGTCCAACATTTTATCTGAGATCTCATTGACTATACAATCCTTGGAACCTATTACAATTATGTAGCCACCTTCCTCATGTTATCTACATTGACCTTTATCGGCATGTAGACATTGTAACTATGTATTCTTATAATCTAATTGATATATTCTTAAACTATTTACATTATTAACTAATTAAGCGTCTTCTTCTCAATATCTACATTGACCTTTATCGGCATGTAGATATTGTCAACTATGAACTCCTATAGTCCAACTGATATTCTCTTAGATATTTACATTAATATTAAGTTACTATATAAGCATGTAGAATATTGTAAACGGTAGTGTTGTTATATTCTTACTTGTGTGTAGATAAAAGCTAGTCTTTTGTAACATCGACAAGTCCTATTGTTAATTATATTTCTGAATAAAATCAAGTTCAAGAGAAAAGAAACTTAATTGGCGCAGTCGGTAGGATCCAGAGAGGCAGAAGAATATTTTCCTTCCATTGTTTTCAACCATTTACTCTGGAGAAGAAAGAAACTACATTCGGAATCAAGAAAGGCACTTCGAACAAGACTAATAATTCAAGTAAGTGTTGAGTTCCTTTCCCTTTTCCTCAAAGATAAAAGTGTATGAATTTCAAATTATTTATTGTTGCTAGTAATCTCTCTTAAAGGAAATCCTTGAGATATTATTTTTAAAACAAAAAAAATAATTTTTAGGACCCTATTTGAAAACAATTTAGAGAATTTGTCTAACATTTTAAAAAAATGAGTCTCAATAATCAAAGAAATATAACACCAACTATCCAAACAGCTAAAGCTATTGCTGATTTTCTACTCACATTCTCTGGAAACTCTAGTCAAATAGAAAGTTTCATTAGGAGATTCGATAGATTCCACTCAAACTATGGACTAACTAGTGACAATAATATGAATGATTTTACCTTCAATGTGATATGTTCTAAACTAAAAGATGATATATTGAACTTTGTAATGTGTCGACCAGATTTGATAACCTGGCCCCTCATTCGCAATGCTTTAAAAGAACATCACGGAGATAGAATAGATAGACAAACTCTGACACGCGACTTCCTCCACATGACAAAATTTAGAAATGAAAATATTATAGACTTTTTGGAAAGACTTAAACAAATGAAGTCACGTTTATAAACAAAAATCAGTTCCGACAATACAGTACCTGAACCTCGGAAGTTACTGTTAATGGAACAAGCTGAAGGTAGCGCTCTCGATGTTCTATTAGCAAATGTAGATGATAAATTAAGGCTTTTATTAGAAATCGGGAACACGCAAACTTTAACACAGGCAAGTGATATTATCATTAGACAATTCTATAATGAACAAAGAATCTACGCTTTGCAAATCGATAACAAATCAAAACGATACGAAATAAGAGATCTGCCCCAGAAACCAATACCTAGATCTATTGAAAATCACAGACAATACCCTAATAAGTACCATAATTCCAATCACTTAGATCAAAAATCTTTCATTCCACGATATCAGCAACAAATGCATTCTTCACCATACAACAACTTTAATCAAAGAACACAACAAAATTCCCCTAGTCAACCTATAAATATTCAATCTAGACCAGTTCAACAACAGTTTCTTACAAATTTGCAAGTATTTGGAAAACCGAGAAACGTTTGGGATCCTAAAAATACTCCAAGATCTCACAATAAACCAGAACCCATGTCTACAACGTCACGAAATCCTTCTACTTCACATAGGTATAGATATAACCATTTTCAAAATACAGCACAAAAACCAAATTTCGTATCAGAAGAATTAAACAACTCTGAAATGTGTGAAGATTCAATATCAGATCAATATAACAATGACTTTGAAAATTATTACGAATCTTCTCATGATAGACATTATCATTCTGAAATACCCTACGAAGATTCATACCCTCATGACGATCTTCCACAGGATAATCAATATTGGAACGAGATCAATAGATAAGGGATACGGGTTGCCACCCTTCAATACTTCGCCCATACATTGCTGAAAATTATTTCCCTGAGAAATTTTTTAAATCTAACACACCTATGATCACTTGTGCCGGCTCAAAACAAGCCCAATTCAAAGCAAAGATTTCAATTTTCAAAAACTACCAACCTATAAATAGACCACTAGAATTTGTCCTTTTTGACTTCCATGATTACTTTGACGGAATCATCGGTATTCGAGACCTAAGAACATTAAAACTCAACTTAGATCTTCAAAATAAAATACTCTATAGTGATAAAATAACCATTGAAGTATAGAACAGAATTTGATATTCAAAAGATTGAAATACCTCCCAACTTTTCTATACTTGAGCAAATCAGAACTAACCTTCCAAATCATGAAGTAATTATACCCGAACTAAATACAAATAATGGTACAGTGAAAATTCCAGCTAGCTTAATACTAATAGAAAATGGATTAACTAACGTAGAATTTATGAACTCAACATCGAATACTCAAATATGCGGAGTAGATGAACAATTGTTAAAGCCTTACGCAACCCAATTTTCAGAAGAAAAATACGATTGTTATCTTACAGAACAATTAATAAATAAAAATACCAAACATGATGAAACTATCTCATTCAATGACTTACGTATAGACTATCTGAATACAGAGGAAAAATTAGCATTGAAAAATGTAGTTAAAGAGTTCAAGGATATCTTTCATCAACCCAACAATAAGCTTACCTTTTCAAATAAAGTAAAACATGAAATAAAGACGACGGATGAAATCTTTGTACATACAAAATCATACAGATAACCTTACGTACATAAACAAAAAGTACAAAAACAAATAAATAAAATGCTTGAAGATGAAATAATACAACCCTCGCATTCCCCTTGGAGTTCACCAATTTGGGTAGTACCAAAAAAAAATAGACGCAAGCGGTAAACAGAAATGGAGAATGTAATTGATTATAGGAAGATTAATGAAAAAACTATCAATGATCGCTATCCTCTTCCCAATATATCTGATGTATTAGATAAACTAGGTCGTTGTCAATATTTCACCACCCTGGACCTCGCATCAGGTTTTCACCAAATCGGAATGCACCCAGATTCAATTGCTAAAACAGCTTTCAACGTGGAAAATGGTCACTATGAATATACTAGAATGCCATTTGGCTTAAGAAACGCACCAGCAACGTTTCAGCGAGTAATGGACGACGTACTAAAAGATTTGCAACATAAAATGTGCCTAGTATATATGGATGATATTATTATATTGTCTACATCATTACAGGAACGCATAAATAATTTAAGACAGGTATTCGGAAAACTCCGAGAAGCTGGTTTAAAAATCCAATAGGATAAATCAGAATTTCTCTGCAAAACTGTTGAGTTTTTAGGTCATGTTATCACTCAACAAGGAATCAAACCTAACCCAAAAAAAATAATAGCAATTCAAAAATTCCAGATACCTAAGACAGCGAAGGGAATAAAATCCTTCTTGGGACTAGTTGGATATTATAGAAAATTCATTAAGAATTTCGCAAAACTAACTAAGCCCTTAACGAACTGCCTAAAGAAAGGTGTACAAATTAAACATACTAACGAGTTCATTGACAGTTTTGAAACATGTAAACAAATTTTGATGAACGATCCAATACTTCACTATCCTGATTTCGCAAAATCATTCAATTTATGTACAGACGCCTCCAACTTTTCCATAGGAGCTGTACTCTCCCAGGGTTCTGTTGGGAAAGATCTCCCAATTGCATATGCTTCAAGGACACTGAGCCCTTCAGAAATACATTACAGTACTATGGAAAAAGAGTTACTTGCTATAGTATGGGCTGTTAAGTATTTTAGGCCTTACTTATTTGGAACCAAATTTAATATACTAAGCGATCATAAGCCGCTTAAATGGTTGTTCACCTTAAAAGAACCAAACTCGGAACTTGTTCGTTGGTGTTTAAAATATGACTATACGATAGACTACAAAAAAGGCAAATTAAATACCAATGCAGATGCCCTATCAAGAATAGAAATTCACCCTATAGAAGCTAATGCCGACGAAGACGCAACATCCATGATTAATAACATTGATTCAAACGAGTTACTAGAGTTAATAACAGAAGAAAATAACGAGATTATTGAACATGAATTACCTAAAGACAACTCTGGAATCATTATTTTATGTAATTTAGTCATTAACCAATCTAACTTAATCAATGATAAAAATGACAATGAGACAATACATACGACTAACGAAGATCCAATTTTGAAAATACCATTCACTGAAAAGGCCATCAACACATATAAAAACCAAATAATCATTTCATCACATAATTTAGATACAGTAAAAATAAAACTTATATTTGACAAAAACCGAACATTCTGGCAAATTCGAGAAAAATTAGACGTATCTCACTGGAAAGACCCGATAAAAGAAATACGTCCTAAAGTCACATATTGCTTATTCTTCAAATCTGAAAATATGAAAATTCCCTTTATAAATTTCATGAATGAAACTGTCAAATCCAATAGTTACAACCTTATCATTTCGAACAAAATGGTAACTGACATTACCAACGAGTCAGAAAGAAAATCAAAAATTAAATATTATCACGAGACCAAAACTAGCCATCGCGGTATTAACGAAAACATTACAGCTTTACGGAATCATTTCTATTGGCCAGACATTGACAAAGACGTAACCAATTACATTAACTCCTGTGATATATGTTAGAAATCGAAATACGAAAGGCACCCCACAGCTTTGGTATTTAAACCAACGCCTATCGGTCATAATCCTCTGGAGCACATTTATATAGATACTTTTAAATATCCAGGTCAAACTTTCATCACCATTATCGATAGCTTTTCAAAATTCGGACAAGCATACGCAATTACATCACAAACAGCCATTGAGATAACAAATAAGCAAGTTCAATTCATCTATCATTACGGAATTCCTGGCAAAATTACATGTGACAATGGATCAGAATTTAAAAACCACATTATTCAAGATTTCTGTTTACTTCATCAAATTGAAATTCACTATACAACCGCCTATAACCCGAATAGTAATAGTTCCATGATTCCATTCCTCCATGATAGAAGCTCTACGTGTGCTTCGTGAAGTCAAACCAAAAATACCCATTACACAGCTGATCAACTACTCATTGTTGGCATATAATAATAGTATCCATTCATCTACTGGATATACTCCATTTCAAATATTACGTGGACGTTTAGATTACAAAAATCCGTTCGAAAAAAAAGAACACGAACGAATCACACAATATATTCAAGATCATTCAGAAAATTTGTAAATTCTTGCTGATCATATCTATGATAGGGTTATAACCAAACAAAATCAGAAATTAGAACGTATTAACCGGAATCGACAACGTGAGATCAAAATAAACTCAGGAAAACCTCTTTTTAAACAGAAAAATATCAGAGTCAATAAAACTATACAACCGTACGAAAAAATTGAAAACGCAGATTTGATAAGTGATAATAAAATTAAAATTAATGATAGACTACACCATTTGAGCAAAATTAAACCTCAACGTTTCATTGCAGATAACGTAGAAGGAAACAAAGATGATAATCCCGATGATGATTCTCCTCTTTCTTCCTGGGTTACATTCCTTAAAAATTCAAAAAATTGAAAATGTGCTACTACCCGTTCGAATTGGACAAGCAAAGATAATAACGTCCAAACACACTTTCCTATATCATATTAATGTTACGCAACCTTTACAATTAACCCATGGTATAATATTCCATATTAGAAGATATCAAAGTAAAATTGAGAAAAAAACAAAATCATCTATCAATCCTAGTTGCAAACAAAATAGATCAATCCATATACTTGAATAAACGCCGAGGTCTCATTAATGGCATTGGAAAAATATCTAATTGTTTATTCGGAACCTTGGATTCAGATGACGAAGAATACATAGAAGATTATCTAACAAAGTTGAATCAAAATGGAAATAAACTACAATCCGACACATTTAAACAACAAACTATACTGAAGGAAATGTCCAAAGTATATACAAAATCTTTTGATTCACTTTCTGAGAATCAAAAGATTTTACAAATACAAATAAACCACCTCACTACAGAAGTTAACGAATTTATAAATCTAGAACAAGTATTCTTATTCACAATTATTATCGACTATTTATTAATCCAGTTGTACTCGATCCAAAATCTCGTGAATAATATAGAAACAGCATTATCTTTCGCTAAATTAAATATATCGCATAGTTCCATAATAGATTCAATGATATTAAAGCTAATTATTTCTAAACTAAATGAAATGTATGAAGTTAGACAAGTGCCCTCTCTACAAAAGCTAATAAACTATTACAATCTCTTTTCTACACAAGTAGTAATAAGCAATAATTTGATACTATTTAAAATTCATACACCAATTGTTACTGAAACATATACCTATTTTAGAATATACCCTGTTCCCATAAATAATATCACTGTACTACCTGAACAACCCTTCCTATTACTCAACAATAAGGAATATTGGGCCACAATGGAGCGATGTCCCGAAACTGAGAATTGTTATTACTGTCAACAATATCAAGTCTTTAAAAAATCAACCATGCCTTGCTGAGATTATCAGAAGTGGAAAAAAATACTTGTCCTGGTTTCAAAATCAACCCAACAGAAACTAATCTACAACAAGTTAACTCCCATCAAGTACTAATAGTTCCAGTGCAAACAGTTACTCTCCAAGCAAACTGCGAAACTAATGGGATTTTTCGAATAAACCATCCCTATGTGATTACTCTGCAAAATTGTAGTATTGAAATAAATGGAAGAATCTTTCGGTCTGAGAATACCCTCCACGAAAAATTGGTGTTTGAACTACCAAAATTGGATATTTTCATTGATCCTGCGGATCAACATCATCCAATACTTCATTTGAATAATATGAATGATAAAAATTTAAGACATCTTCAAGATATCACCAACAGCCTATATGCATCCAATCTTCACGTAACACATAAGCGACATACGTGGACCAATACCTTTATCATCATTTGTATTATTCTGGGTAGCTGTATTCTTGTAATATATAATAAAATTATCCTTCCCAGATTGAAGAAGTATCACGAAAAAATTGAAATGAAATCTCAAAATAAAGACCCTTTATTTTGCGACCTTGGTGAGGGAGAAATTATGTAGCTACCTTCCTCATGCTATCTACATTGACCTTTATCGGCATGTAGACATTGTAACTATGTATTCTTATAATCTAATTGATATATTCTTAAACTATTTACATTATTAACTAATTGAGCGTCTTCTTCTCAATATCTACATTGACCTTTATCGGCATGTAGACATTGTAACTATGTATTCTTATAATCTAATTGATATATTCTTAAACTATTTACATTATTAACTAATTGAGCGTCTTCTTCTCAATATCTACATTGACCTTTATCGGCATGTAGACATTGTAACTATGTATTCTTATAATCTAATTGATATATTCTTAAACTATTTACATTATTAACTAATTGAGCGTCTTCTTCTCAATATCTACATTGACCTTTATCGGCATGTAGATATTGTCAACTATGAACTCCTATAGTCCAACTGATATACTCTTAGATATTTACATTAATACTAGCTGACCCGGCAAACGTTGTATTGCCATGTAAATAGTTTCTAGAGAATTTCTAGTTAAAAAAAAAATGTGTAACTTATTGGAAGTGTGTAAGGATGTAGTATATGAGTGAAAAAGGCATGGAGCGCTGTGAACGATAAGGGAATATAAAAATAACAAAACACCAAACCTTAATTTTATTAATTTATTATAATTTATTTTAAGTAATATTTATATCATTAATTCATTACATAATATTAATCTCTTAATGCAACAGCGTGAACAATATTTTTTGTTAGCCCGTCTTTAGCTAATACAAACAAACTTGATGGTTTACCCACTCGAGAGCATGCAACGTATAATTGTCCGTGTGAAAAACATGGTGTGTTCAAATCTAAGCCACAAACAGACATTGATTTATTAATAGTCATTGCAAATGCCAATCTAATCGAAAATTGAATACGCTTAAATTGAATTGGCACATCTGTGGGTATAATATGTATTCGTGGTATTAATATATTTTGACCTCGAAACTTTCCATTTAAAATGGTGGCTTCGATAACGTTTTTCATTAATTTTTTAATGACTAATCGCGTACCGTTGCACAGCCATGGCGGGTTCAAATTACGAAGCAAAATAATTGGAGATCCAACCTTCAATTGTAAGTTATGCGGTGGCATGCCTGGCAAATCCAGTGAGTTCAAAAACTCTGTTGGAAAATTTACAGCTTCAGTGGCATCGCAAACTGTATCAATAGATTTATATGATACCAAGTCCCCTGGCAATAACTGTTGTATCTTCAGATTCAAAATGTCAACGTCCACATTTTTTGCCGCTAAAATTGCTCTTTCTGCAAGCCACTCGAGATTTATGTAATTCGTGTATACATCGGGTAGACACATGGAGGGGATAACTCACCAAGTGATAATAATTGATGTTATCGAGCGGGATAAAAAATGATAAAATTATTAAAATGACTATTAAAAAGCAGGTGTTGGTGATAGAAGAGTGAAAATTCAGGGTTGTATGTATTTTTTAATGCCACATAATAAAAAAAATTAAAAAAAATTCATCCAAAAAATTTGAAAAAAATTTTGGGGTGGACACCCCTTATTACTTAGGGGTTTGAAAGATAGATAGTAGCCGATTCTCAGACTTACTGAATATGCATAAAAAATTTCATAAGAGTCGGTCGAGCCGTTTCGGAGGAGTATGGGAACGAACATTGTGACACGAGAATTTTATATATTAGAAGAAGACTAAAAGAAGAAGACTAGAAGATTAAGTTACTATATAAGCATGTAGAATATTGTAAACGGCAGTGTTGTTATATTCTTACTTGTGTGTAGATAAAAGCTAGTCTTTTGTAACATCGACAAGTCCTATTGTTAATTATATTTCTGAATAAAATCAAGTTCAAGAGAAAAGAAACTTAATTTTACCATGACATCAAACAAGCTATTATACCGGTCAGTCGTATCAATAACTGATAACAAATCGATTTAATAGGTTTTTGAATTGAACAGTTCTGTCAATCCTATTCCTGATACTCGAGCATATTTGATAATCGATAAATGAAACTTCGGTAGCTTCGAATTCGTGTTCAAAGAAAATGCACTACACATTCTACTAGTGCCAACGAAATATTAATGTATCACAATTTCCACGTTTGCATTATCAGAAAATGTGATTCTATGATATTGTCATCATAGGCGCCCGGATGGGGGCAAGGAGGGTCCATTAAAGTTTAATTAAACGACGATTGTTCGTTTTACTTTTTTAGTAAGTACGTTTCTCATTTTTAAGGTTGAACTGCTCGTTACTTGTTGGAAATCCATTATATTACACTGAAAATACACACATAGAATCGGGAAATTATAGACGCACTACAAACATACTTTGGTAAAATCTCGAATGATAACCCGAATTGAATTTAAATTAATTAAACACACTAGGTCAACATTTGTGAAAAATAACAAAGCTGAGTCAGAAAAAGGAGTAAAATCTGAAATCTATAAGTTGAATTGTGAATATTGTACAAACTTTATATAGGTCAAGGTCTTTGTCTACTAGAGTGACTGATCATTTTAGGAGTTATCGAAATAACAAACTTGGCACCCATTATGCCACATTTGTTAGAGACAAGCCACCAATTTGATCAAAACTATGAAATCTTACATGTATTAACTTCCCACACAAATAAGTTGTAGCGTGTTAATTATTAGATTTTAAGCTCTTAGTTGTAAACAACCTATATTCCTGTAATTATTTAGTTAGCATTGAACAATCTGAGTTCCCAATCATTGGGAAGTATATGGTTATGAATAAATATATAGTTATACCTTTGTAAGTTCAAGTAGGTACCATTTTTTCACCTGACTAAGCGATCGTGTGGCAAACATCTAGGAGAGAGAGAGACTCCCCCAACAGCTCTTCTCATCGAGGTGAATCAGCGGCAAGGGATGATTCAATGCAAGTGGGAGTGAGAAGGACGAGATTGGATGAGACCGCTCGGTATTTTCTTATTATTGTCTCACTCTGTGCCGGTTATTTTCTATGCCGTTTATAACTATTAGTACAAAATGGGGAGTGTGGAATACATTCTTGTGACTTTGGCACATAAATGTTATGCGGAACATTTACGATGTGCCTTATATTTCAAGCGATTGAAGTTAAATATTGATACTATTCAGGATGATCTCCACTAAATTAACCACCAATTTTTGTTTTGATTCCCTATATTGAAGTATGAATAACACTTTTCACCTATATTGATATATTACCTTTATGGTATCTGTGGGTGCCGGATGTTAGTGCCAGATCTATTCCAATAATAGTGAATGTGTTGTATGCGTGAACAATTCGATTGGGGTGAGGGGGTACTGAATCCCTAATCCTCCCTTATATATGTCCCTAGATTTGAGTCTTCTGTTCACGTGAACGCCCCATGCATTTGTGACACTCAATCTCAATCTTGGAATTGAATAATCTATTATGGTAACCTACAATTCTACAAATCCATGAAAAAAAATCAGTCGGCATCAAAAAAAAAGGGGCTTTGGCACATTAAGTCCAGATATCTGGCAAACCTAGTTTTCTCAACGGCCACTCGTACATTGTAGAGGAAGCTCTGGTACTTGTAAAAATTGTTACCATTTCTCTCTACAATCGGCAGATAGTTAGTGCACCACATAGTTGGCAAAACAAAGCGAATAGCGTCGTGTATTCCGATGGACGGCAATGCTCAATAACTCGAGGACGGCTGAAGGTACGACTTTGAATTTGTATGCCACAAAATTTTGAGCATCATATGTAGTTTTTGTCAAAATTTCATGTGGACTGCATTGTGAAGTATAACCCGATTCAAGAGGAAATTAATGGTTATTTGAATAAATTTATAAACATAACTTTGGAATTGCAAAACAAAAACAGTAATGGCGTAATTGGGATAGCTGCATTGAAAAATAATCAAGGTTACAAAACTTCGGACACTGAGGAATAGTTCTACAGGAGCGGTCTAGAATCAATGGAGAAGATGTTCGTCACACTGTATAATATGTGAATGGAAATCTAGCCTGTACGAAATGGTCCGATGAAAATGCCAATACTTCACCACTAGGTAATCTATTGAAAAAATGAATAATTCTATTTTTTCCAGAAACGGTTCCTAAGAGAGATAGATCCAAAGTTCGGTATAAAAAATTGTGTTTTTATCGTAACGCTTTTAAGCGAATGTTGTTCAGATACTTCTGAAATAGATATCTGTTATTTAAAACTAGAAATGTTTGTAAAGCTTGGACCGTGGCGTACCTAAAAGGGATTCCTCATTCTTTTTTCTCACCTTTTTTCTACGCCTATGGATATTTTGAACAATCACCCGATTTAGAGCAGCCGTTTCTGAAATAATAGGAGTTGAAGATTCAGAGAAAGTCTAAAATAACTGATACGTATGAACCAGTCAACCATTAGACTGCATACAGCAAACTGGCTTTATTTTGAACAGTTTTTAGATTAGCTCATTTGTGATTTTTGTTAGGTTGTTTCTTGTATAAAAAGTTGTTTTATCAAAAAATAGCAAGTAAGTGTATCATGTTTTCCTCACAATTAAAAGAAATAAACCGCCTCTCCGTATCTGCAAACATATTCGCCGGGCCGAAAAATGAGTAGGACATAAAAACTGAAATATATTGTAAACGGTGCCTCCAATCAAAAATTTGCAGGGATAACTTCTTTTTTCAAAAGGAACGGGGAATTTATGAAATGGTCAATTTTTGTAAAATATCTAGTGGCTTAGAAAATAGGGTGAGAAACGGGAAGCAACTGCCCTGCACCTGTGCTACGACAATTCTGACAGTGTCAAATAATAGGTATCTACTTTATGAGTACCAAATTGGGTCAAAATCTATGCACTGGTCAGGTAGGGTTGCGATGAAGATAGGATTTCTTATACCGAAATTTCAGTCTTAATCTCTCTTGGGAACGATTTCTGAAAAAATTCGATTATGCATGTCGCCTCATTTTTTCCATGGACTACAAACTGGTAGAGTATTGCTATTATAAGCTGGACTACTAGAGCTCGTCCGCTGTAAGAAACAAATCAAGTCACAGCAAATCCGGTTGACAAAAACTTGGTTTTCAATTCCGTGCCAAGAGCCACTTCCCATTCCAGCACCCCCCTCGTAATCTACAAAGCACAGATGCAACATGTCCTGTTCACATGTTATGAATTCAGCACACAAATACACGCTGAAACTCTTAGATTCTAGTCAGTAGAGAGATATTCGTCTTATTGGTGATGTCAGACTTACGAATTCGTTGACCTCTCAAGAACATTGAAGAAAGATGGGCGATCTCTCTTTTTTCTATAGATATTTCCATGATCGGTGTTTGTCAGGAATCTCGTCTGTTATTCAACCTAGAGTGATTTCAGGTAGGCTGACTTGACGATTACAAGCCAGTCCCCTGTCATTGTCAAGTTCAAAACCTGCCGAACTTCTTCCAACCAGACATCATTTTTCTCTCGCACATCGAGGTTGTGGGACACTTGCTACCCTCATACTATTAGCCTCCAATTGTTCAGGAGGAATTCCAATGCCAATCTGCTGTTCCAAAATTCCACCGCTGGATCACACGATGTTCTTCGAACATTATAGGTTTCCCTCTTGTGTAGTAAAAGTATAAACAAAATAGCTGAAAGTTATACAGTGTTATCATGTTGACCAATGCTTTCGAATACGACTAACCATTTGATTCAGTAAACTGTGTTTCACACAAAATTATGAGTTTCCCGCTTATTATATCAAATAATACAAATTACTTAAACTCTAAAATTGTTCACTGTTGTAGTATTTACCTAATGTTTGAGGAAAATGTAACTGTATGCACATACAGTACTTAATTATTGTATATCTATAAAGGATGTGTCGCCTATAGCCCTATTCTCTAATATATTTTATAACAGTAACAAATAATATGAATAAATAAATTCTAAAAATAGAAATGAACTCTCATGTAATCATAACTATGTTGGAGAGAGACTCCAGCTTATTGTATTAGCCCATGAAAAATAATAATATAGCTTCAATACGTTTCACATTGCATCACTCCACTGCATTACACACTGCTCTACGCACTGCTTCACTTCACTGCTCTACACACTATTCTTCCTTGAAATATTGCACATTAATCGCAGAATTATTCACTTCATCAATCTTCAATTTAAACATTCATCTCTACCAAATCCACAAGAAAAACTAGCACATTTCCACTAAATACTGAAACTCACTTGAAATACTGTACTGACTTCCAGAAACGTTTTTAAAATTCGAGTAATCTATCAGTCAATGTCGTACAATGTTCGATTTCTTAGTGGGACATCTATTCGTAGATGGCGTTGAGATATTTTGGTATTTTTATCATACTGTTGGGCGGTTATGTATGTGGATACCACAACCTATCTCTTCTTTATTCTGTTTTCCTATTTATCTATTATACAATATATTTGATAATGTACATTGCAACGTTTATAGCAACTGATATCAACAAGATAATAAAACTAACGCACATAATCAATCAACAATTTAATAAACAAGATGATAATCCAGTGCTGGATTAACCATGAGGGGCGTGAGGCACGTGCCTCAGAACCCATGACTGCTGGGTTAAACCTTGTTTAATGGCAAATACAAACTAGGTAGTAAAAGGACTGTTGATTTTTTCAATTAGTGACATTAATTTGCAAAACCCCTTGCAAGTAAATCTATATATAACAAAAATACATGTGAAAAACATCAAAAATACATTGACTCCATTTGCTTACAAGAAGAATTTGAACATTAAAAAAATATTTTGTAACAATTCCAATTGTGAAACGTTAACCGAGAAATTTTAACAAATTTCATCTGTTACTTTTCCACATATTATGACATTATTAAAAACTATCCCTCTATCACATCATATCATGAGTGACACGCACTTGGAAAACTTAAACGTAATCCAGAGATGGATTTTGAGAACTATATGTGGTAAACCACTCAGATTTTCTAATGACAAATTACATGTCGAATCGGGGATACTTGATGTTAGACAACTTTTCTGTGTAAACATATTGGTCAACATCAAGAAAAATAAAATTATCACCCACCCTGTCACACACACACACACCTACAGTACAAGAAATAAGATCAACTCGCTAAGTGTACCTCGCTGCGTCAAAACAATAGGTCAACGCCATTGCGGTTTTCTTGTACCAAAACTCTATAGTTTGATGCCGGACGAAATCAGAAACACGAATAGCATCAATATATTCAAGAGAAACCAAAAACTGGATTTTGAATTATGGAAGGAGCAGGCTGCATGATTTGGTTAATCAAAAGACCCATTGATGATAGTTACATCGGGTTTCACCCAGCCGGCAAATGGTTCACTAAATTGAATTGTGTTCTTTAACCAAAACAATGAAAGGTGTGCTGATCCTTATTATTGAATGTTGTGTGATGTGTGGTGCTGGTTGTTGTGCGAATCGTTTCAGTTGTAAGACGAATTAAATATTATTTACGATCAACTATGGAGCAAGAAAGATTGGAAGCTCTTTCGTTGTTGTCACATTTAAAGTCATCACTCAGAGATTCTAAGCACGGAGGAGATGATTTTGCAAAAAAGAAGGCTGTGAAAAATTTATGAATTTTTAGTTTTTAAACATGTTTTTTCAGAAGAATTCAAAATAATTTCACAAAGTTATAGTTTTGTTATACCTAACTAAACATTTTTATATCTTCTACCTACTAAAATATTTTTTTCGCATTAAAAATGTTTCTTCATAAATATATCTATTTCTTCTTAACTGCAAAACTTATAGGGCTCGAAAGTCTTTAGCGTCTCAGGGCCCGAAAACTACTTAATCCGCCTCTATTATAATCAACATAACTTTTAGAATTAATTCAAATAGATTATTTAAAAGAATAAGGAGCTGCGGTAGTGACTAACTCTACATGTATACCCTCAACAGAGAATGTTCGATAACGTTGCAAACTTTATCGTTCTATTGCTGAGTTCTATAAGAAGAGCGAAACAGATGACTAGAATCATTAGTTTGTTCATCCCAAGATGTGTTGATAGTCCAGGCAACGAACCGGAAAAAAAATATATAGTAAGCTAGAGTTTCAAAAATGTTTTTGTATTTTGTTCCTAATACCCCATAGATCATTCATAACTATCAAGACCGCGGGGGTCGACCTTTCTATCCCCCCCAGAATGGGGATTCAACCCCCCAGAGAAGCATTCTTATAAAAACATTCCAAAATTAATGAATTAAGGGCCGAAAATGACCCCCATTATGTTTTTTGGGTCGCTGATCACGATTCCGCAGTTAGTTTTCTCGGAAAACTCCCTCCAGATTGGAAAATTGGAAAATTTATATGTAATATATAATTTATAATTTTGTTGCAAAAATTACCTTTAGTAGATTTTTTTTGTCGCTGATCACCATTCCGCTGTTATTTTTCCCGAAAAACTCTCTCCAGATGGAAAAATCGGGATGAGATTTTCCTGAGACGGTTATGAATAATAAAGTATAATTTTGTTGCAAAAATTACCTCTAGTAGGTTTTTTGGGTCGTTGATCACGACTCCGCTGTTATTTTCCCCAAAAACTCTCTCCAGATGGAAAATTCGGGAAATTTGAGATTTTTCTGAGACGGTTATGAATAATAAAGTATAATTATGTTGCAAAAAGACCTCAGTTGGTTTTCAGCTGATCACGATTCCGCTGTTATTTTTCCCGAAAAACTCTCTTCTGATGGAGAATTTGGGAAATTTGAGATTTTCCTGAGACTGTTATGAATAATAAAGTATAATTATGTTGCATAAATGACCTCAGTAGGATTTTTGGTTCGCTGATCACGATTCCGCTGTTATTTTTGCCGAAAAACTCTATCCAGATGGAAAATTCGGGAAATTTGAGATTTTCCTGAGACTCATTTTTGCAACAAAACTATACTTTATTATTCATAACCGTCTCAGCAAAATCTCAAATTTCCCGAATTTTCCATCTGGAGAGTTTTTTGGGAAAAATAACAGAGGAATAGTGATCAGCGACCCAAAAAACCTACTAGAGGTCATTTTTGCAACAAAATTATAAATTATATATTATATATAAATTTTCCAAATTTCCCATCAGGAGGGAGTTTTCCGAGAAAACTAACTGCGGATTCGTGATCAACGACCCAAAAAACTTACTAGAGGTCATTTTTGCAACAAAATTATACTTTATTATTCACAAACGTCTCAGGAAAATCTCAAATTTCCCGAGTTTTTCATCTGGAGAGTGTTTCTTGCGAAAAATAACAGCGGAATCGGTGATCGGATTAATTAATTTTGAATTGTTTTTATAAGACTGCTCCTCTGAGGGGTTGAAACCCTTGATAGTCATGAATGATCTATGGGGTATTAGGAACAAAATGCGAAAAAAATTTTCAAATTCTGGCTTACTATTTTTTTTTTCTCGGCTCATTGCCTGGACTATGTAACGTAACTAGGTAAATTCCACTAACTATCAATGTTAATATATCATGACACTCAAATTTTCTACTCGTTCACGCAAAAAAATAGGGAGCATTCATATCTCAGCTCAACATCCATATCGACAATAATTTATTGCCACTTAAAAAAGAAATGACAATTGTAGGTCTGACTGAATTTGAGATTCGAGACGTATGTCAAAAAATGCATACAACGATCAATACGTCTAAAGTCTCTATACAACTTAAGCATGTACTGAACGCTGAACTGAAAAAATATCTTGGTGACTGGCTAATTTTGTCAGTGTTCAACTATGCTGATGTTGTATAATGACATCTGCCTGACTTCTGCTAGTGTTCGTAAAATCCAAATGATTCGAAACTACTGTCTGCGTTTCATATATGGTTATGGTACGAAAAAGAAATCCCATCAGTCATAAATTAAGAACTGCCAGATGGATCAGATGTTTTCTCCATTGTGTTATCATGTATCATAAAATCAATTTAAATAAATATCGTCTATACTTGTACAGGAAAATCAAATCTCGCACAGATGTGCACAACTTGAACATCAGATTCAAGGGTAATCTGTCGCAGCCTCCACATAAAATGAAATTGTATGAACGATCCTTATGCAGTATATAACTCGTTGCAACCGCATCTCAAAAAACTATCATTCTCCCGGTTCCACAAAGAACTGAAAAATATCTTATTCAATACCTGAAAATATATCCACCTATGTAATGGAATACTGTATGTTCACTTGTTCCGTATTCATATATTAAAATTAAACAAACCATACTGTTTATTAACTAACAGATATAGATATTGAAATATACAGATCATATTGAAAATACTACTATGTTAGGGTTAAGTGGAAGAAAAGAGTGTAAACTCTGGTTTCTACAGCTGATCTTCTTCAACATAACATTGTCATTGTTAGGAACGTTCCTACAAAAAAAAAATACGTGTTGCACTCGGGGACTGCCGCGGTGAAGCTATTGCATAGCATTTTTCATCAACTTATGCAATTATAATTATTTATTTATTTTTTATTCATGCAGTATTTTTTTTTCTTTGATATTACTTCAAGTTACACTTTTTGAGGGTGGTGACCGATAAGAAAACAAATTTTTTTCTTTTATTGAATAAATGAGAAGTTAATAACGTTTAAAATATTTTATTGTCTTACAATACATGTAGGTTATCCAGGAATTTTTATCATTGAAACTATAGGTTTATGGTAACTGAAATAAGAAACATAAGTTTGAGACTTGATATCCTCTAAATATCTGGAAAATACCGCGTCAATATTTTGTTGTGGATTCTTGTGGATCGTTATTCATTTTCAAATTCAATTTTTCCGAAAGAAAAGTTATCAACCGCTCTGATTTTTTATCAGCGAAGTTGATGTTGAAATCGCCAGCCAAGATGAGTGGAAATTTATTAGCATTTGTACCAAGTATTTTCGACCCTTCTTCAGTGCACTCCAGTAAAGTGCGATGAATAAAATGCTCTACCTCGTCCAATTTTGGATTCGGAGAAATGTAAATTGCTACCATGACTATGTGTAGGCCATTTCTAAGTTTGCATAAGCACGCACAAATATCTCCAAAAAATGAACGCCTAACATTAACATCGCTAACGTGTGCAATATTTATTTCAATATCGGAGTCATAATATTAGTAACATTATTATTATTTTGGTAAATAGCTACCCCACCTTTTGGAACAGTATCTACAACAGTATATATTACACCTACATGTATACTTACGGGGGCGCACATGCAGTGAGTGTGGCATTATAATAGTATATTAAAGAACGAGTTTCCTAAGACTGGTCTTAAAGCACGAATTCAAGTTTAAAAAACGAGTGGCGAAGCCACGAGTTTTTTTAAAGAATGAGTGCTTCAAGGTCTTAGGAAACGAGTTGTTTATACTATTTTTTGTAATTTGCCCTTTTTTTGCCGTTTTTAAACAAAAATGTTTAATTTAGTCCATTTAGGGATTTTTATGGTGGTTGGTAACATCTTAATTTTGAAAGTGAAAATTTGATTTAGTGGTTCTGTGATCGCTTTTTGTTTTATCAAAATTCTGTCACAAACCATGAATATGAAAGACAGCCTTACATGTACGCCCCCTGAAATACGTGGAATTGCCCAAAATACCGTGGGTAATTTGCTACCGGATAAATTCCGAATAGAATATAAGAAGCAATACGATAAGTTTGAAACATGGTGCAACGAAAATACAATTCAATTCAATGTCGGAGAACGTTTTATTAGGGTACTTTGAACTACAACGCAGGAAGTATAAGGCCTCTATGTTATGGACAATTTATTCCATGTTGAGGTCGTGCTTAAGCCTATATAAAAATGTCGACATATCGAAATATAATAAGCTGCAGGCTTTTCTAAAACGGGCATCGCAACATTATACACCGCGAAAATCAAAAATTATAGAAGAGGAAGACATTCGTAAATTTATAACAGTCGCAGATGATAAAACGTACCTAGCAATGAAAGTAAGTTCCCATTCTTGTAGCTTCAAATTCAACAACAATATTTATTTTAGATTATCTTGATAATGGGTTATAATGGGGCATGCAGACGTGAGGAATTAACCAATATGTCTATAGATGATATACAATATAGAGCTGATTCCATCATTGTCGTTATACCTAAAACAAAAAATTGTGTACCCAGAACATTCGTTGTGACAGATGAAAATTGGATTAACCTAATTAAGAAATATGCCGACTTAAGGCCTAAAAAAGTAACTCACAGGCGATTTTTTATACGTATCGTACTGGGTATTGCATTAATAGCCCAATAGGAATCAACATGATGGGGAAAGTAGCTAAAACAATTGCTGGATTTCTTGAATTACCAAATCCGGAACTTTTTACGGGCCATTGTTTTAGAAGATCTAGTGCCACCCATATAGCAAATTCTGGCGGCGATTTATTAACAATAAAACGCTTGGGGGGCTGGAAATCTTCAGCTGTTGCGGAAGGGTATGTTGATGCTTCGCTGCGAAATAAAATTGAAGTGGCAAAGATGTTTGCACAACGAAAGGATTCAGACTTACCTGGATGCTCCAAATCCACAGTTTCACAGCCACAAATTAATGTAAATTCGGCCAGAAACAACACTGTTTCAGATAACGAAAACATAGAACAAAATTTGACCTCAACACATGGGTTGACTGTACATTCTAAAGATACGTCCACTGTCCATGTCAACATATATAATCACTGTAGTTTCAATCAACCAATGTAAAATTAAGAGTTTGTCTTCGTTAGCAATAAAACATTTATTATTTACGTTGTTGATTGTTAATTATTCTTCTTCAGTTCTGGACTTTGGTCAATGGTTAATAACCTCAAAACACAGTGTCGTGGAAAGTAGATGAAAGCCTGCAGCGCACCGTGGCCCGTTTATTCAAATAATTTAATTACTGTGTATAAATAATAGTGGGGTCATTCTACGGAAAAATGAGGCGAGGTTCGTGAAAATGGAAAAAGTTGTTTCTTGTGATAAGGGTAATGATATTCCAGAATTTCTACAAGAAATATTTACCGGAACCATCCCAAAAATCCCAAAAACTGGTTTCTGGGCCTTTTTTTAGGTCAGTTTTGAAGTTTTAATTTTTTTTCAACCCCTTAGACTTGTGACTGAGGTTTGGGAGTTGGACCCTCGATTAAAATTATAGATTATACATTATTAGATCGGAAAATCGGACATTCTCTTAAAACAGAAAAATACAGAAAAAAAAACATCATAAGATACACAATATTTTTACCTGTCATTGTTTTATAAAAATAATTTTTATCTGATAATATTAGTAGGCGTGGTTCACATCATCAGAAGTAACATTTTGTCGCGTCTTGAATTAGAAAAAGCGCAGGTGATATATTCTATAATAACTAATATGTGTAAAATGTCACTATGTCACAAGCGAACCTCAAATAAATAATGTATGTTTTCTCACATAGATATGCAAAAAAAGCCATATCTATACTCTAACAACAATATTATAGTGATAAAATGCTATTATAATACAATAAAGGTGGGAAAACTGCGCGCGCATATATATATGCCAAGAAATGGGCTGATCTTATCAAACAAGTTATACCACGTCAAACTATATAAAATAACATTCAATTTGAGCCTAAAAAGAGTACTCTGCGATTTGTTTGCCGTAATGGGGGGCATCTTCAAAATTTGGGCCAAATCTTCCAAATTTGGATTTTTATCAAAACTATTGGATATTTTAACTTCATCTTTGGATCACTCATTATGGTCACCATGATCTACTTTGACACCAAATTTCATCCAATTTGGTGAAGATTTGATCAAAATAGTCCAATTTTAATTTTTACCCCTAAAAGCGTATATATATTTATTCTAGGGGAAGTAATGATTGCAAACACTCCAAATTTGAACCAAAGCTTCCTTGAACATGGACAATAAAAGGATCCAACTCCCAAATCTCAGTCACAAGTCTAAAGAGTTGAAAAAAATTAAAACTTCAAAACTGACCTAAAAAAAGGCCCAGAAAGCAGTTTTTGGGATTTTTGGGATGGTTCCGGTAAATATTTCTTGTAGAAATTCTGGAATATCATTACTCTTATCACAAGAAACAACTTTTTCCACCTCCCCAACCTCTATCAAATTTTTACGAATCTCGCCTCATTTTTCCGTAGAATGACTCCACTATAAAGCGAAATTATAAAGTTTAATATTATTTATTGCGAACGTATTACACATTATAAAATTGTTTGATCTTCCACAATGTTCTGCCATGAATTCCATTTCTATAAAACCATTGTTTCCGTAATTTTAGTTTCGTCTCTACTGGAAAGAACAATAACACCAGAAAACGACTATTAGTACAAATATCTAAACCATATTGTGTATTAGCTGAAATCAATTTTTCCACTGGACACGCCGGCGACTTTCTCTTCTTGAGTTGTTGACGCTCGACACTGTCATTTAAACTGACATAATGATGACAAGATAATTCCGCATCAAGCTCGCCAACCTAAAAATTTTCGTAAAAAGTTCCGTCCTTTTTTGGATATTAAGACACGGTGAGTGATGACGTTGCGTTCGTTAATGGATCAATTAGAAAATCAAAATGGAGGCAAATTACAAAAAGATATGATAGATACCTATACACACTTTCTCACAAACAGCTACGTATTCGTCCGATTTCGGAGCAGCTCGTCTCGATCCGTGCGAGCTTCGTACAGTCGTACGATATACATACACGTTAAGCGAACGCTCGGCCGAACTACATGGTAGGCGGAGTGGGGGGTGTTAGGTTTTATTTTCGTTACGGAATTTCTTGATTCGGTCGCCGCGCTCAAAGCCCGCGATAAAAGCTATGCAATAGCTTAAAAAGACTATTATCATTATTATTATCATTTGTTTCGTTGTGTGAGAGGGGCAGTGTTCGACTTCGTCGGACGAAATAATCGATTGATAAGCAAATCATTCATATTCTGATAATTTTATTATTGAAATAATGCGATTCTGCCCATGACTGTACCAAACGATGACAAGCGTTTCTGGTTCTTTGTGAAACGACACGAAAGGAGTCAAGGCACGATAAATAGCACTAAACATTCTACAAGAGCACACCATAATGCTAATCTCTTTTCTCACTTCAAGACGACCTATGTTAATATGGGTTTAGCAAAGCATCAGCAAAGTTTAAAAGTGCAAAAATGATGTGAACCTACTGACCTACACCACCCGCTCATATTTTTCATGAATTGTTCTAAAACATATGTGCCAACTTTGTCTTTATTTGACAGATCTCTATTATCGGGATATATTGCCGGAAGTAATGAGCATACTCTCGAGTTAGTCAAGTTACAAAAGTGGATCTAGGGCACATGTCAACAATTATAAACCAATTTATATTCTCTCAGTATTGCCCAGGCTCTTGGAAATTTTTATAATTATAACAAACGAATTACCTTCCAAATTTGAAAACATTATAGCAGACAATCAACATGGCTTTATGAGTGATCATTCTTCAAGTTTCAATTTGATTATATACACTGACTATATTTTAAATTTCCTAGTGCAGTGCTACTCAAACCGTGTTCCATGGACCGGTGCCATTCCGCGAGTCTATTGTAACTGGTCCGCGATCACTGTCCTATATCTTTTAAAAATAAATTTATGATATTTAGCGATACTTTCTACCTTCGTCTCCCCAATGAGATAGAAATAAACAGTTTGCTTTTTTGTATTTTTTCAAAAACAGTTTCCTAATTTTACTATAGTATTATTGCAAACTTTGTATTCTGTGTTATACTATTTATAAAGTAAGTTGTTGTTTGTTGAAATTTATTTTCATTTACAAATACAATTTGTGAATGAGAACATACTGATTGTTCGATGTGAATTTAATCAAATGAATATTATATCTGTGGTTAATACAATAACTTTTGTTACCAAGTAAACTATAATAGACTACTTGATATAAATATAAAAACAATGTAATATAAATAAAACCATAAATAGAACATAGTGGATAAAGTTGGGATAAGGTTAGTACCGTGAAGCACCAATACTCCCCTTGTTCAAGAAAAATCAACTGCTAGTTAATAACAAAATAAACTTTTTCTTCTATGCTCTATTTAAATTGTTGGTTGATAATAAATTTAGTTATCTCGTCATTTGTTGAATAAGCTGGCTTTAATCTGCATAAATTGAAAACTGTCGGTTTATCATGATACAAAATTTTGAATGTATTTGTAAATTTATTCATAACTTTGAATGACCTTCATATATTGGACTAAGATTTCATCTAATTCTTTTAATTTGAACATAAACATTTTCATATGAATGAAGATCGTTGCTTATGGAAATTTTGTTTTGCGACCTTCTATTTTGTGTTGGACTGACTTCTGCAAATATGAAATTATCATATCGTTAGACATTGTTGATTGATTCATAGTGAAAAATTCACCATGTAAACGTAAATTTTCTCCATATGATAACTCAGCCGTTGAATAGCTAAGTCACTTATGTACATTGATCTTAAACCGTA